>OW240914.1:150042724-150375063 GCA_933207985.1 Pelobates cultripes | reverse complement strand
AGTACATAGTTTGGACTAAAAATGCAGTCCAAAGATTGAAAATTTTAAGACTTAAAAAAAATAAAAAAATAATAAAACCATACACCCCAACACAGTCTGTCATGGTTCTGATCAGTTCAGTTAAAATACTTATTCCTCGGGTTAAGTTTAGGATCTTTATTGGAATTGTAAGACATGTTTTAAACGTGAAATAAGTGAAGTAAGACTTAAAGGAAATAAAGACGACAAAAGGGATAAAGCAGTACATATAAAACAGAATTACAGGTAAGTAGTAAGGAGAGTTATAGAATAAATGGTTTGGACAATGCGCCCCAGACAGGTTATAGAGAACCAGATAGAAGCAGAACCTATAAACAGAACTATAGATAGAGCAAATAGTTAGAATAGTCAGTATTACCCAGGTATGTTGTGTTGAATTCAGTTGGAGTAAAAAGCGTTTGCAACAAAAGTAAAGAGGTAACGAAGTCCAGTATGAATAAAGCAAGTTATAAACTTGGCATGCAAACAAGGAAATTAGATAAAGTCCAATATGAAATAAAGCAGGTTGGAATTAGAAATCACGATTTGTCACCAAGCTTCTTAGAAAAGCTCAATCTGGAGACAAGCAGTTTGGTTGAATAAATCAAGATGGTCCAAAGGTATTTGGAGTTGAGCAGGTTTCTCAGTAAGAGCCAGGAACAGAAGTCATGTCATGTCCAGAGCCACAACTTCAATCCATGTAAAGGCAGTTTCCTTTGGCAGGGTGTGGCCTCTTATAGCATGAGTAATCAGTCCAGGCAGGTGCGCATGAGAGAAAGAGCGTTCAGACATAGTGTTTGGGAAGGCCAACATAGTTACTGCATGTATAAGTTTGAATGAAAGGAAAGTAATAACAAAATTAAGGTTTGGATCCTGACACAGTCTATGTAGGTTGGTTCTAATCTGCAATCAAAAGTGTATATTTCCATGTACAGGGTTATTCACTAAAGTGAGATTGCAAAGTGAATTCAAAGCAAATTTAAAATTTATGACCAAAATAGCCCAACTTGAAGCATTGCGGACTTGAAGAATTTTTCCAGTTTGGCTATTTGACCTTAAATTTGAAATATACGTTGAATTCACCTTGAATTCTCTTTTAGTAAGAACTATAAGGACTGATTGGGGGGCCTACTGTGTATGTGAAGCATCAAACACCCTCTCTTCATAAATATGAATTATACTAATCCTCACAAGTATCTTGTGAGTTTAAAACCATACTGAATGAAGCTCTTGGAGGTTCATTAATTACCAAGGATGAGTACAATTTCATCTTTGCCAAAAAAGCCAAGATTACCAGCCATTACTATACAGAAGACCAATTGTATCTGGAAGGAACAACCTAACATAGAACAGTAGCTTCTACATTGATCACATCCTAAGAGAAACTGTTAAGACTCTCCCTTCACATTTAAGTGATTCCAAACAAACCCTGAATGTGTTGGAAAATCAAGAAGTACCGGAAAATGAGATGTTGTGCATCCTAGATGTCGAGGGTCTCTATAGATCAATTGCACATCAGGTGGGCCTTACACATGTAATGGCCTTCTTACAAACATGTAACCTGTCATTGGCTGACACATAACTACTTTCTCTTCCAAAGGAAGTATTACCATCAGGTGAGAGGGAGCGCTATGGGGACAGCTTGTGCCCCCTCATGTGACAACTTCCACCTGGGTTGGTGGGAAAAGCAGACTGTATTTGATGGAAGACTTGAGAGATACACCAAATTCGTTAAAATGTGGAAAAGATATATAGATGATATCTTGGTGATCTGGACAGGTACCAAAGAAACGTTTCAGGAATTTGTAGAGACACTGAACTGCAATAACATCAATCCTAAACTCACGTCCGAAATTGGGGATAAAAAACTTTACTTCCTTGACTTCACCATTAGTGTGATTACTGACAGTAAATTAGCAACCACCCTTTCCCATAAACCCACAGCTACTAATAATTTATTTAACTAGGGGAGTCATCACCCACCAGCACTAAAGAAGGGGATACTGGGCAGTATCTCCACCTGAGGCGGAACTCCTCATCAACGGATGACTTTAAAGTCGTAGCCAAAGTTCTCAGGCAACAATTTAAAGCTACAGGATACCCAAATAAGTGCTTAAAAAGGACTTACCTCGGAGCACTATTGACTAACAGGGTGGATCTACTAAAAGAAGATCAGTCAACCAAGACTTCCCAGAATCAGATCAGGTGCATAGGAAATTTTGATGCTGGCTGGTATGCCATCAAGAACACTCTCAATAGGTGGATATCTTGGTGGGGGACTGTGACCCAGCACTGAAGGACATCAGCCCTGGAATTGCATAAGTGAATAAAAGATTATTTAGTATCAGGACACTCACTTTAGGGAAGTAATTACCCCACATGTCTCCATCACAGCCAGACAAGGCCACAATTTATAAGACCTGCTGGTTCCCAGTCATTTAACTACACCCTCCATTAATCCTTGCTGACTTAAGTTGCCCACATGTGGGAGATGTAAAGCCTGTAAGTACATTCTCAGACAATCCAAATACTTTTCAAATTCCACTGATACAGACACATTCTCCACAGATACATTTTTTTAACTGCCAAACCATGGGAATCGTATATTTATTAACATGCAATTTCACCTGAAATATGTGGGGAAGACAAGTAGAGCCTTTAAAAAGCGTATATTAGAAAATGTTAACTCTGTCAACCCCTTTACACATGTCGATACACCCATTTTCAAACACCTTAAACTGCATCATGGGGGCTCTGCTGAAAGGATACGCTTCAGTGGCATTAAGAACGTAGTCCTAGGACCCAGAAAAAGGGGATACTGACAGAAAGTGCTCCAAAGAGACAGCCTTTGGATTTACAAACTAAAAACCTTGTCAACATCCGGCCTGAATGAAGGATTCTCATATACATCCTTTATTTCTGAATAGATAACCTCTTGCTAATATTAATTTACTCTTACAGCACTATAAATAATCAGTCTCTTTTCTTTTGTAAATCATCGTACACCTGTAACACTTTATCACTGTTGCAATTATCATTTATCCTCCCCCCTTTTTCCCTCTCTAGAGCTATAATGCTGCTCTTTGACATTAGGAGCTGATATTTTGACTTCTAATAAGGAATGATTTATAATCTTAATTTTTAGTTTATACCTTGTTCCACTCACAAGTTCTGCTCATATGATCGGTAGGAGAGAAGTCTCTTAATCAGGATATAATAGATCCTGAACGATGGCCCTCATGTAAAGGCTCTTTGACCTCTGCTGAAGTAGGGAAGATTCACAATTTAGTATAAGTGCCACTTTAATCTAGTCTTTTAATGTAGTCTTTTGACTACAGACCACCATTAATCTCGCAGCTTTCAATAGTAGTTACGAATTTTGAAAGGCTCTGGTGTATGAACAGTTGGGTGATGACCTGAGATCTACACTTCTTATAAATAAGGGATCCACTCTAATGATATTTCAGGCTGGTTGCCCATTACGGATGATAGGAGTGATGAACCATATCCCTTAGAAGCACAAGATCAAAGATGGGAAGACCACCCCTCCATCAGATATAATTTAAGTTTTCTAAATTAGCCCCTGATATATTGGGGTTGGTATGGGGTCCCATATAATTTACAATTACAATAAAGCTCATGGCTGTTTTATTGTCACACTGCGAATCTGCTCAATATGGTACCTTCTATCACACCTCCACAGATAGCATAATATATTTATATCCAGACATCCTTTTAAAGTTGGTTGGCATTAAACATATTCTTTAATTACTTTGTAGCGGATCACCTGGTTACCTCCACTATTTCTCTTCTTTCAGCTGAACAGGAACCATTTTAGGATATAAAGAGACCCATTTTCCCCCTAGTATCTGGACGACACATAGTTCTAGAGGTACAACAACACTTTATTGGCCACACACGGCTTTTAAGCATAACCCCATGCAAGGGGTGTAACACACAGCATACCCTATCCCCTCCTAGTGTCCTCTCCCTCCCCAGGAACCTAGCGCGGGAAAAGGGCTTTGCCCCTTGGTCTCCAAAAGGCCGCCACAAAAACACAGGGTTTCCCATATGAGCCTCTGTACCTGGGAGACCAAATGCAGGAAAAAGGGACCATCCCCTTGTCTCCCAGGCACAGAGAGCTGGTCCGCGGGAAAAGAGCTGGCACCTCAAAGCCCACCAAACTCGCTAGTGCTCCAGGAGTGCCCACACCAATCCCAGGGACCCTCACAGTGGTACTTTCCTCGACCAGGCTCAGCTTGCGAGGTCTGTGTGAAACCCTACAAGGGAAGCATCTCCTTTCAGGGTACGAATGCTCCCCCTGGACAGCATTTGTCTGTACGAAATGGCGACCACCCAGTGGAGCACTCATTAATTACTTCCCTTGCGGTTTCACACTTATGTTGCAGGTGTGAACGTTCTGATTAATTGGTGTGAATATTCTAATGGGGCACTGGGGTGGTCCTCGTTCGGGAAACAAATAAGTCAGGAAACAGTCCACGAACGCTCCCCCTGGCTGGCGTTCGTCTGCACGAATAGCGGCCAGCCAGTGGACTGCTCATTAATTGTTTGCCTTGCGGTTTGCGGTTTGCCACCATATTGCGAGGTGTGAATGTTCTAAACTAACATTCTAAATGGGAAATCAGGGTGGTTCCTGTTCAGAAGGCAAATGAATTCCCTTCGTGGAAGCGCTCCTGAACCGGGAGAGAGCAGAAGACATGAAAAGATGGGGGGACACATAATAACAGACAGGCAATTCACGAACAAGCAGCGGTCCCGCCACATATTTTAGTAATTTCCCTATGACATACTAATTTCTACTTCATTAATAAAATTACGACACACGCCTCCGCATCCCCCTAATTGGTTATTCGAAAGGATGTAGGTGGTCCCTCTAGGGAACCTAGTAACCCCTACGGTGGTTACACCTACTCACTGACGTACTAGTCAGTGGTTGGTCTGGGTTATCGATATCCCCGTGGGATACATGAATATATGGGGAAGTTTGGTAGACGAAGGTGCCCACGCTTTGCCCCGAAACACATGTCGGGCAATCCAAAGTTTTTTAATGGGCACTACACTTCCCATTTTCACTTCTGGTGGTTTGAGATGTTTTGATTACACTCCTGTATTATTCCTCTATCTATTTAGCTATTTTACAGGGAGAAAGGCTTTATCTATCCTACCCTGTCTACCTCTATTACTGTACATGTCCTGTTGAAATGTGTACATCTGTAGACTACCTGGAGCTTAGCTACCCTGCTAGCTGCATGGGTAATTTGAGTGTGTCCCACTTGGCACTTCTATCTTGACACCTGATACAGATATAAGTCTATTACTAACCAATTTGGGTCTCACACCCCACTTAAGCCACTGCACTCTCTTTGGACTTTATATTGAAGTGTTATTTGATACATATATGCAGTGGTGTATTCTGGTTTTGTGCTGCCCTAGGCATGACAAAACTCAGGCACCTCCCCCCCTTCTAAATTTCTAACTTCCTGTTGAAAACCAACATGCTCTTTGCCTTACAGACACATGCCTTCACTGATGCATACACTGACATACACTCACTGACAGATACACACTGTTTATTCAACACACACTTTCACAGAAACAAACACACTCACTGACAAACAGACACAAACACTCACCGACAGACACACTAAATAACACACGCATTCACTGACACACATACACTCTCACTGACAAGACACATACACACTCACTGACAGACGCACACTCACTCACTGACAGACACACACTGACAAACACACATTCACACTCACTGACAAACACATACACACTCAGTATCAGACACACATTCGCTAACAGACATACACATTGATTGACAGATACACACTCTCAGTGACAGACACGCATACACACACTCTAACAGACATACACATTCACTAATAGACATACACACTCTCACTGACACACACTCTTTGACAGACACACATTATCACTAACAGACACACACACTCTCACTAAAAGACATAGTAACACTCACCAACAGACACACACACTAACACACTCATCAACAGACACACACACTAACACACACACTCTCACTAGCACACTCACTAACAGACACACACACTCTCACTATCAGACACACACTCACTATCAGACACACACTAACACTTTCACTAACAGACACACTAACAAACACACACACTAACACACTCACAATTTTATTTGTATTATTTGCTTAAATTTTGGTGCCTTCTTCCCTGGGGTCCAGTGGGGCTGCTGCTGGCTGGGCTGGCAGGCACACGGGCAGGCAGGATCATAGTGAAGGCGGCAAGGGAGCAGTGATCCTCCTGTACAGCTCGCTCGCGTGCCTCTTAGTGATGCCGGAGCCGGAGTGACGTCATATTCTGGCTCTGGCTGTCACAATACCTTACCTTTCTCCCACGGACCTGCGAGGTGTAGCTCTGGGTGCCGACTCCTCCAGGCAATGGCACGGCATGTCGGACACCGGAAGCTCCATGCACGCCCCCTTCTATGACGCGACGCATGCGCGCCAACGTCATAGCAGCAATGCCATGTAAATTCTAAATATTCCACACTCCCTGATGTTTTGGGGATTTAAAGTAATAGACACGCCACTATAAAAGGGCGCCTTTTGCTTTTGTTCAGTGCCCTATTGTGGTTCACTGGTTGTTCCCTCTAGTGCTAGCTTTATTCTGTCTATCTTGGTATTTTGACTTGGCTTGTGTTTTTTTGACTATTCTTCATTCTGGTATCCTGACTCGCCTCGTTTTCTCATTCATCCTGTTTTCTGGTTCCCTGACTCGGCTATTCCTTATTGTTATGCTGATATCTAATTTCCCTTATCTTTGGCTATCCTCGACTATTCTATCTATATTAAACCATTATAAGGTCCGGTAAGATGTTTTCTATTTGGGTTATATTTTGCGCGTTTGGGTCACTTGTCGTGACATTGGCATCACAGCAGTGCACATGAGGGAGCTGAGCAGGGAAGAGCTCAGAGTGCTCCCTCGCCGCCCACCTCCCACATCAGCCCATGCCAGCCTTGGGAGGGTCCAGAAGTGGCCACCCAGCCAGGGCGTTTGGGGGGGCGGCTTTTTTTGCTGCCCGCCTGAAAGTGCTGCCCAAGGCAAATGCCTTGCCAGCCTCGCGGTAATTACACTGCTGCATATATATAGTTCTTATAGCACTTCTTCTAAAGCTGCACCTTTCACTTTGGACACATTGAATAAAGCAACCAGTGAATGATGTTCCAATCCCTTTAACCCAGTCTTGGATTAGATAATAGCAATAGATAGAGGATTAGCCATATAAAGTTTACGTTCACATTTTTGACCTTATCTTCCCTTGCTGTACAGTGTTTTGGTACAGTAACACTCTAAGGATACTGTTTTTATTCCAGGTGACACTTTGTCTCATTTGCTTTGAGAGGAACTGTCTTTTTTTTATTTTTTACTAATCCTCTAATCCTATGGCTAGCATTCAGCAACTTCAAACTGGGTTGTATTAAAAAGCAAACAACTCTAATGGCTGTCTGAGAAAAAAAAAAAGGCAATGTTTACAAAGGAGAGGGTGCAGGGACAATATATTTGCACCAAAACTACCACATTAAGATGAAGTGGTTCTGGTGCTTATAACGTGTGTCTTTAGCCTTTATTCTGGGGTTACAGCTCCCAAAAACTAAACACGACATGACAAAACAAAAACCTCACCGTAATTTGACTTTTATCTTTTGAATGTCACAAAACTCAAGGGAAGCAATGTCTTATTATTACTACACTGTTGCCATTCTTGGCAAGAATTCTTGCCTTTCTTTCTATAAAATTGCATTGAGTGATTTTTACACTTTATTAGTAGCTGCTGCAACATGTACTGTGGCCCATTGAGACATCTTTTGCACAATTTTAATTGAACAATTTCTCTTCTGACAGGTTTCTTATTGTATACTTTTCTTTATAATATAACATTGACATGTTGCTATGAATATATTTTATGCATTAGCTAGTAATAGTTAAGACATGTCATTTAAATTGTCAATGATAATGGATGATTATAATTATAGAGCTGTACACTATATAAAAACCCTGAGGGGGATGTTATGGGACGCTAATGGCTATGCCTTGGAACATAGTTAATTTTTTATAATGTGCATTTTCTTGGGTTTTTATAGAATATTTCCATAGATTATTCTGTAAGTGATGATGATGAGTCTACAACTATAATCTAAGACATAAAATGTGTGTATACAAATATCTTATTAAACGATCAAATGAATAGGACTCTTTGGAACACCTTTCACCAGTCATTTCTCAGGTTGTGTAATGTTATGTTTTTTTCAAAACATGTATTTGTAAGGTGTGAAAAATATAATTAAATATACAAACTTTTTAAAGCTATAATTAATCTCCATTTTAGGTCTATGTTAACCGTTGTTATAAGTGCTGTGCTTTGCAACTGGCAGTGTACATAAAGAGAAAATAAGAAATGAAATGTTACTATTTCTGCTCTCAATTTGCAATGTGTGCCTTGGCTGTGACTGACAGTGATGTAATTTGTTAAATCTTTAATTTAGATTTAAAAGGCTGAAAGAGCATCACATGAAACAGTAGAACACAAGTTGTAGATGATTTTCAATGTTGTTTTTTTTATGCTGTAATTGCCACAGAAATTTGGTTCCCCCAAATTGCTGCCACAAATGTCTCTGTTTATTTAAATCTTATGACCCCTGAGATCCATGTGGGAACAGCAAGTTGTGACTTAATGGGCATTGTAAAATACCTGGCCACTGCAAAAATGAGGCATTTGACATCTAAAATAGCATACGTTTTCCAAGGCCCCTATGCCAAATAGAACAATTTACATTAAGGTTTTGGAGTTCAAGCCTGGCCCTATTGTCAGAATATGTGTTTGTTTGTATTCTGTGTGTATATATAATATAATTACATGTGCATGTTGGAGTTCCTGTGTGTAAAATGTCAGTATGTGTGTATATCACTGTTCCTGTGTGCTTAAAGGACCACTATAGTGCCAGGAAAACAAACTCGTTTTCCTGGCACTATAGTGTTAATAGGTCCCCTCCATCCTCATGGCCCCCCTCCCGCCGGGCTGAAGGGGGAGGAAGAGGTTAAACACTTACCTTTCTCCAGCGCCAGGCTCCCTCGGCGCTGAGGACTCTCCTCCCTCTTCAGATGTCATCCACTGAATGCGCATGCGCGGCAAGAGCCGCGCACGCATACAATCAGTTGAGAAATGCTTTCCTATGGACGGCAGCGTATTCTCACTGTGAAAATCACAGTGAGAAGCGCGGAAACGCCTCTAGCGGCTGTCAATGAGACAGCCACTAGAGCCTGGATTAACCCTCAGTGAAACAAAGCAGTTTCTCTAAAACTGCTATGTTTTCAGCTGCAGGGTTAAAACTAGGGGGACATAGCACCCAGACCACTTCATTGAGCTGAAGTGGTCTGGGTGCCTATAGTGGTCCTTTGACATAGTCTGGCTGCAAGGTCTAATAGACAGTCACTAGAAGTGCTTCCTGGAGTTTCATGGATGTCCAGCGTCAAAGATATCCCACAGGAAAGCATTGAGGCGATGTTTCTCTTCGATTTCCAAATGGATGGCTGCTCACTTCCTTAACCCCTTAAGGACATATGACATGTGTGACATGTCATGATTCCCTTTTATTCCAGAAGTTTGGTCCTTAAGGGGTTAAACTCAACCTGTCCAAAACAGAACTTCTGGTCTTTCCTCCCTCAAGTATTACTACTCCCTTGTCTGTCTGCCTCCATGTCAATGGCGCTACCATCACCTCTACCTCGCAGCCTGGGTGTTCTCCAACCTCTCCTTCATCCCTCATGTCCAATCATTCGCCAAATCCTGTCGCTTCCATCTCAAAAACATAGCGCGCATCCGCCCCTTTTTGACCCCAGATGCGGCTAAGGTGCTGGTCCATGCTCTTGTTCTCTCTCGCCTGGACTACTGCAATACTCTTCTCAGTGGTCTTGCGTGTTCCCAGATTGCACCGTTGCAATCTATAATGAATGCAGCGGCGAGCCTTATTTTCCTGTCTGCTTACACCTCCCACGCCTCCCTGCTCTGTCAGTCCCTGCATTGGCTTCCAGTTAGATATTGGGCTCAATTTAAAATTTTGGTGCTTGCTTACAAGTTCCTACATAGTGCTGCTCCAACCTATCTATCCTCCCTAATACACAAGTATGTCCCGTCAAGGCACCTACGCTCTGCCAAAGACCTACGTATATCCTCTGTCCATACTCCCACCTTTGATGCTCGCCTCCAAGATTTGTCCAGGGCTGCACCTCTTCTGTGAAACTCCCTTCCCTTCTCCGTAAGAATTTCACCCAGTCTCCACTCATTCAAAAAATCATTGAAAACTCACTTCTTCAAGAAAGCATATCATTTAAACTGTTAGCGGGTTTTTATCCCCCACCCTCCATGACTCATCTCCTGCAACTGTCAAAAATTACCTACTAAGCCCCCAGTGAATACTTTTCTAACAACCTACTTCGTACCCCTACTTTTACCCATTGTGTCACTATACCCCACTCCCTCTAGAATGTAAGCTCATTGAGCAGGGCCCTCCACTTCTCTGTTCCCGTACGTCGAGTCGTCTGGTAACAATTACATGTCTGTTAGTCCACCCATTGTACAGCGCTATGGAATCTGATGGCACTATACATAATAAAATAATAATAATAGTCATGCCAGACTTGTAGATTGGGCTACCACTTTAAGCCCTTGGACAAGTAAAATTAAAAAAAAAAAATTATACACCCCTGCATAACAATTTCTAAAAGCAAACATAGTCATGGAGGATATTGTATCCTTTTAAATAAATATTGTGGTCAATGTCCGGGTTTTGTTTTTGAATGGTCCCAGGGCCCAGACAAACATGATTGATTTTTGCAAATCTGGACTTTAGTGCATTGGTATTGGTAGTAATGGTGTCATTTACGTGAGGTGAGACATGAGAATCTTGTTTTGGCAGAAGAAGATAAACATTATCAAATACATAAAAAAATAAACACATCTAGAAATCGCCAAAATAACCCAATTGGAAAACTTCCCATAGTTTGCTTTATTTGTGCCTCAGCTAATTTAGCCTGAAAATTGAAATCCCTTGAGGAATTCATGACATATCACAATTTATAGGGAAAACCCTGGGGGTTACTAAATTGCAAAATGTACAAATTGTAGTGAACTGAACTTTGATAAAAAATATCTAAATAAATAAATAGTCAGTATTTATCCGGTGAGTGATACGTTCATCGGAGTTTGAGAGTTTTTCCAAATCAGCACCTTTTATCTAAATTCTGCTATTAGCATTTCAATCTACTACAGTTGGTTATTTAGCAAATAAACCCAGGTATCCTGAAAGTTCTAACGCTAGTTTGATAACCACAAACACGAACCAGTGCAGAATGTTACTGCTCCTGGAGTAATAAAGCTTTCCTAATGTAAGCAATTGCATTGCATCACGGTTATTGAAGTTCCAATGAAAGGCTACTCTCATAACTCCCACATATCAATGGTTCATCGTAGAACTACAAGTTCCCGATAGCACGGACAACGCACTGTGCTAACGTCACTAGGACGCGATTCAGTTTCTCATTTTTTATTGGTCGCCGTGAGCTTCCTGATGGATCGTGATTGGCTGACAGTCTTAGTGAGTTTGCGCACTGTCAGTGCTTTGCTGTGCTAGTGGAGGAAGCAACATGTCTGCCTACAGGACCCAGATTAGCAAAAGCAAAGATCCCTCGGGTCTACTTATCTCTGTTATCAGGTAGGTGGGTGCTGAGCACACAGTAGTGGTGGTGGTGGTGTCGGAATAGCGTTATTCTGGGGTTAGTGTCCGTATATATAAAGCATTAGCAGTGTGCTGACATGCTGTGCTCCTGGTATTGGCAGTATGTGGTACCCTACCTGTCAGGGCAAATCTGGCAATAGACAGGATAACCAGCAGCTCCCTGGGTCCTCCAAGAGACCCTCAGTGAAGATACCCAGCCCTCAGTGAGAGGTTTATAGCATCTAATTACTACTTCAGACCGCCCTTGGAAACAGGAAAGGATCCTGTATCCTGTATCCCAGTGCCATACTTTACATGCTCAGATCCATGGCTTGCAAACTATATCTGTACACACTTACTTGAAGGCAAATAAATATGTTTTATGTGGATGAAAGAATAAAAGAAGAATGTTTATTATTGTCCTATTTAAAAAAAAAAAAAAAAAAAAAAGACACTCTAGGGCCCCAAACCTTGTAAAGGGTTACTCCAACCAAAAGGCAGCGTGCATAAAATACTGGTTTTGCTTAGAGTAACCATCTGGTACCCCCCTTCTCCACTTTAATAAAAAAAAAAAAAAACTTGACTCCATCTCATCACCAAGTTTAAGATCTCCACTCAGCCTTGGTTAGCATCACTCCCTTGGTGGGGAAGGGAAGTCAGGGAGCATAGACTAGGGGAAGCCATTCCACCATTGATTGTGTGGTGCCAGCATGCTGTGCGTACTGGCGTCAGATGCAAATTTTGCACAGAATTAATATTAGATGGCTAATGATGCCGCCAAGGGGTTAATCTCTCTGTGTTTGCAGAATTGCATAGTGAAACACTGCACATGCAGAATGCAGGCACCATTACCACTTTAAATCACTGAAGTGGTCATGGTGCTTGAAGTTACCCTTTAAAGGGATCCTATAGTGCCAGAAAAACAAACCCGTTTTCCTAGCACTATAGGTTTAATAGGTCCCTCCCGCGGGGCTGAAGGGGTTATTCAATGCTTTCATATAGGGAAAATCTGACGCTGGAGGTCTGTGAGGACGTCTAGCGTCAGATAACCGACCAAAGGTTGGTTTGGATTCCGTAAGCCCTCTAGTGGCTGTCTGTTAGACAGCCACAGAGGGCAGACCTAAAGCTGCAATCTAAACATTTCTCTGGAATTGCAATGTTTTACTTTGCAGCACTAATTGCAAAAGGGTCTCTGCACCCAGACCACTTCAATGAGCTGAAGTGGTCTGGGGGCCTACAGTGTCCCTTTAATGTATATGTTTTGTTTTCATTGATATCTGGCAGTGTTAAAGAGAATGTCGAGATTCCTAATGCACTTTAGCTTGCTGAAAGGCTGTATTTTGGAAAAGGGTGTTGTCTTTTTCTTTATTTTACAAAAAGTGTAGATGTCAATAGAAATTGGCACTTTTATTAATTAATTGAGAAGTCTAAGGAAGCTTTGACTTATTGGCATAGGACGATCAGCTGATGTTTTTAGCCAATTACTAGTTCCCCATTCACAAAAACAGCTTGAACGTAAGTACAAAAGCAACTTATGCTCGTTAGGTTTTGCATAAGATGTTATCTATACTTTGTGGTAGCAATTTTGCTAGCAAATGTATAGATTAAGAGAAAAACCTGTTTAAAATAGTTTTTCTCCTAGCTACCTTCAACAGCCGAGCATTAACTGGCATGGGAGAGCAGAAAAGATTTCCCACAGGATATATATCTAGATCAGGGGTAGTCAACGTGGTCCGATTTAGGATTTCAGGTGTGCTGTGGTGGGTTCTGCAGAAAACGCCCAGTGGGCCTTGATGGTCGTGGACCACGGCTGATAGGGGAGATCCTTTAATCTCCACTGCTGACCCATGCTGGAAGAGCTGCAGGCTAAAGTGAACATGCCACAACTGGACCACCAGGGCTTGCAACATTATGTCCCCCCTCAATGGTAAACAGTAAGAAGAAGGGAGAGACATTAAGATAGATTTTACACCCTACCTTTCTAAATAAGGTATTTTAGCCCCCAGAGAACCCAACACACCTATACATGGGTGGTTTCACTGTACTCCATGAGGTGTTGCTGAACACATATTGGGGTGTTCTTTGGCAGTAACCCTTAAAGTTCTCTGTACATTTATTCTTAAATTGCTATGTCTGTCAAAAAAATCACCAATTTTATATATATATATATATATTTTTAAATTTGGCATAGATTGGTGGTATAATGGTTGCATGAAAATAGTCAAAATACCCCAAGTTTAATACCATAGGTTGTCTTTTAAAAAATATATACATGTTAAGGGTTATTCAGGGATTCCTGACAAATATCAGTGTTACAATGTAACATTCGTTAATTTTGAAAAAAAACATGTTTTGGAAATAGCAAAGTGCTACTTGTACTTATTGCCCTATAACTTGCAAAAAAAAGCTAGGAATATGTTAACATTGGGTATTTGTAAACTCAGGACAAAATTTAGAAACTATTTAGCGTAACAGATTTTGGGGGTCAAAGTTAGAAAAAGTGTGGTTTTTATTTTTAATTTTTCATCATATTTTATAAAAAAATATTTTTTATAGTACATTATATGATATGATGAAAATAATGGTATATTTAGAAAGACCATTTAATGGCGAGAAAAGCGTTATAAAATATGTGTAGGTACAGTAAATGAATAAGAGTTCCCTGGCCCTTAACTGTAAGAAAATTGAAAAATGGTCTCTAGTCAGGGGTTACACTGATTCTGAGCAGCAATGCATTTTAATGCAGGTTCTAGGTTTTGGCCTCATTAATAAGCAGTATTCTTTTTTCATTTTCTAATCTTTATAGTTTTTTTGCACAAAACACCCCCAAAATATAATGCATTACTGCTGCACCATAAGCCTGCCTCCTTAGCCACACCCCTAGTTTCAAGAAAAATTATTTGTTAACAAATGTATGTACTCGACCACTGAGTGATCTGAACAACAAAGCAAACCCGCATTAGGAGAGGGCATGCAGGAAGACATATAATACATTATAATTATATAATTGAGGCCAACATCTATTAAATGCATTAAAGTAGTATTGGTGCTTGGAGTATCTCTTTAATTAGCCAAGCCTGAAAGACAGTGTGGCTAAAAAGGATTAATATAGCGAAAAACACAAAAAAAAAAAAAAAAGAGTCCCAATAGCTGTGTTTTGCCAGCATGCTGTGTGTGTTGCCGACTGATGCCAAAGTTGCACAAAAGACCAGAGCTTCTGTTGCAGGCTGACTAATGACGCCTCCATGATGCTGCCAATAGTGGAGTTACACTTCTGGCAGCGGGCGGGGTTAAAATCTATATGTACAGCATTTTATAGTGTTTCACTATAAAATGCTGTACATATAGATTTTAACCCCGCCCGCTGCCAGAGTTTCGCTGCACATACAGACTCCAGGCACCATAATTACTGCAGGTTACTGAAGTGGTCTTGGTACTAGGAGTAATCTTTTAAGGTGTGTGTATGAATATGGCTAACTGGTGACTTTTTAAAAATGTAAAAGCTGCTTGGCTGCTAATCATTTGTTTCTCGGTCTTGACAAATCACATGCACCTAGTTGTCATGGCGGCTAGGAATTTTGCCCTGCCGTCTGGGTGTTTGTCAGCACGTCCAACGCCAGTGGAATCAGCCCCCCTGCAGTGGCCGGCTGAGGGAGAATGCAGGTTGGTGGCAAGGGAGCTGTAATCTTCCTGCTCTTCCTGCTCTGCTCTGTCTTGTGCCGTGTTGTGATTACGGGAGTCAGGATGTGATGCCACTCTGGCCCCCACATCACTAAATAGCGCGCCCGTGAGCAGTGCAGGAAGATTTCAGCAGGCACACTGGATCCCAGGGAAAGGATCCTCTCCAGCTCTTCCAATGGTAGGGAGGCTGGGTACACTTAAATTAAAATAAACATTTATAATAAATGGGGAACATTCAGTACTTCCATGCAGAGCATGGAGATGCTGAATGTAGGTACTGCACACTGTGCTGTACTAAGAAGCACCTCTAGTACCCAAGTGTCTGAAATAAAGCTTTGTTAGTTTAAAAAAAACAAAAAAACAACTGTCCTCCTGGGGGCGCTAAGTAGGCCAGTCGGCCACCTCTTGGTGTACCCCTTGCCTTTGGTGCTTACCCCACGGAGTACGTATCAAGGGTTGAGAAAACTAGGTTATACCTCACCAGAACTGAATTGACTGGTGCTTGTGACAAAATTGGACTGACTAATCACTCCCCCAGGGTTATTAATTATCTCTTTATGCATACTTCTTCTGTCACTTGAAGTTAAAGGGACACTAAAGTCGCCAGAATTACTATTAATACAGCTTAATGTATTGGTTCTGGTGTTTATACCATGTGTCTGCTGGGAGAGCAATGTAAACACTGCCTTTCCATGTGGATTTTACATGGATGACCGCTCTGGAGCAATGTGGTTAAAAGAGCCTACTTTGCAAAAGTCAGAGGAGCTCCTCTTCTGTGCGACCATCCAGCATGACCGTCGTGTTCCACCCCTTCTCCATTTCTTCACCTATTCATAGGTACAACCCTTCTTCGTCACTCTTTTATACAGGTGGCCTTTTCCTGTCTGCTGCTTGTAACCATACTGCATACATGCATTTACAGGACTTCTCGGTGGGGGCACTACTCCTATACAGGGAGTGCAGAATTATTAGGCAAGTTGTATTTTTGAGGATTAATTTTATTATTGAACAACAACCATGTTCTCAATGAACCCAAAAAACTCATTAATATCAAAGCTGAATATTTTTGGAAGTAGTTTTTAGTTTGTTTTTAGTTATAGCTATGTTAGGGGGATATCTGTGTGTGCAGGTGACTATTACTGTGCATAATTATTAGGCAACTTAACAAAAAACAAATATATACCCATTTCAATTATTTATTATTACCAGTGAAACCAATATAACATCTCAACATTCACAAATATACATTTCTGACATTCAAAAACAAAACAAAAACAAATCAGTGACCAATATAGCCACCTTTCTTTGCAAGGACACTCAAAAGCCTGCCATCCATGGATTCTGTCAGTGTTTTGATCTGTTCACCATCAACATTGCGTGCAGCAGCAACCACAGCCTCCCAGACACTGTTCAGAGAGGTGTACTGTTTTCCCTCCTTGTAAATCTCACATTTGATGATGGACCACAGGTTCTCAATGGGGTTCAGATCAGGTGAACAAGGAGGCCATGTCATTAGATTTTCTTCTTTTATACCCTTTCTTGCCAGCCACGCTGTGGAGTACTTGGACGCGTGTGATGGAGCATTGTCCTTCATGAAAATCATGTTTTTCTTGAAGGATGCAGACTTCTTCCTGTACCACTGCTTGAAGAAGGTGTCTTCCAGGAACTGGCAGTAGGACTGGGAGTTGAGCTTGACTCCATCCTCAACCCGAAAAGGCCCCACAAGCTCATCTTTGATGATACCAGCCCAAACCAGTACTCCACCTCCACCTTGCTGGCGTCTGAGTCGGACTGGAGCTCTCTGCCCTTTACCAATCCAGCCACGGGCCCATCCATCTGGCCCATCAAGACTCACTCTCATTTCATCAGTCCATAAAACCTTAGAAAAATCAGTCTTGAGATATTTCTTGGCCCAGTCTTGACGTTTCAGCTTGTGTGTCTTGTTCAGTGGTGGTCGTCTTTCAGCCTTTCTTACCTTGGCCATGTCTCTGAGTATTGCACACCTTGTGCTTTTGGGCACTCCAGTGATGTTGCAGCTCTGAAATATGGCCAAACTGGTGGCAAGTGGCATCGTGGCAGCTGCACGCTTGACTTTTCTCAGTTCATGGGCAGTTATTTTGCGCCTTGGTTTTTCCACACGCTTCTTGCGACCCTGTTGACTATTTTGAATGAAACGCTTGATTGTTCGATGATCACGCTTCAGAAGCTTTGCAATTTTAAGAGTGCTGCATCCCTCTGCAAGATATCTCACTATTTTTGACTTTTCTGAGCCTGTCAAGTCCTTCTTTTGACCCATTTTGCCAAAGGAAAGGAAGTTGCCTAATAATTATGCACACCTGATATGGGGTGTTGATGTCATTAGACCACACCCCTTCTCATTACAGAGATGCACATCACCTAATATGCTTAATTGGTAGTAGGCTTTCGAGCCTATACAGCTTGGAGTAAGACAACATGCATAAAGAGGATGATGTGGTCAAAATACTAATTTGCCTAATAATTCTGCACTCCCTGTAGATTAGCCTGCTTATCCCCAACAGAATCTCTCCAAATATTCAGTCCTTTAATCATTGCTTTAAAACCTATCTCTTTAGAGTAGCATCACTTCAAGGTAATCTGTCACTTCTCAAACTTTTCTCTTACTCTCTCAACTTAATTAGTGGGTCACCACAACCCGTTATGCTTTCCTTCAAATTGTGCCACTGTTCCACGACCCGGCACCACTAAAAGAACACTCTAGCCACCACGGCAACTTAATCGGAATGCAGTTAATATGGTGTTACAAAGTCCCTGGTGCAGCCTTACCTTTTAGGGTTTAAACCATTGACAAACAGTTGAACCCAAAAGTCATAAATCCAGCACTGTTTAGCTCAGCCCTTGCTCTTCCGCTGCTGTCTGATTCTTGAAACCGGAAGCCTTGGACCGGGGCACCGCTGATTGTCTGAGAGCGTCAGCAAATATGCTCAAAATGTGGATATGGGCTTCCGACTAAAGTGGGTTTTGCAAACTGGTGCAGTTGAGAGAGATATATATATATATATATATATATATATATATATATATATATATATATATATATATATATATATATATATATATATATTTGTGCTCGGAATTTAAATACGTGATGGATAGTAACTGTGAGCAAAGTTGGTTGTGGTGTGCCGAAACCAACGTACGAGTGGGCCTGTAAATAAAAGAGGGCAAAAGATAAATTCGAGAAAATACACACTTTATTGCATTTTACAAGACCAAGTTTCTGAAAGCTTGGCGAAGCTCTTTCTCTGGTTGCGGAATATATGCGTTATATATGGAGGATTTCCATCGCCCGAGCCTTTTGATGATGTGGACCGGTGCGTTTGTGCTTGAGGCTGCTGAGGCGGCTCCTATGCGGAAGGAGTGCCCGGAGAATGCAGCCGGGTTGTGTCCGAGCTTAGATAACAGAGTTCTGACATGACACATCAATTTTGCCGTGGTAAGCGGGTGCCCTTGTAATGTTAAGAGCGGAGAGTCTGGCAGGTGAGTGTGAAGAGTTGACCGTAGTTGGTCGAGAACTTTCACCGGACACCAGGCATTATCAGTAGGGAAGAGAGGAATTATTGTAGAATGTATTGACCGGTTGGTTTTAGTGGTAGGGATAGAAAGGAGGTAGTGATCCTCTACCTTGGTGAGGTGTGAAGTTTTAAGGCATCGTGAGATATCTCCTTGACAAATCACTGTGAATTCTCTAGGTCTGAGAAAACCGTAGAAAGCGAGATATATGGCAGATTTTATCACCGTATTGGTGTGGCTATCAAATGGGGCTGTGTCAAGGAGATTGCTAAGTGACCTGAAGATAGGCCCGTCTATGGGTAATCTAGTGCTTGCGAGTGGAGGTGAAACCTTTGATATACCTTTCAAGACCTTTTTAATGGGGTATGAAGACAAAAAAGGAGTGCTGTTAGGAAAATTGGTGAGGTTGTGGTGCTGAACCCCGGTGAGGTAAAGTTTAATGGTGTTGTGCGATAGATTAAGGTGTAGGTGGCAGAAAGAGGCAAAAGACACCATGGTTTGGATAGAAAAGTCACCTTGTAGCCCGAATTCTGCAGTGAATTTGTTAAATATGTTAAGCGCCCTATTGTAAGTGATAGCAGTGTTGGGTGATAATGCTTGGTGAGTGAGTGATCTAGCGTGAAGCAAGAGTGTGCTTAATCCAATATTAGTTCGTGAAACCGTGGTGTCCTGGATGGCTGCTGGTGAGCTGCTGGGAGTGCCTGAGAAAATGCCTGGAATCGAGAACGAGAAAGAGCGTCAGCGGCGGTGTTGTGAATACCCGGGATGTGAGAACATACTAAGTGAAACTGATTGGATGCTGCCAGCCAGGTCAACTTGCGAATCAGCCGCATGATGGTCAGGGATGATGAGCGCCCTTTGTTAATGATATCGCAAGCTGCTGAGTTATCTGAGTAGCATTTTACTGCCTTGCCGGACCAGAGATGACCCCAGGTGTGTGCGGCCGCCACAATGGGGTAAATTTCAAATAGGGCTGAGGTCTCCCTGAATCCTGGCAAGGCATCCATCTCAGTGGGCCAGTGGCCCCTAAACCAGTGGTTCCCGAAAATGGCTGCGAAACCGGTGTTGGCTGCTGCGTCCGTGTGGATGATGGGTGAAGAGGTGGAGAGAGGGGGGATAAACATGGAGATACCATTCCAGTCTTTCAAAAACTTCCCCCACATAGCCAAGTCAGCCTTGGCGTGGGGGTCCAAAGAAACTGTGCCGGAGTCCGAGACTCCATGGAGCAGGCAAAGAAGTCTGAAAATAAAAGACCTTCCCTGCGGAATGATGCGCATGGCGAAGTTCAGAGATCCAAGAAGGGACTGAAGTTCTCTCCTGGTGCAAACGTCATTCCGCAGGAACGTGTCTATCTCCCCTCTCAATCGTGAAAGTTTGTCGTGTGGAAGGCTAGCTCTGAGTTTGACAGAATCGAGCTCTATGCCTAAAAAGGTCAACTTTGTTGTGGGTCCTATTAGTTTTGGCTGGGGACAAAGGGACTCCAAGTGTGGAAAAAAGTGCGGTAGTACTATTGATTGCTGTGGGTGTTGATGACCCTGGCTCTATCAGTAGAAAGTCATCTAGATAGTGAATAACGGAGTGACACCTGATGACATTCAGAAGCAACCAGCATAGTGACTCAGCGAAAATGTCGAAAAGTTTGGGGCTGCTTCGGGAACCAAAAGTGAGTCGTGTTGAGAAGTAATAATACCCTCGCCATTTAACACCGTGTAAGCGCCAGAGTGAGGGGTGTATGGGCAGTAATTTAAAGGCGTTAGTGATGTCTGTTTTGCTGAGCCAGGGTCGATTACCAGATGTCATGATGGACTGTATGGCGTCGTCGATGGTGACGTACTGCAGAGAGAATTCGTCTGCTGGAATGAGTGCGTTTATGCTTGGAACAAAAGAGGAGTGCGGTGCCGATAAATCGATAATGAGACGTTTTTTATTAGAATATTTGTGAATAGCAATACCAATAGGGTTAGTGCGCCAGGAGGAAAACGGTGAAGAGGTGAAAGGACCGATCATGAAACCGTTTGTGGTTTCTGCGGAAATGAGAGTGTCTACAGCGACTGGGTCTAAACATGCAGACTGGAGATTAGGACATTCTAGTGTACCTGGTGGAATGGCTATTATGCCTGTGTGAAACCCTTGTGAGAAACCTGTGGTGAGAAAATCCACTAAGTGCCCGCTGGGGTGAGACCTTAGATAAAAAACCAGGTTGTCGATATTTATGTCGGTTAGTCATTTGTTTGGTGACAACCTGGCTGGACACATGGTCTTGGTATGTGCCCTGAAACATATGGAGCAGATGTGCAATAATCTACAGGCGCTGAAACTGCAGGAGCCTGCGTTGAAATTATTGCACACCTGTGCTTTACCTAAAAAGGAGATGGGCCTACCCAGCTTATCCCGGAGACCACCCGCTGGATTGTTGTGAGGGGTGAAAGAGGAGTGAGGTGTGAACGAGGGGTGAGAGTGGAGGTGGTGGGATCTGGTTCGACGGGACATAAGTCCGCCATGTGGGATGTAGAATTACAGATGGCACAAGCCGGGGGCCTGAGTCCAGCGAAGTGGCGACAGAAAAGTTCAGTGTCCATCTGACCCCAGTTCATTCTAATGTTGAACTGCTTGAGATGGGTCGCCGCCTTCGCTGAGACTGACTTGTGGTAGTCATAGAAGGAAGAGCCCCCGTACTTGATGCCTAGATCCACTACCTTGTGGAGATAGAGATCTAGCTCTTCTCTCCTATGGGGATACACCGTGCAAATGACGTCGCGGTATATCCCAAAAGCTATCACAAACTGTGGGATAGACAATTTTTTATTAAGCCTGGGATCCCTCGTTTTAAGCACAACAGAAATGTCACCATAATTGTATGCCTTGTTCTCGAGTACATCCTGAGAGGCTATGAGTAAAGACACCAAACACACATCCTTCCCGTCAAGGATATCTTTCCTGATAGAATCTGGGACGGAGTGTGCTGGTGACTCAAAAGGTGTGATGGCTGTGCCAGGTGCTGGAGGGGGGAGTATAGAGGGACATGAAGGTATGGCAGGTACAGCCGTGGTAGAGACTGGGACTACGGTGTTAGTACCTGAGGAGGAGATGGCGCTCTCCACCTTAGACAGCCTGCTATTGAGGGCCTGTAGATTGGCCAAGATATCTGCCAGGGTATCCTGGGTGGCCGTGCTGTTACTTGGTGGTTGTCCTTGAGAGCTAGTTCCCGGCCGAGGCTCGGGGACTTGGTGGGTAAGCAGCCTGTAAAGTTCTGCCTTTCTAGCTGTGGCCGGAAAGGGGATTCCCCTGAGCCTAAGCTCGGCTGTGATTTTGGGAATAGTCCATGCTCTCAAGGACGTGGGGGTTGAAAGAGTGAGTGATTCGCCTGGAGACACGGGTCTGATTGGCGTGAATGGTGTTTCTTCTGTCAGTTCTTCGGTTGGAATTGGTTCTTGGGACATTCTAAAAAGGAATGATTATGTGAAAGATATATTAGAAGGGGAGTGAGGTAAGAAGGGGGGGTATGGGGAGTGGTGTGTCTTGAAGAACTGGACTTTAATGCTAGATGCCGAGGCGAAAAACTTAACTATTGAATGACTGGATAGGTGAGGCCCTGCTAATGCCAAGTGGCGATGAGAGGCTCTACCTATGATTTGGCTTATGACGTAGGTGCCACAGACGTGGTGGCGGGATGTTGGCCTCTCGGTGACGATAAGAGAAATCAAAACGTGTGGCCGTGACAGGTGAGGCCCTAACTAGAGCCCTGTAGTAAGGCATGCGAGGCTTATAACTATGATTTGGGCGTGGGGCCGTACCTCCGTGTTGAGGTGGGGTAGGGGTGGTAGGCCTCGCGGGATCAGATTTCCTGATAGGGTGGGCTAAGGCATTAGCCTGTGCCGTATAGCCAGTTCGATAGTATGCTAAAGGGTAAAGTTAGAGGACTGGAGTGGTGTGTGGATACTAACCTTGACTGGTCGCAAATGGTATCTGGAGCCTCCTGGTAAGTGTAGAGAGTCTTGTCTTAAATGTTGTCTTTGAGGAAGAATCCTGGGGGTTTAAGACAGATGTTGATGTGTTTATACGTATCGTGATGTCGTATGAATAGTATAGGGAGAAGGTTTGTTAGGGGCACGACGTGAGATCCTGCATTGAGGGATCTGGGAGGTTTAGGTGTAGGAATGGGATGATTTTGGATATGAGTGAGAAGGCAGAATGAGGCCTTGGGGTAGCGAATGAACGTACTTGAGTAAGGATGTAAGTACCTGAAGGTATGGCTGAGTACCGGGTCAGGTTTTTGGTGTCTTCTGAGCCTGATGGCCGTATGACCGAAAATCTGTGTAGACAAGTAGTAAAGAGATAACGTATCCTGGGCGTAAGGCTGAGGGAAGGTAGTAATGGAGTTGAGACCGCGTGAGGTCTAGTATTGAAAAGAGAGTGAACTATACCTTTGTTTAAAGTACAGAGATTGTTTAATCGTGGCAGGTTAACTGCGTAGAAACGGTGGAAGCTTAGATTAGTACAGGATCTAAGGGTTTAACCAAGACAAATTTCCTATTTAGCAATAGATGTGAAGATAATTGATAAAACCTGATAAATCAAGGTGATAATAAACCATACCTGTTCCTGTAATAAAAGGACCTTGAAATAACAACTTTAATGCAGAAAAGCAAGAGACCGATGCAATCTGTAAAAGCCAAAAATGTGACAGCGTGAATTATGTGCAAGGAATAGTACGGATTATGTGTAGAGGGTATAACTTGTAAATAGTGTTTAAATGACTTATCTGAGTGTTATTTGGAAAGAATGGTATAGCTTGAATTTAGATACGTATGAAGTTAAGAACCGTGGTGAACATAATGTTTATTACAGAAAAATACTTAAATGGTTTAACAAGGTAGGAAAACACAGGGCTGGTAGTTAACCATATAATGTAACCGCAAACTGATATGAAGGAATAAATAATAGTAGGACTGTGATTAGAACTTATGCATGCTTAGTTTAAAAGAATAGAAATAACCGAATGTAAATTAGTAAGATGGTGTTTGTGAATTTAACCATACGAATAGGTTAGTGCTGAAATAACCGAACGGAAAAAGTGAATACAGATAATAATGAGCATAAACATGAAATATTCATTCGGTTGTTTCCGTACGAAAATGCATTAAATGATAGCGAAATGAGCCGAACGTTCGTGCGTTTTTTGGCGCGAATGGAGATATTAACGAAAAGCGTGTATTCGTGAAAATGCGAAAGAGGGAGCCTACCCCTACGTTTTTAGGCCCGAACGGCGGGGAAATAGCGAACGCTAATTCCCACGCCTTGCTTACGTGAACGCGCCGGTCTCGTGACCGGAAGTCGGGTACCTCGACCGGAGGGAAACGGAGTGGAAGGACCTCGGACGGACGGAGGATTGCACAGGGCGACTGGCTGCTGGAAACAGGTACAGTTCTGGCGGGAAGCTGGACCGGAAGTGCTGGTTGCTAAGGACAATCAGCTGAGCGGCAGCGGTGAGTAGGGGCTGGGAGCTTAAGTAGGGGACTTACTCCTCCCACAAATTCAGGCCTAATGGCCTTTCTATATATATATATATATATATATATATATATATATATATATATATATATATATATATTTATTTCACGGAGACCTGAAAAGGGGACAAAATATCTCCTAGGGAGGTTGTATGACTACAATGGTGAATATAGTAGTGAGGGCTAAACATGGCATCTTCCGATTTTGATCCATTAGCATAATTGAGTATCACTGGTGTTCCTATGATCCCAGAGCTATCAGTGTTTACTTACAGTTTATAATATGTGAATATATTCATGTTTTTTTATATGACTATGTATTTGGCAGGACTCTTTCAAGTAGTGATGATGTTCAAGACAGAGAGACTGAGAAAAGCCGTCTGGAGGAAGCTTATGAAAAGTGTGATCGAGATCTGGATGATAAGATTGAACAACACTTTACAGAGCTCACAACAGCCATTCGCACTTATCAGAGCATTACTGAACGGATCACCAACTCGCGCAATAAGATCAAGCTGGTGAGTTGTGCGATCCTATGTCGTACTGACTGTCTTGCTAATCTCTATCTGGGACTTTTTATGAGGATGCATGATGCAATGGTATAAACATTTAATACGTGTACAGTGAAAGCTTACATCCTTGTACTGTAACATTCATACATACAACAAATTGTGTTTTAATTGTTTATATTAGGTAAAAGAAAACCTTTTGTCCTGTAAAATGCTGCTTCACTGTAAACGTGATGAGCTGAGGAAGCTGTGGATTGAGGGCATAGAACACAAACATGTCCTTAACCTCTTGGATGAAATTGAGAACATCAAACAGGTGCCCCAGAAACTGGAACAGTGCATGGCCAGCAAACATTATCTCAGTGCCACCGACATGCTGGTAAGAAAATATTTAATGTTTAAAGGCCTGATACAAATATTTATAATTTAATGATACACTGGAATGTATTTTTTTTTTTTTATTAATACTTTTGATCCATTTTAAATATTTTGTTTCTGAGAAATTGTGACTCGTCAGACTCTTAAAAAAACAACTAACAAATGAAAAACTATAACTAATGCAATTTCACTATAAAACGCCAAAAACACTTCTCCATTTCATTTGTTTACTGGTATGATGTTCAATAGTGTATGGATCCCTGGTTAGTTGACACACTACCTTGTGAATGGTTTGTTTAGCAGAAGTCTTAGAGACTTGAGTAAGTTACTTATAGTTTTTATTTGAGGGTTTCATTGAAATGATAGCAGTGCATAAGTTGCAAACACGACCAGGCCAAAATGTTGGTATCCATACATTCGATAGTGTAAAGTCTGTTAAATAGTTCAGAGTCGGGGATTAAAGCAATTCAAATATAATAAACAAGCCAATCTCAAAACTGGGAGTGCTATATTATGAGTAGTATAAAATGTACTTATGCTAAAACCTTTCCAGCTTTGTAAACTTTTCTGTTCGGTGTGGTCTTGCATGTGTGTAAAAAAAAAAAAAAAACTAGACCAGGACTGGGATGGATAAGAGTGTAAATTAGTCATCAATAATACAGAAAAAGATTAACCCCTTAAGGATGCTGGATGGAAATTTTCAGTCATTGCAGTCCTCCCCTTAAGGGCGCAGGTTGGAAATTTTCCGTCCAATAGTAACGTTAACCCCAGATTGCCACAATCGTGGGATAATGTTTCTGCAGTGTGTCTTCGTGTCTGAGGCACACTGCTGTAGGCAGTTACATTGATTCAGCCCATGTAATCGCTCTTACCCGGAGTCAAAGCGGTCACACAACCTGCTAAAAAAAAATTCCAAAGTGGGGCATGGACCCAGCGTAAAAATTCAAACTTAAATGGCTCTATCTCAAATGTGCCCCTTCTACGTTGTCATGTACCTGGTAAAGGTACAGATGGGGGTATTGCTGTACTCGGATGACATAGCTGAGCAACATATGAAGTGTTATACTGCCATAGCACACATAAGGTTTGCAAAATATATATTACAAACTCATTGTGTGTGTCAAAAAGCAGAAAAAAATGCATATTACCACTACACTTGGTACAAGCTAGCGGAAAAATGATTTTACGCTAAGGTTCAAAATTAGGTCTTTTGAAATACCTTAGGGTGTCTTATTTATGAAATGGTATGCCTTTGTGGGGTAGTTGGAATAATCAACCTACTGAAAAAACAAAACTCCAAAGTGGGGTATGGACCCAGCGTAAAAATTCAAAGTTTGACATAAACTTAAATGGCTGTGTCTCAAATGTGCCCCTTCAACGTCCACATATACCTGGCAATGGTACATTCGGGGGTATTGCTGTACTCAGATAATGTAGCTGAGCAACATAGGAAGTATTATAAAGCCGTAGCACACATAAGGTTTGCAAAATATACAGTACAAACTCACTGTGTGTCCCAAAAAGTCACAAAAAAATGCTTATTACCACTACACTTGATACAAGCTAGTGGAAAAATGATCCCACGCTAAGGTTCAAAATATGCCTTTTGAAATACCCTCGGGTGTCTTCTTTAAGAAATAGTATGCCTTTTTGGGCTAGTTAGAATAAGCAGACTGCTAAAATATTTCAAACTAAAACACGGACCCATCAAAGCCATCTATGAAAATTCACACTGTAACTTCACAAAAAAGTGTCTAGGTCATGCATTGGGCATATTGTTTTACTCTTCCTTTTTTTTTTTTTTCTTCACTACATAATTTGAAATAAATTGGCAAAAAAATTGTGGCAAGTTAAGGTTTAAAATATGCTAAATTAGATACCCTGGAGTCAGGGCCAGATTAAAAGCCCAGTGGGCCTGGTGCTGACAATTATGATGGGCCTAATTACAGAATCATATCGACCAAAAACATTAAAACACTCCCAAGCGTCATGTATCTGATGGAGATGGTGCTGGAGAGAAAGAAAACAGCAGCTATAAGAAAACACTAGGCTAATCTCTCACTAATTTATGTTTTCATCTTTCAAGTAAATCCATAACCCCTAACAGCAGTGTCCAGTCAAGCAGGAAGTCAATGGGCACGGTAAAAGGGTGTGCCACTGACACAAATCACGTAACCTGCCAAAAGGGGCGAACATGCCCAAAAAGAGGATATGTCTGCCCAAAGAATTAGAAGGCCAGCCTGGTATGAATGCATGTCAGGCTGCCTGCCAATCATGCAGCTGGCCAACTAAGGGCATACTATGCAGACAGCACCCTGAGCTTGGCATAAACGCATCTAATGATGCGCTCGCTCAACGCTTTCTAAGGACTGTCCCCTAGCACTCGCTGGTCCTCCTCGTATATAGTCTGGGACAGAGAAAAGCTGTATGTAGTGAGTGTAGAAGAAAGGGAACATGCCACAGTGTTAGAGAGACCAAAGTCAGCATTACCTTAAAGGATCACTATAGGGTCAGGAACACAAACATGAAACTCACAAACTCAGAAAAACAAGCAGTCTGCTGACATCATTAGAAATGGTGGCCTAATCCAATCACAGTGCTTCCCTATAAGATTGGCTGAGACTGACAAAGCGGCAGATCAGGGGCAGAGCCAGCATGATTCAAACACAGCCCTGGCCAATCCGCATCTCCTCATAGAGATGAATTGAATCAGTGAATCTCTATGAGGAAAGTTCAGTGTCTGCATGCAGAGGGAGGAGATACTGAATGTTTGGATGCATTTTAGGCAGCCATGACCCAGGAAGGATCTCTAAAAGCCATCTAAGGAGTGGCCAGTGAAGTTATCACTAGGCTGTAATGTAAAGACTGCATTTTCTCTGAAAAGACAGTGTTTACAGCAAAAAGCCTGACGGTAATGATTCTACTCACCAGAACAAATTCAATAAGCTGTAGTTGTTCTGGTGACTCTAGTGTCCCTTTAACTATATTCATTGTCAGCCAGTCCACACAAGTTTTGTTCCCTCTTAAGTTTCTATACTTAAGTAAGAGTATGTGAAAAGTAGTTAGAGTTGCCACCTTTCTTGGAAAAACATACCGGCCTTGCTAATTTGCATAATTAAATATGTATGGGTAGTGACATAAGTGACATAAGAGAAAATGCTGTAAAATCACCAAAAAACTACTTAGTTTGATTCTGCTGTATAGATGGATTCCTCCCAGTGGCCCCATGTCTCCCAGTGCCCCCATGTGTCGATTACTCCAGGTCTCAGTGTTCCTATGTATCAGTGTCTCAGTGCCCCATGCCTCCCAGTGTCCCCTAGTGTCGTGTCCCCAGGTCTCCCAGTGATCCTATGTATCACAGTGTCTCAATGCCCCATGTCTCCCTGTGTCCCCATGTATCCCAGGGTCCCCATGTCAATAGGAAGACGGGAAGACCTGGGGACACGGGGAGACCTAGGGACACAGAGACACCAGTGACACTGGGAGACTAGGGGACTCTGGCTGGGACGCATGGGGACAATGGGAAATAGGGAACACTTGAAGACATGGGGACACAGACACCATGGACACAGACACTAGAGACACTGGCTGGGGACATGGGGACATTGAGACATGGGGGCACTGGGAGACATGGGGACAAGGAGACACCAGGGCCACAGACACTAGGGACACTAGCTTGGAGACATGGGGACATTGAGACACTTGAGGCACTGGGAGACATGGAGGCACTAGGAGACATGGGGACAGTGAGACACTGGCAGACTGGGGGCACTGGGAGACTAGGGGGCACTGAGACACCAGGGACACTGGCTGGGAGACATGGGGACACTGTGTCCCCATGTGTCTGTGTCATAATGTCTCCCAATGTCCCTTAGTGTCTCAGTGTCCCCATGTCTCCTTGCAGCCTTTCCCCCATCCCTTACTTCCCTGAGCTGTAGGCTGTCTCTGCAGGGTGGGAGTTGCTGTCTGGACTCTCTGTAGCTGCACCCCTGCAGATCAGTGAGTATAGATAGGCAGGGAGGGATATGCTGGAACTTCCTATCCCTGCCTGTCTCCACACACAGTGACCCCTACTGGCCAGTGCTGGTATTGCAGAGTAATCTCTTGTTTATACTGAGAAAAATACCAGCATTTATATTGCCAGTATCACTGCAATATTGGCACCAGCCAGGCAGCCTCAAATACTGGCTGTGCCAAAAAAAAAGCCAGGTGGAATCCCTAAGAGTAGTGTGTGTGGGGAAAAAAAAGTAAATTTTTTTTTTTTTTTTTTTTTTAAATAAATCAATGGGTCTATTCCATGGGCCTGGGCCTGGAGCTGCAGCTCCATCAGCCCCTGTGTTAATCTGGCCCTGCCTGGAGTGTCTGGCTGTTCAAATAACCCCACAAAGGCCTCCCATTTGAGAAAGCAAACTGCTATAATGCCACAAAATCAGACATAGGACCATCTATGAAAATTCTTACTATAGAAACTGAAATAGCATGGTCTCCGATATAACATTGAAGCTTCACAGAATAGTGGCAAAGGCATACATGTGGGGTATAGTTGTACTCAGCAGATGTAGCTGAACACAATATGGTTTTCTTTACAGGAATAGCACACACCAGCTTTACGAAATAAACATTACAAAAACCTTGTTATATGTGTACATGCCAAAATAGAGAAAACACAGAATTTTACTCCAATATTTAGCAGAGATTGGCGGTGAAATGGCTACATAAGTGTCAAACTAACCTTAGGTAAATAGCCTCTGATGTCTACTTTATATAAATATATACTTTTGTGTGGCAATTTTTTTATTTTTTTTTTTTATTTTTTTTTACGGTGATGGGTATTAAACTTCCAAGACAAACATACCAACTTCTAAAATTGTTTCACATTGAAATTCTATTTTAGTCCTTGTAGTTTGTGAAATGTAACTTTCAAAATAAACTGAAATGCTACACATATTATTTACTCTGTAAATCTAGACACATAAATGAATTGATTTTGAATTACTTTTCCTAAGCTGGATATATTATACACATTATTATTGCCAAAACTTGGAATAAATGCATTTTTTTGTTTTTTTTCCCCCTTTATTTTGCTTTTTTTTATTTTATTTTTTTATTTTTTTATAAATGTGAATTTATATATGTATATGTCACATCAAATTAAAGCCCTTTTTGTTGTCCAAAAAACTGTATATAATATGTGTTTGTACATAAATGAGAGAGATGCAAATTGCAGTTGAACACAAACAGCTAAAAATGCTTGTGTCCTTAAGGGTAAGACAAACTTCTGAAGCGGTGTCCTTAAGGGTTTAACCCCTTAAGGATGGCTGGCGTGCCCTAAACGCCGACCGTCCTATGTACTTACCGGGTGGGGGGACTCACCTGACATGCGAGGGAGTCCCCCTACTCCCGTTCCGGCCCTCCTGGGCCATGTGATCGCAAGGTACTTACGAGGACCTCACGATCATATGTATGGCATAGCCGTCCACAACAGGGGGAGTGCCTGGAATTACAGCGCTTTCTGAGGACTCCAAGCACTGCAGCAGACACCACCCACCGAACCGGAGAAGCATATGAATGCTGTAAGCAGCTGAACAGGAAAAGCATACAATCAGCTTACACTCCTGGCAATCAGCATACAATCCAATTCCCCCAATAACGAGACGACACTTCGTTTTGAGGTCAAGCAGAACTGACTGTACTGGCACATACAGCCTCTTTTATTCACAATCCACAAACATAGTACTGCCCACAGGGTTCTGAAATACAAGCAATCAATCCGTACAATACACACAGACACTCCCACATAAAATCCTCCCCTCTGCCTGTGATATGATTACTGAACACAATGGTTAATATAATTATCACAGGCAGAGAAATACAGTGTTATTAAACATATCACAGGGACCCCAAAACATGCAATAACCCCATAAATTCCCCATATATTCTCGGAACCGGGGGATCTGGGTGAACCACATATCCAAAATTCACCCAGATCCGTTCAGTAGTTTGGAAGATACAGTTTAATGCAGATTCCGCAGAACATATACAGGCTACATGAAAAATTATTACTGTATAAGGTGTCCCTTGTTGTATAGTTTAAAACTACTGCACGATGTGTTTGTGCACCAAATACTGGCGAGATGGCACCGTGTTGAAAAGTCCAAACAGTGTCTGTGAGTTAAAATGGCCGCCATCCATTGCTCTCACCATGTGCTTCCTCCATTGTTATCACCATGTGCCTCTGATACATGAAATGGTGGCCACCCAGTAACTCCACAGTTTTTCTGGTAGTCTATCCAGCCGGACCAACAGATGAAACACATGGGGAACAGTGCAACAAATGAAGGGAATCATAAAAAATATGGACAATAGTCATATTTGTGCACAACTTCCAGTTTTGTCACAGGGCACAAATAGTGTTTTCAAATGCCATGTATCCCAGGGCCATAGTCAGAAGGTAGGATGCGGGCAAGCAGCCCCCTCCAAGAAAACATGGCGAGGTCTGTTCCGCCACTATATATATATATATATATATATATATATATATATATATATATATATATATATATAGTGGCGGAACATATATACACTGTGTATATATACACTGTGTATTTTAACATTATTATATATATATATATTATCAAAATACACGTAGAATATTGATTATATATAATTATAATTGTGTATATATATTATATAAAATATGTAAATACGTTAAAAAATTAAAAATATATATGTGTAATTTAGTTCTAACTGTATTTTGATATTAATATGTATTGATATCAAAATACACGTAGAACAAAATAATATATCACTATGTTATGTAAAATGATTACGTGTGTGTGTATATATATTTATATAATATATATATATAATCATTTTACATAATTAGGTCATTTTATTAATTACAATTTGCGGGACCTGCCTGACAACCCAAATACTGTGCCCTTGAATGCACATTTTATACTTCAGTAATCTCCTTTTTATTACCTTCTACTTAGGTAGCACTAACAGATTTATTTTTCTAGATTTAAGATTCTGTGTATATTGCTGCAGCAGTCATTAAAACTTCACATACACGTTTTCTTTTCCTATTTCTCCAAACAACGGCTTAGGCGATATGCCTCTTTTTCCTTCCATTGCTATAATTCTAAGGATAAGTTGCTACATTTGTCTCCATCTTGAATACTGATTCTATTTTTCTCATGTGCAACAATTATTCAGACATCAACTTGCAACAGTATCCTCTTTTTTTTTTTTTTAGACTACTTAGTCTGCTATCTCTCACCATTTATGATACCATATAAATTACTTCGTGCATCCTATCTATAAAGGTCTTTATTTGCAATTACTGATTGTGTTATTTCTTTATTTACGTTTCCTTACATTTTTGTTCATGTGTGTACTCATCATTATATTATTTTTTATTTATTACTATTAGAAGTTATGTTTTAGAACTTAACCTTAGCTTAGGGCAGCGTGTTTTTGTTTATAATTCTAAATCCGGGTTAACCCCATCACTGCCCCACGATTCTTTTGGACATAATTAGCTTCCAACGATCTCCCTACATAATGCAGTTTGCAGCATGTATAATCCTATGTTAAAATTCAGTAATGTAGGATAGGACCCTACTCTGTAAAAGTGGTAGAGTTAATTTTCCTCTACATTTTGTTTGTATGAGCGCTTGGTGTGTGTTGGGTTTTGGTGTGCATTAGTTTAATGTAAGGGTATTGTAAAGTGGAAATGTCTGCGAGTAGCTGTTAAGGTTGACATGGTGGTACAAAGCTCACTACCATAGCACTTTGTAGTGATAAATCATGCTTCATGATGTGGCAGTTTAACAGGTGCCAGGAGAACACTTCTGGCCTGGTTGTACAATGCTAGATGTAAACTGGATTAGGAATTATATCACATGGCTACTAGAGGTGTTGCCTATGAGGAGGTGATGATTGGTGATATGATTTAGATATATAATCTGTGTGTGTATTTATATTTTTCATAAAATGCTCAAAAGTTTCACTTGCTGACCAGCCCCATGACTGTGAAAATTCAGCTTTGTAAGTAGGCATTCACTCCTGCTGAGTGTGCTGTGGACTCTACACGCTGGAGTGTCAAGTAATCTTTTTGGCCTGTCTTGTAGTGTAGGACTTGAGCCCTATATGTACATATTGGTATCTTTAAAAATATAATTTTTTTTTCCTCCCATATTTCACATGAAAACACTTAAACCTAAGTAATTTTTTTCTTTTATTCCTTTTTCTCATAAAAGCTTGAGTATCAGACTTATAGTATATGAAAATAATCTCTAGTAATACATTCTTAACCCTGCATTCAAAACCACAAATGGCTCAGAATCTGAGGACTACCCAGTTTGTAATTAGGGTTTTCTAAAACGTATATCCTCATGGATTGATTAAGATTGTATGAAGCATCTATATAATTTGATATGGTGGTAAACAGCAGCTAGCATCTTGAATGTTTTGTTTTTGTATTTTAAGAACTTGTCTTTAATTGTAAAAATGTATCTCTAACTAGAAATCTAATTCATTTCTGTTGGGAGTAATTTATCTGCAGTATAACCCTTGTGGTTCTGCTTGTTTTACCCCATGGCAGTAAGCAGATCCTCGGTTATGAGTTAGTGAAGGTGTTACATGAACGAGTGCTTAGTCTCTGACATCCCTATTGGCCACGGCAGAATCCTCCTAGAATCTATTCCTACGAATACTAAGCTTTGTTCATCATGCTGTGGGTTGGTTGCAGGTTTATTAATTGACTCAATTCTAAGTTTTCTGCATCACCTTTGGCGCAGTCCTCTTTTTATATTCTGCTCACATTAATTGAAGTAATTTTGCCACTGAAGCGTGTTTCAGACCTCTGCATTTAAATTGAAATTTTAATTCCCTTATTGTTTGGGAGAGACGGCTGAAGATGGCTTGTTGCAGGTTTCATTATCACTCAGAACACTCCAGCTGCTGCTTCTAATGTACAATGACTGATTAATGCCGGGAAGAATTATTAAAAGAAGAATGGCAGCCTTTTCCCAGTTGGATAGGGTAAACATGAAGTAGTATTTTTGACAGCTTTATGGAGCAGGTTTTACCCTTCTGTCTCGTATGGTTTGGTGGAATTATAGCATACTTTCACTTTTATGTGCAGGCTATTATAAGCATAAACGAAACCAAGCTAATGTTTAGTGTTTTCGTTTTTTGGCAGAATCAGGTCTGGAATAATCAATCATAACGGATGCTTGAATGCGTTTGTAGGTCCGTGTAGAAATGTACGGTCTGGGTCACTTCCAGTAGCTGCTCTGCTCCCGTTCTGCATCTAGTGTGTTCTTCTTGTCCTCTATCATTATTCTTGGGAGATTGAGAATCATGAGAGGATCACACACACCATGATCTATTTTTTTTTTTAATCATTTTTTCCTTGGTGTTTTTTTTTTTTTTTTCTTTCAGGAAGTGTCCAGTAATATTGAATGGCTCCCCCCTCTTTGTATACTCTGAGCAAGGACAATCAATTGCTTATTGAACCGTTTTATCAGCCTGTCAGATATTTTTATAGAGCTTTCTGCTCTTTCTTGAGAAATAGCCATTCATAGTACTTTTTTTTTTGAATTACAGAATGATTTGACCAATATGGAAAGTAAAAACACAATTAATTGCCTCCAGTTGTGCACTTTCCGTATATTAACATGCAATTTTATAAAGGAGGACTATGCCGTGTGCTGTATTTAGGCGATTTAAAACTTTTTTTTTATTTTTTTTAACTAGAGTATACTGTATAGTGGGAAAGACTATCTAAAGCATTTCAATATCACATTTAACAAAAGGTTGAAACATAAGACAAACCCTAATCTGTTAGTGATGAAGGGTGCAAGCAAGTGTGATATCCATCAGTTTAAAATAATAGGTATGTGTACATTCAGTAAAACCAAAATCCAATCCATTGGAAAAAGACAGCCTTGTGACAAAGTGAATTTGAAGGCCTTATAAGAGCCCAGGGCTAAGTGGGCAGTTGATTATTTTAACCATATAGGGTCACCTATTGGAAAATGTTATTAAACTCATATGATAGAGTTCGTCCAAGATCTTGCTTTTAGTAATCGAGCTACTATACAAACTGTACAGGCATGGATACAGACTTGCAGTGCAGCTTGTCATGTTTGAGCTTTGACTTGACTATGAGTTCTTTTGATGAATAGTTAATTTTATTGGACATGCAGCAATATTGGAGAGTTTATATTCATTTATTGGTTTATATACATTTATTCACACATCAATGGTAGCTCCTTCCCTGTTCATTTAATCACATTGTCCCCTACAAGTATATGTGTCTGTTAACTTAAGATATCGCTTCCTTACTGCTCGCAAGTAATCTATTTTATTGCCCCTTTTCATACATTCTGATTATCATTAGTTAGTCCATTACAAGTAACTGTGCTTAGGAAAGCTTAATCTACATACACAGGCTCTTGACCTTTGACTCCTATGTTTAATTCCTTAGTGTGCACCGTATTTCTCAAGAGCATGATAGCCCGATTGTTAGCAGATCTAATAAAGGGCTACCATCTGCATGAATGGAGATTAATTAAAAACCAAGTATTTAGTAGCCCCGTTAATGGCAGAGGTTTGTGGGTGGGCATCCTTTTAGTTATGAGTCCTTCATTGCCATAGGGACATGGTTATAATTGGAGAAGGTTAATATAGTTTGGAGTGGAACGGATAAGACAAGAAATGGTCATTTGTGAACTTTTTATTTAAAGCCTGCTGATGGCAGCAATCTGAAGAATAAAATTTAATTCAATTTGGCGATGCTTGAGGAGAACACAAGTGGTGATCTTGCTCTTTTGTGGGTCACAATTATTCAGCAGTTACTTTATTGTGGGGAAAGCATAACAATATGCTACCTAACTCTAATAACTACCCCTGTGATTGATTGAAAATGTGTTTATTTTTTATTTCTGTGGATGCTTGGCTGAAAAGAGCACATCAAATCTATTCATCATAAAGGAACACTATTAAAAAAGAAAAGAAAAAATCATTTTTAAAGTTAATGTGTTGTTCCATCTTTTTTAATTATTCCTCACTCAATATTTAAAGCTAACAAATCCCATTAAACTCACTGATAATGCAGCGTGGGCAGTATCCTCCTAGCAACTGCTCCTCCTCTTATGTGATCATCCATCTGGGTATTTCTGGTCCAGTCCAATGCTTCTAATGGATAAGCACTGGGGATCTCCTACACATGTGTAGCAATCACCACACTTTCACTGCCAAGTGGATGTTTCTCATACAGAAGAATTGAATCCAGTGCTTCTCTATGAGAAGGATTCACTACGTTTAGCAGCAGCGTTATTTGGCTAATCTGTTTATTCTAAACTCTAGTAATCTAAACTTAGCTTGATTTTAGTTTTTGTGACTTGACTTGGCTGTTTTCTTTTTCTCCTCTTTTGAATGAATTCATTAAGCTTGAGCATTGTCAATTATAACATCTATCTTTCATGTTTGTGTGTCTGTTTATGTGACTGTCCCCTCCAATCACATGGGAAAGGAACTCCCCCCTTTTCCCACGCCATACCGGTCTTGCAGCCATGCCATACCCAACTCCATAGCCGAGATAATCGAGCTTGATGATCTCATACACTCCAGTGCTTTCCCATAGGGAGGCTACTGTGCATGCTCAATGCGCCAATCAGCATCTCTTTATAGAGATGCATTGAATCCGTGCATATTTATGGGGAACGTTCAGCACATCCATGCAGAGTGTGGAGACGCTGACTGAAGGGTCTGCACTCTGTGCAGCATTGAGCTGGGAAGCATCTTTAGTAGCCGTCTGAGTGACTGCCACTAGAGGTGTTACTAGGCAACAATTTAAACACTGCGTTTACATTGAAAATCCTGCAGGGACAGGCTATAAACACCAGAACGACTAACTTAAGTTCTAGTGACTATAGTATCCCTTTAAGAAATAATTAATTTTAGTTTGAAAATAAAGCTTTGTTAGTGTAAAAAAACCTGGCTCCTTATTTTTTTTGTTGGCTCTTAGATTCAAAGCACGTTTTTCAAGCCCTGGTTTAGTATAATATGAAACAAGATGGGATTATTATTATTTTTTTATTATTTATATAGCGCCATCAGATTCCCTAGCGCTGTACAATGGGTGGACTAACAGACATGTAATTGTAACCAGACAACTGGACATACAGGAACAGAGAGGTGGAGGGCCCTTCTCAATAAGCTTATATTCTAGAGATGATTCTCTTCTTCCATTTCTCAGCCTACAGGGAAATGGAAGAAATCTATCATTGTGTTAAAGGTTGCTTTCTGAACATTACACTTGTATTTTGAGATTACAGTTGCTAAAAAGGGTTACTTCTACTCCAAACACCATGATCACTTCTGCTTTTAGAAATAGTCATGGCTGTAGGAATCTGTATCTGCAGCGTTTCTGTGTGTGTGTATATGTATGTATGTATGTGTGTGTGTATGTATGTATGTGTGTGTGTATGTGTATATATATGTGTGTGTGTGTATGTATATGTGTGTATATATATATATATATATATATATATATATATATAATATATGTGTGTGTGTACACATATACATACACACACAAACGCTGCAGATACAGATTCCTACAGCCATGACTATTTCTAAAATCAGAAGTGATCATGGTGGTTGGAGTAGGAGTAACCCTTTTAGCAATTGTAAGAAAGCAACCTTTAACACATATATTATACTATGTCTTTAGAGCGCACAGTGCAGACATAATGAGCACCTACATTACAACCTGGATGGGGATCTCTCCTCCTTCCCTTACTACTTTCTTTCATTTAAGTTCCCCCCAATCCTGCCATCCCTGCTTCCCATTACCCTTATTGGGACACCATAATCCCCAGAATCCAGTGTCTACAGCATGTCCCTGCAGGCTGAGAATGAGAGTGCTGCTTTATAGAGAAAATGCAGTGTTTACATTACTGCCTAGTAACACCTGTAGGGGCAGTCACTTAGACGGCCAATAGAGGTGCTTCTCATGTCAGTGCTTCATTGTGTGCAGAACCTACATTCAGCATCTCCACTCTGCATAATATAATACAAGTTTATATTCCTAACACTATTAACATTCTTATTTTATTTTTATTATTTTATTATTAATATCCCGACTCTCTGTCCTGCCCCAATTCTCCTCCCCTTACCGGTTTAGAGTATGTGCCTGCTCTCTGAGCCAGTGAGAGAGGTCCAGTCAAATGCTTCTTTTTGAGAAGCTTTTGATTGCACATCGGGAGGGCAGCAGTGGCGTCCATGTGGCAAGGAAACAAGCATGGGGAGCTTTGTCTAGGGCTGGACCAAGTAAGTTTATGTTCATGTTTTACAGGGGGACGTGTAATGGTAATGCACAATAGGGTATACTACATTAAAATATATATATAAATAAAAGTAACCCTTTAATCTTTGCACAAGAACTCTCAACTAATTCTTGAATTTACATTTTGCTCCTGTGGTAAGATTGAGAAATCTCTTTAAGTGTAAAAAAACTACTGCTTAATGAAAAACATATTAAAATGTGTGCATGCTAAAATCCCACTCTGTCCTTTTATAATTTTAACTAATAACTGAAATTCCTGTCCCTTGGGTGGAGTTATTAACAAGTGATTTATAGAAATCTAGTAGGCATGAAAGGTTGCTAATACTTCTTCCAATGATAAACCTCAAAATTTAATTTTGAGCTTCTTTACATTGCTAATACTTCAGAAAGTCTTCGCTTGACATTGCATTATTATCATTGTCCATAAAATGCTTATTTTAATGTCTTGGTTTAGGTTTCTGCAGTGGAATCGTTGGATGGACCATTGCGTCAGGTGGAAGGGCTCAGTGATTTAAGGCTAGAGCTTCACAGTAAGAAGATGAACATGCATTCTGTTCTGATTGATGAGCTACACCGCCATCTTTATATTAAATCTACCAGCCGTTTGGGAAAATGGAACAAGGACAAGATAAGAAGCAGGTATTTGATGATAGATTATAGGGTTTTGTGACTTCTGTCTTCCCTTGTGTTTTATTAATTCCTCTTGCCAAGCTGACTAATTGTTAAAACCTACATCAGTTGTCTAGTCTGGAAACAAAAAGCACAAAACAGTATGTCTGCATGTGTGTATGTATATACACACACGTGTTATTGTGCACAACTGGAGGATATGAGATCTATTTCATGCTCTGTATGGTAGCTCTGAATGTTCCCCATAGAGATGCATTGATTCATGAGGAGATGCTGATTGGTGCAGCACAATGTTTTTCTGCCAATGCTCAATAGCCTCCAGCTTTGGAGGTGGAACCAGGCGTTGGACAGCCATGTTGAAACCAGTGCGGCATTTGAAGAAAGGGTAGTAAAATCATCTTTTTATTGAAATCGAAGGGGATCTTGTCACCTTAACCCCTTAAGGACTGGACTGTTTTTGCGATGTTGTACATTTGCGACCAGGCATATTTTTACACTTTTGTGGTGTTTGTGTTTGGCTGTAATTTTCTGCTTTCTCATTTACTGTTCCCATACAAATTATATATTGTGTTTTTCAGGACAAAAGGGGCTTTCTTTACATACCATTATTTATATAATCTCATGTATTTTAATTTAAAAAAAATAAAAAAATATGATGAAAAATTGAAAAAAAATACATGTTTTTGACTTTTACTTGAAAAATCTTTTACTCATCTACAAAAGCGAATGAAAAAAACTGCTAAATAGATTCAAAATTTTGTCCTGAGTTTAAAAATACCTAGTGTTTACGTGCTTTTTTGCTTTTTTTTGCATGTTATAGGGCTATAGGTACAAGTAGGATATTGCGGTTTCAAAACATACATTTTAAAATTTATCAATAGTGACATTGTAACACTATTATCTGTCATAAATCTCTGAATAACACCCCACATGTACATATTTTTTTTAAAGTAGACAACCCAGGGTATTCAATATGGGGTATGTCCAGTCTTTTTTAGTAGCCACTTAGTCTAAAACACTGGCCAAAGTAAGCATTCATATTTGTGTGTGTGTGAAAAAAGTAAAAAAACTAAATTGAACGCTAATTTTGGCCAGTGTTTGTGACCAAGTGGTTACTAAAAAAGACTGGACATACCCCATTTGCAATACCTTGGGTTGTCTTCTTTTGCAAATGGTATGCCATCATGGGGTAATTCTCATTCCTGGGCTACCATACGCTCTCAAAGGCAACGTAACCAACCTGGCCATTTTCAATGTAAAAATGTTTGACCCATATATTTGACCTTGTAACGTTCAAAAATGCTATAAAACCTGTACATGGGGGGTACTGTTTTACTCAGGAGACTTTGCTGAACACAAATATTAGTGTTTAAAAACTGGGAAACGTATCACAACAATTATATCATCAGTAAAAGTGCTGTTTGTGTGTGAAAATGCAAAAAAAGTCACTTTCACTGACAATATCATCGCTGTGATATGTTTTACTGTTTTGAATCACTAATATTTGTGTTCAGCGAAGTCTCCCGAGTAAAACAGTACCCCCCATGTACAGGTTTTAGGGTGTCGTAGAACGTTACAGGGTAAAATACAGTGCTAGCAAATTAAATTCTCTGGAATTTCGGCCTGGGTTGGCAGGCAGGTCCCTCAAATTGCAATCAATAAAATTACTGAATTATGTAAAAATATTACATAAATACGCACGTAGAATTTAAATATATATGCATATTTATATATTTGAAGTCTACGTGTATATTTATATAATTATTTATGTAATTTTGTATATGGACGTATGTATATTTCTTATTATTTTTATTTATTTTTATATACATAGATATATATACAAATTCATTCTAAGTGTATTTTGATATAAATATATATATATTAATTTTAAAATACAGTTAGAATAAAATTTCATATAGCTATATAATTTTTTTTTAAATTTTTTATTATTTTAATTTTTTTTAATTTAATTTAAATTACTTATTATTTATATTTTATAATAATATATATATACAATATATATAGTTATTATATAATATATATACGTGTGTAATTTAATAAGTGTATTTTTATATTAATATAAGTACATATTAATATAAAAATACACTTAGTATGACATATATATGATATATAACATATATTATATAGATATAATATATGTTATATATCATATATACACATATATAATTATTTATTTATTTTTTATTAACACTAACTTTATTTTATTTTTTGATTTTACACTAGCAGGGAGACTGCCTGTCAGCACAGACAGTCCCCCTGCAGGCAGACACATGGACACCTATTGTGACCATGTGATCGCTGTGTTAAGCGATCACATGGCCACAGAGGTCCTAATCTGCCGTGGGGAGACTGCCTGGGCTGCAGGCAGTCTCCCCACAACCGGAGCCACACTGATCGCCGCCGGGGGAACGACGGCGATCAGGTAAGTAGCTCTGACCGTTAGGACGGTTCAGGACCGTCATCGGTCGGCAACGCAAAAATGCCGATGACGGTCCTGAACTGTCCTCGGTCCTTAAGGGGTTAACAGCCATTTCAGCGTTAGGAATAAATATTTGTATTCCTGACTCTATAGTGAGCCTTTAATAGATATTGAAAACACTTGAAAAAAACAATATGGATTTAGTTACACTGTATAATCATAAGTTTATTAAGCCTGGCACAGTGCCAATGTACCCCATATTTGGCAGGTCCTACTTTGACAACCTTATTTCCCAAGTAAATGGTTGAGAACCTGGACCATACCAAGCAGTTTCTCAAAAACCGGTATGTATTCCTAACATTATAGTGTTCTTTTACTGTAACCTCTAAAAAAAATAATTTTGTTTTTACATTTATGTTTTGTGTCAGGTTACAAATTTCCAGTGAGATCTATTGACTGAAATACAATACTCAAAGACTTTTAGTATGGTTTATTGTATTCATTCGTATGCACAGATCAGTAGACTTTTTATAGTAAAGGAATTGTCATAATAAAGAAAAAAACAGGCATATTCGAAATTCCTGCCTTTTGTGTAAATCCACAGGCTTTGCATCTTCTGCTTTCAGCTCTTCCCAGACTAGTTATTGACTCGGCCGGTCATGATGCTCCTTTTAACTTTTTTGGAATTTTTGAGTTTCTCATAAAGTCCTGCATATTTGAAATTTCGAAAGCTTTCTAAAGTACCACTTCCATAAACATGTGTTCTGCCTCACATACAGCGAGCAACATTGGTGCAAATATTTAAAATGCTGCCAGTGAACTTTTTGAGAAATATATTATTTTTAGTTCCTTATTTTACAAAATTATTTAAGATCAATTAAAAGAAAAAACACTCCGAGCATAATTAACTGTAACGTAACCTACAGCAGTGTGTGGGTGTCTGCAGTGCCTCTTTCAGCATATGAGCATGAAAATTTCATTTTTTTTTCAAGTTGGGTATGTACTAACATAATTCAGTGGATGTATTAAGAATAATGTTTGTGAACAATTTCAGACACTATATTTGTGTAGAGTAAGGAAGACTCAATGGAAAAACTGTGTGCGCCTACCCAGCCAAAATTGTGTTATTAGTAATGGCTATCCAGACAGACATATGAATATATTTCCGAGCAGATAAAATAAGGTGATCCAGCAATGTCAGGTTTTTTTTTCTGTGCTGTTGATGCCCAAGTAGAGAACTGGCATGTAATGACTAGCGTTATTATTTTATTTGCCAAACCAACGTTCCATCTGCTTTTCTAAACAAACTGGCAAAAATTGTACAATTTTAAGGTCAGCAAAACTAATTGACATGTAAACAACTATCCATTTTTTTTTTTTTGTGTCATTTTTTTATTCTTTATTTGGCACTGAATGGGAACAATTACAGGAATTAATTGGTAGACTCCCAATAAACAAGTGAATGCTGAAAAGTATAGTCTGTGGAACGGTAGCTCATCCCAAGTTTATACTAATTTGAATGATTTTGATTTTTGGAAATGTTGGATTGAAAACATACCTGCAGATAGTAGTATAATCTGCTAGTAAAGTATAGTTTTTTCAGTGGGGCCTGATCTACATGAAGACAAATTCTAGGACAAAGATCTTAAAGGAACACACCAGAGGCACTCTAGCAAGTTTGCATTTGGAGTATGTCTACTTAATTTTAAAAAATTTTTTTTTTTTTTAAACACTTATTTCTTCTTCTAACTAAGCTCATGTAATCTAAAATGTAAGAAATCTCTAAGCATCATAACAATTATTATCTGCTGTTCTAGTTATGGTGCTACAAGGGCCCTGGCACCCTCATAGAGTATATAGTCAAACCATTTAAAAACGGCTTACATAGCTCATGCCAGGGCACACACTGCCTTTTTCCCTGCTGTTGTAAGCTCCTGCTACTGAGTGACGCTCAGCTGTGCAGGACAGTGCTCAGCTGATGCTCTCATACAATGGTCCAGCCCTGCATTGCAGGGCTTAGTTCGTTGGAGCTACCAGAATCTCTTTTCAGCAGCTTTACAACTAGAGAATGTGGTGAGTGGAGTCTGACAAGAACCCTGGTAAGTTGTCAAACCCTTCTTAAATGGTTTGACTGCTTATCATGGGAGGCTGCCTAACTACTACAGCATGGTGCTTGGTTATGGTCGTTGGAGTGTTCTTTTAAGCTTTCAAGAAAAAGTTACTGAATAAAGAGTTAATTAAACAAAAAAAAAAACCTGTGTTTTAAAAAAGAGTAACCTTTCCTAATCTGGTCGTCTCCTCAAACTTAAAAAATAAATAAATCATGTTCTCCAATCAACCCAGTCCTCCTCTGCTGATTTTACTTCCTGCTGGAGGATGAACTCATGGGAAAACATGGATGGCACATAATAGGCAGTGCTGACATCAGATGTTCAATGTGCACAGAAATTATATTACCCAGCTAATGAAGGCCCAATGATGCAGCCAAAGGTGTGGTTACACTCTGTGTGCAGTGTTTCGTAACGAATGGCTGTACATACAGACACCAGGCACCATGGCCACTTCAAGTCACTGAAGTGTTCATGGTGCTTTGGGTAACCCTTTAATAAAGTGCTGCTGAGAGCATGCAACCAATTCAATCAGAATTTCACCACTGCACTGATTCTCACATCATTGCACTATGTACGAAATAGTGCATGCAGAAGTAACAAGAACAGGTTAGCGTAAAGATACTTTAAAAAAAATATTTACTTCCATCAGTTACTTTATTTATAATGTTTACATGACTTGTTAAACATTATAAATGTCTTTTTTTTTTCTTCAATTGTGTATGATAGTATACAAGCACAGAAGTGCTTTAAAGCTTCAGTATTTGTAGGTAAAACTTATTACAAAGCTTGAATGTTGTAAAGCTCCTTTTATGATAGCATGCTGTCACTGAACAGTAGGCTATGTCTTACCCTTAAAGACAGATTTTTTTTTTCCTCAGCCAGCTCTTTTGAAATGGCGAGACCTGCACTGTAATGGAGAAAAGTTGTATAAGAACACTTTTCCCATGCGATCAAAGGGGTCTGGACACCTAAATAGTTAAAAAACCATAGTGTCAGTAATACACGTTTGTATTCCTGACACTATAGCATTATAGTGTTCCTTTATTATATTCTAACTGACTGATATTTATGTTAACAGGAGAACATTACATGCTTCTTGGTATCACTGAATCTCCACTCATGTTCTTTCTATTGCCACTACTATTTTTGTGTTTTTTTTTTTTTTATTGTTTGCTTTGTCATTTTGTGATACTTTCTTTTTATGTAGCTCACTTTTAAAGGATTCTCCAGGTCCTCTTCTCGATGTCACCAACTTGTCTACTCCTCGTAAGTTCCTTGATAGCTCTCAGTTTGGGACTCCAAGCTTCTCAAGTAGTGGTAAGTGTCGTAATTAATTCACCCTTGCCATGCAATTTCTGCTTTTAGATAGTACATGCTGTCTGTTTAAGCCTATGCTGATAAATGTGTGTGACCCAAGCATAACTCATTAATCCTTGCTACACCAAGTCCTCGCCAATCACTTGATTCCCTCACTTCCTTCTGTGTACTTGTCCCTCATTTGTTGTAGTTGTTTGAACAGGGCCATCTTCACCTACTGTTACCATATGTCAAGATGGTTTGTTAGCATTGTTTGTTTGTCTTGTTTCATCCATTTTACTGCTTTGAAGCAACTTTTGGTGTCCTATAAATAATTGTAATTTATGGTTTTTAAAAAAGTAACTCATTAAAACTCATTGAAGGGTGAAATGGACTGGACACGTAAGTGTTTTTTTGCCAGTTTGAGGCTAATTTGTTATTGGAATTATACTACCTCTTCTTTAACGGTTTCTGCATTCAATTTCTCGATCCATATTCAATTATGTACATTATTTACAAATGGAAACCTTCATGAATATTTCTCCATTTAAATTGATCATTTTTAATTAAATAGTTTGCATAATTACATTTCCGTTAATGTACACTCTGTGATCAAATGTGTGTGGAGTTTTCTCAGCAACACCTCTTCCTTTTCTTGACAGATGTATAAAATCTAGCACACAACCACTCTATCTCCATGGCAGTAAAATGGCGCATACCTCAGCTCTGCAAATTCCAATTTGGTAGTGTCTAGAAAGCTTTCTTTAGAACATGTCATTTTGTCCAGCTTTTATTCTGCCACACAGGTTACATCAACTGTGTTCATTTTGTGAAGTGGAAAGGTGTGCTCAGCTGCAAAATCATATAGAAATATACTCTTGGCTAACACCATTCAGTTTGCAGTTCCAAGCTGCCTCTTGGGGCAACAAGTAGAAAAGAACTGCTAGTTGATCTGGGTAAAGCCATTTCATTGTGTTATTTGCTGCTACACATAATCTAAGGTTATGTTAAATGTAAAACAGTAGCTGGAATTGGAATCTGTTGTTGTAGTAATGAATCCATCTGAAACATCTATCAGTCTTGTTTAAAGACTCTGGATTTCACTAATATCAATTACTTTACTTCCTAATGACAACTATACATTTTTGTATAGAATACGTCATAATTTTAAACTCTTTCTCCAATTCTCCAGTTTGGAGAAGACTGCAAATGTGAGATTTCTGTGGGACAAGACAAGTCTTATGATATGTTTGGTGTGGCAGATTTGTGTTTTTTTGAAAACCCTCAGTCAGTGGATAGTAAAAACAGTGTTCAACACAGATTGGCACTCACCAAACACAGGGTTTTCAATCACTTTTCACCACTATAACTCTATTGGTTTGTGTGTGTGTATGTATGTATGTATGTATGTATGTATATATATATATATATATATATATATGTATGTATGTGTGGATGTATATATATATGTGTGTGTGTATATGTGTGTGTGTATATATATATATATATATATGTGTGTGTGTGTGTGTATATGTATATATATATATACCGTAAAACACACGCATACACATATATACTTATACTACCATGGCTGGCACAATTTGTAAAAATATTTAGGCTATTGGTGAGACTCAATGAGCACATTGCAGGACTGAAATCAATTTTTGTGCTTCCCCAGAGCACTAACTCAGGGTGGTCAGGACTGGCTTTTAACCTCCTCAGTCGCTTCAGGGAACACAAGACCCGATTCTAGTAAAATGTTTTTATTAGAAGTTTTTCAAAATATTAACATACAAACATATTACATGAAAGACAGGGGAAAAACACAAAATAAGGGGTACAAAAAGGTGATAACAGCACATCCATTGAAACCCACATAATAAAACAGTACAATTAATATATGCAATAACAGTCACATATAGCATAACAATATTGGGATTTATATAGCAATATATATTTTACATTGCCAGTTGTCATTTCTGGGTCACCAGTAACCAGATGTCTTGGATTTGTCCACTAGTAGAAAGCTCTCCACAATAGTGAATGCTATTACAACCGCAATAGGAAGGACTAAAAAGGAGTGAAAGTTTGAATGGCTGCATGTTATTAGGACTGACAGCCATTTTATTAAGCAAATGTTTTCAACCAGTAGGACCTAGTAAATTGATTTTCAATATTCGTATCTGTTGGTAACGAGCGGTTTGTTTATTTGGTTATTCTTCTTTCCTTAATTTAGGCCTTTACACTTGTCATGTCAGTTGGACACGAACAAGCTTTAACTGATTTTCAACTATTATTCTCACCCTCTACCCCATAGTTAAAGAGCTAAGCCTCGGTGACATAAAGGAGGAACCTGATTCTGACCCAGAGGAGAACAGTATAGTATTTATGGGAATTCTCATCAAAGGTCTGGCTAAACTGAAAAAGATTCCAGAAACTGTGAAGGCGGTAAACGAACGTCTGGAGCAGGAGCTGAAGCATATTGTGAAGAGGTCCACTACTCAGGTAGCAGACAGTGGCTATCAAAAAGGAGAGAATACCACCCAAGAAAATCAGCCAAGGTGAGAAATTGTGGCTGTCGTGTTTTTTTTTTTTTTTTTTTTCATTTTCAGTTATCTCACCAAAGATTTATTAATGCATCTGATGGAGTATTTTGCAAGCCATTCACCCTCACTATGCTTGTAACCTTTATACAGTACATTTCATGTTTTTGCTATCGATTTATTCAGAGCCAATATGAAAGTCCTAGCTAATTCTTTATTAGTGTCTCTTACTTGTGCATCGTCCTGGTGACATACCAGTTTCTAACCTTTTTATATGTTTTTTTATTTCTTGTGAGCTGTTTGAACTCCAGCTGGAAACACTGATGCATGCAACATATTCACTATCATCTTTTGTCCCATTTTACCTCCACTGATTTTAATCATTGTTTATTAAATCCTCGTATTCCATTCATGTGTTGCTGATCATGACGGACCTCTGACAACTCTTTGACATTGGCTCGTGATTTGACTAAATTAACCTGCTTGCAGTCAGTGATCTTTTTTCACCTCCTTAAAAATGTATTGTGTTAAGCCTTATGACCTTTAAGAATCAATAATGTTTTTTGTTGGGCTTATTGGTTCAACACTAAATTGTAGTGAATTGAAAACTGGTTTGCATGTTTCTTTCCTTTTTATTTATATATGCAGCTCTACTCAATACTGAATACTCAGGGAGACTGGGTATATTGGGAAAAAACTTGTGAAAATAAATGCCTCCATTTGCATTAATTTAAAAGGACACTCTGGGCACCAATAAAATGAATGTTTTGCAGAATGCTGCACCAAAGGCCTGCCTCTTTAGCCAAGTGTCACTCCAGATAGATGTCCTTATCATAAAGGTATGCACATAGCTCAGCCACTGACAGTACTGAATGATCTGAACAACAAAACCACCTCCATTAGAAGGTAATACAGTGAGGGGGAAAAGTATTTGCTCTCCTGCTGATTTTGAACGTTTGCCCACTGACAAAAAATGATCAGTCTATAATTTTAATGGTAGGTGTATTTTAACAGTAAGAGACAGAATAACAAAAAAAAAAGAGTATTTGATCTCCTATCAATCAGGAAGATTTCTGGCTCCAAGTTTTGTTTTTGTTTTTCTGGCATGAGGGGGCATGGCTGTGGAGGCAGGATGCATGCAGCAAAAGATTTATTTATTTTGTGCAAAAACTATAAAGCTTTGAAAATGAAAAGTATACGAACGATGCCAAAATCTATTAAATGCAAGTTTTATTGGTACCTGGAGTGTCCCTTTAACAAAGAATTTCCAAGTTGTTTTCCTTGATATATATTAAAAAAAAAAAAATTAAAAAAAATTTCCGTGCCTTATTAGCAATGCAAGGACAGCTTTTCTTAATATTGAAAGCATCCACACTAAGCATCTGAAAGAATATGATGGCTCATGCACAATTATTAGGAATGGCAAATTCTTATAAAATGTTGACACCAAAAGTGATAAATTGTTTGAGTGATCCACCATCAAGTTTTAGGTTACTGCACATTTTTCTTCCATACTCCCAGCGCACGAGAATAAACGCCCACTGAGTTACAAACTTGGCAAATCCAGCAGTTTCAACTGAACTGAGATGTTTTGATGGGTAGCACAGAATATTAAAACTGATAATTTAACTGCGCTACGGAATCTGATGGTGCTATATAAATAATAAAATAATAATAGTTTAACTGTGCTACGGAATCTGATGGTGCTATTTAAAACATAAAATAATAATATTAATAAATAACTGTCAAACTTTTTTTTTTTTTAATTGAAGCGTTTATATAAATAAACAATGCACATATATAGAGTCAAAGTGCATAAAAATGCACAAGTTAAAATAAATCAAAAGTGTAAAGCTTTGCCAAACACAGAGAAACCGATTAAGTAACATGCATAGTAATGATGTATCTGCAATAGCTCTTTATGAAATGTCTATTTGGCAAGTGAACCACCCGTTTCATGAAATATAGACTTAAATAGGGTGCATTATTTTGGGAGTGGGGCCTCAAACATGGGAGAAAAATGAAGAAAGAGGCAGGAGGGATTAGAGTAAATCTCCCAAAGCCTGAAGTAAGTAGCATGCATTGGGTCAGCTCCAGCATAGAGCCTTGGTTGGGGGTATCCTGTTAGATAGTTTACTAAGATAGTAAATATGGTGAAAAGTCAGTATAATATAAATAAATCTAGTGTCTATTATGTAAAGTTACTCCAAATACAAGCGAACGCTTTTTTAAAAAAATCAGTTTTTATTGCTGCAGTGTATAATCCATACAGCGTAAACGTTGACATCACAGTGGCAATAATGTACTGGCACAACTTTCAAGGCAAGCGAGACCTTCTGCCTGTTTATCCAGACATTCTAGATAAATGTACTACACTATTTTAGATTCCTACAATGTCCCTAACAGAGTCACATGATTACATAGTGTTTGGGTTATTGACTCGGTTTTCCTCTAAATATTCAAACCTTGTGGTGAGCCTCTCCAGTCACTAGAAAAAAACATTTTAAATACCATGTAACTCTCATGCCCACCAAACTACATGTATTCACAGATTGTTCTTCTGCTTCCAAATGATTGGAATAATTGAACTGTTAACACGTAGACTAATTTGGAGATAAGGGCTCAAACTTTCCATCATGTATCCACTAATATCCAAACTTGCATCCAGAAAACTACAAACTACAACTTGGTATATGAACAATTCCTCCTTGGCAAACCACCATCTTAACTCCACTATATTTCGAAGTAACTATTATTTGTAATAAATATCCACCTCTGTTCCCTACTCTTCTTTCTCCCTTTTCTAACTTCTTCCTGTTTTTTTATTACTCCTGTCACACATTTGGATGCTATCTACTATCTTCTTTATTCTGCATAATACTGTTTTTTTGTTTTGTTTTTAATTTTCATATTGAGTGACTCATTATATTTAAAAAAAAAAAAAAAAATGCACAAAACCCTTAAACCCCCTAAGGACACATGACATGTGTGACATGTCATGATTCCCTTTTACTTCAGAAGTTTGGTCCTTAAGGGGTTAAGTGGGATCAAATCTTCAATACTAGCTGCTAAGCTAAGAAACCATAATGTCACGAAGGAATTGCAAAAATAGCTTTGTTGGAAAAAATCTCCAACCTTGTTATATTCACATACAAAAAGAAAAGTCCTGTGCTGACTCCCATCACTCCTGGGCGGCAACAATGACTACAGTACACATCAGCTAATACATATAGTAAAAACCAAAGAAAGAAAGTTACCTGCGCTCTCTCCTTAATCCCTATGTGTTCATATACCAAGTTGTAGTTTGTAGTAGGACCTATCTAGGGGGGTTTGCCTTGACGTTGGCAGGCTGGCATTCCCTCCAGTGGCCATTGGAGTAACTAAATGACCTCCATTTGTTTAAATATACATAGGAATTAAGGAGAGGGCGCAGATAACTTTTTTTCCTTTGGTTTTTACTTGTTTTATTCACAGCTTGGTTATTTTTGTTAAATTTTTGCAATTTGGTTTTCAGTTCACTACGCTTTAGTGAATAAACCCCAGAATCTATTATAATGTTCTATCCTTGCCTTTGCTGATCAATCTGAAGTGGGCATGTTCTAATCCTGATGAATAGATAGCAAGGAGAATCGTTCCAGTAAGAAAATTGAAACATTCAGTATAACATCAAAGTCAAGTTTTGCCATTGTCAATCTTGCTTTTAACAAAAGAAAATTAGCCTGAATGATAAAATATATACTTTAGAGAAAGTCATAAAGCTGAACCAATATAATAGTACTAATGCTAATGTTAATAAAAAAATTGAAAATCGTTTCATTTTCTTTGCTGCATAAAATGTATATACAAGTATTTTCATGTGAACTGGCTCAAAGGTTACTTTTGATTTTGCCTTCAATACTATTTTCTTCTTCTATGCCCTGCTTGCTATTCAATACAATGAAAGAACCAGCTTCACAGTAAAATACTGCTAGATTGAATGCACAACTCTTGCTGTCTCGCCATCCCTGTACTTTCTTCTCTTAGGTCAAATAAAGAGGCAGGTTGAAGTGAAAGACAAAAATCGCAGTAGAAAAAAGTTTGTCGAATACATGTTATGCTTCTGGTAATTTGGCTGGTCACATGCAATCAGTTCACCCGTTTCATCCAGCTATGACAAGACAAGGTGCCTAAGGCTTGTTGTCACTCACAGACTTGCTGGGTACATTGAGTCAATGTATCTCTTTGCAATTGCCTTTAAAAATAAAAAAAAGTATTTGATTCAGATGGTAGCAAGTTAACACAAATTTTTGTTGGTTGTGTTTGTCTCCTCACCTCAGTAAACCTTAACCCCTTAAGGACACGTGACGGAAATATTCCGTCATGATTCCCTTTTAATCCAGAAGTTGTGTTCTTAAGGGGATCATATATGTTTTTTTTGCTAAAAGGTAGGATTTTCATGCTGTAGAGCTACTCTGAAACTGCCGAGCAAGGCTCTAAACTAACCGCTTGTGAGTTGGTAAGAAGAAAACTATGTTTAAATTAGGAAATCTAGTGAATTCTAGTGTTTTTTGTGTGCTCTGTTTTTTTAATAGTTTAATAGTATATTAAGTAAAACAGACTTGAATTGTTCTCCCTTTTAATGCCGTGTAGCTCTCAGTAACAAGTTTGTGTTTTATTTTCTTTAGCTGAGCTTTAAGATGGCCTGCAAATAATATGCTGCTCATGCAAAGTGTGCAGATGTCCAATGTCATTTCATTTTTGTTTTTAACTCTGTGAAACTGCAGGAAGCACCTCTAGTGGTTGTCTGATAGATGGTCACTAGAGGCAGCCTTAACCCTGCACTTTAAACATTGCAGTTTGTCTGAAACGACAGTGTTTTACATTGCAGGACTAGGGTGACAGGGACCCTGCACCTAAACCGTTTCTGTGAGAAGTGGTGGTTTGGGTGCCTATAATGTACCTTTAGATGATAAATGTGTTTTTGTAACTTCTGTATGTTCTGTAACTTTTTGTAGAACCTTTTCATGGGGTGATCTTGCAAAGTCTGTACTATGGCAACATGACTTAGATTGTTATTTATGGCTGCATTGACATTTTCATTCCTTAATGTGAAAGTACATCATGCACAATTCCAAAGTACGGCAAACAGCCTTCCCTTATGCATTATAAATCCATATACAATCTATGATAATGTCATGGTGTTGTTCTCTGCTGGTTTTTAGACTAAATCTGCTTCTGTAGAACGAAGCAGCTGGTGGTGAAGGGATGATACATGACAAAATATATTGCAGCTTGAGTGTAATTTGATGAATTACTGCACCTATAAAGGGCAAATAGGAACTTTTTTTTACATATTCCCAAACTTATATTTTTAAGTGGAGTACTTAATGTGAACACTAATATAGAAAATAAATTCTCATTTGTTTTAACTCTGAATTACTTTTAGTTTATTTCCCCAGTCCTTTTTAGTTTGGAAGTCACTCATTGTATTGAATTGCATCTTATTTGTTAATTGTATTAAGAAGAAATGGAATATAATGTAATATTTAAGTCTTTAATTTGCTTTTTTGTTTTCTATCTTCTGTGTCAGACTGCTCCTGGAACTGATGGAACTATTATTTGATAAGTTTAATGCTGTGGCGTCAGCCCACTCCGTGGTTCTGGGATATCTACAGCAGACTGTGGCTTCACCTACCAACCAATATGATGGGGATATCAAGCTGTATGATATGGCTGAGGTGTGGGTGAAGATACAGACAGTCCTTCAGGTAACCAATTAGTCTTCTTTAATAATACATTGATAATCACCACTAACTTGTGTTAACCTTTTCTTTAAATGATACCTTTTTCTTCATTATTCATATTAAAGGGGAGCTCTAAGCACGACAACAATGTTAGCTTAGTGAAACCGTTTTGATTATATATCGTAATCAATTTTTGTGCCATTTAAAACTCAAATTACTCACCTCTTCTGGCAGTGAATCACACAGCTTCCATGGAAATAAAGCTTTATTCATCTTACTGCACAGTGTGTTTATTGAGAAGTTAACATAGCAGAAGATATGAACTTCTAAATTAAGCACACTGTGCAATATGGACGTTTTAAAAGTTAGACTTCTTTGAAGAGGTGTGTGCATGGAGGCACGCCAGGGCTGCATAAACAAAGTTCTGCATTGATTAGGTAGAAGTCTAATTTCTTCGTCAAAACCCCTATATTAAGCTAAAATTGTTTTGGTGTTTAGAGTGTCCCTGTCAATATTTAGGAAATTACATCTCAATCTACTTTTCTCTGGGCACAGCCAGGGTACACGATGCATGTGAGGACAGCAAAAGAAAAACAATTTTGTTTCTGTGTATGTTTTGTCCATGCTGAAAGTTGCAAAGGACCGCACTTAATAATTGATTTAGAGAAAAGATGTAGGCAGTTGCAGGACGAAGAGGAATTTTTACTTTTAATTTGTTTTTACACCTCACAAATATTAATTTGCCAAGTAGATTTATATGTAAACATAATCTTAAAAAGCATGGGAAGTAACCGTTACCCTTTAAGGACCTATGCTCCTTCCTTTATGAGAGACCAGCATTAATCAATGCAGAGTCCCTTCAGTGTTTTCTTTTCAACAGAAAAGAGTAGTGGTAAAGGATTTCACATTCAACAGCAACATGGTTTGGGGGAAATTTTAAATAGTAATTTTAAATGGACCAAAATATAAACTAAATACATATACTATGTGTTTTTGTAAAGCTAGCGAAGTATTGAATAAAAATGGTAAAGTGAGTAGAGTTTTATTTTATCACTGTGCTCCAGGAGCACATTGAGTTTTAAATGAAGCAAAAATATGAACTTGTGCATTGTCAGGTTTATTTTAGGAGTGGATATTTGCATCTATAGACATGATTTATGTTGGAATTACATCAGTTTTATAGAGCGGCCCTACTTTAGTGGGGCCCAAAGGCACTTGCTCAATTGACTGTCCAATGATGTCTTGAATTGGTATGCTATAGCATCATTGGTTCATGCACAAGAGAGACAAAATATAGTTTAGAAGTGATGCTGTGTTTTGTTTTAGAAATTTGCTTTTGTTATCAGCAAGAAGATGTGCCAGTGTTCCAAAGCTATCCAGCATGAGGCTGATAGATCATTGTGCACATAACCAAAACAGATATCCCGATGCTAAACTCACAAACAAAATAAAACCGTAACAAACTCTGCAATAGCAAACAACCTGTTCTACTGTTAAAAAAAAAAAAAAAAAAAACACTAGAAAGCATGCAGACATCGTCATTTTCCCCCATTAAGATCAGAATGAAGCCATATTGGTAGGTTTGCCAGTCATGTGTACAAGTGAAATCAATAAAGCCCCATTGCTAAAGGTGATGGTATATTTAGATGCCATTTTGTTTTATTTCATTGTTAAAATGCCATGCATTTATTTATTTACATAATAATTTAGAAACCATGCTTTTACAGTGTCATTAGCATGGTTGTTGTTCACTGCTAATAATTTTCAGTACTGTAACAAGAGCTACATGCACTTAGTATATGAGGGGTTAAAAGTTGACACTACTTTATCTCTATAAATGGCAGTAGCAGTTTCTGTAAATGTTTTCCTTTTTTAATTAAACCTTAATTTACTTAGAACTGTATTCCAATGTTCATAATTAAAGCGATTACTTTTTCCTGAAGAAATACACACAGAATACAAATTACATGCTGTTACTCAGACAAGCACAGGTTGTCATTTTTATTACATGCAACCTCCTTATTCAATTTCATCTGAAGATAATTGGCTTTAATGTACTTGTCGCATCACAAATCAAACCTTCTGTGATAATTATTGTTGCGGTATTGGGAGAGGCCACTTGTTTATACTGTTGTCTGGAATAGCATGTATAAAAATATGGTGAGAATTATATCCGCTATAAATCTGAGCAGTAGGAACATCCAGAAAGGAGAGAGAGGGCAAGATTCCATTATTTCTCAATCTGTTGCTGATCCAGACAAAACTTAAGAGTTCCTGCTATGGACTTAACGTTATAAGACTTAGCAGAGAGATTGTACTTCACATTTTTGGCTTAATGTAGAAATTTGTAAATAGAGGAAATATAGAAAGTTTTGTTGTACCCAGAATATCACACAATCACAAACTAATTATAAAAATGTAATTTGTTGTGACAATAATTAACAATTATATGTAACATGCATGACAATAATCAGTGAATATTTAGGTATAACATAATTAAGTATACAATATGGCAGCAGTTATGACACAATTACAGATAGCTCATATAGCTACATATCCAAATCGATGCAAATTTCATCAGATTTACAACAGGAAATCAGCTAGGCAATTCTTTCAACTTTAAATTCTTTATTTTTCGGAGCAAGAATCATAACAAATACCCTGAGTTGCCACAACGGCCACATCAAGGCGTTCAAACTTTCAACTCGGTACATATGTATGTTTAAATTACAGTTTGCTTCTTTTTTTTTTTTTTACAATTTGGTCGGTCTGAGAAGTTTTAACGGGAAGTAGTGTATTCGTGTGGAGAGTGGGAACGCCTGCAACGCTGTCTGGGTCTGGTGGTGGTAAGGCTAAATGGGCAGAGGGTCCAATGGAGTTGGTTTATGGTGTCTGACTGGCTCTACTTCTGTGGTATTCTATGGTTGGTACCCTCCGGTTCTAGTGTAATTGGCCATGTGTGGCTAGGTAGAAGTTGTATAGAGTCGCGTTGCCTAATGTTTATTACTGAGGAGGCTATGTGTGGTGAGTCTAGTTGTGATGCTAGTATTTGGTTCTGGTGTAGCACGGCTATTATGTTCAGGCTGAGTTCAAAGGAGCCTGTGTATGTGGTCTGCTGTGTCGCTTAGAGTTGTGTTCTCTGGGAGCCTCATCTGTGTCTTAGTTACCAAGTGTGAGCAGGCCCGCTTGTGATAGGCCAAGCTAGTGGCATTTGAACAAACATTAAAATTAAAATCAAACCATATGGGTAACTTAGTGAGTCCCAACTGAGAAGCTAAACATAATGTCGTCAGGTCGTAGTGCCTCGTTTCCCTCTTGGTTCAGAGACGTTCATGCTTCCCTGGTTCACTGGTGTAGGACGGGTAGTAGTGGTAGTAGGTCGATCAGGCAGTCCTAGTGCAGCCAACAGGGCTGGGTGCTCTTTGGGGTCTAAAGCCTTTTAGTTTTGTCCCTCCTTGGAGACCTAGAGGGTCTTTGGTGTCGCCCACCGGTATGTGATCCCTGCTTCTTGCAGTTGTGCTGTTAGGGGCCTCATCGTTTTGCACCATAGAAGTGTGTCCCTACTTAAGTCCTGGAAGAGGTATAGTTGGTAGTTTTTTTTTCCCCCAGGAAGGCGGTTAGGAGCCCCAGCTTGTCTGTCATTGTGCAGCAGCGTAGTATGAGGTCTCGTGGTGCTGAGGTGGGTGCCTGCGGCGACTTTGCGATCCTGTACACTCCGTTGAACAATAACTGTTTGGCCTGCTTGGCTGGTAGTACTAAACCCACCAGACGTCGTCTGAAATGGGGTAGTTCCTCCTGGGGCAATGAATCTGGGACCCCTCTAATTTGTATTTTTTTTTTTTTTCTTCTGCCCCTATCGTCTATCACATTAAGTTGTCTGGCCATTATGGTGTATGTTAGCTGTAGTTGTTGGACTGTAGCACTTAGAGCGAGCTGGTTCTGTTTTAGGCCTGCCAGGCCTGTTTCAGTAGCCTGTGTGCGCGCTGCCACCGCTTGTACTGTGGTTGTTAGAGCATCTAGGTCAGCCTCCCACATTTGTTTCAAATTTTGCTGTAGGCCAGTGAGCATGCTTTGTATGTCACATTTAGAGGCTGGTCTGTAGTCTCTTGCTGATTGCGTTATACCCCGGGTGTGTGCTGGAGGGGGGGCTGTTTAGGTGGTCCTTGTCCCCTGAATTTACTGGGGAGGCCTGCTGTGAAGGGGGGGCTAGTAGCATTTGGCCTATGTCTCTTTGCAATTTTGGGGTTTAAGTGGGTTGTTTTTGCGACCTGCGCCCCATCTCACCTCCTTCACACAGATCCGGGAGCTCCGGTGTGTTCCACCTTCCAAGCCTCTCTAGAATGTCTCGCGACAGTCTGCCCATGTGGTAGGCCTTAGAGCCTCGGGTTTGGGTTTTCATGCCCAGGGTGGCAAAAAAGCGGGTGCAGCTGGTTGTGCTGCAGTTGGTGAGGTCTTTTGTGACCATTCAATGAGGAGGATGCCTTTTGATTTTTGGCGAATTGTGCAGTATTTAGTCGGAGCCTGGCACAATGGCGTCAAGCCCCTATCCGCAGCTAGGCAATTCTTCACAAATAACTTTTCACAGCTTTCAAAATTCCTTTACACAGAACACATTGCATCATCCCAGCACAGCTTACAGTAATAAAAAAAAATTTGGCCGACATTTTAAAACACACTGTGTTAACTCACTCACTGCTGGCTACAATTCTCACAGGAAAAACCTTTTATATTGCAATTGACAAATACAATATTTATAGCCAGATTTTACATTTGCAGAAGATTAACTTTCCTGATTCAAGTTTTACAAGTCAATATCTCTGGATAATAGCTTGGTGTGCTAAATTTGGCAAATTACCAATAGATATATTGTTTATTTATTCCACCTGCAGGAATGGAATTTATAATCCTATATTTCTTAGCTAATTATGATTTCATAATAATTGAAATCTGACCAGCTTTTATCCAGGTATATTTGTTCTTTTAGTAAAAATTAATTAATGAAAATTAAATTAAATAAAAACAGCATATTTACTAGCTTTCTTGGTAAAATTTATTTTAGGCTTGGAGATTTACCCATGGATGTTGTATGCCAGTATGATTAGAGAATTGTGACAATAGGAAAGTTTTCAAAATTCAGATTTTCAAAGTTTCAGTTGAAAAAGTGTTATCTTTTCAGGAGTTTTAGGATTAGTTAGAAGAGATACAGAAAGTTAGGTGTGTCCAGCTTTTGCTCCAGATCTCTGATTTCTCCCCCACGTAAGACCTTCTCTTCAGCTATCCTCAATTGTTTAAGGACTAGCTTCCCTAACTTTCTTTGTCACTAGTTTAAAGTGACCAATAGATTCAGGTGGGCGTGTCTTCCCTACAGGTTATGAGCTAGACTTTGGTCAATAGATGGCATAGTAACACCACAAGAAATTCTTGACAGGAATTCCAACTACCACTTTGTATAAGGGGTTAACTGAATTTCACGATGCGTTTGACATCACAGAGCCTAATCTTTATGGTACCCGTCCATCAAAAACCTGTCATGCTTCAAAGATTTTTTTAGTCATATATTGTCTGGGTTTTCGGGCATAAAAATGGATTTTGACACGTCTAGCCTTGGTTTCATCTTCTCTAATAATGGAGCTCTGTATCAATTCTTTAACTTTAAAAGTAAAATGAATTACTTTTAGTGTTATCTGTTTCTTGTAATCCTGCATCTGGTTCTTGTGTGAAACTATGTGTGTAGCACTTAATAATATGAGATCATGTTATATATACATGTCTTTTACACACATTCCACTAATATTCATTTAATAATATAACATTTCTTCATTGATATTCTATCCATGAATATTCAATATTATTAACATAGGTAATATTTATATGTGATTAAACATAATTATAGTTAGTCTATATGTGGATATATAGAGATATATATTTGTTTGTAGGCTGTTGCTTTTTCGATCCCCCTTCTTGCAGACACAAGATCTTGTAAAAAAAAAAATCTTATCTCTGGCCAATGTTTACCTTAGAGCATTCCTTTGCTAATGCATAGTTACAGAAATAAAATGTGCCTGTCTTTGCATTTTTGTTACAAAACGGAGTCACCTCTGCTTAATGGTGACTTAGAGTATACATTTTTAATTTCTATCTTTTTTTTTTTTTGACAATCTTTATTTTCAAGTTTTATCATTTTTTCAAGGAAAGATGTAGTAACGGTATAACGTCAATTTTAACATCGGTTTTCTGAATAGCTTAACAACATTCGTCACCATTGTTTTAACATTCTCAAAACAGTTTTCTCAAACAATATTTCTATAGTTTCCATCACATGCATTAGGTAGAATTATTTAAGGTCAGGTTTCTAGTCTCGTATCCCCACTAGCCTACAATGCGCAGTTTGTTGCACCTATGGTGTGCGCTCTACGTGTAGGGCGTGAATCGGTGTCTAGTCTGGGTGCTGTGGGGGGTAAGTTTTCTGACACGCTACATTTCTCATTTCACGTTTCATACCAACCGTGTCAGGAACCTTTTTGTCGCTTGACATGTATATATATATTGTTGGGCATGGTATAGGGCCACGCTAGCGAGAAAAGGTATCTTTAGTGCCTTAACTCCTCCCCAGACTACTCAGCACTTATTAACATTCAAGGCCATCTTGTCGCCTGGGTGAGAGCAAAGTGTGATGGTTTAGGTTAAGTTCCCCACTATTGTGGGTTGGCTGTTGCTGGTGTATATATTTGTATACCTATCGGTATAGTTTGTCATAAGGGAGGATACTCTAGGTATCAGTCTAGGAGGCCAGGAGGGGATATTTTCATGCCGGTATCAGCTCTAGGTTGGGTCTCGGTTTCCTGTGTATTTTACACCTGTGATTACAGTGGGTGTGCGTATTGATAAGCCCCATTTACGAGCTCGTCAGAGTCGGTCGTTGGGGTTCAGTCCAATGTCCAGTCTCGGGAAAGGGTCAGGAGGTAGGGAACCTAGGAGGGAGGAGTAGCCGGGTGGCTTAGCTCTGTATGAGTCGGTTTACTGCGGGCCTCTGGGGGGCCGTGTTTGGGTTTGCTAATCTGTTGGCTAGGTATGTTTCCCAAGGGTACCAGGTCAGTGCACATTGCTCATGTCTACCGTGGAGGTCTGCAGTTAAGGACTCCATTGAGTGGATCTCTTCCACCCTTGTCACCCATTGCTGGAGGGTAGGCGCCCCCCTCTGTTTCCACATCACAGGGATAAGGGCCTTTGCCGCGTTGAGTAGTGGCAGCAAGAGGGATTTCTTATATGTCTTAACGGGTGTGGGGGTGTGGTGTAATAGCATCGTTAGGGGTTCTAGGGTTAGCTCCGCACCTGTGATTCTGTTTATCTCTACCCTGATCCTCTCCCAGAATGTGGTAATCTCGGGGCACTGCCACCAGATGTGGAAGTACGTGCCGGTATGCAAGCCGCATCTCCAGCAGGTGTCCGGGGCACCTACGTTCATGCGATTGAGTACGTCTGGGGTTCTGTACCAGCGTGTTAAAATTTTGTAGTTCAGCTCCTGGTACTTGGAGCTGATAGAGCATTTATGTGTGAGAGTGTAAATCTTGTCCCAGTCTTGCACAGTAAGGACTTCCCCCAAGTCTCTCTCCCAATGATCTTTAAATTTGAGCACCACATCTTCGTTAGTTTGGGTCTTGAGTATGGTATGTATAGTGGAGATACCTCTGTGTACGTGTGTTCGGTGTACGCACAGGTGTTCAAAGCTGGTGAGGGGTCTAGTCAGGTGTCCTCGACCATGTAAGGATATGAAGTACGTCTTAACTTGGTGGTATCTGAATTGTTCGAGTATCGTCGGTGGTCTATCTGGGCAGAGGTTTCTGAGTGGTTTAAGTCCCTGAGTGTCGAGCCATTGGTGCAGGTACATCCAGTCTGCCTGCTGGAGGCCGGCTAGGTCTTGTGGGGTTAGAGCATCGGCCAGGTCTGGGTTATGTGTGATGGGTGTCAAGGGGCTAGGAGAACTTGTGAGTTGCAGTCGGTAGCGTATAGCTATCCACACTCGGAGCGTGGCGTCGATTAGTGGGTTCTCGGTGTGCAGGTCGGCGTATGTGGCAGTATGTAGCCAAAGCCTAGAGGGTATTTTTCTATCAGTTTGTTCTAGCTCAATGGTCACCCATTGTTTTAATGGGTGTTGTGCGTGCCAGTCCGTCAGTCTGTGCAGGTGCGCGGCGCGGTAATATGTCTCTATGGAGGGCAGTCCCGTGCCCCCCATCAATTTTGGTAGTTCCAGGGTTGATTTTTTTATTCGGGTTGGGCGAGAGTTCCAAACGAATCTGCGGATGGCAGTCGTCATAGAGCTAAAAAAGGCTCTGGGGAGAGTAATTGGCACTGTTTGGAATAGGTAGAGTATCCTGGGTAACACGTTCATTTTAATCGCATTGATACGTCCGAACCAGGAGATGTAATATGGGGTCCATTTCTTAAGGTCCGTCTGAAGTGAGAGTAGGAGAGGGTGATAGTTATGGTGGTATAATTGGGACGGGTCCTTGGTCAGCCATATGCCCAAATATTTTAATTTAGTTTCGCACCATTTAAACTTGTATTGGGTGTGAAGGTGTGTTGGGGGGCCTGTAGGGGGTGGGAGGTGGAGAGCCTCGGACTTTTCCGTATTAAGTTTAAGATTAGAGAGTGCCCCAAACTCTCGGAAAGATGCTAGGAGGTTGGGCAGTGAGATCAACGGCTGTGTAAGAAAGATCAGCATATCGTCTGCATATGCGGCTACCCGGTATTCGTGACGACCAAGGTCGAATCCAGAGATTCCCCCATTCCGTCTGACCGCCCCCAGAAATGGTTCCAGGGAGAGGGCAAACAGGAGGGCGGAGAGCGGGCATCCCTGGCGGGTGCCATTCCTGATTGGGAAAGGGGCTGAAAGTGCCCCGTTAATGCGGATCCTCGCAGTGGGGCACGTGTACAGTGAGAGCACCCAGGCCAGCATGTTGGGGCCGAATCCCATGTGTGTAAGGGTACTCCTCAGATACGCCCAGCTCTTAATTTCTATCTTAACACAAAATGTCTGCCAGTGGAAATATCCTGACAGAGTTTAACAATAAACAAACCTATATGTATATTTTTTTAAACCAAAGAAAAGTCACTTGCACACTATACCAAATTTACATATGCCCCTCTCTGCTACACTCCCCCCTTCTTACACTCATTGTTCTACTCTCTCACTCCTACCCACAATCAGTCTCATTCTAGACCCCATGCATACAAAACCCATTCACACCTACTGTTACTTTCTCTCCTCCTGCTTCTAGCAGCTGGTGATGTCTCTCCCAATCCAAGGCCCTTCACCTTCTCTACACACTAAGAAAACCAGAAACCCCACACACGTCATCACAATACCATGCCCTTTACCCTAATGTTCAGTGTGCACTCTGGAATGCCCGCTCCGTCTGCAGTAATTTAAAATCGACAGCCATAAACAAATTTTTCATCTCAAACTCACACACACTACTTGTACTTACAGAGACCTGGCTGTCTCCCTCTGATAGCGCTACTCCTGCCTCTTCATGTTTTGGTGGCCTATAATTCTCTCACACTCCCAGACTCAACTGTAAAGGAGGTGGTGAGGTCCCTTTCTCTCCTCCAATGTACCTTTCAACCAATCATAACTCCCCCTGCCTTATGCATTTCTTCTTTTGAAGTTCAAACTGTCCACCTATTTAAACCCACTCCTTTAAGAATTGCTATCATCTACCGCCCCTCCCCCCCAATCATCCTTGGCTATTCATTGAGCACTTTTCATCCTGGCTTCCTCTCATCTCGCACTCCTTAGCCAAGTTAAAGGAAGCCAGAAATACACAATATCGTTTAAACAAGCCAAGTCAGGGAAACCAGAATAGTCTGGAACAGCAAAGGGCAAAATATCAGGAATATCAAAAACAGGACAAGAAAACGCACACTTGGGAACCAGGAACGGAAACCACAACAGGGCAATAAACTAGGGAACTTCAGGGATTTAAATATCCTTCTTTTGACTGTGATTGGTCAGAGGGTGACCTCTGACCCCAGAACGTGCGTGAGAGTTGACGTCATGACGTCACACGCATGTTCGTGTGACCCTAGGAGGTGGGGCTATATATGGTTGTCGCCATCTTTCATCCGGGCAGGCGGCCAGGAGAACCCAGCGGAGCGGCTCCCGACTCGCCACTGAGCAGTGCGACCGCACCTTCAGCGAGCCGGGGGCAGTGACACTTTTTTGCATCCAAGATCCTTGAAAAAGTTGTGTATGCGAGATTGACAGACTTCGTCGTGCCCACCTCTCTGCTAGACCCGCTTCAGTCTGGTTTTTTGCGCTAAGCAGTCTGTGGAAATGGCACTGACCAAAGTATCCAATGATCTATTCACTGCAAAATCTCATGGTCACTACTCTATCCTAATTCTCCTTGACCTTTCTGCGGCTTTTGACACTGTTGATCATACACAGCTTCTTCTCATCCTCTGCAATATCAGTCTACAAGATATTGCTCTCTGTTGGTTCTCCTCTTACCTCTCTCAGCACTCTTTCAGTGTTTCTTTCTCTGGTTCTGCTTCTTCACCTCAACTCCTCTCTGTTGGCGTCCCCCAAGGTTCACTCCTTGGTCCCCTACTGTTTTCCATCTATACTGCCTCCCTTGGTAAACTCATTAGCTCCTTTGGCTTCCAATATCATTTCTATGCAGATGACACGCAAATCTATCTGTCCTCTCCTGATCTCTGCCCGTCCCTCTTGACTAGTGTCTCTGACTGCCTCTCTGCTATTTCTAACTGGATGGCTGCCCACTTCCTTAAACTTAACATGACCAAAACTAAAAATTCTGGTCTTTTCTCCCTCAAGTGTTGCTACTCCTGTGTCTGTCTCCCGCCAAGCCAACGGTTCTACCATCCGCTCCACCACGCAGGCTTGCTGCCTAGGTGTTCTTTTTGACTCCGACCTCTCCTTCACGCCTCATGTTCTGTCTGTCTCCAAACATTGTGCACATCCGACCCTACTTAATGCCAGATGTGACTAAGGTGCTGGTCCATTCAACTGTCCTTTCTCGCCTTGACTACTCTAATCCGCTTCTCAGTGGTCTTACGTGCTCCCAACTTGCGCCGTTACAGTCCATAATTAATGCGGTGGCATGGCTCATCTTCCTGTCCGCCCACACCTCCAAAGCCTCACCCTTCTATCAGTCCTTACATTGGCTTCCTGTAAGATATAGGGCTCAATTTAAAATTCTTGTTCTTGCTTTCAAATCTCTACATAATGCTGCTCCCATCTTTCTATCCTCCCTAATATACAAGTATGTCCCGTCTAGGCTCTTACGCTCTTCTGCAGAGTTACGTCTATCTTCTGTCCGTACTCCCACCTCTGATGCTCACCTTCAAGACTTCTCGAGGGTTGCACCATTCCTGTGGAACTTGCTTCCCTCCTCCGTTAGATGCTCCCCCAGTCTCCACTCCTTCAAAAATATCATTAAAAACCCAGTTCTTCATAAAAGCGTATCAATTACACTAAAAATAGCTCCCGACTGACTTCTTTCTTGCAACTGTCATTAGTCTAATACTATCCTTACCTTTTGTGTCACTTTACCCCACTCCCTCTAGCATGTAAGCTCATTGAGCAGGGCCCTCAACCCCTCTGTTCCTGTGTTTCCAACTTGTCTGGTTACAACTACATGTCTGTTCGTCCACCCACTGTAAAGCGCTGCGGAATTTGTTGGCAAGTAACGCTTTTCTTTGGTTTTCATTGTATGTATTGGGGCTTAAGTATACTGTGCTGGTTGCTGCCGCCGAGGAGTAGTGGGAGTTTGAGCACATTACTTAAATACTTATAACTTAAAATAATTTTTTTATACTAACTTAATACGCCAGGTTGATAGCCATCCCCTTTCCCTGATTACTAGGGGATATCTAATCTATCTCCCTTTGCTTAAATATTCTCCTTGAGTTGCTCAAGTGTATGCGGTTCGTTCATCTGCTCCTTCAGATATCCTCACAGGAGGTAATTGGGAGCTAAAATATCGGGCGATTGTGGCTGCCAATTAATCTGGGAATTTGTGAAAATTATTCCCTCACCGAACCGTTGTTTTAATAGATCCATTGTTGAAAACTATAAGATACTCAAAATAACTAGTACCTGAGTATCCACTGGAATAATGAATAGTAATGATTCTATACAAAGTGAGATATAGAGATATATATATATATAATGAGAAAATACAATAATAGAAAAATGGGTCAGGTGAAAGTAGAAAATAACTGCCTAATGGCACCATTAGGCAGTTATTTTCTACTTTGACCTGACCCATTTTTCTATTATTGTATTTTCTCATTATATTACCAGTATACTTTACTGAGAGGGTAGTGGATGCATGGAATAGCCTTCCAGCTGAAGTGGTAGAGGTTAACACAGTAAAGGAGTTTAAGCATGCGTGGGATAGGCATAAGGCTATCCTAACTATAAGATAAGGCTAGGGACTAATGAAAGTTTTTAGAAAATTGGGCAGACTAGATGGGCCGAATGGTTCTTATCTGCCGTCACATTCTATGTTTCTATGTTTCTATGTTTCTATATATATATATCTCTATATCTCACTTTGTATAGAATCATTACTATTCATTATTCCAGTGGATACTCAGGTACTAGTTATTTTGAGTATCTTATAGTTTTCCTAATCAGGGGTTATGCCCCAAGACACAACTGGAGTGTCTTATAAGGTGTGACCATCTACAGGCTAACTGGTCTAGTCCATTTTTTAGACAGCCATTGCCTGTAGATGGCTTTCTTTTTTCTTGTTTGGTTAGATCCATTGTTGGCCTGGCCGTAAGTGCAGTAGCCCTTTCCTGTTGAAACCACATTTCAGGATGATTTTCGAGGAGAACGATTTTTTTTTACAAATAGTAGTGAATGTTCAAATAAATTCCGATATCTCTCAGCAATAAAATTCCACTATTTTTACTCAGTGTTCCTCTGTGAAATTACCCATGGTGAATTTCGTATATATATATATATATACTTTTTTTTAAAAAAAAATTCCATTTGGAGGTCGGCTCCCTCTACTACACATTACTTTTCTCTATGTGTCTTGCCCCGTTTTCCAGACCCCTCTTTCCTTTTTATTCTTCTTAAAATTAGAACCAAATTCCTGTTTCCTTCTGCCCCATCTTTGTACCTATTTCTATTTATTGTAGTTCTATTATTTATACCTTCTTCCATTCCTATGACCCATTCTTTTATTTATTTTTTATTTTTTCTTCCTCTCCATCTTCCTGTACATCTGTACGTTATTATTCTTTGATTGAGTTTGTTTTGCTTGTTATTATTGCTGTCCATATCTCTCTCCATCTTGCACTATGATCTGTCTCTCTGGTATAGCCGCAATGTGGTTGGAATTTATATTAACATGTGCGAAGTTTCACTCATAGATATGGCAATTGCTGGTCCATTTAATTATTAGTCAGACATGAAACTGAATGTAATTACATGTTCTTCTAACACCAGTTTCTCTGTAATTTTTGACTTACAATATTACATTTGCTATGAACTCATGAGTTATTAGATTTCATTTTAATATAAAAAAATTTTTACTTGGATCGAGGAATTTTTATATTTTATGGTGTAAAATAACCTCTTGTCCTATGGATCCATAACTTTTTTCAAACACTCAATTCAAATGTGCTCGTGAAATTATGTTGTTCTAACATTGGTGCACCGTAGAAAATTGCTCTGGAACAAACAGAACATTGAGTTTTTAAGTATTCCTTTTCTTTCTTTTAAATATTATTTTTTTTTAACAGCATATTACACCATTCATAGCTAATAATCTCCTAGATATAAATGGATGTTTTGTTCATTTTAGTGCTGTGCTGCATAAACTATCAAGCTGGTTTAAGAAACAGTCCACCTCCTGCCAGCATCTAAACAGGCTGAAAAGCACTTAATTGCTCACTGCCTGCAGTATCACTCCTCCTGGATAAACATTGTGTTTCATGTCTTAACTCCTCATCACTAAAGCACAGTGTCACTTTCCTTCTGGTGGCCAGGCTGACAGATTGCAGGTCAGACATGCCCTCCCCTCGGCTTTACATACATGGTGACAGAGCGTTTAATTGTTGCTTGGCTAGAATGAATATTCATGGTTCACAGAACAATGCAATTAAGCTCTCAGTTGTCACAACAAAACTTACTGTGGTGTTTTAGTGAATGGTGCCTGGTAGAACAATCAGTGAGACGGATAATTTAGCTGAAGAGATGTGTAGAAGGAAATCCAAGAAAGGCAGCATGTTTTGGCAGCTCAAGCACATTTAAAATATGTTTCATTACAGTTCAGAAATATAAATAGTAAACACAAGTTTGCTGTTGTGTCAACCTCCAAAGTTTGTGATTCTCTGTTAACTTTTGTCCTCCTGACTAGTAACTTTCTTCTCCTGTGACACAAGGCTGTGTAATATATATTTTTGTAAGCCTAGTTTATTTCTGTCTAATATTGTGTTATCATCTTCTGGGCAGGTGTAGTGTATTCAAGCACTAAATTGACAGACTCTGAAAGTAGCATTCTGCCCTTTTCTTGTTAGATTTTAGGACTTGTTCTGCATGGATTCTGAATTGTTTAAGCACCATGGAGAGCAACTTGGAAGTAACATTGGAAGGTCAACAGAACCACAAACAGCAGCAGGTCCTCTGCCGTCTGATAAAACGGGGGACCTATGAGGGTGTAATTTTTGGTACCTTTTTCTTTTTGAGTCTTGGAACTTCCTACAAGTTAGATTTAGTTTACCCACCTCCTAGTTACTGATACGTTTTAATTTTTAGATTTTAGGTCAAGTACAATAAGTCAAAATCACAGAACTCAATATACACAATACCCATAAGGATTAGAATCAGACTGAAAACAAATGACATCATTGTCAAGTAAATTGTATTGTATTGAAACATTGTCTAAAGAAGAAACAAGTTGACTGAGATAGGGAGGTGGCATGGAGAGAATGGACAGTGGATAAAGTGAATGAAGGCTTCACCACATGGAAGCTACATGATGGTTGATAAGGATTATCAAGCAAACTGATAGACCAAAAAAAGTTTGCTATAAATCCTGTCCTTGATTAGTTCTTTGACTACCTTAACCCTTTCTTCTAGAGTTGGAGAAAATTGATGTTTTCACCTCACAGTAAAGCCTAAAATCTTTTAATAGTTACGTACAGCAAAATAACATGATGTGTCACAAATCGAACACCATTACATGCTTTTTCAACAAACATGACAATGAGTTCTCTTCACTCCAGTGGCCATCAAAGTCATCAGATCTCAATGCAACAAAGCACCTTTGAAATGTGTTAGAGCAGGAGATTTGCAGCGTGATTATGCAGCCGAAAGATCTGCAGTAACTACGTGATGTTATCAAGGACCAGAATGTATAAAGGACATTTCCAGCACCTTGTTAAAGCTGTGACAAATTCAAGCTGTTTTACGGACAAAGGCAGGTGTCCTACCCAGTGTTAGAAAGGTGTGTCTAATAATGTGTTGCCTGAGTATTTGCCTTGTTGCTTAATTGCAGTGGGCAGATTGTTGATGATTATCTTCTCAGACAGTTGTGCCAATTCCTATGTTGTTAACTTTTGCTGGTGGACCTCTGTGTAATGTAGTGTCTCCTCAACACTGCATCTCATGCTATAAAAAAAAACCAAAAGAAAAAACATTTTCATCATTGTCGTTAAAGCGGTTCTATCACTGTCTGCAATCTGTCACTGCAGGTTACTTTGCTCCTGGTTATCCGGTTATGCGGGGTGCAGAAGAAAGTGAGTTATACTTGCCTGAACCTGTGCTTCACGGATGCCGTAATGCTCTTCCTGCCAGTCCACTTTAGCTTCTGGCACTTCAGCTGCCAGGATTCCACATCAGCCTTGTACTTGAGAACAACATTGAGGTCTGTGGAGGATCCCATTGGTTCTGTAAACAAAGCTTTTTTCAACTTTAACCATCAATAGAGTGGGTTTAACAAAAAATAGCCCTGCCTTTTTGTCAAGTGTAGGAAACATTCCAAGACAAAGTAATCCCTTATTTGTCTCTGTATATCTTTTGATTGCGTTGGAATTTAAGTGAAATTCCAACACCGTCAATATGCATATTTCATAAAGGTTTTATCTTTATAAAATGCTCATTTTGGAGGGTATGAAGGTGGCAGTGCTGCTTTATTGGGAAAGTGTACCTGGTCTCTGTAATCTTTCCTTGTTCTTCAAATTCTGCAGCTATAAAAGCTATAAGAAATATGAAAATACACATTAATAAAAATGATAAATAATCTTAAGTAATTACAGGAACTTTTACAAATTGTATGAATAAAATGTATTATGCTGATAGCTTTCAAAATGTGCTTTTCTGTAGAGGAATTCTTGTTTCTTCTTGTGAAATTTTGATTTCTTTGTCTTTGCATAACTCTATCCAATGTCACACAGGAGGCTGTTTTGTATTCGTGATCTATTGATGTATTAACATAACTGGTGATAAGAACATCTTAAAAAAAAAACACCATCTGCATACGAACATTGGACATAACATGGGTTCCAAATGAACATTTCTTTTCCTGTAGTATATGGGGAAGACACAACCAGAGGAGGTGTGTCCAGGGCAGCAACAAAAAGGTTTGATTCCTAAACAGAAGAGTATTGAGTAACGAGACAGCAGTGCATGATTAATGCCCTAAATACCACTGAAGATGTTTGATACATAGACTGATCCTTAAATACACTTAAAGGTACACTATAGTCACCAGAACAACTACAGCTTAATGTAGTTGTTCTGATGAGTATAATAGTTCCCTTCAGGCTTTTTTTCAAGATGGCCACTGGAGGTACTTCCTGGGTCAGTGCTGCCAAAATGCAGCCCTGACGTTCAGCGTCCCCACGCTCTGCATGGAGACGCTGAATTTTCCTCGTAGAAATGCATTGATTCAACGCATCTCTATGAGGAGGTCCTGATTGGTCAAAACAGCATTTGGCCCCTTCCTGTACCAATTTTAGCCAATCTAATGCTTTCCTTATGTTTGTGTTCTTGACCCTATAGTGTTCCTTTAAATACACTGGATCCATGTATTAGTGCTATGCAGGTTATGAACAATATTAGTAGTTAAGACAACATATGTGGTCTGTTCAGTTAAAGCGTAGCACTTAGAAAGACCGTAACAGGTAATGGTGATCTGAACAGGTTATTGGACCAATTACGGCGTGTGAAAGCTCCAGAGAGTAATGGGGCACAAAAACAAGTCAATCGGGAATAATAGTTGTGGTGTAGATTATATTGCAAACCCTCTTCTCCAGATTTTGTGCTATCCAGCAATCAACTAGGCATCTGTCCAAAGGTAATGAGCAAAAGTTTGGAGTTGTGAAAGTCTGTGTGAACCAGTAAAAGTGTTTTGTGCATGACATAAAGCACATGCTCACTGGTTTATATTGCAGAGTGCATGTGGGCATTAGATCATCTGTGACATATCTGCTTTTGAATAAATTTTAAGTTGTTAGAGTTTCTGCAAACATGTGCATTTGGGCGTCATGCAGAAAACAAACCTCTTAAAACTATATAATTATCCTTTTTTAAATTTTTTTTATACTTTATACTTTTATAGGGGTCTTTTTGTACCTTGGAAGTGTCTATAAGTGAGCTATTTTACTATTTAAACACTATAGGGTCAGCAATACAAATAATTATTCCTGAGCCTATAGTGTTAACGCCAGCATTTAGGTGGCTAGTCCCACCCCCATCCCCCTCCTTAGTCCCTTTAACCCCTTAAGGACACATGACATGTGTGACATGTCATGTTTCCCTTTTATTCCAGAAGTTTGGTCCTTAAGGGGTTAAACGGTAATAAAACATTTCCAGCAGCGAGCGGGTCCACCGGTGCTGGACCTGCCCTGTTCTGCCTCTTTGATGACATCATTAGAATTTATGATTTTCCCGTAGGGAAAGCATTGGATTGGCTGAAGTTGGCAAGCAGCGGAACAGTGGTGGGGCCAAACATCAGCTTGAATCTTACATCTCTATGAGGAAAGTTCAGCGTATCCATGCAGAGTGTGGAAACACTTAACGACAGTGCTGTACAATGTGCAGCACTGCCCTAGCAAGCACCTCCAGTAGTAACTGGAGGTGTCCCTAGGGGGTGATGTAAGCACTGACTTTTCTTTGACAAAACAGTGTTTACATGAAAATGCCTGCAGGGAATGACTTTACTCACCAGAACAACTACATTAAACTGTAGATGTTCTGGTGACTGTATCGTCCCTTTAATTTAAGGGCTCCTACGTAAAAATAATTTGTAAGTGCATTTACCCTTTTCAACAGTGTTTTCTGCCTTGACATACAGATAGCAAAGTTTAAAGGACCACTATAGCATTAGGAATACTAATCTGTATAAGTAATGCTATAGTGCCCTTCTTCCTAGCTCTATATAGATGCCCGCCCCAATGTCATGGAGGATGCCATGCCTTGTAGAGGAGCTGTTTGGACCTAAAGCGTGTGTGCACACGTACATTCAAACTTTCCCATGTGGGGCTTCCACGTCACGTGACTGAGTTTTACTCAGTCTGCGCTGTGGAAGTGCCTCTGGTGGCTGTCGGTATGATAGCTACAAGATTAGTTAACCCTGCATCCAGATCATTCAATGAGATGAAGTGGTCTGGGTGACTATAGTGTTTACTTAAAGGGACACTATGTTCACCAGAACAACTACAGCTCAATGTAGTTCTTCTGGGGAGTATAATCATTATATGCAGGCATTATCATGCAAATACTGCCTTTTCAGTGTTTACATTGCCCCTGGCCAAGTGGCCACTCAGATGGAGAATATCTCTATGGCGAAAATTCAGCGTCCCCATGCAGAGTGTGGGGACACTGAACGGCAGAGTTGCCTACTGTGCAGCACTGAGCCAGGAAGCTGTAGTTGTTCTGGTGACTATAGTGTCCCTTTAAGTAAACACTTATTGTCACCCAGACCACCTCATCTCATTGAATGATATGGGTGCAGTGTCACTGCAATGTAAAACATGGGAAAGCATTGGATTGGCTAAAATTTGGCAATTCTGATTGTCACCAAGGGGGCGGGGCCAGTGCCAGCGGACCTGCACGACGCTGGAAATAAGGTGAGTTTTTCTTGCTTTTAAGAGGGATAAGGGGGGGGGGGGAGCAAACCACCCTAATGTTGGATTTAGCACTATAGGGTCAGGAATACAAGTTTGTGTTCCTGACCCTATAGTGATCCTATAATTGAAAATAGCGAGAGGGCCTGAAGTGTTATTTTTGTGTAAAATGTTATAAACATTTCCTATCTACCTAGTGCATTTCTTACACCCCATTTTCTGCTTTCATTTTCCTGTCTCTCGGTTTACCTCCCACATTTTTTCCCCCTTCATTGCTCCCACCTAGCACAAATGTCAAAGGACTGTATCTAAAGGTTAAGTGTAATAAAAGAAATCCACTACATCTTTCAAATTTATTTTAATTTAAAATGCCATATATATATATAAAAGTTTAGCATAAAAAAACAACTCATTCTGACTCTGTTCTCATGCAATAATTGTACGAACATCACATTAATTATACATTACATTTTAGTTATTTATACAGCTAAAATGTACATTTAAAAAACATGAGTGGAGAAATAAACCAGAAAGACTAATTCAGACACTTTACGTTAATGTTGTTGCTGAGGCCCTAAGGCCTGAACAGCCTGTCGAAGGCCTTGGCATCACTCCCAGATGGTACCATCATCTTTGTTTCATTAGATTTGTTTAGGCAACTAAGTACAATTGTTAATATTTTAAGCAAATATCGATGCAGTGATAATGGGAATGACCAAACTGTTTATATTAGGAGCAGCTACGGAAAATTGTAATATTTGGCATTGCCCTACAATTTACTGTTTTAATGAATATAAATTATAGTTTATTGCCTTCTTTTTATTCATAAGTTTATTGAGTTTTCAAGAAAGTAATTATAGATATTAACATTGCTCAATATTAGAAATATTGAGTGTAAAGAACCAAGAAAATATATTGGTTATTTTTAAAGGAATATTTTGGGCATCATACGATTTTATCTAAATGAAGCAGTTTGGGTTTATAGGTCATGTATAACTATAATGCCTAAATATCTGACCTCTAGGAGTAATATCACTTTTCTTTCTGTTTATGCAACCCTCGTCATACCCCACTGGCTGTGACTCACACAGCCTTCCACGAAAAATTAAAACGTTTTTTTGTAAACTTACTTTATAAGTTTGTAATTCCTGCACTGTAAAAATAACTTTAATCACACACAGAAGGCTCCTGCAGGCTCTAGAAGGCTACTAACAGAGCACGAGATAAAAATAATTCTAGATTAAACCGATTGTGCATTAACTGCAGTTAAAACATTAGATCTCTATTTACAGGAAGTGTTTAGGAATGCTGTGCAAGCCACCTGCAGGGAGGTGTGACTAGGGCTGTATAGATAAAGTTGCTCCTAAATGGCAGATAATGCGCTAGAGAGCAGGTCTTGCGTCCGGGGGAATTCCCCCTTATGTAAACCAGTTCACTAGCGCAGGGAATCCCGCGAATCAATGTTCGGGGAAAATTCCTCGAACATAGACCATCTCTCTAGCGTGGGGAATTCCCACGCTAGATAGCTGGTCGTAAAGTGAGGACCACCTGTAAAATATTCACAATGTGCAATTCCAAAACTAATATACAGTTTCCATGATCAAAAAGTGATCTGTTCCCCTCAAATGAAAGTGGTACTGTCCCTGTCTGGAGACTTTGCAGAATATGCAAAGATCCCCGACTGTGACATTGTTGCTGTGGTTCCAGGGGGAAGAGGGAAAGGCAAAGGTGAGTTTTACTTACCTGGGCCTTTCCCTAGCGGGCGCTGCATCTTCTCCCAGCGGGCCCACTTCAGTTCGTAGAGGTTTTTCTGACGTCTCTGCTGTACTCTCATGCATGTGTGAGAGTACAGCATTGAGGTCTATCGAGGATCCTGTGAGACTTCCGGATCCTCCGTAGACAAAGCCAATTCCGTGCTGCTGTCTATACCGGATCTTGCAGCTTCACCCACTGTCTTGAAGTGTCAGGTATATGACAAATACTGAGAAAAAGTATGTGTCAGTGCTGCATCATATAAAAAAAAACAAACAAAAAAAAACGTATTTAATCTTAAAGACAATTACTTCTGCTTACAGTTTAATAATAAAAATAGATACAGGATGTATTTTTAAAACCAGGGGGTCACATGGTGTTTACTTGAAATATTCTTTTTAAGCTCTCTCCCCACCACCAATAATGTAAAATCCCCCCTCACCAATCTTTAAAAGCGCTTTAATTTCTATGAACTTCACTGGTGTTCTGATTGTGGACTTTTGCTATATCTTTTGTACCCTCATTACATATGTGATTCCATCCTTTTATGTAAGATTCTGTGTTCCTAATCTAATAACCGCGTGGGCAAATCAATAAATATGTAACATTGTTTCTATTACACAATGTTACTTTTTAAATATCAGTAATATCTTTTTCCATCCCTAGAGGTAAATTCTTTAACTTGCCTCTTCTTGTTGCCCATACTTTTATACCCAAAGCACCAAAACTGACCGCACCATAAAAACTGTAAATAGTAGCCTGCAATTGAAAGGTATAATGAACAGAGACATGGTCTTGGTGCTGTTAGAGAATACTCTTTTCATGATGTTTTTCAACTATATCTGTAAAAAACAAATCTCCCAGGTCCCTGATATGTCTGATTTTAGATATGGTTAGCATTGCTCGCAGTGACACCGCCTGATCTCTTCTGCTAAGTGCTCAGCATTCTGCTCCAGCTAGTTGCCATCTTGGCATTTGGCAACTTCAAGGAGTGACACCTAGCACACTGCATTTAAACTTTTCAAGAGGTTATTCACAACTCATTTAGAAATAGCCACTCTCCCCCAGATCCACTAATGCTTGGTAACCGATATCCCAGTTGTGCCGCATGAAAGACCCTCTAATCATATAATCCCAAAGTGAACCTGCTGCTAGGCTTAAGCACTGAAAAGTACATCTGATCTTTTCTTTGCTACGGCAAAGGCTGGATGCAGTGTTTTGATGGTACCACCACTTTCATAGGTCACACACGAGCCCTCTGTATTTGATCACAGTCTGGCTTTTTATAAAATAAATGAGGTCCAAGAATTATGTGAATCATTCTTAAATCGAAACAAATTAAAATGGTAAGATTTATCAAAATAAGAAAAAAAATATCAAATTAAGTGTAGTCCTTATTTAATTACACCTGGGGAAATTCATCTGCTTAATGTCATCGATAAGTGAAGACTTAAAGGAACACTATAGCGTTAGGAATAGAAATATATACATTCTTAACACTGTACTGCCCTTTTCACCGTATTCGCTACCAGAGTTAAACACATGTAGTTTACTTACCTCTTCTCTCTCACTGTGCCCATAAGAATGCATTGGTAGGCTGGAGCACATGATGTTTCTCTGAGATGATCTGATCAGATGATTTCTCTTAGATGATCTGATTAAAAGAGCAGAGTTTGTTATTTTATGGAAGCCTTCTTGGCAATGTTTCTAGCTGCAGGGTTAAAAGGAGGGGAGGAGCACATGGTACCCAGACAACTTTGAGATGAAGTGGTTTATGTGCTTATAGTGTTCCTTTACATAAAAAACATGGATATTATCATAGCAACATATAGTGACACTATAACCACCAAAACAACTTTAGCTTAATGTAGCAGTTTTGGTGTATAGAACATGCCCCCGCAGTCAATCACTTTGTTTATACAACCCTAGTCTCACCTCCCTGCATGTGACTTACACAGCCTTACTAAACACTTCCTGGAAAGAGTCATCTAATGTTTAAACTTCCTTTCTTGAAAATTCTGTTTAGAATTTCTTATCTCCTGCATGGGCCTCCTGTATGTAATTACAGTTTAATGTTCCTTTAAGCTATTGTAATCCTAATCACTCCACTTCTTTGCACTGCGCTATTCAATGCTATTTTAAAGTAGCTTGTCCCTGTGTCATATGTTTGAATTTATTTGCACTGTTTCATTGTCTTTATGATGTGAGCAATGGTGTATGTTGGTATTGTGTTCTATTAACCCCTTAAGGACGCATGACGGACAATTTCCGTCATGCAGTATTTTTCAAGCAGGGTCTATTACCTTGCTGGTAACTATGAGCCCCAGGTATCATTTGATTCCTGGGGCTCCCCTCTCTCACGTAGGGTCAGAATTAGTGGCCCCAGACTAACCGATGCTCAGTTTGCAGAGCTCAAAGTGAGCGCTGCAAAAAAGCATTTAAATGGGGATTTAAATCCCACTATTACAATTTGGTGTGATCAGGGTTAAATCCCTGATCACAGAAGGGAGTTCCAGGTATCAGTGGAAACTTGGAGCTTCACTCTATCATCTGGGGACATTTTTAGTGACCTCAGCCTTTTTGTTGAGCTACATGCAGTGCTGGAAGTCAGCGCGGCATGTGTCTGCTTAAATAGGCATTTAAATACCTATATCTAGATTGTGGTGTAAGCAGGGTTAAATCATTAGAAACCTGGGGCTCCCCTCTGTCAGCTGGGGTTGTTTTTAATGTCCCCAGACTGACAGCTGAGCTGCATGCAGAACTCAAAGTGAGATCGGCATGCAGCTGTTTAAATGGGGATTTAAATCCCCATAGACAACAAAGTAGTGTGAGCAGGGTTAAACCTCTGCTCACACCAGGAAACCTAGGTATCAATAGATACCTGGGGCTTCCCCCTGTCAGCTGGGGCAATTTTAGCGGGCCCAGACTTTGTGATGAGCTGCATGCAGTGCTGAAAGTCAGAACTGTGTTTAGCCCTATTAATCCACAAAGAACACTGCAGCCGAGCGATTAAGCTCAGCTACAGTCATTCTCTCAAGACCCCCAGGGTCTGAACAGTCCCTGAAGTGTTCCCCCAGGGTCTGAACAGTCCCTAAAGGGTTCCCTCTATGCCCCAATGCCATTCTGATCAGTGCTGGGCTTTTTCAATTTAGGATTCAGATTATGGTTTGGATTAGGATTAGGGTCAGCACGGGCATCCCTACTGAATCTAGCGAGGGAATTCCTCTGCTGACACCAGCAGGGGGAATCATTTTAACACTATTGCTAAAGGTAGGACTCAAATTAGGATTAAGGTTATAATTAGGATTACACGAGTGATTATGTTATGGGTTAGGATTGTGGTAAGGGTTTATGATTAGATTGAGGGTTAGATTTGGGATTAGGATTTGGTTTAGAATTAGGGCTCGGTTTAGGATTAGGGATTTAGATTGGGATTAAGATTATACATACGCTACTTTCAAAATTTATACATATGGGGTATATTTGTACTGAGAAGATGTTGCTGTGTACAGCTAATATAATTTTATGACAGTGGGACACGCAAGATTTAAAAAAAAATAAGCATCAAAAATACAATGTTTATGTAAGAAATGTAAAATAAAAATAAATTCCACAAACTTTGAAACAAAATGGTAACAAAATGTCTCTTCAATAAAGCTGATATTTTATGTGAGAGTCCCCATGGTGTCCATTGTATGAATTGGTGGTGTAATTTAAATATTAGCGACTAAAATGCACCAAAATGAAACAAAGACCCATCGTCAATTTGCCATTAAAAAAACAAACAAAAAACTGTACTGGGCCGGTATGATTTTAGCCCTGTATTTTCAAAAAACCTGGCTAAGGTATACTAAGGGGATCATTTTGTACTCAGGAAATATAGCTGAGAATAATTTAGTGATTTAATTTACAGTAGCATATATCAAGTTTACAAAATTAACCACTAAAATACATGTGTGTATAAAAATGCAAAAATAAAACAATATGATAAAATTTGAAAGAAATTGGTGCTAAAAATATACAATATGGCATAGCCCGTGGTGCCTACTTTCACAAATGGTATGCATTTATGGGGTAATTTTAACTGTCAAACTGCTACAATGCCCTAAAATGTGATAAAGACTCCTCAAATCCATTTTATTAAAATTCTAATTGTAAAAACTAGAATGGTCAGGACTCTCTTAAAGCACTGTGCCTTCACAGGATAGTGGCAAAGACCTACATTGGGGGTATTGTTTTATTCAGAAGAGTTTGCCAAGCATAATTATGGGGGTTTGATCACAGTGGCACATACCAAATTTGAAAAATGACCCAAAAAATTTAATGTTTGTAAAAAATGCAAAAAAAATATTGACCACAAAGTTTGACATAAACTGGTGAAAAAATGACATCACGTTAAGGCACAATATACACCATATGAGATACACTGTAGTGTCTAATTTTACAAATGGTAGGTCCTTGAGGGATAAATTCAACAGTCCATCTGCTACAATGCCCCAAAATGAGACTTGCTCCCATCAAATTCATCTATCAAAATTATCACTGTGAAAACTGAAATGGCCAGGTCTCTTTAATGTCACTGTAACTTCACAGGATAGTGGCAAAGGCATAGATTGGGGGTATTGTTTTACGCAGTTGATATGGCTGAAAACAATAAGGGATATTCTACAGCAGTAGTATATGACAGCTTTATGAAATACACATTAAAAAAAACTTGTTTTATGTGTGCATGTTAGAAATCTGAAAAAAACACAATTTTACTACACTATTTAGCAGAGATTGGCGGCGAAATGGCTACGTAAAAAGTGTCAGAGTACCCTTTGGTAAATAGACTTTGATGTGTGCTTTATATAAATATATACTTTGTGCGGCAATTTTGCTTTCTGTGCTATTAAGCTGACAAGACAAAGATACCAAATTCTAAAATAGCTCCACATTAAAATTTTATTTTACCCCTTGTATTTTGTGACCTGTAACTTTTCAAAATATGCTGAAATCCTAGACATATTATTATATTTCCTTAAGCTGCACTTATTATACACACGTTATTATTGCCTAAACTGTGGGGGGGAAAATAATTTTTTGAATTTTTTTTTATTATTTTTTAATAATAAATAAGAATTTCTATATGTATATGTCACATCAGATTAAAGCCCTTTTTGTCCTTTAAAAAACAGTATATAACATGTGTTGGTGCAATAAATAAGAAAAATGCAAACTGAGGTTGAACACAAACAGCAAAAAATGTAAAAATTGCGTGTGTCCTTAAGGGTAAGTCTAGTTTTTGAAGCACCGTCCTTAAGGGGTTAATGGTCCTGGGCTACATTCAATGAAATCCGTCTTCATTGATTATGTGCATCGCCATAAAATTTCATTCCCTTTCACCATGAACCTTTGTTTCTTCAATATCTTTTTATTGTAATTATAATCTGGATAGCTTTTTAATTCTTTTCTTTGTAATATGCTTATATGACTGTTTATTATATTCTGTAGATTTGCAGAGTAGTCAAAAGGCTATGCTATCTAGACTCTAAAGCGGGTTGTAAGTCCATGAGTGCGGGTGAGGTTGTTTTGAAGGCGGCATAGATACAATTTAGAGGCCCGGAAAGCATGAATCTGTCAGATCAATACCAAGAAGCCAATTAATGGAACACTTTCAGGTACAGGGTGACTTCTAGTACGACTTTGACCATTTCTTACCTTTTAATTTATTTTCACGCTAGATCCTCTTTATTAGGCTTTTAGTTTAAAAAGAGAAATTTTTAGCAAACCCACTCTCTGTTCATGAAAAATGCATTTCTGTGCAATTATAAACGGTTTGAATCTGATCTTTGTGACTGTTGGCAAAAGAACAGACAGATGGATATAATAGGTCCCTATTTTTTTGTATGACTTTAAGGAAAAAAACAGATTAAAGCAGTCTTTAGATTGCACCCAGTGTTGAATATCCAACATGGGGGAAATGGAAGAAGATAAGAAGCTTGCTTGTTACAGCAAAATATCTTCTGCAAGAAGCTCTAAGGGTCATGTACACTTAAAATGATCTTGCTTGATTTTCATTTTTTGTGATATAGATATATATAGAAATGGTTGCTTTTTTTGTTGGAATTCCACCAGTACGAGTACTGGTGTCATTTTGGTTCTTGCTGGTGTTTGATGATTTGTCTAGGGTATACTAAAATAGAGTTTAGTATGTAAAATGAGAGAAAGTAAGAATTTATACATCACATTTTTTTACCAGTCAATTCTTGGATTAAATGTATTTTTTCAACATTGTTGTAGCAGTGTTGGTAATTATTTTTGTGCATGTGCCTATATTATTATTTTATTAATTATTTGAATTAATAAATCATATTTAAGAGAATTTCACAAGTTCATTGTTCATTTTATTGTGAATAGAGTAATATTTCTATTTCCTTTACCTCCTTCCAACCCTATATTTTGAAAGGTTTAGTTATAGCAGTTTTCCTAAGAAACAAATTTTGGGACACAGAGTCTGGTTTAAAAATAACTTCCTTATTAAACCCAAACAGAGGATTTGGATTTTACATATCTGTATGTTAGACTTGTGCACAGCAGCAAAGTTTTGTTAAGTTGAACAATTTTTTTTTTCCAAAAATGAAATATTAGTTAAGGATTAGGGAAAGCTGTTTGGATGGACCAAAAAAAGGTGCACAAATCTGCCAATCAGTGTACTCCAAAATATATACATATAAGTTACCGGTAACCTTCCAATTGTTTTGGGCTATATCCAGTTACTTGGGCTGTCCAGTGACTTTTAAAGGCAAAAGCATTTTATTTGGACATAAGTATGCTATATGTAGAAAACGACATTGCCTTATTGGTGAGTATGAATGCTCTGTCAGCATATCTTGTATACGTCTCCTTTTGTTAACCCCTCAACGCCGTTACGGCGTTCTATGCCGACCCGCATTAAGTGGGCTTTAAAGCCGTTGTGGTGGCATAGAACACAGCCCCTGGAGGTGCGGATGTCAGGATTACTGTTTGATCCAGCACGTAGAACTGTACAGCACGGACAAATAAGTAACGTATTACCGGTCCTTAGAATGGCCGGATTTAACGTACAAAGAATAGTCAAAAATACTAGCCGAGGTCAGGGAACACAGAAAGGGAAACAGCGATGAGGAAAGCCAGGATTCAGGATACCAGAATATAGAGAAGTCAATAAACAAAGCCAAAGTCAAAAACCAGGTAGAAAACTATAAACAGGAACGCGCTCTCGGACAACCACAAGGGAAACCACGACAGGGCACTGAGCAGGCTGAGAACTGGGCCTAAATACCCGTCCTTTCTTTCTGATAGGCTGTAACCGGCCTTTGACCCCAAAGTCAGTCACCAGGTTACATTTGCATAATTGCTGCTCAGCATTAACCCTTCTGTGGATTAGGTTGCTGCTCGGCACAACTTTTCCTGTGTGGACAGTAAATGTCATTAACCACTTTTCTATAAGCGGATGAATACATGAGACCAGGTTTCATTTGCACAATTACTGCTCAGCATTAAACCTTCTGTGGATTAGGTTGCTGCTCGGCACAACTTTTCCTGTGTGGACAGTAAATGTCATTAACCACATTTCTATAAGCGGATGAATACGTGACAGCGGCGTACTTACCTCCTCCGCGATCCTCTTCTGGAGGGCTGCCTCCCCCGGGAAATGAGGCCCCCGGGGCCATGTGATCGCTCTCAAAGAGAGATCACATGGCCCCCTATAGCTGTGGCTCTGCCAGCAGGGGGACTGTCTAAAATGTCAGACAGTCCCCCTGCTGGTGGGAAAGTAAAAAAAATAAAATAAACACGTGTAAAATTAATTAAAAGTATTTATATATATATATATATATATATATATATATATATATATATATATATATATATATATATATATATATATATGTAACGTCATACAAAGTGTATTTTAATATAAGTACATATATTAGTATTAAAATGTAATTAGAATGACGTTACATATATATAATATGTATATATATTATATATATAATAGATATATACACATGTATTATATATATGTATAATTACAATAATAAATAAAATATTGAAACAAAATTTAATATAAATTATATATTCATATGTAATTTCATTCTAACTGTATTTTGTTATATATATATATATATATATATATATATATGTAACAAAATACACTTAGAATGACATTCTATATCTATCTATATATAAAATACAAATAACCACAAATATATATATAGATAAATACATATAATTACATAAAAGATTACATTAGTATACACGTAGAATTTAAATATATATATTAAAATTCTACATGTATATTTAAGTAATCTTTTAACATAATTATGTGATTTGATTAATTTGCGACTAAGTGGCTACTAAAAAAGACTAAACATACCCCACGTTCAATACCTTGGGTTGTCTACTTTTTCAAATGGTATGCCATTATGGGGGTAATTCTCATTCCTGGGCTACCACACCGACTCAAAGGTAACATAACTAATCTGGCAAATTTCAATTTGAAAATGTAACGTTCAATATGTGACCCTGTAACTTTCCAAAACACCATAAAACCTGTTAATGGGGGGTACTGTTGTACTCATGAGACATCGCTGATTACAAATATGTGCATTTTTTTGCAGTAAACATAACAGTATTATGACATTAACAGCTAAAATGTCAGACGGAAACACAAATTGAAAATAAAATTCCTATTTTCTCACATTTTTTAAAATTTTATTCATAATAAATTATGTCCCATATATGAATAGTTAATGATAAATAAAGCCCTGTTTCTCCTGAACAAAATATATAATAGGTGTGGGTGCACTTAAAGGACCACTATAGTGCCAGGAAAACATACTCGTTTTCCTGGCACTATAGTGCCCTGAGGGTGCCCCCACCCTCAGGGTCTCCCTCCCGCCCGGCTCTGGAAGGGGGAAAGGGGTAAAAACTTACCTTTTTCCAGCGCTGGGCGGAGAGCCTCCTCCTCCTGGGCTGAATGCGCGCGCGGCAAGAGCTGCGCGCGCATTCAGCCCGTCACATAGGAAAGCATTTACAATGCTTTCCTATGGACGCTGCGTGCTCTCACTGTGAAAATCACAGTGAGAAGCACGCAAGCGCCTCTAGTGGCTGTCAATGAGACAGCCACTAGAGGATTAGGGGGAAGGCTTAACCCATTCATAAACATAGCAGTTTCTCTGAAACTGCTATGTTTATGAAAAAATGGGTTAACCCTAGAAGGACCTGGCACCCAGACCACTTCATTAAGCTGAAGTGGTCTGGGTGCCTAGAGTGGTCCTTTAATGTGACAGCGGTGAATTACGGTTGAACAGACATATAGCGCAAATTCCAGTTTTTGTTTATGTTTTGTTTTCAGAATGTGTACTATTGACTCCGTCCTGAAGGGGTTAATTTTAAGGATACAATTGTTGTATGTAGTAGTTATGACCCTTTTAAATAAGCCTGACACGGTAGCATAAATGGTTTCAAACAGCTAAAATATTTCCACTTTTGCAATGAACAGCCTTGCTGCTGTAGATGTATTTTACGTATCCATGTCTACCAGACATGAAGATAGATACACAGCTGCCCATACCCTTGTGCACAAAAAAACCTGACTTACGGAGAAAATATGTTGCTACTTACTGGGGTTCAAATACTTCGTAGAAATAGTTTTGTGTTTTTTTTTGTTTTTTTTTCTGTTAGATCCACAGCGCAGATGCCCTACCCCTCCTGAATGCCCTGCCAGAAATTAAAGTTTGCCAAAATCAGAAATCAGTGGAGAATAATTTACAAGTTATATCTAAATTTACACGAATTCCACAATTTATAAAAATGTATGATTGGCGATAGTTCCATTCTCACATCCCTAGGAAACCCAGTCCAGAGTCAATCAATCGAGGTATGAGTACAATAGCTTCCTTTTCCACCTATTGAGGGCAATTTTCCTTCGTAGTCCAAAGCTTAATTGCAGCCCAATCAATTCTCTAGAGAGGTACAATAATGATCTAGACCATGGTTGTCCAACCTTTTGGCTTCCCTGGGCCGCATTGAGAGCAGAGGAATTGTCTTGGGCCACACATAAAATCTATCATATTAATTTATATAATAAAACTTAAAAAACCCTTTTGTTTAGTAGATAACTCCCTTATTTGTTATCCTTATGGGGTATTGCCACATTTAAGGATACCAAATTAGGGAGCTATCTACTAAATACATACACATGCATATAATATGCACACATAACCACATTATATACACACACACACACATACACTCACAGACCTAGTTCAGGGAACAAGGAAGTAAGCTAAAGAAAAGGACCTCCAAGGTAATATTTTCAAAAATATTACCTGTGCCGTGCGCCCTAGCAGAAAGGCAGTGGGAGATTAGAGAGGTCAATGCGTGGCTGAAGTCTTGGTGCAGGAAAGAGAGTTTTGGGATTTTAGTGCACTGGGCCGATTTTGCGCTTGGGTACAACCTGTATAGCAGTGATGGATTGCACCTAAACGGAAGAGGGTCTGCTGTGTTGGGGGATAGGATGACTGGAATGTTGGAGGAGATTTTACACTGGGGGGGGTCATAGCAATCTAGAAACTGGAGATAGGATAGAAAAAGGAGATGGGCTTTAGCTCAGTATAAGGGGGCAGGAGATGGGGGAGGATCAAGCTCAGAACAGGGGTGGTATGTAATATTGATAAAAATTTACAAAAAGTACAAATGACTCATGATAATATTAAATGTATGCTTACTAATGCAAGGAGCTTATATAACAAAATGGGGGAACTAGAGACAGTAGCATACATTAAACAATGATATAATATGCATAACAGAAACATGGTGGGATGAGACACATGACTGGACAGTTAACTTAAATGGATACAAGTTATTTAGGAAGGATAGGAAAAACAAGAAAGGTGGTGGGGTATGTTTGTATGTCAACCATGAGTTAGGCCTAATGGAGTGTGACGAGGAAAATGTGGAAGCTTTATGGGTAGATATCTGCTTGGGGCAAAAGAAGGGAAATCAATTATTGGTTGGGATATGTTATAAACCACCTAATGTAAATATCGAGGAAGAACAGTTGTTAGAGCAAATTGGGAAAGCTGCTAATCTGGGCAACATGTTAAATATTGGAGATTTAAATTACCCCGACATAAATTGGGATAGAGTGACTTGTACTTCAGCATGGGGGAATCAGGTTTTTGAATGTGTTAAATGACACCTTCATGTTACAAGTGGTACAGGCACCTACTAGAAAGGATGCTTATCTGGATCTTGTTATAACAAACAATGTTGATCTTTTGACCAACATTCAAGTAAGGGAGCATTTGGGAAATAGTGATCACAATATGGTAAATTTTTAAATGAACTCAAAAGCAAAAGCACGTGGGGTATACTAAAACATATAATTGTAAAAAAGCCAATTTCAATAAGATTAGGGCAGCTCTACAACATATGGACTAGCATAAACTCCTTAATGAAAAAAAACCCACTGAGGATAAATAAATGGAAACACTTCAAACAAATATTAGAAAGGTAAATTTTTCAGTAGGTACCATTGGGTAAAAAAATAAAAGGAACAAATTGAAACCAAGGTGGCTTCGTAGAGAAGTAAAACAAGAGATTAAAAATAAGAAAAGTTTAAATCGGAAAAATCAGAGGCATCCTATATAAGATATAAGGAAGCCAATAATGCAAAAGGGCTATTAAAGTGGCTAAACTAGAAAATGAGAAATTGCCAAAGAATCCAAAACCAACTCCAAAAATGTTTTCAAGTACATCAATTATAAAAACAAAACAAAAAAATGAAAGTGTAGGTACATTGGAAACAGAGATGGGTCTGTTCGTTAATGAAGACCAGGAAAAGGCAGAAATTTAAAATAACTATTTTTCTTCAGTATATATTAATGACGATTCTATGGCAAGAGATATGCAAATGATTGCTGCAAAAAACTTGCAGATAACTTGTGATTGGAATGGCTCGAGACAAGGTGCTACAGCAGTTAAATGAAATTAATGTAAATAAAGCTCCAGGGCATGATGGTATTCACCCACGAGTACTTAAGGAACGAAGTGGGGAAATAAGTGAACCTCTGTATTTAATCCTTCAAGATTCTTTTGTTTCAGGTATTGTACCGGAGGATTGAAGGAAGGCAGATGTCGTTCCTATATTTAAAAAGGGTTCAAAATCCTTGCTTGGAAATTATAGACCTGTGAGCTTAACTTCTGTGACTGGGAAAATATTTGAAGGACTGTTAAGGGATAATATTCAGTAATTCATCAGGAACAACTTTGTTATTAGCAATAATCAGCATGGTTTTATGAAACATAGTTAATGTCAAACTAGCCTAATTGCATTCTACGAAGAAGTAGATGTATAGATCAGAGTGTTGCAGTGATCTACTTGGATTTTGCCAAGGAATTTGATATGGTTCCTCACAATAGGTTAGTCTTCATACTAAAAGAAATTGGTCTAGATGAATATTCTTGTTCTTGGGTAGAATATTGGCTGAAGGATAGAGTACAACGAGTTTCAAGCTGGACAAAAGTGGTAAGTGATGTCCCTCAGGGTTCTGTTTTAGGACCGCTTCAATTTAGCATATTTATAAATGATCTTGGAATATGCATTGAAAGCCATGTTTCAGTGTTTGCAGATGACACAAAACTTTGTAAAGTAATAAAATGTGAGCAGGATATTGCTTTGCTGCAGAGGGATTTAGATAGATCAGGGGACTGGGCACTAAAATGGCAAATTAAATTTAATGTAGAGAAATGCAAAGAAGGCACAAGCAACTTACACACTAAATGGTAGTGAATTGGGGGTAACCACTCACAAGAAGGATTTGGGAATTGTTATAGACAACAAATTAGGCAGCAATATGCAATGTCAACCTGCAGTTGCTAAGGCCAGTAAGGTTTTGTCATGTATAAATAGGGGCATAAATTATCATAATGAAAATATAATTTTACCGCTTTATAAAATGATGCTAAGACCACACCTTGAATATGCTGTGCAATTTTGGGAACCTGTTCTAAAGAAGGATATCCTAGCACTAGAAAAAGTGCAAAGACGAGTTACAAAATTGTTAAATGGAATAGAGCATTTAAGTTATGAAGAAAGGTTAAAAAAAAATGTTAATCTCTTTAGTTTGGAAAAAAGGTACCTCAGAGGGGATATGATAACATTATACAAATATATTTGGGGCCAGTACAAAACATTATCTGGAAATCTATTCATAAACAGGGCTGTACCTTGGACACAAGGTCACGCATTTAAACTGGAAGAAAATAGATTTAATATAAGGCAAAAAAAAAGTTATTTTTTTTTTTTACAGTAAGAACTATAAAAGGAAATGGAATTCTCTGCCTGAAGATGTGCTTTTATCAGAGTCCATACAGATGTTTAAACTGCAATTGGATAAATACTTGCAAAAACATAGCATACAGGGATATAATTTCTAATTAGTGGGGTAATAGCTGCTTGATCCAAGGAGATATCTGACTGCCATTTTGGGGTCAAGAAGGAATTTTATCCTAGTTTGTTGCAAAATTGGAAGTGACTCAGACTGGGTTTTTTGACTTCTTTTGGATCAACATCAAAAACATATGTGAGGAAGGCTGAACTTGATGGACGCAAGTCTCTTTTCAGCTATGCGCACAATAATATACACACGCAATCACAGACCCAAACACACACACATTCAATCACAGACCTAAACACAGTCACATACACACACATAACCACAGATGTACACACACAACCATACACATACAATCACGGATCTATACGCACAATTACAAATATACACACACTCAATCACGGACCTATACACACAGTCACATACATACACACATAATCACAGACCTATACGCACAGTCACATATCTACAAACACATAATCAGAGATATACACACACAATCACAAACCCACAAAAACAATCACAGACATACACACAGACCCCCACCACACGCACTGCCAAATCATGCACAAAAATTACATTCATCACTGTTGTGTGTGTGTGTGTATTAATATAAAAAAGAATAATCTGTCACTAGGTTCAATGAAAAAAAGAGAATATAAACAAAATACTTTATTAATAAAACTAAAAACAGTCACAAACACCTGCTCAAACACTGATCACTGCTATCTGAATAGTGGATAATCAAGATAGCAAGTGTGATAAAGTGATATACCTTGAATCAGGGGTAAATAAACAAACAGGAATGGGAATGAGATAAAATGCAATAGATAAATAACCAGACAAGAAAAAGCCCCAAAAGGAAAAAAGAAAAAAACGTAACCGAAAATAATATTAATGGTAGATAGCTGCACAGAATGTGCAGTCTAATGGCATCTAAAGCTACTGAACATTGTCATAATAAACAGTGATATATATACAAAGTAGCTGAAATAAATGTCAAATAGATGAGCTGAGTAGCTATAAATTTAGAAGGAAAATGTTACCAAATGGATGGCAACATATATGTCAGCCCCTGATGAGCCTGTGAGTCTGGCGAAACGCGCGTCGGGGCTCTGGACATTTGGTCCGGCACTGTGTCTGATCTGGCTTTGTTACCGGGCATTGTAGATACATTTTTTGAAGATACACACACCGAGGACCCTTCCGGACTGTTATTAGTTTATAGTATTGAGTTTAGCTTTTCTATCAGCTAGGTACCCATGAAGGCACAGATTAGGGTTGGAGGGACGCTATTTTCTATCTATCGCTTTACTCTTAGCACTATCTATGTATTTAGTTAGTTTTGGGCATTTCATGGAGATAGGTGCCCATGAAGGCCCAGATTAGGACTAACTCTCTCATTATATCGTACTACTAGCCTAGCCAGCTAGCCCTCTCTACCCTATACAGATAGGTGCCCATGAAGGCACAGATTAGGATTTTGTTTGACATTTTTCCTACCATATACTATTGCTAATTGAGTATTTTACTCTCTTTTTGGGTTCCAGCGGATTATTAACCCATTAGGGATTACTTTTAGCAGTGACACTACTTGGCACATTTTTGCACTTTTGCATGGCAGTTGAGTAGCTACATATGTTTATATTTCATGTGCGCTACATTATTGCACGCTGACATATATGTTGCCATCCATTTGGTAACATTTTCCTTCTAAATTTATAGCTACTCAGCTCATCTATTTGACATTTATTTCAGCTACTTTGTATATATATCACTGTTTATTATGACAATGTTAAGTAGTTTTAGATGCCATTAGACTGCACATTCTGTAGCTATCTACCATTAATATTATTTTCGGTTACGTTTTTTACTTTTTTCCCTTTTGGGTCTTTTTCTTGTCTGGTTATTTATTTATCTATTGCATTTTATCTCACTCCCATTCCTGTTCGTTTATTTACCCCTGATTCAATGTAAATCACTTTATCACACTTGCTATCTTGATTATCCACTATTCAGATAGCAGTGATCAGTGTTTGAGCAGGTGTTTGTGACTGTTTTTAGTTTTATTAATAAAGTATTTTGTCTATATTCTCTTTTTTTCATTGAACCTAGTGACAGATTATTCTTCTTTTTTGTCATTTAGTATATTAGGGTTACCCCCTTATCTGTTCACTATTATATACATCCAAGGACCAAAATAGGGCCAATCTCTCTTATTCATTTGTGTGTATGAATATACACACACATATACACAGAGCTTGTCTGTAGTGAGATATATATACACAAACTCCTTACAGACAAGCTCACTGACACTCATGCTCACTACATACAAGCTCACTGACACACACACACATGCTCACTACAGACCAGCTCACTGACACACAGGTACATACACGCAAAGTCACTGGCATATTAGCTAAAATTTACCTGGCACTGAAGACTGTGGGAGCCATTTCTTGACCTCTTCGTGGTTGAGTGTGGGGGCGGAGCTTTTGTTCAGGAGGCGGTTCTTGAGTGCGGGGGTTGAGCATGGACACGGAATTGCCTACAATGGTGAAGGGAGCCTCACAGTGCTCCCTCCGGCCGCCAGCACACTAAACGCGGTTGAAGCAGCCTCCACCACCTCATTCATTAATCCCCTGAAATGGAATTTTTTTTTTTAATGTATTCTTTTTTTTTTTTTAAAGAGCTGTCTGCCTGGGTGGACTAGTCCAGTCCCTCTCCACCCAGAGTGCAACCGGGCCGCATTGCTAGCTGTCCTGGGCCACTGGTTGGACACCCCTGATCTAGACCGTTCTACGCTGCCAAATAAGCTTAAGGAAGCACTATAGCGTTAGGAATACAAATCTGTATTCCTAATGCTATAGAGCCCTAGTCAACGTCTAGGTGACGAGGGCCCCGTTCTGTGGTGAATAAACTGTTAATTAACCATTTATTTGCTTACCTTAATCCAGCGCCGGGCTCCCTCGGCACTGGTGACCTCTCCTCCTCCATCTACGTCAGCTTTCAAGTGGAGCCGAACGTGCAGTTGCTGCCAGAGGCGCGCGCCCATTCAAACCTGCCCATAGGAAAGCATTACTATGGACAGCTACTAGAGGTTGGATTAACGCTGCAGTGTAGACATAGCAGTTTCTCTGAAACTCCTATGTTTACAGCTGCAGGGTTAAAACTAGGGGCACCTGGCACCCAGACCACTTCATTGAGCTGAAGTGGTCGGGGTGCCTATAGTGGTCCTTTAAAAATAGCTGACTGAAGATTAATATTTTTGTTTACCAAGGGCATTGGGATGGAACAAGAAATACAGTTATCTCAGAAGTGCATTTACTTTGTGTGTTTTCTGCAATATTAGTTCAGTTAAAATAGTACTTAGTAACATGTGAGTATTTGGTATATTTGGCAATATGAATAATAGTCAAGGTTTGGGAATAATTTTGGAATTTGATAGAGATCGCCTTGTAATGCCTCCAGTGTCTTATTGCAATGTATGCATTAGAGCTACTCGTAAACGCCTGTGCCAACTTCTTGGCACAGGCAGGGCACAGTTGTCTGGTACGCACTGCATGCACTTGTAATTCATGGCCAGCTGTTGCCTTTGCCTCTGCTTTTCTCCCTCCTCCAACTGCTGATCAGGCATAAGTTCATCAAAGGCATACAGAGAGAGTCATAAATAAGGGAAACTGACTGCTGCTGAATTCCATATTGACCACTTAATAGACCTCCTGTGCGCTAAATTCTTGGATCATGTTTGGACTTGTGTACTTCCTTACTTTTTTTTTTTACTCTGTTTAAATTAAGCACTTCCCAGTAATTGTAAGTATAGTGTAACTTAATTTACCACTTTGGTGCCCAAAATCCTACTCCAAACAATCAAATATTTTGACCACCATCTAGCCACCCTGGTCCTCTCATGCCTCCCTAAATATAGTAAAATCTTACTAGTATTCAAGTCTGGAGCTGCTTGATTTGTCACGGTTTCCTTTGACCTGCCCACTGCCTGCTGACCTTATCAGAAGTGGTAGCCGGATCCAATCACAATGCTTCCCCATAGGATTGGCTGAGACTGGCAAAGAGGCAGATCAGGGGCAGAGCCAGCACAATTCAAACACAGCCCTGGCCAATCAGCATCTCCTCATGCATCTCTATGAGGAAAGTTCAGTGTCTGCATGCAGAGGGAGGAGACACTGATTGTTTGGATGCATTTTAGGCAGCCATTGCCCAGGAAGGATCTCTAACCGCTATCTGAGGATTGGCCAGTTATCACTAGGCTGTAAAGACAGTGTTTACTGCAAAAAGCCTGAAGGTAATGATTCTACTCACCAGAACAAATTCAATAAGCTGTAGTTGTTCTGGTGACTCTAGTGTCCCTTTAAGAACGTACCTTGAATCCAGCACTGGGGCAAGTTCTCCCCCTCCTTCTCTTTCATAATGCTGTGTCGCTGTTTCCCTCTCTGTGGTCCAATCAAATACTTATTTTAAAGAAACATGGTTGGACCTCGGGCACGTGTGGAACGATTGTGACGATCCGCCAATCAGCTTTTGATTGAATCTAATGCTTCTCTAACAGAATGCTATACTATGTGTGTGTGCAGTGTGAGTGTTTATGAGAGGTGAAATCAGTAACCGTTCATCACGCCATCACAGCCTGTACAAGGGGAGGGAAAAGGCTTGGGACACTATAGTCACCTAAACAACATTTTAGCTTAATGAAGCAGTTTTAGTGTATAGATTGTGCCTCTCAGGTTTCATTGCTTAATTCTCTGCCATTTAGGAGTTAAATCACTTTGTTTCTGTTTATGCAGCCCTTCCCACACCTCCCCTGGCTATGACTGACATAGTCTGCATGAAAACAAAACTGGTTTCACTTTCAATTCGATGTAATTTATCTTAAACAATTGTATCTTTTTCTCTTTAAATTAAACTTTAATCACAAACAGGAGGCTCTTGCAGGGTCTAGCAAGCTATTAACATAGCAGGGGATAAGGCAATTTAAATTAAACAGAACTTGCAATAAAGAAAGGCTAAACTTTAGATGACTCTTTACAAGAAGTGTTTAGGAAGGCTGTGCAAGTCACATGCAGGGAGGTGTGACTAGGGTTCATAAAGTGATTTAACTCCTAAATGGCAGAGAATTGAGCAGTGATGCTGCAGGGGCATGTTCTATACACCAAAACTGCTTCATTAAGCTAAAGTTGTTTTGGTGACTATAGTGTCCCTTTAAGCAAGTTGGCTTCTACCAGCTGAAGCTCAACAGAAGATGGGTGTTGCAACAGGACAATGACCCAAAGCATAGAAGTAAATAGATAACAGAATGGCTTAAACAGAAGAAAATACGCCTTCTGAAGTGGCCCAGTCAGAGTCCTGACTTCAACCCGATTGAGATGCAGTGGCATGACCTCAAGAAAGCGATTCACACCAGACATCCCAAGAATATTGCTGAACTGAAACAGTTTTGTAAAGAGGAAAGGTCAAGAATTACTCCTGACCGTTGTGCACGTCTGATCTGCAACTACAGGAAACGTTTGGTTGAAGTTATTGCTGCCAAAGGAGGATCAACCAGTTATAAAATCCAAGGGTTCACATACTTTTTCCACCTGCACTGTGAATGTTTACATGGTGTGTTCAATAAAAACATGGCAATATTTCATTCTTTGCGTGTTATTAGTTTAAGCAGACTGTGATTGTCTATTGTTGTGACTTAGATGATGATCAGATCACATTTTATGACCAATTTGTGCAGAAATCCATGTCATTCCAAAGGGTTCATAAACTTTTTCTTGCAACTGTATATAATGTCATACTAAGTGTATTTTTATATTAATATGTACATATATTAATATAAAAATACACTTATAATTAAATTACACACGTTTTGAAACACTAATATTTGTGTTCAGCAAAATCTCCTGAGTATAACCGTACCCCCCAGGTACAGGTTTTATAGCTTTTTTGAAAGTTACAGGGTCAAATATATATTTTTACATTGAAAATGGCCTGGTTGGTTACGTTGCCTTTGAGAGCGTATGGTAGCCCAGGAATGTGAATTTACCCCCATGATGGCATACCATTTGCAAAAGAAGACAACCCAATGTATTGCAAATGGGGTATGTCCAGTCTTTTTTAGTAACCACTTTAGTAAAAAATAGCAAAAAAGCATGTAAACACTGGGTATTTTTAAACTCGGGACAAAATTTTTAATCTATGTAGATGAGTAAAAGATTTTTCAAGTAAAAGTAAAAAAAACATGTATTTTTTTTCACTTTTTCATCATTTTTTTTAATTACATGAGATTATATAAATAATGGTATGTAAAGAAAGCCCCTTTTGTCCTGAAAAAAACAATATATAATTTGTATGGGAACAGTAAATGAGAGAGCGGAAAATTACAGCTAAACACAAACACCACAAAAGTGTAAAAAGACGCCTGGTCGCAAATGTACATCATCGCAAAAACAGTCCTGTCCTTAAGGGAATAATATTGAATTGTTTTCGTAAATTTTAAAGTACTACAAAGTAAAAGTTAAGTATCTGATTACCTCCCGAAAGGTCCTCATGATTTGAACAGAATAGACTGAATTTAATTTGTATTTACAATCCACTGTCCCTTGTGAGATTTTGAAATATATATGTAAATAAAAGGACTGCAAATATATATAAAATGTATGTGTGTATATACCTGTATAACTATATTTTTTTTTTTTCAGTCCTTTTATTTAGACACACATTCAGGACTTGTCATCCTCAAGTGGGGGCTTTTCAGGGATAGCATGCTACTCAAACATGATTTTATTTGTTTGTGTTATTTAATGTCACAAGCTTTTTCCACATTTGTTTCCTGTACTAGTAGTTATTCCGCTGCATTAGGTATGGAAAGAGAGAGAAATAAAAGCAAATGCTGTTTATTGCTTTATTTACTTTAGGGGAGCTTGTTATATTGACTTATTTTGGCACCCTGTCTCATTAGCTCCATGATTCTCCGATACTATAAAACGAATCAAGCTCCAGCCCAATAATTCTGACAAGTGTAACTAAGCTTAGATAACAAACTATGCAAAAATCTTTCACCCCTATTTAAGTATTTATAATCAGGTGTGGGCTAAGGGTGTTATGACCATAAAATAACTAAATGCCTGGTTTTAAAATCTTTCAAGGTAGTTGTTTATGTTGCTATGGAACTTCTATAGTTTTATTGTTGTGAGCCGATCATCCTCGTGAATATAAAAGTGCGTGTGTGTGTGTTTTTTTTTTTGTTTGTTTTTTTAAATTCTTTATTTTTCAGTGCAGTGTTAAATATACTTTTCAGCATTATCACATAGCGTTAGAGACAGGGTAACAATGTGTCTTTTAGCGTCATCGTGGTATGCTGGTGTGTGTGTTTTTGTTTTTTTTGTAAAGTGTAAAATTTACAAAAAACTAAATTGAAATTCACCTTGAATTCACTTTGTATTCCTTGAATTTCCCCAGCCCTCCTGCTGGTATATTCATATGCTATCAGCTAGGTCGGATATGTCCCCTAATATTGCCGAAAAATAAGGATGTGTACGTATGTATATCGAAAAACGTGTGTAAAACAGTGCTCCATTTCCCAGGGTTTGTGTCTGCTTACGCCTTTGTCCTGCTTTGTTTCCTGTTTGTTTATATATTTTAAATGTGTATTTGTTTAATTTATTTTTTTATTAAACTGTAACAGATAAGGTTTATCTCCCCTAAATAATTTATATAAACCTATAAACGCAAATAAATCAACATCCGTAATTGTTCATACTTTACAATGCTACATAATGGTATGGATATATGTATTGCCAACATAGAACAGAAAAGTAATAACATAACTATTGGTCGAAAAGAAAACATGAGCCAAATGGCAAATTGACATAGGTGCTAGTAAGACATAATCTGTATTTCTCTACCTGTATTCAATGCAGGATAAGTACCATTCGGAGTTTACAAGAAAACCACGTATTTAGAAAGCATCTATAGTTTCGATATGGAACTGCATTAGAGGATATTTCAAGTATAGAAACATAGAAACATAGAATGTGATGGCAGATAAGAACCATTCGGCCCATCTAGTCTGCCCAATTTTCTAAATACTTTTATTAGTTCCTAGTCTTATCTTATAGTTAGGATAGCCTTATGCCTATCCCACGCATGCTTAAACTCCTTTACTGTGTTAACCTCTACCACTTCAGCTGGAAGGCTATTCCATGCATCCACTACCCTCTCAGTAAAGTAATACTTCCTGATATTATTTTTAAACCTTTGTCCCTCTAATTTAAGACTATATCCTCTTGTTGTGGTAGTTTTTCTTCTTTTAAATATAGTCTCCTCCTTTACTGTGTTGATTCCTTTATATATTTAAATGTTTCTATCATATCCCCCCTGTCTCGTCTTTCCTCCAAGCTATACATGTTAAGATCCTTTAACCTTTCCTGGTAAGTTTTATCCCGCAATCCATGAACCAGTTTAGTAGCCCTTCTCTGAACCCTCTCTAAGGTATCAATATCCTTCTGAAGATACGGTCTCCAGTACTGTGTACAATACTCCAAGTGAGGTCTCACCAGTGTTCTGTACAATGGCATGAGCACTTCCCTCTTTCTACTGCTAATACCTCTCCCTATACAACCAAGCATTCTGCTAGCATTTCCTGCTGCTCTATTACATTGTCTGCCTACCTTTAAGTCATCAGAAATAATCACCCCTAAATCCCTTTCCTCATATGTTGAGGTTAGGACTCTATCAAATATTCTGTACTCTGCCCTTGGGTTTTTACGTCCAAGATGCATTATCTTGCACTTATCCACATTAAATGTCAGTTGGCACAATTCTGACCATTTTTCTAGTTTACCTAAATCATTTGTCATTTGGCTTATCACTCCTGGTATATTTCATGGGTTATCACTTGTGTGGGAGTGATGTTGCTAGAGGTGTGGAGGAATGTCACCCATGGTGACTAAATGTTTAGGTACTGATTTATAATGTTGGCAAATGGAATATTAAAGTTCTTCCATGACTTTTTAATTTATTTTATTTTTTTAATCCAATGGATTATGGATGGGGTAACTATCGCTTTCCAGTATTGCAGTATTAGAGCTCTGGCTGTATTAAGTGTTGGAGTAAAGAATGTTTTTATTTGTTCAGAGGTAAATTAGTCCGATGGAACAAATAAACATCCAGAATGACAGGGACCTTATATCCTGTTAAATCAATTAGGGTTGGCAGCTTAGACCAATATCCTTTAATTTGGTCACAGTGTCACCAGATGTGTGCTTTGATGTGCTTAGAATCTCCAACATCTATTGATGGTTGGGGGGGATATGTGATGAAGTGTTTGTGTGGTATTATGCCATTGACTTAATAATTTAGAAGTTACGTCTGAAAGTGTGTGTTAGAAGTGTGGATTAGAGTAAATCGTTTCCTCCATTACTCTGGGGACCTGTTTATGTCTAGGTCTTTGGACCAAGAAGTGCAAAATGGGGTAACCTTTCCAAAAGGCCACTACTCCATACTAATTCTTCTTGACCTCTCTGCTGCCTTTGACACTGTTAATCATGTTCTCCTTCTTTAAACTCTTCACTCCAAACGCTCATTCAGTGTCTCATTTTCTAATGATATCTCCTCCCTTAGTCCTGTCTCGGTTGGAGTCCTCCAAGGCTCTCTCCTTGGTCCTCTTCTATTTTCTCTTTACACCATCTGTCTTGGCAAACTTATCACCTCATTTAGATTCCACTACCAGCTATACACCGATGACCCCCAGATATATATCTCCTCCCTGGACCTCTGCACTGCTGTCCAGCAACGTGTTACTGCTTGCTTTTCTTCCATCTCTGACTAGATGTCCTCCCGCTTTCTGAAACTCAATCTCTTTAAAACTGAGCTGCTTGTCTTTCCTCCTCCTAAAACTGATCCTCCTTCAAGTTAGTGGTACCCATATCAGTCCATCCTTGCAAGCACGCTTTCTTGGCATTATACTTGATTCTCTCCTCACCTGTGAGTCTCACATCCAGTCTGTTACCAAATTCTATAGATTCCACCTTAAAAACATAGCCCGCATTCGGCCCTTGCTTACACAAAGTACTAATGAGGACCTTGTCCATGCTCTAGTAATCTCATGGATTCTTGTAACCCTCTCCTAATTGGTCTTGCCAAAAGCTGTATTGCCCCGCTACAGTCTGTAATGAATGCTGCCATCAGACTGATATTCCTCTCCAGTTCTCTCACACCTCACCCCTCTGTCATTCCTTACATTGGCTTCCTGTATCCTATAGGAGTCAATTCAAAGTACTAATCCATACCTATAAAGCAGTGAACAATTCTAGCTCCACCTACATCTCTTCAATGATTCATAGGTATAACCCTTCTCGGTCTCTATGCTCTGCCCATGTCTTTCTGCTGCTCACACACGTACGGCCAACTCACGATTGGAGGACTTCTCCCTTCCTATGGAATAGCCTGCCTGCCACCTATCTTCGACCTATCTTTCCTGTAAGTTCTTTGCAAGTCTTATTTATTGTTAAATAATAATAACCTATGAAAAGATATTTCCTGAAGAATTGCGTTCAATACTGAAATACATCTTTTAACTGGTTAGTGTGATGTACAAAGGGATTCAAACTTTGTGTGGGTCATTGAAAATATTATGTGTTTTAGAAATGGCACATTTGGAAGTAACAGAAACAATCCCTTAGTTAAATTGTCATTAATTTGGAAAGACTAGAGAATGGAGCTATTTGTGAAGTCTGTAATACTCATCGCAGTCTTAGGAAGGACTCCGCTCGGGAATTTAAGAGATGGACCCTCCATCCCAGGTTGAAATAGATTATGTAAAATAGGTATTAAAGGGGAAAGAGGTCGTAAGAGCTGACCTTTTAATTTGTATTTCCTCTATACCCGAATGGTGGTAGCAGTAGTTAGATGGGAGATTGGGCCTTAGCCAGTGATTGGTACTGCCTGTCATGGGGAAGCAGTGAGTGCTACTTGAGTAAAGAAGCTTTCTATAGGTAACCACTGTTTAGGTATATCTGTTCTGAACATAAGTATATCCTAGTCAACAAATTCACAAAATAATAATAATATACATTTGGGTGGTTGAGACCTATATATTGCCTATGTCTAGTAAGGGTAGCAAGATTTAGTCTTGGTCATTTATCCACCTGCACAAACAACAAAGACAGCGTGCACCAAGCTGGAGAACATCCCAGGGATCTGGATAGGCAGGGGTCTGCATTAGGTCTAGTAGGTGAGGAAAACTGGTCCGTTTCAAATTTTGCATTCTGCTGTAAGTTAAAATGTGGTAAGTTCAATTTTTAAGGTCCTGATGTATGGATTTGAGGAAGAGAAGGTAGTTCTGTTCGTAAAATGAAGACAGGGATGAAGTGACCTTAATTCCCAAATATTTTACCGATTTCTCCCATGGAAAAGGAAAATCTTATTTCAACTTCTTCACCTCCCTGTTTGGTATGTTTAAGGATCTTGCTTTTTTCATTGTTTCCAATAGGGATACCCGTAATCTTTGAGTTGGTCCCAACTGCTTAGAGGTTCTTGGTTTCCAGTTTAAGTCAAAACACTTATTTCTAGGCATCTGGCATGATTTATTCTGACATTTCACTGTGAAAATATCATGTAGGAATAAGTATGTCTGCACTTCACATTTAATTAAGGTGTTTAGTCCTTTCTATCTATCCTGAAGAGATACGAGTATATGTACTTTGTTATCTGCTAACGGTAGTCCATTTATTTCTAAGGTTTCAGAAATCACTTAACCTTTATTTGTTACTGCAGATGCATAGAAATCAGTGTAATGAACATAGACGTTTACATTGTGTAAGTTTCATGGCTCTTGAAATTGCGAAGAATAATCTGTTCTATTGAGTTTCAGAAGAAGGAATACATTGTATAAAGCACTGTCATTTCTTCTAGAATACATTGGATTTTTGGCATAATGATAAATTAACTCATGCAAAACCATGAGCTTTTAATATCTGCATTAGAACTTTAGAAAGGAAAGCCTATTTAATAAGGTCAAAGAGTAGTAATTTTTGCAAACATGAGCATGGGAATTTAGTGGATACTAAATTGGCTTGTGTTTCTCATCACATATTATTCTGTTTCGTGTTTTTATTATTTTTATTTTGAGTTTTCAGCACAGTATAGAAAATGATCACTTATTTACAAAGCACCAACAGACAACAGCTGCAGAATGAGAAAAACATAGGTGTTAAAGACATTGAAACAGGTTATTCAAAGTTGGATCTATGTGAGCGAAAACAGGATAGATATTAGAATTTGGCCTATTTAGAATAACCAGGCTGTAAAAAACAGTACTTTAATAATATGTAGTAACAGATACCTAGAGACAGGTAAATATATATTGTAATTGGGGACAACCGACGATCAAGAAATTAGAAGAGTTGGTATAACATCCCAATAATTTGTAGTGAATGGCAGGCAAAAAGTAATGGGGAATCAGCCCTTTATCTGATACAAAGTGCTTAATATAACATTTATAATGACTAGTTGACTGTCAAATGTGAATTTATACAGGCATATATGAATGTGCATATGGGATTTTGTATTGATAGTGTTGAAGCATGGGAAACTGGAACATGGATTTATGGATGTTATTGTTGCGTGTACTGCATAATATAAGCAGATTTTGCCCAAGAGATAACATTTACATTTTGGAGTTCATCTGCTGTTTTTTGTTTTGCTCAGTAATCCCATCAAATTACTAGGTGGTGACATTTTGTTTGCGTGTCAGATGTCTGTACGATGTAATCAGAAACTATCATCAACGAGCCTACTGGAGTGTGCTCTTACTGGGGACAAAACCAAGTGGAAATTGCAATCACTTGAGTTTTTTTCAATAAATTATGTTTATAATCTGTTCTTTCTGAAAAGAAAGACTTTGGTTATTTGGGGGCTAGCAGCAGATAAAACTAAAGTGTGTTTTCATTTGTAACATACAGTATTCTGCTACAGAGGTTCACTTAAAGAGGTTCCCCAGCAAGTAAAAGCAATAAACTGGGCAAATCTGAACTGCAATGTACTCCAAAGAGTAAGGTAGAAAGCAAACTAGTTTTCATGATTGCATTGCTTTACGTTTTTATTTCCTTTCCATAGTATGTAAAATGTTGTAAATGTATGTGTCCCTGATTGGTTTCACTGTACCAGTGTACTGAGTGACTAGGGATTGTATGTGTATGCTGTGCTTTTACACTTTGATTGGGCTGATAAAAAGGACTCCCATGTCTGTCTTTGGGTTAATAGTTTCAATTGTTTTAATAAGTGAATGTGAAAGACACTGAAACTTCTTGTGCCTCAAGCTTTTTTAGAGGGTTTATGGTGCTTAAGCAATTAAATGCCCTCTCCCAGAGGTTGCTAAAGTGCCTCTATAAAGTAAAAGGTTTTAATTTTTGTTTTCATTGAGTTAAGAAACATTAGGAAATCTACATTAATGGTGTTTCTAATTGTACAATTGGCGTTGCTAATGGATTTAATTTTGCTGGCAGCCATTTCATTACCTAAATTACCCTAAATGTTTTGCTGGCAATGGGCTGTTTTATTTAATTATTATTATTTATATCTTTCTTTCTTTATGTTTTAATATCCAGGTATTGCTTGAGAAAGAGAAAATAAAGTTTCATATTTTATATGTTGGTTTAATTTTTTTTTTTTTGTTTGTTTCACTATAGTTTAATTATAATTTATGCTATAATTAAACAATAACATTTTAAAGGTCAGCTGTTGTCAGATTTTTAGATTTAACAAAAGTTAATTCTCTTTTTGAAATTATGTATATTTTTTTTTATATAAAAAAATGTATAACTTTTTACCTGGCAGAGGAACCATGGTGAGCCAGATTAATTAGGTTGATAAATTGGTCAGTTGAGAGAGTCTGATTTAGCATGACTGCTCCGCTAGATTAAAATATTTTGTTTATTTTTTGGAGACATCAGTGTCATTAAAAAAAATATATAATTTCAAGTATCGTTAAATGTAATAAACCAAGGACAGAACCATGGGGTTGCAAACAGAGGGGTTGGGGAGAAGAGGCAGAGCCAGAGAAAGGAACACTGAAAAACATTGGAGAGGTAGGAGGAGCACCAGCAGAGAGCAGTATCCCGTAGACCGAGATTACAGAGAATGAGAAGAAGCTGTTGATGATCAACAGTGTCAACGGCAGAAGAAAGATCAAGGGTAATTAAGATAGAGTAATGGGCGCAAGATTTTGCAGCGATTAAATAGTTGGATCCTTTGGTCACAGCCAGTTTCAACCGTGACGAGCGCAATATTGTCCATGTTATGTTTGAAATTTACATAGCTCTGTCTGTGAACTAGTCTGATGCTTACTTAATAAGCGAAAGTTAAGTACTTTTGAGTGTTAAAACTAAAAAATGTGCTAATGCTTAAAAGCTATTTTAGGTTAAAAAAAAAAATAGTCTTATACCATTATGCAAGGCCTCTAAGGGATTTTATTAAATTTCACGTTTTTTTCCAATTTAAAGGGTTTGGGGCATGTTAGTGTAACGATATATAACATTGCTTTTGAGCGTTTCTTTTTTATGTTATAGTTTTCTAATATTGTGTTCTTTAGCTAGTTAACTAGCAGTGATGTAACATTAGATAACAGATTTAATTGTATTCCTTGGCACCTGGATTCCTTGGATTATCTAAACACATGATGATAAAGAAAACCTTTAAATATTTCAATTTGTATTTGGTCTGGTACCCATATTGATATACAAACTCGTTTAGATATTGTTTGTTCAAATGTTAGGCTAATAATATGTTATTGAATTCAATATGGTGTAACCCCTTCAGTGTACACACATCTTCAAATATACTCAAAGTCTGAATGCTTTTTACTTGCTCTTTTTAAAATACATTTTGTGAATGATATTGGCAACCATTTGATCTTTGTGATCTTTACCTCACTCTCCATCATTCCAAAAGCTAGATGGTTTGATAGATCAAGCGCAGGCTCTTCATTCTTCTCTTAAAGTAATAGGTTAAACACGACAGAATCAACTGGCAGTAACAATAGCTTCATTGTAGTTTCCCCAGTTCAGTTTTCATCTGCTTGTTTCATTGATGGTTGGTATATTTTAAAACTACATAAGGAGTAAATATGTATCCCACCTTTTATCTTCAGCATGGTCTCTGTGTTTGGCTTGTGAAAGTCTGAGTTTTAAAATGTAATATCAGTTGTCTTGCCGCGTCGGGGGGTTCCACAGCTAAGCAGGAATCCTGAATGTTTAGTATTGCATGCCATGCAGGTTTTTACCTCGCTGTCCTTTTCCGCAGTGATTGAGCACCAGGTTTTTGTGTCCACTGATATTCAGGAGTTTATTTGAAAACCAGGGAAGTTACTATTTTAGTGAGCAGTAGGCAGACATTGGCCATGGAAGTGCAAATCATGGTAAATATGGCAGCAGGAAATCCCAAGAATGGATACAAACACGGAACTCAGGAACCTTGCTGGATCAAGAGTCCACATGTGGAACACCTGTGGCCTTGCATGGAGGATAAAAAGAGACTGGTTTTATACTGGTTATGAGTCGTACATTATAAATATATCAACCCAGGAGGAGCTCTGTATTCTTGCTTTAGCTCAGGGTTATTATGATATTATAATCTTACCTATTGACTTTCAGTTATGTTTAATGGTAAGCAAATAAACTATATAACAAGTTAAATGAATCCAAAAGAGCGCTAAATATGCATTCAAAAGGGAAAAAACCTTTTGTAACCCACAGTAATTGAAAATACTAATATGTGCAAAGCAAAAAAATATACTGATATTCAATTGTTTTTAATCCTGTTTATGGAATACATTTGTTAAACTGTTTTACCATCTTTGAATTATAGTGGTATACGATTCTATAGCAGAAATCTTTTCTCATTTTCCTTTTTTTCACATGCTGATGAGATCATCCTAATTATCTATGCCAGTCATTTGTTAGAAGTATTTTTTGCGCTCCACTTTTCCTATACTTTTAGTTAAACTATATATACACTTTTTGGAGAGATTTTTATGCAGTTCTTTATCTCTTTATCTTCTATTCAGATACTGCTGACTGAATACCTGGACATGAAGAACACCAAAACCTCCTCCGAATCATCAGCCCAGCTTAGTTATGCTAGTACTGGGAGAGAGTTTGCTGCCTTCTTTGCAAAGAAAAAGCCTCAAAGACCAAAAAACTCTCTTTTTAAGTATGAAGTTTTGATTTTCTTCCAAAATTGCATCTTCCTTAGTCTTGACATTAGTCGATCATTCATTGTGAATATGTACCACATGTGTATCAAATGTTTGTGTGTATGTATATGGCTTGACTGGTGTGCAGATCTGTGTTTAACAACGTATTGACTATCCACTGACTTCAGGTGGAAGGGGTTTTCAACCACTATTTTTCCCAGCCATAACTTTCTTGGTTTGTGCTTCGCAAGTAACGCCAAACCTCAATAGCAATTCAGTAACCAACCTCATGCTAATGAGTTGCATTACCATGAAACAGCTGTCCATGAGTGGTTCACTGCTTTGCATCTCTTCCTGAGTTGTGTTTCAAAGCTGTTGTTTGCAGCAAACACAGACTCTAAGGAATCTATGTTTAAAATGAAATAATGAGGCAAAAACTTGATTCTTTGAACTAATTTGCATATGTACGCCCAGAATCCCTTGCAGTAGTAACATCATTGCAAATTTGAGATTTCTGATGGAAATGCAAGTCTTATGGCTTGCCTCGTGTGCAGATCTATGTTTAACAATGTATTGCCCTAATATATGAGTGTGATCTCTTTTCAAATCCTGTTTGAGTGACATAGATGTGTAAAAATGTCTTTAGGGCTTTAGAGGCTCAGAGGTTTAATGTAATGCTGATTTATACTTAGCTGTATGTGTTAGGCTAGGTTTTACCAGTTTTAAGTCTATTCTATTCTATTTCCATTAGGTTTGAGTCGTCGTCTCATGCCATCAGTATGAGTGCCTACTTAAGGGAGCAGAGAAGAGAGCTGTACAGCAAGAGTGGGGAGCTTCAAGGTAGGGTTTTGTTATTTTGCCAGTCCTTGGCTTGATTTGGTCAAATGTCCTGTGAGAATGTATATTGTAGCCTTGCCTATCCTATCTATTTTATTGTTTTAATGTAGTACAGCACACTGGTATGATGCATGCAAATAATGTGGTAATATATAGATTGTTTCGAGTAATATCAATTCATTAACTATGCATACCTTTAAAAATGTACTTAAAAAAATATTATATGTTACTTAAAGCCCTACAGTGATGAACTGCAGAATTGATGAAGGTTTGTATACCATGGAGTTAAAGCCTATGTGATAACAGTTAAACTAGGGATGCACCGAAATGAAAATTCTGGGCCAAAACCGAAACTAAAAATTCAGGATGCCCTTGGCCGAAAACCGAAACCGAAAATGACTTTTTTCCCCAAATGATTTAAAAAAATTTTTTTCCCTATAATTTTATTAATATTAGACTCTCCCCTCTAGTGTTCCTCTCCCCTCCATCTTTTTTGGTGTTCTTTCCCCCCTCCTCCCCTGTCCCATAGTGTTCTTTAATCCCTTCTCCCCTGACCCATAGTGTTCTTTTCTCCCTCCTCCCCTGACCCATAGTGTTCTTTTCTCCCTCCTCAGCTGACCCATAGTGTTCTTTTCTCCCTTCCCCTGACCCATAGTCTTCTTTTCTCCCCTCCCCTGTCCCATAGTGTTCTTCCCCTGTCCCCATGGAGTTTCTCCCTCCCTGTCGCATAGTGTTCTGTTTCCCCTCCCCTGTCCTATAGTGTTCTTTTTCTCCCCCACCCCATAGTGTTTCTTTTCTCCCCCTCGGGCCCTATAGTGTTCTTTCTCCCCCCTGGCCCTATAGTGCTCTTTCCCCTCCCCTGTCCTATAGTGTTCTTTTCCTCCCCTGTCCCATAGTGTTTTTCCCCCATTCCATGGTGTTCATTATCCCCATTCTCCCCTGTCCTATAGTGTTCTCTCTCCCCACTCCCCTGTTCTATAGTGTTCTTTCTCACCTTACCCTGTCCCATAGTGTTCTTTCTCACCCTAACCTGTCCCACAGTGTTCTCCCCCCCTCCCCATCCCATAGTGTTCTTTCTACAGCCCTCCCCTATCCCATAGTGTTCTTTCTCTCTCCTCCATTGTCCCACAGTGTTAGTGTTATTTCTCGACCCCACCCCTGTCTCATAGTGTTCTTTCTCCCTCCTCCCCTGTCCCATAGTGTTCTTTCTCCCTCCTCCCCTGTCCCATAGTGTTCTTTTTCTTTCTCTCCCCTGTCTCCCAGTGTTCTGTTCCCCTCCCCTGTCCTATAAGTGTCTCCTTATCCCCCCACCCCTGGCTTAGTGTTCTCCTCCCCATCATCCCATAGTGTTCTCTCCCTCCCCTGTCCCCTATAGTTCCTCTTTTCCCTCCCTCGTCCTATCAGTAAGTTCTTTTCTTTTCCCCTCCCCTGTCCTATAGTGTTTTTTCTTTTTCCCTCCCCTGTCCCATAGTGTGCTTTTTCTCCCCTCCCCTGTCCTAGAGTTCTTTTCTCCCCCTCCCTGTCCCATAGTGTTCTTTTCTCCCTCTCCCCTATCCTATAGTATTTTTTTCCCCTCCCCGTCCCATATAGTGTTCTTTTCTTCCCCCTCCCCTGTCCCATTGTGTTCTTTTCTCCCCCCACACCTGTCCCATTGTGTTCTTTTCTCCTCCCCTGTCCCATAGTGTTCTTTCCCCCTCCCCTGTCCCATAGTGTTCTTTTCCCCTCCCCTGTCCCATAGTGTTCTTTTTCCCTCCTGTCCTATAGTGTTCTTTTCCCCTCCTCTGTCCCATAGTGTTCTTTCCCTCCTGTCCCATAGTGTTCTTTTCCCTCCCTGTCCCATAGAGTTCTTTTCCCCTCCCCTGTCCCATAGTGTACTTTTCCCCTCCCCTGTCCCATAGTGTTCTTTTCCCCTCCCCTGTTCTTTTCCCCTCCCTTGTCCCATAGTGTTCTTTTCCCCTCCCCTGTCCCATAGTGTTCTTTTCCCCTCCCCTGTCCCATAGTGTTCTTTTCCCCTCCCTTGTCCCATAGTGTTCTTTCCCCCTCCCCTGTCCCATAGTGTTCTCCCCCGTCCCAAGTGCAGTATTTTTGACTTTTTATGTTATCATTACTATCTTTCATTGTGATATATAATCATCTGAATTGCTAATGCAAGCATGTCTGTTAAACTATGCACTACAAACTTTTTAAATTTTGTCAAATTTGACCCGGTTTCGGCTGAAACGGGATAGGCCCATTTTCGGCCGAAAATATTTTGGCAGCTGAAATTTTGGTGCATCCCTAATTTAAACGGTTATTAATGAGGTATAGGAGAATGCTCAGTATATCCTAATTCAGATATGGCAGTATGTTCTCAACTTTTTGTCATATTATTCTGTGTCTCTACTTGATCTTTAGCGATCTGTTTGACTCCTTTCATACCGTAATTACTTAATCCATTTGTGGTGTAATATAAGTGTTTATATTCTGGAACTTTATATGAATATCAACTGAGCTTGGCATCATTCCGCTTCCTATAAACAAATTGTCTATTTTCCTAGATTGAGTGTATATCTATAGTTCATTGGATCGCTGCTTTGCTAACCATTAAGCAGCGTTTTGTATTTTAAATCTTCCGGGTGATATGAGTGTTTATAACTGTCTGTAAAGTGGGGTTCCCCCCTGCAATGGAGGCTATAAAACTCTGTGCATGGACCTGAATTCCTGTACCCTAATGCATCCTGAAATCTGCCAAGCGGGTTGAACTACAGGCAAATTTAAAAAAATTGTCATCTCCCAACAGATTGAACTGCTAGACACATTTTAGAGTGCATGCAATGCTGATGGGAAAACATTCAATGCAAATAAAACAATACATTACATATATATATTAGTGCATTAAGTGCTGATCCTACTTTTTTTTCTTGCAATCGATACAGTACTACGCTCATACGTTCTTGTTGGATCCAACAATATTTTTCAGACCTCAAAATTAAGATAGACTTGCAAAAGTGAACACAGTACATGTATATCTGCATGATGAGTATAACCTCGGTAGCATCAAGGATATTATTTGTCTCCTCTGGGTCTTTCTGATTGATGTGTTGCTGACAGGTTCTTCTGCAGGACAGAGCTGTATTGTTTTACTTGATGTGTCCTGCTTTCCAGTCAAATGGGTACTTCCAGTGCAAATGGTGCATTGCCAAGAAAGGCTACATAATTTTCTCTTAGCAATTTGGAAATTTGCCGCAAAATGTTTTAGTAATAGGTGTCTGTCTGTTCTGTATGTGTTTGTCTGTCATCCATCCCCCTATGTCCTTTCCATTTATCTAATGTGATCTGTTATAGCAATGTCGTTTTCAGAATTACAGATACTTTCCCTTTAAAATCTAAAAGTACAGTTTTATAAATGGTTTTTGTTGTAAAACCCAGTATTCCTGTTTCTGTGGTTAATGCAATCACCTCAGCCAAGCATCGTAAGTCCACTCGTTTCTTCTTCGTGTGTCTTTTCCAACTTGTCGGATTAGCTTCAGTCTCTCTTCAAAGACCATCCAATCAAGGAGGGGTTATTAAAACTGGGGAGCTTTATGACTGAGAATTAATTAGTGGAGCATTTTCATGCAAAACATCCAATTTTTTGATTAGCAACGGAGCAGGGCTGCAATTAACACTCTGGGAAGCTTATGTTTCCAGCTTTTTGATTCTCAGGAAATAAGATTATCAAACCGGGGTCAGGCTCTTGACAGCGGAGGGTTTCAGTGTGTAAGAAAATAATTTGTTTCTTGATTTTGTTGGGGAGATTGCCATTAAGACTGTGACTGGAAAAGGAGGGAGGAGACTCCCAGCATCCTTTGAATGCAGGCTGCTCTATTATAAAAGGCAACATTCTATTGACTGTTAAATCTTCTCAAATAATATCTTTTCAGTACCATTGTGAAGGGAGGAATTCACATAAAAATCTCAATTATAAACACAGTGTGTTTCTACATTTTGATACACAGTCAGGGACATGTTTTCATAATTTATTTACACTTTTTTGCTTATTGTTTCTATTCATTTGCGACTAGTGTAACTGTTGATTGATGACTCTTACTTTTGAGGTACTGTGTATGAGTGGCGCATTTAGTGCAGGGTGAGTCAAACACCTTTGTATGTATTGGGGCTGATGTGTACTCTCGTCATTGTGCTCAGACACCCAGGAGTAGTTGCAGTCTGAGCGTAGGATTTGTGTATTAGTATTTACTTTTGTATCACACAGCCATGTTACAATGCTGCCACCCACCCCATGTGTTCCCTATTAAGTGTTTATTAGTATGGGAGGAGTTGTTATTTTTTACCTGAAGCTGGAGGAAGCAAGGTTTATTGTAAAAGAGGTTTGCCATGATGTGGCAGGTGAGCTTACAATCTAATGGCCATTGGAATGATTCTAAAAAACCTCCACTTATTTAAATATACATAGGGATTGGGGATAGTGCGCAAGTAACAATTTTCCTTGGTTTTTATTGTATGTATTGGATCTGGTGCATGCTATGGTCATTGCTGCCGCCCAGGAGTAGTGGGTGTCTGAGTGCAGGACTTATTTTTTTTTGTATTTGAGTCAAACACCTGCCTTCCAACTTTTAGCAGACGACAACACCCTTAAAGCAATGCCAGCTAGCAACAAATAAAGGAACTGGCAAAGATTATTTTATTGTAGAAGTCTGTTGTTTGAGTGCAGCATTGATGAATGGCATTTGGAGTATTGAGTGTATAAAGGTACTGTGCTGACTTTATCAGTTTTAGAAGACCCATACCATGTCAGAGGCACTGGGACCTGACTTAAATCCTGTTAGATCTCACCTTAATGCTTGATCCCAGACAGATGAGGATCTACCCCCAGGTCTACATGGCCTTCTGCAATTTTCTGCAATGTTAAATGGATTTCACAGCTGTCTCTTCTTGAGAGTAGTCTATACTTTTTTTATTTTTTATTCCTTGTTTTTTCTTTGTGTTTTGTATGAGTCATTTTGGGGTGGCAGACCACCTCAGAAAGGGTTATGCTTGAACAATCGATTTTGATTAAAGCTTGTAATAAAATATTTCAACATAACCTGGATCTCCTGTGCGCATATGGCATTATCAGCTTATTCTTCTTCCTTGCACCATAGAGATTTGGTTCCCAATATGCAAATTACACTAACATCAGCTATCCCTGCAGTTATTATTAATAGTAAAAGTCACTGATGGTTTGGGTATTGTAGTAATGTAGCTTGAAAGTTTTTCAGTCAAGTAGATTCCTCTGTTCATTTATTTTGTTTTAATGCAATATCTTCATAATGGGGTATGTACTTGGTACACTTCTTGTTAATGAAATCTCTAGTTTGACTTTGTGATTCACCTAATGGTACTTGTAAATGAAAGCAAAGGGAAACTTATAGAACATGAATTCACATTTTCCTGGGTAGCACAATTTAACAGTTGGTATGTCATTGCCATATGGTTTTGTTTTGTTTCCTTTGGCAACATTGCACAACCGTAATGAGCATTCTGCAAGAGACGCATGGCATTCTCACATGGTATTACATGATTTGGACTGACACACGGATCTATATGCTACATACAGACGTAAATCTAAAATGTACAGATTCTATCACAAAAAAAAGTATATATAATAAAAAAGGTTAGCCCGTGTAAATGTTTAGTAATGTTTATGATAATACCATTTGGCATGTGGTTTAAACTGAGCCAGAATCTAATAATCGCATTCACAGACAAACTGTAGTGCCTACATACAAATGTGTCAAATCTGATACAGTTACATCATGTTTTTGTGTGAACAAAAGAGATTTCTCACAAATGTCACATTTACTTGTCAAGTTTCATCAGAGAGAGTTGTCTTGTCTCTCCTGTTTAACAGATCTCGTTCTGCTCAGTGCGGCAAATTTGTTTGCAATTTTTTTCTTCTATATTCCGTAATCTCTTCTACCACACTGTATTTATCATAATAATGTGTTATCATGTTGATTATTTAGTTGATTGAACCCATTCACGCCAGCTACCAATTTTGATGAGAAACGCCATGTATAGATAATTATTTTTCTTTGAAGGTTAATAAACAACATTTTGTATGCTGTGATAAATAAAGCAAGTCAACACTATAAAACCAAACTGTTTTGATAAATTTTATATTTAAATATGAATTTCGTTGCAAACTGTTTTTTGTCCTTAAATACAAAAAGGCTTTCACAATCATTTGCCATATTTTCATAACAAGGGCCACTAGAAATGAAGTATTTTCTTTGTCACTTTTATTTGGTGTATAGGCATACATTAGTAAACATTCATAAATGTTCCAGTAACAATGACAATATTTCTCATCATGATGCTCCCTTTTTACACTGCTCATAGCTGGTTTGCCCGGATGACTTTATCTCCAATTTTAGGGATGCTGTGAAAGGATAATTTACGATTGTTAACTCCACTCAAATTCTCAGTTATATTATGCTCATTAAGGCTGTGGATTCAGATATTGATACTGTGGATTAATTTTGAGTATTCGTGCCAAACGATGTTCAGTTTTAATGCCAGATATAATTTCAGTGTTTGACTTATGTTAGCCGAACTAAAAACTCAAATTAAGTTATTGGATATGGAGTCCTATGACCCACTCCCTTTACAATTGATTTGAGGTTTGCATCTTGGGAACATCTTGTTAAATGATCTTCTTTTATGATCTGTTATTGGTTTTGTCATTTTGTTTAGTTGTGTCTTTGTTTATACTAGTACAGTTGTTAATGAGTTCGAGGATTGGCAGAAAGTGGAGATATTCAATATGTTATATTGTTTATGCTGAAATATGAACAGGGGATTTTGACACGGCTATTGCAGTTTGCATTCACTTGAACTGATTTGTATTCATGTTCTATTACTTTTCAGTTAGTTGTGCACTACCCTCACCAGCCTGCATGCCACTCGAACAGGAACATGGAAAGCAGATAATCTTTCTAATATTTTTTTAAAAGAACTGTAACCCTAAAATGCTGTAATTAGCATCTATTTCCACATTATCTAAAGCAATCTTTCCCTGTTAGCTGTAGAATATCAAATTATCTGTATTCCTGGACAATATGTTACAGTTTGTATCTTTTTTCCATCATATTATTCAGAAACCTGCCTTACTAGCTATTAAAATAAATATACAGGTAAGGCTGAAAGGGGCACTATAGTCACTAGAACAACTAGAGCTTAATGTTGTGGTTCTAGTGTCAATAGCCTGCCCCAGGCCTGTGGAAATGTATAAAAGGTATAAATGTGTAAGCTCTGTCTTCTGGATCTCTTTCTGCATGACAAGACTAGATCAGTGTTTTGGGCATGTGTGGAGCTTGCAGAATGTAATTTGTCCCATGCTGAACCACTTCACCACCACTGTCTCTTCCCAGAAAGTTAATCTTATACTAGTTTGCTTAAAACAGCACTCTCATGTCAAACTTTCTCCTATTGTCTGCTCTTCTCGTCCTCTCTCAGAATCTGTGCTTCTTTTCCTCATTTCTGATCTAATTTTCTTCAAAACAGAACACAAAATAAGGACTACTTTGTCTTATGTATTTTTTCTACACTTGAGCTTCTTTGACCAAAGGAGGAGCTTAAGTCCGCTCCATTTGCTGTATCAAGGAGAATGGTGAGTACTTTCTCTGACACAGGAAATAGAGCTGACTTAGGCTATTCCGTTGGTCAAAGAAAGTCAAGCATAGGAAAAATACACAAGACAAAGTAGTCTCTACTTTGCCGTATATTTTAAAGAAAATAGATCAGAAATAAAGAAAAGAAGAACATTCTAGAACATTCTAAGAGAGAAAGAGTAGAGGAAAGAGTAGAGGAAACAATAGGAGAGAGGTAAGTTCAGTGTGACAGTACCTCTTTAAAAATTCCAAGCAATTACCACTGCATAGGTTGTCCTACATTTGTCATGTTTGCCTGATTCTAAATTTGAGAAAATCCTCCAATATTTTAATATTTTTGTTTTTTAAACGATTATTTTGCTACTTCTATGTGCTGCAAAATATTTATTGGTATGATCATCGATTTATTAATTTGACTCAGGTTAACTTAAAGGACCACTATAGTGCCCTGAGGGTGCCCCCATCCTCAGGGACCCACTCCCGCCGGGCTGAAGGGGGAGGAGGGGGATTAATCTCTTACCTTTCTCCAGTGCTGGGCACCTTCGGCGATGGGGACTCTCCTCCCTCTTCTGATGTCATCGGCGAATGCGCATGCGCGGCAAGAGCCGCGCGCGCATTCAGCCAGTCCATAGGAAAACATTCTCAATGCTTTCCTATGGACGCTGGCTTCTTTTCACTGTGAAAATCACAGTGAGAAGCGCGGAAGCACCTCTAGCGGCTGTCAATGAGACAGCCACTAGAGGTTGGATTAATCCATATGTAAACATAGCAGTTTCTCTGAAACTGCTATGTTTACAGCAGGCAGGGTTAACCCTAAAGGGACCTGGCACCCAGACCACTTCATTGAGCTGAAGTGGTCTGGGTGCCTATAGTGGTCCTTTAACAGTTTTACCTAACTGTTTTCCTTGCACACTGTGCTGTGTAGGCTTTCTCTGTAATAGTTTGAAATGTGTGTGATATTCTTTGCTCAGTCGCTCCCCCTTCAAATCTGCAAAAGAAAGCACAATGAGAATATCATTGCATCTACTACTATACTATTAAGTTGCAGTATACAATATATGCTGGAATTGAGATGTCTGTTTCTGTAAAAAAAAAAAAAAAGCCACCCCCCCCCGCCCCCCCCTTCTCAGTAGGGCAGTTAAAAAGGTTGATACTTTTAATGGAGAGATCTACATTATGATTTAACATAAACTCACTATGTACCAAACCAATTTCATAGCTCTTTAAAAACACATCAAATACTGCAGCATGAGCTTATTATGAGCTGATATATAGCTTATAGCTCTCGGCTTATAATTATTGTTAAATCCTTAATGCACATTCAAAGTTGGAAAAATCCTTGATGTATTCAAGGTAATATAACCTGCCAAAAGTACATATCTTTCATTGATCTTTGAAAGTGTGGTGGATGTTAACAACAAAAGACTGAACGCTAACGAAATAGCAGTTTACTGGGAACATTCCCAGAATGCAGAGGTTTCACACAGAGCCAGACAAAACCCTCTCCTATCTTCGGTGCTCACACAGTGCCTAATGGTACATTTCTCCTTCCTTAAATCAAGCCTGTCACAGTGGGTTAGACACTGAGCAGCCACACAGATACTTGTTTCCTGTCTCAATGTGTTCTAGTTTAGCAAGGCATTTCTGTGGGAAAGGTCCCTTTGGTGGTGGTGTTGCTGCTGTGATAAAACTATCTTCCTTTTTAATTTCTGATGCAAACCATAGATGCTCCCCTGTAGGTAAGATTTGTTGGATGCAAGTTTTACGTGTCTTTCTGGGCTTTGAGTATGTAACCAAAAATAGTGCAACTTTTAAATATTTATATATGCTTTTTTAGTAAAATGTTGAAAATATAGAATTCTTGCACAGGGTATCCCTAATATAGAAGAGTAATCCAGATGTGCCCAGGGGGCAACACCTGCCTGATGAGGCTCACCAAGGTTGATGTATCTCTGGTGCAGAGCAAGCAAGCCTGCATTTTGGATCTTTAGTACGAGAAATTAAAAAAATAATTGCATACATCTCTTAATATACCCCAATAGGTGCTCCACAGAAAGGAGTGGCAAATTGCAAATATCTGTATTTATACACGCAATGGTAGCTTGAAGAAGACTTCAGGTGGTAATCAGTTCAGGTGGAAAAGACAGCTTTTCGACTCCTAACCAAGATATTGTTTTATTTTCTCGCCTCTAGTGGCCTCCCTAGCCACTAGTCAATCCTCAGTCACTCTCACCTGCTTCATATGATCTTCCAAGTCTGATATAAAAGGCTACACCCAACTCATCACATGGCATTTACATTGAGAGAAGTTGTGTTGTGCACCTAGGTCTTTCTGATACTTGTTTATAGTTTGATACTGACAAAACATCTGTTCCTGGCTCAAACTGATTCCTGATAACCTGTCAACTCGGATTTCCTTTGATCCATCCTGATTCATCCAAACATCCTGCTTTAATTTAAACTGGACTTTGTTTTCTATAATTCCTTATTTGCTTTAGATCTAACCTTCCTGGACTTTACTAACCATCCTATTAATTGCAACTTTGCTGGAAAACCCTGAGCCACTTATCTGGGAACTTCTGTACAAAGCCTCCAAACTAAAGAGACTGTTCACCTTAACTTAGAAGCAACCCGAATTCCATTATCCTTTATAATGCTGTTTATTATTGTCTGATAATATTATGTTTACTTGTTACCTATTATTTGACTGATAGGTTTCCCTGTCTCCTGTAAACCTGCTTTGGGTCATACTGCCTAAACTTCTATTTCTACTACTACTACTACTCCGTCATACTTACCTGTAATTCTGTTTCTTGGTTCTGCTTTCTCTCTATCTTTTTTTTTTTTTTTTGACATTCTTTATTTTAACGTTTTATCGTTAATACAAAATGGCAAACACTTGGGGATACAATAGTATACAGATAACAATGTGTAGTCCGGTTGTAGTAAAAGCGCCCACTGCACCCAGCAGGGGAATCCCTGGATGTCTGGGACCTCCCCAGGTTGTGCCTCGAGATTGACCTAAGCAAGGGGATCTACTTTTTGTGAGTATTCATCCTTGATGGGGGGAGTGATAGTGAAGCATTTTAGCTAGTGGCTGGGACGAGAGGCTTAACACCCCTGTGTGAGTCGGAGGCGGGCATCAGCCCTCTCCCTTTTCAGTAGCTGGGGATTAGTATATCTCTCAGCCTCCCAACCTGGGTCAGCTCTTTGTGGGGCAGGAGACTTTGTCCATAGGTAGCCGGTGTGTGTGTGTTATTATCGTGCGGGGGTCCGACTGGTCCCACACCCCCAGTGTCTCTATCAGTGGACGAAGGGCGGTGTTGGATGTATGCCCCTTGGTTTATGTACGCCCCCACGCCTTGACTTACGGGACCTTTCGGACCTCTCATCCGCGTTTATTACCTCCCCTCCTCTAAATCACCTAGTGCCTCTCTCAGGCAGGTGAAACAGGAGTGTCCAAGGTCAGTGGTCGTGAAGTTTATGTTTGTGGTACTGTTTGTTTGGCGTCGCAGGGTCAGTCGTTCTTTGCATCTGTAGGTAGAGTGGGACAGTGGCTAAGGGCATATTGAAGGTGTGGTCTGTGTGGATGTCTATGGTCCGGTTGCTGTCCATGTGCGTGTATATCTGTCCGAGGCAGTGTCCACTGGGTCAATCAGTCAGTAGGTAGTCGGGGAGGGGGGCATGGGAAAAGTAAGGGAGGGAGGGAGGGTCTCGCCCCGCCCCCGGCCAGAGCCCCATGTGTCCCTACGCGGCCGCCTGTCTGGGTCCTGGCCGTGTCCGCCCCCGCTCGGCCACATGTGTAATGCAGGGTGCCCACAGCCGGGCGTTGCGTTCCTGTGTTCCTCGTATCTCAGCCGTCAGGGCCTCCATCGCAAAGATCTCCTCTGCCTTCGCCATCCATTGTGGCAAAGTCGGGATGTCTTTCGATTTCCACCTAGGAGGAATGAGGCTTTTGGCAGCGTTGAGTAGGTGTCTCGTTATATTTTTCTTGTAATTGGCCAGCGGAGCCCGTGGGTGGTTGAGGAGCATAGGGAGTGGTTCAAAGGGCATGTCGGAGTCTAGTATTTCAGTGAGCTGGTTGTGGATATGTCGCCAGAAGGCCGCGATCAGGGGGCATAACCACCAAATGTGGAGGTCGGTTCCCTCTTTCGCCTCACAGCGCCAGCACGTATTGGTCGGCACGATCCCCATAGCATAGAGTCTGGTTGGGGTTCTGTACCACCCGGTCAGGAGCTTGTAGTTAAGCTCTTGCATTTTGGAGCTGAGTATTCCTTGGTAGGAGAGGACATGGATCTTTTCCCATTGTTGGTCTGTGAGAGTCGTTCCGGTGGCCCGTTCCCAATTAGAGTGGAAGCGAGTCCGGGGGCCGTGTTCTGCTGCTTGGAGTAGAGCGTAGAGAGTCGAGACCCCTCTGGTTTGGTGTTCTTTGCGGGCGCAGAGAGTCTCAAACTGTGTGGGGTCCCTTTGTAGAAGTTGCTTCCCCGGTAGAGCTGCGTAGGAGTGCCGCACCTGGTGGTATCGCTATCTAAGAATGCCCGTCGCCCCAGGCTGGGGCAGCATATTCTCCATCGATCGTAGTGTGTTGTTAACGAGTCATGCGCAGAGGTTTTGAGCATCAGGCTCCCTGTGATTTCTGGGTAGTGGATGACCGGGGTCAGTGGAGACGGGTTTGTTGTGAGCCCCAGCTTGTACCTGATATCATCCAAATCCCCAGCATTGCCCCGATATAAGGGTGGGTCCTTAGGTTATTGTCCCGTGTTGGGTTCTGTGTCCACGCTATCGAGGGGATTCGACCGCCAGCTTTGCACCCTTTCCATGAGTACCCATTGCTTATCCATCGTGGGGATGTGCCAGTCTATGATCCGCAGGAGGTGGGTGGCTTGGTAGTAAGCTCGTAGGGACGGCAACCCCATACCCCCTCTGTGTCTCGGGAGGGCTAGTTGTGTTTGTTTAATTCTCGGGGTGGGGGGGGGTCGCCCAGATAAACCTAGAGATAGCGGAACGCAAGGTGCGGAAGTAAGCCGGTGGAATCGTGATCAGGATGGTTTGGAATAAGTACAAGAGACGCGGTAGCAGGTTCATCTTCACCGCGCTAATGCGCCCGAACCACGTGACATACATGCGTCCCCACCTCAGTAGGTCTTTGCGTAGTGTTTGAAACATGGGGAGGAAATTTTCCTGATAGAGCCGCGTGGGTGTTCTCGTCAGCCAGATTCCTAGATACTTGATGCTGTGTGAGCACTCCAGAAATGGCTTTAGAGAGAGGGCAAACAGAAGGGGGGACAGAGGGCACCCCTGTCGCGTCCCGTTCCGGATGTCAAATGTCTGGGAGAGGACTCCATTTATGCGTAGTTGTGCCTTCGGGGCCGTGTATAGGGCCTAGATCCATTTGAGGATCTGGGGTCCGAATCCCGTAGCCTGCAGGGTGGCTTGTAGGTAATGCCAGTCCACCCGGCAAACGCTTTTTCTACATTTATTGAGAGGAGGAGACCCCCCCTTTTGGTGGTTTGAAGGAGGTGCATGATGTTAAGCACCCTGATGGTGTTGTCTTTTGCCTCTCTCCCGGGGATGAATCCTGTTTGATCCGGGTGGACCAGGGTCGGAACCAGTCGGCCAATTCGCTGCGCCAGGATCTTAGTGAATAGTTTGAGGTCGGCGTTGAGTAGGAATATGGGTCAGTAACTAAAGCACGCCGTGGGGTCCTTTCCATCCTTAGGTATTACCGCGATAGTAGCTAGCAGTGTATCACCTGGAATCTCTCTCTCTTTATTATAATTTTTTTCTCTTTTTATCCTGTTGTTCTTTTTGTTCCCTTTGTCTTAACCATATCTAATAACTCAAATAAACTACCTGAAGTCAACCCCGGCATAAGTCTCCTCTCTGACCTGCTCAGAATCATGACACCACTATGAAGCCTTTGTCAAGTCAGACACTCAGTCATAATACACTACCTTTTTTCTGACATCCCCATTCCACTTCAGCAGTTGTGTGACGTCTGTTCTATGTTTTGCCAAGCGGCGTAATAACAAATTGGTTAGTGCTGTAATATATTTATAATGCCAATGAATGTTTGACTTGACAAAGGCTACATACCGAAGCTGAAAAGTTGTCCTTTTTTACCTGATCTGATTTAAATTCTGCTTCAAACTACCAATGTTTTCTTGGGCTCTCTGTAGAAATGGTGCCTTTTTAGATTTAGACCACCCTTTTGGGTGGTATCGGCCTGATAGGCAAATAGTTTAGGTTTAAACTCTAGATGAGCTTAACCAGCTTGAGAATTGAGTGGGACTCAACTGATTTGAGTTGTTGTCTGTTGTCCATATTCTTGTATGCTGTTTTGGTTTGAAATCCAAACTTTACAACCACTATATAACATATGTGCAGCCTCTGCAACAGGAACAGGTCATAATGAAGTAATCTAAATTTACGAGAGCAAATACACAAAAAGCCAATGACAATAGACTTTTAGGATTGAATAGTTATTAAACTTTGTATTCCTTTCTGTTAATGGTGGGGATTTTGCTCTTTGCACTTTATAATTCCCTTACTTGTATATGAAAACCTGTAATTCTAACATGCTTTTGTATCTTGCTCAGGGTAAGGAGAAGAATATAGTGACTGGTAAATATTGCACGTGGTATATCCCCTGCCACTGCCATCTATCCTCCCCGCTACCATGTTGCAGGAATACGTATATATATATTCTACATATATATTTATGTAATAATTTTACATAATTGGATGGGTATCTTAATTAATTACAATTGAAGATTATGCTAGCGCAGTGTACTAATAATCTTAATTTTAATAATGACAGGAGGCGAGTATTTGCATTAACTTTCTTTACTAGCTCCATAGCAGCAAAGAAAAAAATCATTAAAGAAAGAACCAATCAGAGTAGAACAGAGGATATATAAGTCCCAGCGTAGCCAATCATTTCCTCTTGACTACTGCGACATCACAAGATCCAAACGTAGTAATAAGTCCTTAGTAACTTTATTCCAACCGTCATAATGAAATCCAACATGGTCATAACAATGGCCTCTTCAGCCTTCCCATCATCCTTGTGGTTTGTCAAACTGAAAAGAGAGGGAGAGTAGTATCAATGATACGGGACTGACCAAAGAAAAACCAATTATCTGTAACGAATCAACTAGTCAATAAGACATCTTAAAATTCACCATACCAACTAGTCTAATAGTTTATAATAAATATAACAGCATAACAAGCTAATTCAAGTAAGTAAGTCCCGATATACAACCAAACTACTCCCACCAACTACTTACCTCCATCTGGGCGGGAACTTCTATGAGAAAGAAAGGGTGGGAAATACTCGCCTCCTGTCATTATTAAAATTAAGATTATTAGTACACTGCGCTAGCATAATCTTCAATTTTATAACATGACAGGAGGCTTCGTATTTGCAGTTTTAACGCTTAGGTAGAAGAGCGAAAGCGGCATTGGATGACGGGCGAAAATAGAAGGTCCGAAAGGTAGATTCCCGGGACCAATCTGCCGTGTGTAGGATATCCGCCAGAGAGGCGCCTGCTAAAAATGCCGATGATGCCGCTGCCCCTCGAACGGAGTGTGCGCCAAATGAGGCATCCACCCCAGCTAGAGCCAGAATCCACCTGACCCATCTGGCCAATGTGATGACCGAGACCGGGCCGTGTGGAGTCACATATGATACCAAGAGTTGTCGTGCGGACGGTGAGCGTAAGCCTTCCGTTGCCGACACGTAGGCTCGGAGGGTCCGGACCACGCATAGCTGGGGATCCGAATTGAAAAACGGATAGAACACTGATGTTGTATTGGATTTGTTACGCTGAGATATGTGAAACGTGACTCCTTCGGGTCCAATGGAGAAAGCGTCCTTATCGAAAGTCCGAACGTCAGCCACTCTCCGGAAGGACACCATGCACAACAGGAAGGTGAACTTCGCCGTCAGTTGTTTCAATGACAGCTGTTCGTTGGGAGGCCAGTCCCTGAGAAAACGAAGGACTATCTCCACGTCCCAGAGATGTTGATATTTAGGTGCTGGCGGTCTCCTTAGTTTGATGCCCCGTAGCAGGCGGCATATTAGCGGATCCTGTCCAACTGCCCTTCCTTGAAACGGCACGTGCGCTGCCGAGATAGCTGATCTCGTGACATTTATGGTGCGGTACGACTTCCCGTCCTCGAATAGGGTTGAGAGAAAATTCATGATATCGGAAACAGGGGCTGTAAAGGGATCCAAGTCCCGTCCCACGCACCAACTGGTCCAAGCTCTCCATGCGGATAGATAGCTTCTCCGTGTTCCCGGGGCCCAGGAATCCCAAAGGAGGTCTTTAGCCGTTGACGATAATTCGTCGGTACGCCAGGTTCCCCTGAAAGAGTCCAGGCCACTAAGGTCAGACGGCCGTCTGACACCATCGGATGTGCGTTCCCCGTCGGGTCCCTGAGTAACATGTCGTTGTTCGGTAGGAGGATCGGGTCCTGATAAGACAATTCGAGAAGGTCCGGGAACCAGGGCTGACTCGGCCAAAGTGGCGTCAGCAGGGTCAGTCGGACCCTCCGTCTGCGAAGGTGATTGAGAACTCTGGCAATCATGGCGAAAGGGGGAAAGGCATATGCCCCTTGATGTGGCCAGTGCTGAGTGAAGGCATCTACCGCTAAGCAATCCGGGTCCGGTAGCCAGCTGTAGAATTGCGGGACCTGCCGGTTGTTTCTTGAGGCAAAGAGGTCCAGTCGAAAGGGTCCCTTCTGGTCTTGTAGGTGTGCGAATATCCGCGGGTCCAGTTGCCAGTCGCTGGCATCCCTCCAATGACGGGAATACCAATCCGCCGTGAGGTTCGTCTCCCCCGGCAGGTGTTCTGCCCGTAGTGTGATATTGCGCGGGAGGCAGTAGTCGAAGATTTCCTTCGTCAGATGCACCAGGGTTCTCGACCGGGTGCCCCCCAAGCGGTTGATGTATCGTACCGCGGATACATTGTCCATTCTCAACAGTATACAGCAATTGGACTGCCCTTTTGTGAGGCTGCGGATAGCAAAGGAACCCGCTAGGAGTTCGAGGCAATTGATATGCATCGATAATTCCTGTGGTGTCCACGTGCCCCCTGTGGACGTTTCTCCGTCCGTGGCGCCCCATCCTAGGCGACTCGCGTCCGACTCTAGGACGAAGTCCGGTTGACTGCCGAAGATGGCCCGACCATTCCAGGCCTGCATGCAGTGGAGCCACCACTGGAGTTCTTGGTATACTTCTTCCGATAGCGGGACTGGTTGGTTGTATGTGGGATTTTTGGTGGAGGAGGCTGGCCTTCAGCCGTTGCATCGCTCGGTAGTGAAGGGGTCCCGGAAATATGGCTTGTATTGAAGATGATAAGAGTCCCACAATCCGTGCCAGTTGACGGAGCGGAATGGAATCCAATTTGAGAACCCTGCGGATCTCCTTCTTGATAGCCGCCACTTTGGTTGAGGGGAGATGTAGGGTGCAAAACCTGGAGTCGATCTCGAAGCCCAGGAATTGGATTCGTTGGGCAGGCACCATTGCGGATTTGGCCTTGTTGACCACGAAGCCCAAGGATTGTAGTTGTACTGTATACATAGTGTGCCGGATGGCCAGTTCCCTTGTTCTGCAGAACAGGAGAATGTCGTCCAGATAAATTATGCATCTGATCCCGTGTGTTCGGAGGTGGGATACCACCGGTTTGAGCAGTTTTGTGAAGCACCACGGTGCCGAGCTCAGTCCGAACGGAAGGCACGTGAACTGCCATGGCGTGCCATTCCAGAGGAAGCGGAGAAATGGACGGCTGTCCATGTGGATTGGAATTGTCAGATAAGCGTCCTTGAGGTCTAGCCGCGTAAACCAATCCCTTTCTTGGAGGAGATCCCGCAGTAAATGGATGCCCTCCATTTTGAAATGGCGGTAGGTCACAAACGTGTTTAGTCCTCTCAAATTGATCACTGGCCGGAAGTCCCCGGTCTTCTTGCGGACGAGGAACATGTTGCTGAAGAATCCTCCCCTTGTGTGCGCCGGTTCGATAGCGCCCTTTATGCGAAGCTCGCAGAGTTCCCCGTTTATGAGGCGATTGTCCGCAGCCGAAAGGTGCAAAGGATAAGGGGGAAATCTTTGAATGGGGTGTGATCGGAGTTCTATCCGATATCCTTGGACGGTCTGTAGCACCCAAGCGTCTGTGGACAGTTGCGCCCAATTCTGGGAAAACAGGGAAACACGGCCTGCAATCATAGTTATATGAGGTACCAAACAAAGGTGGTCTCTTACCTGTAGGGAAGCGTGCCCGGCCTCGTCCTCGACTGCCCCGTCCTCTGTCAGAACCCCTTTGGTAATAGGGGAATGGTTGTTTGGCTCCGTTGCCCTGGTAGCCTTGTTGAGGGAAGAATTGGTGCTGGAAGCCCATACGGGGGCCTGAAGGCCAGAACCGGCTGGCGGCACGGCCCCGCTGCCGACCAGCCCTTGAAAAAACACCCTTTGCGGAGGAACCTCGGAAGACCTTACGCATGGACGTGCGGGCTCTATTCAAGGAGGTAAAAACGTTTACGTGCTTATTCAGTTCCTTCATAAAAGCTTCACCAAAGAGCTTGCCCTGTGCCTGTGGGCCCAATTCTTTGACCCCGAGGTCAGCTAATTTGGGGTCGATACGAAAAAGTGCTGCCCGGCGCCGCTCCGTAGAGAGGGCCGCATTTGTATTACCGAGGAAACAAAAGCCCCTCTGGGCCCACTCTCGGATATTATGTGCCCATTCTCGTACCATGTCTGCCGTGAAGGAGTCCGCTCTGGCGTATGCTTCGTCCGCCAGGTACATAACTCGGGCCAACGGGCCCATTGTGTCTAGGAGTTTATCCTGAGCTCCCTTAAAACTCTTCTCAATCCCCCTCCGTGGGTCGCGGCCCCCTTGTTCCATAAAGGTCAGCATAAGCTGATCAAATTCCGGCGTATAGGCCACCTTATCGGGCAGGGTAGGTCTCGGGCACTCTGCCCGCATCCTCTTACGGATATGTTTTTCCAAAGGTTTTCTGATCCAAAAATGCATGAAGCGGATGAGATGATCAGGAGGGGCCCACTCACCCGAGCGGGGGTGGCGGATCTTCCTAGGATCAAACATTCTCTGGCCCGTGGAATCCAGGAATACTTCCTGCTCCTGCGTGGCCGTGGCGGGGGGTTCCACATCTCCTTTTTGCTGGGGCTCACCCAGAAATGTCTCGGTGACATAGGCGTTGGGGCCCCAATCGCCTTCGTCAGAGTCGGAGGTCTCAGCCTGCCACTCATCCAGAATGGAGAGAGAGTGGGGCACGTCCTGCTCCTCATCCGAGGAGGCCTCCCCAGCGTACACGGGAGGTATCTGATTAGTGCGTTTATCGCGCTTCATAGGGGCCTTGCCTTTGAAGGCGGCTCGCTTGGAAGCTTTGCCCTTCCAGTGGCGTTTCGCCGGGCGCTTCTTTTCTCTAGTGGAGTCATCCGACCCATCTGAGTCTTCGTGAGCCTGGTGTGGCTTGTTAGACAGCGTATGAGATTCAGCGGGGGCAGGAGCCGCTTTTGCTAACGCTTTTTCCAAAGACGCAGCTACCGCCGCGTTGATCATTGCTTGAAGGTCACTGGTATTAATTGTGTCCTCCATGGCGTGGGCACTAACAGGCACAGGTATAGCTACGAGAGGTGAGGGACCGTACGGGAGGGACTCAAGGTAAAAAACGCGCAGTGGCGTGGTACTGGACTCCGAGTCGCTGGGGCTCACCCAGGTTCACAGGGAACTGCTTCAACAGTTCCTGCTATGCAGCACTCAATGGGGGCTCACCCCTAGCCAGGATATTGGGCTAAACCCTACTGGCAGTCCCACTCCCCAGGGGCAATGACACCAACCTGTGTAGGTCCCAAACGAATTCCACCACAGCAGAATTAGTAATAAGCTTGATAGAGCTAGAGCCTTCTCTTGATAGGTGTTACACTCCACGAAACCGGTAACCCACAAAATGGCCGCACGGGTCTCGCGAGACAATCAGGCACAAAGCCCGCGAAAATGGAGCCCTTCCAGCGTTCGGCAGATTAGCCGCGAACGGCCGTTCGCCTGGCTGAAACCGCCGAACGCTGTGCGCATAAGAAAAACCCGCGAACGGACTGAATTCCCTTGAGTAATTCGGGAAACCGTCCGTTCGCAAATTAAATGCGTTCGCGGCAAAACGTTCGCAGGAAAGGGTAGTCCTACTCAGGTTCCCCCTAGCCCCCAATCCACTACAGCATATAGGTAAATAAAACAATAAGATAAAGTACAGTTAAGCCAAAACATACAGTCAAAACATCTTAAAGAAATCTGACAGGAATCTTAAAGAAATCAGTACTCTGACCTGACTTGTGATGGAGCAGCAAAGAAAGAGGAAATGATTGGCTACGCTGGGACTTATATATCCTCTGTTCTACTCTGATTGGTTCTTTCTTTAATGATTTTTTTCTTTGCTGCTATGGAGCTTGTAAAGAAAGTTAATGCAAATATGAAGCCTCCTGTCATGTTATAAAATTAGCGGGACCTGCCTGACAACACGTGCCAAAAGTAAAGGGAATTTAATTTGCTAGCACTATATTTAACCCTATAACTTTCCAAGACACCATAAAACCTGTACATGGGGGGTACTGTTCTACTCGGGGAGACTTCGCTGAACACAAATATTAGTGTTTCAAAACAGTAAAATGTATTACAACGATGATATCGCCAGTAAAAGTGACGTTTTTTGCATTTTTCACGCACAAACAGCACTTACACGGACGATATTATTCCTGCGATACTTTTTACTGTTTTGAAACACAAATATTTGTGTTCAGCGAAGTCTCCCGAGTACAACAGTACCCCTCATGTACAGGTTTTATGGTGTTTCAAAAGTTACAGCGTCAAATATAAGGCTTGTGTTTCATTTTTGTCACATTAAAATTCACCAAATTGGGTACGTTGCCTTTGAGACCCTCTGGTAGCCCCAGAATGAAAATTACCCCTATGATGGCATACCATTTGCAATAGTAGACAACCCAAGGTATTGCAAACTGGGTATGTCCAGTCTTTTTTAGTAGCCACTTAGTCACAAACACTGGACAAAATTGGCGTTTTTTGCATTTTTCACACACAAACAAATACTAACGCTAACTTTGGCCAGTGTTTGTGACCAAATGGCTACTAAAAAAGACTGGACATACACCATTTGCAATACCTTGGGTTGTCTTCTATTGCAAATGGTATGCCATTATGGGTGTTAATTTAATTCCTGGGCTACTATAAAGTCCCAAAGGCAACGTAACCAATCTGGTGAATTTCAATTTCAAATGTAACGTGCTATATTTGACCCTGTAACTTCCCAAAACGCTATAAAACCTGTACATAGGGGGTACTGTTTTACACGTGAGACATCGCTGAATACAAATATGTGTATTTTATTGCAGTAAAAGCAAACAGTATTATGACATTGACAGTTAAAATGTCATGTAGAACTAAATCAAAAAAAATCTTATTTTCTCCCGTTTTTTCATATTAAATTATGTTTCATAGCTAAATATTTGATATTAAATGAAAGCCATGTTTCCCCTGAATAAAATGATATATAATAAGGGTGGGTGCATTTAATATGAAAGAGGTGAATTACGGTTGGACAGACATGTAGCACAAATGCCAGGTTTTGTTTACATTTTGTTTCGTTCACAACGTGTAAATTTGGCTCCGTCCTTAAGGGGTTAAGCCACCAGCATATACAAACATAATTAGCAACACATACATAACTTAGATGTATCTAATTAGCCACACGTGTATAAATAACATTGTAATACATGCACATCCATATCATAAACTAAATACATGCATACATAATTAGCCACATATACCTAAATTATACACAACTAACCACTCCCTTAACTTAACGGAACACTACAGGGTCAGGAGCACAAACATGTTGTCAGGGTGGTGGTCCGGTGACCGGGACCCAGACACTGTCTGAGCGGCGGTCGGACGACCAGGACCCAGTATGCCCGATGTTTAAGTAGAAGTCACTGTGTGGAAGTAGATTAGCAGGGTCTGGTGCAGGGTAACTACAGGCCCCCTGTTGTTGAGCACCAGCGTTTGTGCGACCACATCCCAGGACCCTGATGCAGCTTCAGCGGATCCCAGGAACTAAGAGCTTGGAAATAAGCTGATCTCCCAGGAGCTGAATAGGGAGGCTCTGCAGCAGGAATGTATCCAGTACAGAAACAAGGCAAGGCTAGGATAGACACCAAACAAGACAGAACTATTAGAACACAGAACCAGAGAAGTATAGGAAGCTAAACCCAGAACATGTACACAATACATAAGGGAAACAGTAACAGAACAGGGGCAGGACAGGACTGTACATGGACTGGGAATACAAAATAAAACAAGACAAGATATAATAGGCAAAACAAGAGGAAACATAACTAAGTACTATATTTGAAAAACTATGGGGATTTAGTTACATTATATGATCATACATTGCATAAGCCTGCCACAACGCCAATGTACCCCATATTTGGCAGGTCCTACTCTAACTGCCTAATGTCTGCCAAATGAACCATAATAAAGCACATACAGCACTTACATGCAAGAAAAGGCAGAGAACTTGAGCAACTGCCTGCAGGGACTAACTGAAACAAAAGGATTCATGGAAAATGAACGGGTGTGGCAACATAAAAAAAACATCTAAAGGAATCCAAGAGACTGGGAATATCAGGAATGGAATACAGGAATGAACCCAGAAAACCCAGCATAAAGAAAACCAGACATGAAATAGAAAACCAGAAAAACCAAGAAAAACTTAACAAGAATTGTAAAAAGAGTACTGGATACCAGAAGCCATTGCCAGAATGATCCGCAGCTAGGAACATGATGTGACATGTATTTCTAACCCTATAATGTTAAAACCACCATCAAGCCCCCTTAAATCCTCTTGACCTCCCTAAATATAGTAAAATTGGACTTGTATGCAATTCTGCCCCCTGATCTGCCTGCTTGGCTGACATCATCAGAGGTAATTCTTTGAGCCAGTCACAATGCTTTCCCATAGGATTGGCTGAGACTGGTGAATTGGGGCAGAGCCATCACAAGCCAAACACAGCCCTGGCCAATCAGCTTCTCTTCATAGAGATGAATTGAATCAATGCATCTCTATGAGGAAAGTTCAGTGTATCCATGCAGAGGGTGGAGATAATGAATGGCTGCACTGCACAGTGTGTAGCACTGACCCAGTAAGAACCTCTAGTAGCCATCTGAGGAGTAGGCAGTTGAACTATCAATAAGTTGTAATATAAACACTGCCTTTTCTCTGAAAACATTGTTTGCTACAGAAAGTCTGAAGGGAATGATTATATTCACTATAACACATACAATAAGCTGTAGTTGTTCTGGTGACTATATTGTCCCTTTAACATACCCCAACCTACTTCTCTCATATATATACACACACATATAATCAGATACTAGAAGACCTACATTGATACATGCATATGTAGGAACACACTCCTAGACATTGAGTTAAGTATGCTAGGAAGCACAAATGCCTTAGGCATTTGTATGGTGATGGTTTGGATAAGGAATATGAATATCATGATTAGTTAATATGTTCTCTAGTTTTGTTAGCTGCTAAATGTTTTTTTAATATTTTCTTTATACTTCCTTGAAGTATTTTAACTTTTCCAGAAAGTATATGTGAGTTTAATAAAAGCTTTGTTTTTACTTTGTTTTCTGTGGTGGTGTTCAGGATAGAGGTCCTGCATACTTTTTGTGGTTGTCAAAAAAGTGTAAATTCTATTAGATGTGGTTCACTTAGATGTGGTCATCTTCTCTTGCCATTTCCTTAGTGGTACAAATCCCCTGACATCTACTACATATAAACTTTCAAACGTTCCAATTTCGTCAAACTAACTGACTTATTTGTGAAATAAACTTTAAAATGTACTGTGTTCTCCAAGGTTGGCTAGATCAAGTGACCACTTCTTCCTTTGTGCTATGAAGAGAAAAGGCTAGGCTTTAAACCTTTTTGGAACGAGCGACCTACCCTTCTGTTCATAAAAGCAGGAGTGTGGAATATTATCTGACCTCACAAGCTTTTAGTTTAAACTTTCCAGACAGGCACATTAGTAAACTCTAACATTAACTTCATGGATACATCCTACTTCTATAAGGCATCCAGAGGTGGCCTTTGATGAATCTGGATTCATGGGGAGGTGGTGTCTGTGGTAGTTCATCATCACGTTGGACAACCTCCCCTTTGTCTGTAATGACAACCAGAGCTAGTTTTTTTTTTTTTCCTTTTCATTTAATACATTTTTTGCATTTAATGCTCCGCAGATAATACCTTGCTCTGGAGGTGGGTTACATCTCTAGATGACTTTGCAATTCATCCTGTGAGTGTTTTAGTTTTTTTTGCAGCTGTGTCTCAGGATGCCTCTGTTATGGTCTGCATGTGTCCGGTAGGTTTTCTAACATTGGTAGGTGTTTACTACTCTAGTTAACACTGCATAATTTGTGTTTTATTATTCTTTTCTATTATCTTTTTATTTTATTCTCCATATGTGAAAATAAATGGTGTAAACAACTGAACTCTTGGCCCTGAACTAATCCAGAGCCTTCATGAAATGCTTTAAGGATTATAGGGTCAGGGACACAAACATCGAAATGGACGATTTTTAGTCAATCCAATGCTCATGTTTATTTGGTCTAAACATATATATAGTAATGGATGTTATGTAGTCAGCCAGATTGTTATATATTCTAGTTGGCTTTTTAATGCATATTCATACCTTACAACTCCAGCGTCCAGAGAAGCAGGATTCTGGTGGGAGGGGACAAAGGTGGTGGGCTGAGAGCTCCGGTGCTGGTGTTCCAGGCCAAGACAGGACCCTTGTCTTAGATGCCCGCCTATGCCAATGCATAATCTAGCTCTGCAAAGGTGTATACCGTGAGTGCACCTTTGCAGACACATCTCTATGAGTAGGTGCTGATTTGCCAGGGCTGTGTTTGGCTTGTGCTGGCTCTGCCCCTGATCTGCCTTCTTGACAAGCTCAGCCAATCCAATGGTTTCCTAAGGGTTCACCACTTCTGATGATGTCAGCCATGCAGGCAGATAAGGATCAGGGTCAGAAGCAGCAGCAAACTAGAATAAAGGTAAGATTTTACTATATTCAGGGTCTTGATGGTGTTTTTAACTATATACGGTCAGGAATGTTTGTGTTCCTGACTATATAGTGTTCCTTTAAGACTTTTCTTTGGAATCTGATGGCCAAAGTCAAAATTTAAGAGCCAGACAAAATATTAATTTAGAAATGACACCCACCCAGGTTATTATCCACCCTTTTACACTTACCTATTTAAACATACTCAAAATCATACCCAATGTCCTACTCTCATATGCACATGCCAAACTAGCTACACAACCTCAAATGCACTTTCAAAACTAGCTAATCACACCCCAAACTATCCATTTAGTTACTCATACATTCATAAACTGTTACGAGTAACTTACACATATTTAGAAACAAGAAATAGACACATAGATCCTTTAATAAATAACGTATCTCTGTGTGTGTGTATATATATATATATATATATATATATACATACATATTCATACATATACACAACAAGCGAGTCACACACACATTCATGCATAGATGCATACACGTCTAATTAATCTTCTTCTGCTCTATTGTCTTTGAAGAGAGAGATTGGAAAGTCAGCAGAATTCTGTCCCAGGTGTCTAGATGGGAACAAGTTGTGTGCATTCTTCAGGGAACAAAACAGATTCAGGACTCACTTTGCACTGCTACACTTCATCCCAACTGAAAGGTGTAGAGACAGTATTACATCATATCATTTCCTGTCAGCACTGTCAGTCAGAGTGATTTATTGGGGTGCCAAGAGAGCCCAAAATCTGTTTCGGCTTCCATATTTTTGTTCTTCTATATCTGTTAGGGAGCAGATTAACTACACAGGTCCTATTCATGTGTTATCATGATGACCTGTGTTGAGGAATTATTAAACACTGTTTAGTCACCATTTTAACAGAGAAAATCTGTGTGTGAACTAGAGCAATTTGTTGTTTTCCCTTATTGTTATAGGAAAATAAATTCTCAATATTTCACAAAAAGTTTGAAATGTCTGTTTAAAAGTAAAAATTTAATTTTTCTCACATACAAAAATAGATTAATATAAAATGTCAAAAACCTTGCTTAGAGGTATTTGTAACTATCACGAAGTTATTCCTATCAGTACAGCTTACTAAAAATGGCAACATGAAGAAAGAACAATATCTGCATTTGAACATAATGTCCACCTACAGTAATTACAGTTAAATCATATATTTCTAAAATAAAGGTATTTAAAACTACTATAGCATATACATATGCCTTACTGTTTAAACATTGTTGAAATGTTGACAAAAATGTTTACAGTTTCTTCTTATTATTTTAAAATAAAAAGCATTTGAAAGAAATCTTTATCAATGTGTGAACTGCTAATGTATTGCTGTCAGCGAAATGGTAGTCAATTTAAACCTCTTCCTCCCTGACTGTAAGAATGGTATTACTATTTGGACCAAAATAAATCAAGTTACAGCTAAATAATGAATATGGGCTTAACGTGCAGCCTTTCATCTTTAATTTGATGGTATTCATATCCAATTGGAGGAAGGGTTTAGGAATTACAGCTCTTTAATAGGTAGCCCCCTCTTTTTCAAGGGACCAACAGTAATTGGACAATTAACTCAAAAGCTGGTTTGGACAGGTGTGGGCTATTCCTTTATTTCTTCATCAATTAGGCATGTAAAAGGTCTGCAGTTGATACCAGGTGTGGTATTTGGAAGTTGTTGCTGTAAACGCACAATATGCTGTTTAAAGGAGCTCTCAGTGCAAATGAAACAGGTCATGCTTAGGCTGCCAAAAAAAATCTGAGAGATAGCAGGAACACCAGAAGTGCTAAAGTCAACCGGTTGGATGCACTGGTAAGCTCTACAACACAAAAATGGCCTGGGCATCCATGGAAGACAACAGTGGTGGATGATCGTAGAATCCTTTTCATGGTACTGAAAAACCCCTTTCACAACATCCAGCCAAGTAAAGAACACTCTCCAGGAGGTAGGCTTATCATTATCCAAGTCTACCATAAAGGGAAGACTTCAGAAGCGCAAATACAAACGGTCAAGAATTGAAGGCCAGATTAGACTTTGCCAAAAAAACATCTAAAAACCCAGAGCAGTTCTGGAACATCATTCTTTGGACATATGAAACTAAGTCTGTGTTGGAATAATGGAAAGAAAAAAGTATGGAGAAGTATGGAGAGTTCCAATGGCACTGGTTCACTAGTGTTTATTGATGATGTGACAGAAGTAGCCAGATTAAGTGTATAGGCGCTTCACTTGGACAGTGAACCAAAACATACTGCGAAAGCAAGCCAGGAGTGTCAGGTCCCCTGCGCTGCTTGCGGCGTCCTTGCATACCCCATCACTGCGAGCGGCATCTTCCCGTTCCTGTCCACAGCTTGCGGCTGTCCCTGCTGCCCCTCCCCAACCCGACAGTGTTTCTGACGCTGCACGCTCCAAGGCAGCTTCCTTATATGTGTGTCAGACCCGGCACACAATGATGACCTCAGTGATCACAAGAGAGGGAAAAGACACCTCCCACGTGTTGTAATTAACACTAATTGGAAATTAGTCAATCAGGCACACCCTGTGTGTATATAAGTTCACCTCAGTGCCATGTTGTGGTCTTTCATGGCCCAATAGCGGGTTTGTATTGTGGTTCATTCTCTGGTTACTGACTTTGGCTCGTTTCTCGTTTACTCTGTTTTCTGTTATCCTTGACCTCGGCTTGTAGTCTGACTACTCTCTTTTGCATAGCCCGGCCATTCTAATGACCGGTATTGCAATATCTGTGTGTCTTTGATCTGTCTGCGTGTTTGGGTTCTCCTGGTAATCGTGACAAGGAGTTTTGTTTTTTTTTAACTCAAAGAAGTGGAATATTCTGCAATTTCCAAGTCACCTTATCTCAACCCAATTGAACATGCATTTCACTTCCTGAAAACAAAACTTAAGGCAGAAAGACCCAAAAACAAATAACAACTGAAGACAGCTGCTGTAAAGGCCTGGCAGAGCATCACAAAGGAAGAAACCCAGCGTTTGGGGATTAAATATTAACATTGTGTTTAGGATTGTGTTAAATTTGCCATTTTCGTTTCGCCTCTTAAAACGAAAGAGGACTAGTCAACTTACTGAATTGGAGAACAGACAACTCAGTATCTCAGGTTAAGAAAATCACATTTCAAAATGTATAGTTAGGAAGTTCTGTAAGTATGTATAGAATCTGTGCCTTTAAATACCAAGAAGATTGTAAGGAGTAATCAAAGACTGTTTGAGCAAAATAAAAAAAATACACTTTTTTTTTGCTTTTCATCCAGTGCTAAGTTGATCTTTATTATCAAATCACTCACACTGTTGTCGTAGCATATTATATATATTATACCCCCATAAGTCTTGAAGAGCGTTTTAAGCATAATAATTTAAATAGGATAGATTAGGGTGTTGCGCTTAAATACAATAAAAACTAAATCATAAAAAAAAAGCTTACAAATAGGATATCTATCAAATTATAATACCAAATTCATATATATTGACCTCTTATTTCCAAATGTGGCCTAGTTCACAGAGTAATACTTTCTGCAGTTCAGTAAGACTTAACACCAGCAAACAAAAAAACACATCAAAGTACTGTACAGTCTCATATATATATATATATATAGGTAGTCTTTATTAATTAAATGAATACTTCAAATTTCTAATCCTTTTCCTTGATGCACCATATAGTTCACATGTAGCATAATCGGGGCAATGTCACTCCCTTGGCTGTGGCGTCCTTAACGAAGAACACCAATTTGGAAGATCCAGTATTCACTGTGCTGCAGCTAACCAAATGACACTACTATATTAAGATGTGAAATGGAGCTGTTTGTCCCTTAGTTTTTTGAAAGTCTGTGACCAATATTTGTTTCCTTGCATATTCAGTTCTAGTATTATTTTTTTTAATATGATAAAGTATTTGCACGCTGTGTTTCATATAATGCAGTGTTTATGAAAAGCTCACTACCCCTTTAACTGGAGAATAAATTGAGAATGGTTTTACTAGTGTATAATATGCAGCTGTAGTAACTCGTTTATAGTGCTTTATATAACCAACCCCCGGACTGCAAGCTGCTACTTAGAAGGTAAAACAGAAGGTTACTAAATACATATGTTGATAATGCAAGAAACATGTTCATACGGCTGCTCATAGCTTTATTTATAAGCAAATGCTGGCTTTCCGCTTAGACTGTAATGCTTAACCCTTGATGACAAATATAGTTGTGTGTCAACAGGGGAAAAAAGAAAACACATTTTGAAACTGCAATAAAAGGATTAAAAAAACATCCTACAGATCAGTATTCCTCTGAGTAGTTGTTATAACCAGACATATGCTGAGCTAAGGACTGAGAAGGGGCGAAACTGTTAGATTTTGAGGATTTCAGTGGCAAAGAGATGATTTACTTGAATAAAACTGCAGAAAGATTTCTGAAAGCTCATTAGGCAGAATATGACAGATGGGAACAGCTTGTCCAGTCAGACTGACGCATATCATCCTGCTTAAATCTTCAGACCCCATTTCATCTCTGGCCTTATTTCACATTTAATCAGTTTTTAATTATTTGTTTTATTATTGTCCCTTATGAATTTTGTTATGATAGCCAGTCACTGACCTCCTTACGTGTTTCCTAAATGGACACTTAAGGAGAAATTATGATTCATGTCTTTGTCATAGTTTACTTACAAACTCTTATAGTTTGGATTTTCCTACTTTTTACCATCCTCCCTTACATAGAGCAATACAATCATTCAATGCCAGACTATGGTATTTGTTCACCAATTTCTATATGTAATCATCAACAATAGAAAACATGCACCTATTTATCAATTATTTTCTTGAAAGCAAGTTCAATGTCTTTGGAAATATGATTTAAAGGGACATTATAGTTACCCGAACAACTTATTGAATGTGTTCAGGTAAGTATAATCCGCTCCTTTGGGCTTTTTGCAGTAAACACAGAGGAAAGGCATTTACATTACAGCCTAAGGATACCTTTACTGGCCATTTCTGAGATTTCTACTAGAGGTGCTTCCTGGGGCAGTGCTGCACACTGTGTAGCACTGACATTCAGTGTCTCCACCCTCTGCATGGAGGCACTGAACTTTCCTCATAGAGATGCATTTATTCAATACATCTCTATGATGAGATGCTGATTGGCCAGGGCTGTGTTCGGCCCCTGATCTGCCTCCTTGACATGCTTAGCCAATCCAATGCGTTGATATGAGAAAGCATTGTGATTGGCTCAGATCACCACTTCTGAGGATGTCTGGTAAGAAAGCCCACCAGGGGCAGAGCCAGCAGCAGCAAACTGAAATAAAGGTGAGATTTTACTATATTTATGGGGGCAAAGAGAGTCCTGGGGAAAGGGGGGGAGGGGGAACTAGATGGTGTTTTTAACACTATAGGGTTATGTTTGTGTTTCTGACCCTATATTGTTCCTTTAATTCTTGGGTTCCCGAACGACTTTAGCCATCATAAAGCAAAGCTCAGGTTGTTGGTGTGTTGGAAGCAGAGTGCATTGTAGTTCCAAAATCTATTATGGTCACACCAGTAAGTGATGTTGGTACTGTTAAGTTAATTTCGGTTAAATGGGTAAATGCTTGACATTCCCTTTGTTTCTAAGCATTGTTGGCTTTTGTCAACGGAAGAACACAAACCTTGTTTGCCTTTTTCCAGAGTATTGAAAGAAATGCCTATGTCTCATTAAAAACGTTAATCTCTGAAAACGGATTTCTTTGCAATAGACTTCACATTTGAATCTTTTATTAGAATTTAAATTTCGTATTATTTCCTACTCCTTTCATGCTTTGATTTCCCCTATTATATTTATGATAATTATTGTTCCCATAATTTACAGTACATTTGTAGACTTGATTGTGTGCAGCTTGATTAGGAAGTTCTGATTTCTGAACCTCTTTGTTATCAAATTAGTGACTCATCTGTACACCAGCAATCTGTTTAATGACACGCAGACAACAATTATTGCCTCTATTCCTCTGAGTCATTTTACTGCCGTGTGCAGCATCGGCAATACTGTATCGTGAATATGGTGATTTAAAACACCTTGCAGCAAATGACCAAAATAACTGGTAATAACAAAATTCATAACCCAAGAATCCTGTCTGGAAATCCAAAGCCGGAACGTACAGAGACTGAGTGAATTTGTGATGAAGATGCGCAGTCAAGCCATGCTGCTAAGAGCATCACTGACCCCTGCTGGTGAATTGCTAAAAATGTCCACACTAGTTGTATGCCTATTCTTGGATTACTGAAAACTAGTATTTTGATTATTTGAAAACTAGTATTTAAAATAAATCAACTGAATTTTTTTTTTTTTTTTTTAAATGATAGATTTTAATAAAAAAGCATGAATGGAGAAATATCAATTTTTAAATCTCATTAGGATTTGTTTATATTATCATCCCTGAATGGACTGGTGTTAAGTGGAAAAGATACAAGTGCAGGGAGCACCAACTTGTAGCAAAATTCCAGTGCTCCCTTGCCTATTATTCCTTTCTATACGATGTGTGTGTATTTAGTTTGGCACCAATTCATTTGAATGCTCTCTAAGCTTGCACAGTCATGTTGTTCTTATATTTCATATGATTAAATTGTTTAATCTTCTGTGCTACCTTTCTGTTGTTGTCCCAACATACTACTAGAGATATGTGAACTCCAAAATAAAGATCCATTGTATGGCCTGCCTTTCTGCCTGTGTTTCGGGATTTTCTGTGAATGCTAACTAAAATACAGTAAATGTTGGCCTAAATGTTGTGTACCCTTTTTTTTTTTTTGTTTGACAACTACATGACAATTTAGTAAGACACCTGAAACGTGTTATTAACTTGCCAAATGTTCTTATCTACTCATTATTTTACTATTTTGCTGTCCTTCCATAGAAAACTGACAGCTGAACTACATATACTATAAACTGTTGTTATGCATAGCTTTATAATGTATTTAGTTTGCTCCCATATATAACAATAAGAGTAGATAGTTGGCTTTGAAAGGTCATTTCTGGTGACATTTAAGGGACATTTAGAAATAAGGCATATCTCTTTTTAATTTATTTATTTATTTATTTTTTTCAATTTTCCCATCCATAAATTAAGGTGAGTATGAGATTTTGTTATACCAAAATATGTTTCTTTTACAAATAATAATATACAATTCTTTTAATAGTGTAACAACACTAACAAATGCTGAATATCTTCCAAATCACATGTTTAATTCGAGTTTATTATTTTGACAAAATTCTGTTTTGCTGACACTGTTGATTTTTTTTCCTGCCCTGCATGGCTAGGTAAATTATTTTCACTTCCCCGTTAATTTTAATTTATCTGGAGAAAATTGAGATTCCCTTTTTAAATAGATACTTTTACTGCTGGAGTCAGAAAATGTTCCACGGCTGTTTGATAAAAGGATTGTGTAACACCTAAATAATCCAGTTTGCTCCATGACCAATGTAGTTAGTGTAATCTCTGTGCAAACATGTCAAGCCTGGAATTAACCAAATGGGAAAATATTACGAACAGTACAATGAGGTACATCAATCACAACATAATTTAAAAAATAAATATATCCAAAGCCTAATCAAAGTCCATTTAAAAAAAATAAATAAAATAAAATAACCTGATCTCTTGCTAAATACAGCAATCAGCAACACTTGGACAAGGCAGTTTCTGATACAAGACAATTATTTTATTGCTGACTGAAATAAGACGGTCTTTTTATTTTAAATACATTTTTTGGTGTGCTCTTTCAAAATGCTATCTTCAGCTGCTGTCATCAGCAGGACCTATTGAACTGGCACTATTGCGTAAAGATCGGTAACAGCATATTGTTTTGACATAGACATTGAGCATATAACAAATTGAGCTGAGATTATGGATTGCTTGGCATATTCATGAATTGATTATACGTATTCAGGTGCAGCAATAGGCAGGACTACAATCTGAAATTAAAGAGGCACATGTGTTCAATTCTAACTACTAGTAACATTGAAATTAAATTAAACTGGATATATTTTAACAACTAGAGTGGCCTGGAAGACATCAACTATGTCATCCTTAGGTAGAGAGGAATGATCTGTGTTGGGAATGCCTTAAAGAAATCCAGTTGGTTGTTGTTCCTTGGCTTTGTACAGTTTGGCTCATGAAATTACTCAAAACAATAATATTGACTTATTGAGAAGTTACAGTAGAATATTTAGATATTTATCTTCATTGGTTGGCTTTAATCATTTTGCTGCATGAGTGAGGAGTTTTAAGAGTATGGTATGAATCATTTGTGGGGTGCATTGTTATTAAGCTAAAATAGACATTCTTAGTTGAAGATATTCTTTCTTTAAATCAATATATGGTTCCTGATGTGTTTCTTCAGAATATAAAAGTGACCACCACTAGAGTACGGTCCAATTTATTAGCCAGAGTAGTAAGCAATTAAAAAGAATAGAAATGTGGGAGACAAGTTATCGGTTTCCCCCAACCTGTGCAGGGAGCAGTTACAGTGTGTGGAGTGTCACTTTTAATTTTATGAATAAAATTCACAAGTACAGAAGCAGAAATAAGTTCACCTTGAACCTCATATTTTGTTCTTGTAGAGATTTTTATCGCTATGTTTTTATGCACTCTGCTGTGATTTGCATTTATTTTTCCAAATAGCTGGTTCACATCCTACTATTTATAGATGAACCCAGGCATGAAGGGGTGCATGCATGTTAGTTCTTGAAAACCCTCTGCTGTAATTGTTCTTGTTGTGCCCATATCATGGTCACCTTTGTTTGTCAGTAGATGTTATTTAGAGCTCTCACCGAGCCAATGCTGGAGAACTTCTCCCTGGTTTTAATCAGCCTCGAGCTGTCATTGCACGGTTGTCACCGGCGCATTAGCCGCTAATCGCCACTTGCTGATTAGTAAAGTGGATGGAAATCACAGCTCTGTGTGCGTCCAAATAAGATGCTCATCAGCTGGATCTGTGATGGGGCCAGCAAGCTTGTGTAAACTTTAATCAAGGACATGAGACGTAACCTCAAGAGGTGTTCTTCAAACTTTCCTGTTTTTTATTTTCTATCAATGTAGTAAATCTCAGTCAGTTTATCAACATAACTACACAATAAAATATGTATGACTGTGCATGTTTAAACTTGCACAAATTGCCCAGTAATATATGTAATTACATTGACATACTTTTTAGTATAAAGAGGTTTTGTAAGGATGGTCTTGCATGATCTATAGGGCACCCAAGGATTGATTGCCAACCTACTGTTTAGCAAACAAATTTCAGAAGAGATTTAAAGACATTGCCTGTTGTACATTCTCACATAAAAATTAATCGGAACTAGTCATACATGTGCAGTAGAAAAATAATGGATAAAAAAATATGACCGAGAGACAAGTGTGCTATAAGATATATAGTTTTTCTCCTATTTTTTAAATCTGCCCACATGTAAAAGAAATCTTGAAATACTGCTTTTATAGGGACACCAGATTTTTATAGTCACCAGAAATACTACAGCTTATTGAATTTGTTTTGGTGAGTAGAATCATTACCTTCAGGTTTTTTGCTGTAAACACTGTCTTTGCAGTGTTTACATTACAGCCTAGTGATAACTTCACTGGCCACTCCTTAGATGGCTGTTAGAGATCCTTCCTGGGTCATGGCTGCCTAAAATGCATCCAAACATTCAGTGTCTCCACCCTCTGCGTGCAGACACTGAACTTTCCTCATAGAGATTCATTGATTCAATTCATCTCTATGAGGAGATGCTGATTGGCCAGGGCTGTGTTTGAATCATGCTGGCTCTGCCCCTGAACTGCCTCCTTGTCAGTCTCAGCCAATCCTACGGGTAAGCATTGTGATTGGATCAGGCTACCACTTCTCGATGATGTCAGCAGACTGCTTGTTTTTCTGAGGCAAACAGCAGGCAGGTCTACAGCTTCAGGCTTGAATACAGTAAGATTTTGCTATATTTATGGAGGCATGAGGGGCCCAGAGGGATAGATGGTGGTGTTAACACTATAGGGTCAGGAATACATGTTTGTGTTCCTGACCCTATAGTGATCCTTTAAATTATAAGCATTTGTTACATAGGCCATGTGATAGTGCAGTCCTTGAAACTAGCTAGATTGAGAAACCATACCTTTAATTTTCTACATAATATAAATATAGTTACTTCACCGAAGAGCAACTATGTTGAAAAAAATAAGTGTATATGTTTTAATAAATGTCATGAAAAACTATGTTTCAAAGTAGTGGATTGCTGTCTGTAGAAAACAGAAACACAAATGGTTTGCTATCAGCCTCCACGACCACTTCTACTTTTAGAAGTGGTCATTGAGCAAGCAATCTGTACGTGCAGTATTTCTGCAGGGACATCTGCACTTTTGTGCTGGGGGATAGTTGCATCCCCGGCTCATGTGGCTCAGGCAGCCTTGTTTTGTGCAAAAATTACACCTGTTGTCCATGTGTACTGCACACAGGCGATAGGTATAATTAGCTTCTTCACTTGATGTGCATAAATTCACCTCCCTCGCTCCATGTTTACAGCCCTCTCCACCACCTGTGACAGACTTTTCCCACATCTCACTCCATAATGACACCCTCCTGTCTTTGTGTCCATAATGACAGACTTCTCCTCTTTTCTCTCCTTCTGTAATGAAAGACCTCTCCTCCTCCAAAGACAGGCCTCTTACCACCTTCCCTGTCTCCCCCCGAAGACAGACCTCTTACCACCCCTCCCTGGCTCCAGCCCAAGACAGACCTCTTATCTCACCTCCCTGTCTCCCCCCCAACGACAGACCTAATACCTCTCCTCCCTGTCTCCCTTCAAAGACAGACCTCTTAACTCCCTTCCTCGTCTCTTACCTTACTGTCTCCCTCTATAATGAACGACCTTTCCTCCCTCTCTCTGTAATGGCAGTGGCAGACCTCTCAGTCTGGAAGTGCCTCTAATGGCTCTCTGGAAGAGTTAACATTGTTTTACATTGTAGGGTTAAGGGGACAGGGACACTGCACCCAGACCACTTGAATGAGAAAATCAGTGGTTCCTAAACCAGTCCACATGTGTCCCCCCTACCAGCCCATGATTTAGAGAATACCCGGGTGTCTAAGGTTTTTTTTTTCTTCTAAAAACACATTAGACACAACTGGGTAATCCCTAAATCCTGAACTGGTAGGGGATCTGTGAGGGTTGGTTTGGGAACCACTGCATGAATTGAAATGGTCTGAGTGTCTATTTTGTTCCTTTAATGTGTTACTGGATACACACTTCTGACTGGTGTGATTGTATTGATTTTGTCCTAACTAGACTGATGGAACTATTGCCCTAATTAGCCAGATGTCTCATTAAAAATATTTTCTCCAATGTTTTTTTTCCTTTACTTTTAAGTTGTTAATAGAACAAGCAAGAAAGAATACAAGAGATTTCTTGCAGAGAGTTTATTTGGAGAAAAATATTGGACTTTTAAATATTTTCTTTTTATTACATAAATTTTTATCCCATTATTATTTAGCCCCGTAGCCCTGTGTGGTCTTGTACTTTAGTAGTCCGTTATTACTTCCATGTAAGATCATTTCAGTAACTCTAACTCCGTACCTTCTGCAGATGTTTAATTGCAGAGCCTGCAGCCATGAAAGCTTAATAATATTTTCTTCACTTGTGTGAGATTACTTTTATGTACTTTTGTATTTTGAGGAACCATGTTGGTAAAAGGTAGATTTCATAAAAAGTTTCTGAAGGCAAGTGCAGAAATGTACAATATTCCCTAGATAACATACCTCCTTGGACTATGCATTCGTAAAAGATGGAAGTTGATGGAAAAAATATAAGAAACCTTTTTTTCTATTTTTAATTCGTTTTAAAATTTTGTAGTATCATTATTCACCTCAACAATGTTTCAATTGGAGTTGGGTGTATATGTGTGTGTGTGTGTATACTTATATTATAATATACTTTAAAACTGCTTGGGACTCTTCTTTGTCAGACCTTAGAGGGTTACTAAAACCCTTTGGATAGGAAAAACCTGTTAAAAAGAAAAACAATGTATGCTGAGAATTGACATTAGGAAGCCCGGAACAGAGTTCTGGGCTGTGAATGTCATGTGTGCAACTAGAACCCAGCACACAATTGCAAATATCTCTGAATGTGTAGTGTTTCAAGCTGAAACACTGCACATACTGTCTCCAACCACCATGACCACTTCAAATCACTGAACTGGCAAAGTTTGTTGGAGTAACCCTTTAATATGCTCAGGTGCAGCCCGCTTAAAATATGTTATAGGACAAAAAAAAGATGTGTACTAACAGGATTCGACAACGGTGCTACATCAAACCTATCTCCGCTTCACAAAAGGTTGAGCTACCGGTCTTGTGGAATTCCTCATATACATCAGTGTTGTACTCTCGCACATGAGCAAGAGAACAGTACTGACCTGTGCTGCTGGCGAATGATGCGCCAGGAATTGAAGAAAGAGGATTGCTACGCTCAAAGGGGACAGCATCAGGTAAGTTTATCTTACCTCTGCTGCACACCCAGACCAATGCACACCAAGTGGGGTTGTCAACCCAGAAGATGATAGAGCTGCTTTAACAGAGCAGGAGATAAAAACTGTAAAGTAAACACACAGTGCTATAAGATCTGTTGAAAATGAGTGAGTGTGAGTCACGGTGTGGCTTGGTCTGCATAACCAAAACCCAAAAAGTTATTTAACTCCTAAATGATATATACACCAAAACTGTTTAATTATACTATAGTGTTTTTGTTAGTTTTTTTCGTTTTTGTGCTTATTGTCCTTTTAATCAGCACATACATCTTACATTTTTTTTAAAACTAAACTTGGAACAATAACATCTAAGCTCAGCAAATTATTTCTAATTGTGTCATCTGTCACTTTAAAATATTTTATACCAGTTCACATGACTGCAGTGCTGTTTCAATGGAGCTTTGCACTGTTAATACCTTTAGCTTTCAACTCCTACCCAGCACTGCAACCTTCCCATGCAAATCCTTTCTCTCAACTGATTTATAAGTAATAAACAGTTTGTTTTTACTATCTCAAATGCATGCAAGTCTTGTGTTTAGTAAAACTGTCTTTAGACTTTATGTCCTTACAATATTTGTCTTAAGGCATTTTGTGTTGGTGCAGTACTTATGTTATGATTAAACATTTCAATACACCTATTCTTTGCATCTGCTCCACTGGGTTAATGTGATCAACTGGTACACACATCCTCAATGGCTTGTCTCTCTCAAGGGATGCAGATCTGTGACTTAGTACTTGATAAAGCTTCATCCTTCAATGTTGCAGCAACAAGATGAATGATGTCCACAGCACCTTGATCTCTCATGTCTCTGTCAGAATCGGTAGTGATATGTGTAAAGTAAATATCTTCAACAATGGTAGCGTGAGTAAAAAATTGAGCAGATAAGTTATCCCTCCATGCATAGAGTACAGAGAATGCAGTAAACCCTAGTTTAGCATATTCACAATAGTCAATATGAATAAAGAAAAGGGTGATGAAAATTGTGAGTTACAAATAAGTATTGACTTTAATTCCCCCCTCCCCCCATATTTTGATGTAATTAAAGGGTACTCCATTCACCATGACCACTTCAGTGATTTGAAATGGTCATGGTGCCTGGAGTCTGTATGTACAGCGTCTCAGTACTCATACACCTGCATTCATGATCATTTTGATTATAGAAAACTTGAGACCCCTGGTGCAGGTGTAAATGATATTCTGTTGCATCTCGTGTAGTGTAGCTGGAAAAGGGGATACAAAAGGATGATAGCTGTAAAATGTAATATTTATTTGAACTAAATTGCAAATAAACAAGCAGGCACTCTGGATTATTGCACAGTCAGTGTGTACAAGGATGCCACAATGGAGACGCTAAATGATGAGAATGTGTCATGTGCTTTTCAGCTCAGCCACAGACATTTTTTTCTGCATGATACATATTCCATGCCTTGATAGCCATTGACCCTAAGAGATTAAAGCTATGCTATAGTTAATATGCTGTATTTGAGGAAATCCTTATATGTTTACATTAGCTAGGAAACAGGAAATCAAAATGCATTTCCAGTACAAGCTGTAGGAAGGAATTTTCTTTTACACAAGCATTTACAAATCAGAAATAGGTACGGTAGGAAACAAATAATACATTTCCAAACCTGCTGTATGATAATAATGGGACTTTTACATTTTGTCAGTATCTTACGTAACATTTGGGAGCATACACATCTATATTCTTATGTTGGAAGTCTTCATTGTTGGAAGAGCGCTGGCTCACTTATAACAGATCTGCAGCATAGATATTTTAGACCAAAGTCCTGTAGCATCAGCATTCAGCACATCATCCATCTATAGCAAAGTGTGCTGACAGCTTCTTGCTCTCTGTGATGTATCAAGTACCTCTCTCAGGCACAATTGGACACGCTGCAGATATGCTTGGCTCATAAGCTGCTCAAATCTTAACAATAAAGGCCCAATTATTTTTACTACAGTATATACATTTTCTTACAGGTAGATAAAACTATTAAAACAATTGTAAATAGACGTTTAATGTAGTCCGACATCGTTTGTTTTTCATGGATTGTCACGATGTACAAAATTCGAAAATAACTTTGATCCACAGTATACATTATCTACCATCACCAACAGATGGAATAATGTATGCAGCTAATAACCTATATTGTACTGACTCCATTATAATCTTTTATAATTCTATGTGTAGTCTATTTTTTTTTTTCTTTGATGGGGTAATGATTCCAGTCAGAGTAATAGGTCCATGTCTTCCAACTAATGTATGTTCAATTATGTTCAACAAATACATATTACTAGTGCCTTAACTTGCTGGGATCTGTGGGGAGCCACGGTGTGGTGGCAAGGAATGATATTTTACACTTATTACATAAAAATATGGTGAAAGGGTCACATTATGCATGAAGAGTCTTCCGTATGTTAATGCTTTATGTAGACCAGGCTTTCCCAAACTCCGGCCCTCCAGATGTTGCTGAACTACAACTCCCATGATTCTCTGGCTATCTATTTCATTCAAAGGATCATGGGAGTTGCAGTTCAGCAACATCTGAAGGGCCGGAGTTTGGGGAAGCCTGATGTAGACAATGCATTAAAACAGCCAAGGTATATGGGATATGTAGTATAGCTCCAAGCAAGATTTCTGCTCATTGCATAGGCTGCTTTCAGGTTATACACAGTTTTATAGGTTTTTTTCTCTCGAAAACCGTGATACGCTCCATGCATGGGTGCAGCAGCATATTGAGCTCTCTGCTGAGCCAGAGAAGGGAGGGGATTGATTGGGTCATGGACAGAAAGAGTAAAAGTAAAACTCCTTAGACATCACCAGTCAGGGGACGTCTTAAAGCTGCAGCACTGTTTGCTGTTGTAACAGTGACAGGGTTCTCACTGCATCAAGCTTTGTAATGATGCAGCATTGTGTTCCTTTAATAATGTTACAAGCATTACTAATCAAGCATCATTGAAACATTAAACTGAAATGACATTGAGTAGAATGGGGATATGTAAGTTAACATACATCTGACTATTCTACAAGCCTCTCCATGGAGGGGTAGTTAACAAAATACAGCCCATGATGCCAACTATGGTCTGCTATGTAGACGGTTAGTTTAATGCCAAATCCAGCAAAATATAGTTGGCTGGTTAAAACCAGGCATCTTTATCAAAGAGTATTGTGGGGTGCTATTGTCCTTACATGTGTCTACTTATTGACACTCATTGTGCTTTGGTGTTTGTTTTGTAGAACACTGTAAGAATGAATGATACATATAGGATCAAGTAAACTGTACTGGGGGTTTGATGTCATATGAATCACCTCTGCAAAAACTGACCAAATGAGACCTGTATCCTGGGGCTATGCACTAAAGTGCGAATTCAAAGTAGCCAAATTGGTAAATTTCAGCTATGCTTTAATTTCAGTGCTTCCAGCACACTGGCCTGAAGTTCTATTTGAAATAACCCGGTAAGTGAAAGTTTAAAAAAAAAAAAAAAAAAAGAAAGTTCTAACCTTTCAAATGAACATCATGCACAAACAGGTTTTGTTGGCAATGTGTTAACCTCCATACCAATAATAAAACAATCATTTTGGGACTGTATTTGGAATTTATCCTTAATTTGTGGAAGTCTATTTTTGTGTTGTTTATAGTTTTGTTCTGTATTCTCCATTCTCTGCATCAATGTGTGAAGTCATTAGGAATGTGTAGACAATTAGTTTAGCTGTATGCGATTCTATAGAAAACAGAATTGACATTTGGGTTAGCATAATACCCTTTAGTTAAACATTCTGAAAAATTATAAAGGGTGAAGCTTGCATAAAAGGTGTCAGAAAGCCTAAAATCTACTCAAGACATTGTTAAATTTGTGTTTGGAAAAGTGCAGTCACTGTGCCATAAGATAAATTAAATCAAGCTGTTAAGCTTTTCCCATTTAAGTGGAAAAACCCTTCTGCATCGATGAGATGTCAAATGAGCCTAAAGATTTTACTTAAATCTAATTTTATTTATAAGCGTATTATTCCTTTTTATTCCTTTATTTAAACTGGGCCTTTATTAGATTGCGGAAGGCACTTAAATCATTGTCAGGATATAAAATGGGACCATAAGATGCACTTATTTCTGTGCACTGAACTATGACATACCGAAGTAGGATTGTTTTATGCAGCATGCTGTAAAATGTGACACTTTCAGCTTCAGTAGTGTTAAGTGGAACAGTTAGAGCTATGATATTCATTATACGTTTATTTTATTTTTCTGCTTGAATTTTGTTTTTGTCTACTACCCTAACAATATGAAAACAGATTAAAAAATATAAAAGTATTTTGACAATAGTCAATATGTATATACACTCAAATATTTCCATTCTCAGCCCCCTACTATTTACATTATTTATAAATGATCTGCCTAATCTCTGCAAATCCTCAAATGTACACATGTACGCAGACGGCACAGTAATCTATGCAAGCAAATCCGATCTACTGCAGCTTGAGGCTGTGCTCCAAGACCAGTTTACAGAGGTAGAAAAGTGGATCGCAAAAAACTAACTCTTCCTAAACACTGACAAAACTGTCACAATGATTTCTGGAACAGTAACTAAATTACACAAATTATACAATTCCCACCTATCCATCAAAACAAAAATAGCACACTGACCGCAGTCCACTCTTTCATATACTTGGGTATGATGTTAGACCCTAATTTATCTTTTGGCCTCCACATAGGAAAACTTGCATCTAAACTTTATCCAAAACTAAGTGCCCTGTACAGAAAGAAAGCCTGCCTAAGCCCTACAGTAAAGGAAAAGATTGTACAGCAAATGCTGATGCCAATAATTGATTATGGGGATGTAGTATATACATCTGCACTGCAATCACACATTAATAAACTCAATACATTGTATAACTCTTTCTGCCGATTTGTGCTACAATGTAATTACAGGACCCACCATTGTGACATGCTAAAAGAACTAAACTGACTGTCGCTGGAATCCAGACCCACCTTGTCTTTAAGAGCTTTTCTGGGAAACTCCCACCCTACCTGAGCAGAAAGCTCTCCCTGGCTGTTCCTACCTCCTATAACCTCTGATCCAGTACAAACACTTTACTTAGTCTACCTGAATACAAAAAAAAAAAGCAGTCCGATCCTCCTTTTCCTACAGAGCGCTGCAATTGTGGAACTACCTCCCGCACACTTTAAAATCTTCCACAAGCCTAAAGTCGTTTAAGAGATCCCTCTCTACATACCTTGAAACAGAATGCACGTGTCATGGTTGATTATATATTTCCTACCTGTTCTATGTTAAATTTTGAATATATATTATATTAATATTGTTTTTGTATTTTATTGTACCCTAATGTATCAATGCAATGTTTTATGGACCCAGGACATACTTGAAAACAAGAGAAATCTCAATGTATCTTTCCTGGTAAAATATTTTATAAATAAATAATGTAAAGTGGGGTGTAGTAAAAAAAAAAAACAACAAAAACAAAACAAAAACATAATTGTTTCATATGTACTGTAATTTTCTTTTCTTGATTATATATGGCAGCTTTTATTTATGGGTTAGCGCCTCCCCTCACAGCAGAAAGGACAGGAAATAGAACTCTGACATTTAGATAAATAGGTCCACCCATCTCCATCAAGCAGTCTTAGTAACTAGCTTCACAACTCTAATAGTAGATGGATGGGAATGTAATGCTGGCATGTATAATGATCAGGAAAAGAAAATTACAGTAAATGTGAACTATTTACGTAATTCCTGATCAAGCATGGCAGCATTTACTTATGGATAATACCCAAGCAGTATATATAATGGGAGGGACAGAGTTCAAATACAGCTAATAGTTATAAAAACAGTTATTGAGCTGCAAAAACTTAATAAGCCTTATCAAAATGCCAAACAAGTAATCAATATGTTATTGCCATAATATCTGCACAGACAAGTTATTGTACCCCAGAAGTGTATCCAAATATAGGGGATATCTTGGTAAATTATAGTGCCAGGTAGAAATGATAACCAGGCCTCCAAAAGGAACAAGTCTTAATGATTGATATTCACAAGTCTAGACTAATACAAGACAAACGCCTGTAAAAAAAATGATAGACCGGTCTTGGTATGGAGAATAATAAAACAGATTAAAAGAGAACCTCCTTGAAACATAAACACATGATCTGGAAATAATAACCCTCTTTGGCAAAAACCAACAGAAGTTAATGTCCTTCTCTAATCTAGAGCTAATTTAGAGAAAATACTCAATGGATGGCACTTTCAAATCAGAACTTTGCCAAAGGCACAACTTCCCAACACCAGGCTGGAGCAAGCCATTCAAGAAAGTCATACCCTCCTATCAAACAGGGACGAGAGAGTAAACTTAAAATCCTGCTATTCTTTGGAAGTATGAATTTACCAAAGACAGAATTTTCATTGCTTCATTTTGCATTGTGAGTGCACCCCTTCAATCCCGAGAGAGGCAGTTGCACCCACCTTCTTTCCCACGCCGTGCCAGTTTTCCGCGGCTTGTCCTGCCTTCATGGCTGAGATGATCAGTCTTTAATATCTCAGCTAAATCAATGCTTTCCTGTAGGAAAGCAGTTGGAAGATATTGTGCATGTTCTCTATGGGTAACATTCAGCACCTCTATGCAGAATGTGGAGACTCTGAACAAAGGTGCTGCACATTGTGAACTGACACAGGACTCTAGTGGCTGTCTGAGTGACTGTCACTAGAGGTGTTACTAGGCAGCAATGTAAACACTGCCTTTTCTCTGAAAGGCAGCATTTACATTGAAATGGCTACAGGGACAGGCTATAGGCACCAGAACAACTACATTATGCTGTAGTGGTTTTGGTGACTATAGTGTCCCTTTAAGAATTTTATATTTCCCGTAAATTAAACTTCCTTCGCTAGTTTAAAAAAAACAAAAAACTTTTTTTTAGCTGGCTCCTAGATTCCAAACAAATTTGTCAAGCCCTGATGTAATGCATGTGTGTCTATATGCAGTAGAGAAAGAGTGTGTGTGTGTGTATATATATATAATGTATAGGGGATGTAGCGAGTGTGTGTATAGGTAATGTAGTGTGTAGGGGATGTATAGAGTGTATTTTTAGGAAATGTAGTATGTGTGTGCTTACGAGGAACCTAGTGTATGCATAGGGGATCCAGAGTGTGTATGTCACAAATGTAGTGTGTGTAGGTGGTGCAGTGTTTGTGTAGGGGATCTAGTGTGTGTTTGAAGGACTAAGAGTGTGTAGAGGATTCAGAGTGTATATAGGGATCTAGTGTCTTTAAATGATCCAGAGTTGGGTAAGGGACTTAGTGTATGTCTGGAATGTAATGTGTTTAGGGGTGCAGTATGTGTATGAGGGTTTCTGTAGTCTATATACATATGTTTGGGTGCAGTGTGAGAGGGGTGCACTGTGGGTGTGCTATGTGAGTGAGTGAGGGGTGCTGTGTGCAAGAATGCCCTGGGTCTCGCGAGAGGAACCCGGCGGAGCTGACAGAGCTCCTCCAGGTCCTCTCCTTTCTCCCCCCTCCCTCCCAGCCGGTGGCCGCATCTCACTGCATGTGGGCCGATGAGGGAGATCTTTGATCTTCCCACCGGCACGTCATGGAATGCAGCAGGGCCGGCGCTTGGATAGCGCGGGCCTTGCATGGTCCAGCCGGGGAGATCCTGTGTCCTTCCCTGACGGTCTTGGCCCATGGCCATCGCGGTTCACCGGCATTTGCCTGATGGCCAGTCCAGGCCTGCCTCTATCTATTGAGACGCTGGCAGCTATGCATTCTAAAGATTGGGGTATGTGGACTGACATTGGTCTGGAATTTAAAGAGGATTTGACACAGATCATTAGTAAATTTAGGTGATTACTATGATGATTCTAAGATCATTGTGTAGCTTGTTTTATCTGCATAGATATTAACTCCAGTACAAGCACATAATTCACAAATAATACATCAATGCAATATCAGGAATGAGCACCACGTATTCAAATTTAGGCACCGAGACCATGTGAAAATGTTAGCCAAATGTTTGTCACAAACAAGTTACAATTTTATGTTAAACAGGATAACTCCATAGCCAGATGCTACTTAGGAAAAGACCATTCTCAGGGCCATTATTATCAAGCTTTCTCCAATATTTGGAAAGCTGCCCTCATCAGAGTTATACTGTTTTAACTTGTTTATACATTTAGTGAGACTTATAAAATGGTTCTTATCCAACTTGTAACTCATAGTGGAAATACTTATGAGATGCATGAATAGTCCCATAAAGGAATGTCTGTAAATCATTGGTTCATGATTTCTTATTTTGGGACGAAAATAAAAATTCCCCATACTATGTTTAGGATGCCCCCATTGGTTGAAGCAGGTATAACATTCACATCTGACTTTAGGCAGCTGCCAAGTAAATATCTGCTATCATAGTACTGCCTTTGTCAAGGAAGAGAGAGTCCTGTTTAACACTGGGAAAATTCCAATTAAGATATTTAGTTTAGATTATATTGTATTATGTTATCATTGAAGATTGGCTCCCTCAGCTGATTTTAAAAGGGTAGAATGGATCACCAAGCTATTGCTATGTGCGTCACTTGCATCCCTGTCAACAATGTTTATGAATCACTTTTGCAAGTTTTGATATATTATTCAATTCCATAAAGATTGGTTTATACAGGGAGTGCAGAATTATTAGGCAAGTTGTATTTTTGAGGATTAATTTTATTATTGAACAACAACCATGTTCTCAATGAACCCAAAAAACTCATTAATATCAAAGCTGAATATTTTTGGAAGTAGTTTTTAGTTTGTTTTTAGTTTTAGCTATGTTAGGGGGATATCTGTGTGTGCAGGTGACTATTACTGTGCATAATTATTATGCAACTTAACAAAAAACAAATATATACCCATTTCAATTATTTATTATTACCAGTGAAACCAATATAACATCTCAACATTCACAAATATACATTTCTGACATTCAAAAACAAAACAAAAACAAATCAGTGACCAATATAGCCACCTTTCTTTGCAAGGACACTCAAAAGCCTGCCATCCATGGATTCTGTCAGTGTTTTGATCTGTTCACCATCAACATTGCGTGCAGCAGCAACCACAGCCTCCCAGACACTGTTCAGAGAGGTGTACTGTTTTCCCTCTTTGTAAATCTCACATTTGATGATGGACCACAGGTTCTCAATGGGGTTCAGATCAGGTGAACAAGGAGGCCATGTCATTAGATTTTCTTCTTTTATACCCTTTCTTGCCAGCCACGCTGTGGAGTACTTGGACGCGTGTGATGGAGCATTGTCCTGCATGAAAATCATGTTTTTCTTGAAGGATGCAGACTTCTTCCTGTACCACTGCTTGAAGAAGGTGTCTTCCAGGAACTGGCAGTAGGACTGGGAGTTGAGCTTGACTCCATCCTCAACCCGAAAAGGCCCCACAAGCTCATCTTTGATGATACCAGCCCAAACCAGTACTCCACCTCCACCTTGCTGGCGTCTGAGTCGGACTGGAGCTCTCTGCCCTTTACCAATCCAGCCACGGGCCCATCCATCTGGCCCATCAAGACTCAATCTCATTTCATCAGTCCATAAAACCTTAGAAAAATCAGTCTTGAGATATTTCTTGGCCCAGTCTTGACGTTTCAGCTTGTGTGTCTTGTTCAGTGGTGGTCATCTTTCAGCCTTTCTTACCTTGGCCATGTCTCTGAGTATTGCACACCTTGTGCTTTTGGGCACTCCAGTGATGTTGCAGCTCTGAAATATGGCCAAACTGGTGGCAAGTGGCATCGTGGCAGCTGCACGCTTGACTTTTCTCAGTTCATGGGCAGTTATTTTGCGCCTTGGTTTTTCCACACGCTTCTTGCGACCCTGTTGACTATTTTGAATGAAACGCTTGATTGTTCGATGATCACGCTTCAGAAGCTTTGCAATTTTAAGAGTGCTGCATCCCTCTGCAAGATATCTCACTATTTTTGACTTTTCTGAGCCTGTCAAGTCCTTTTTTTGACCCATTTTGCTAAAGGAAAGGAAGTTGCCTAATAATTATGCACACCTGATATAGGGTGTTGATGTCATTAGACTACACCCCTTCTCATTACAGAGATGCACATCACCTAATATGCTTAATTGGTAGTAGGCTTTCGAGCCTATACAGCTTGGAGTAAGACAACATGCATAAAGAGGATGATGTGGTCAAAATACTCATTTGCCTAATAATTCTGCACTCCCTGTACTATGATGGCTGTCATAAATTGTTTAAACATTTTATGCAAAATGGACACATTGCTTTACACATACCTTTCATCAAACGGATCTAATATATATATATTCGGCAAAACAACACTTTTTTTTCCTCTTTGCGATAAGTATAGGTTACTTTTTTAATTTTTTTAAAATCCCCGTTAATCGAAAATAAATGTGTTTTCTGGTCATTGCAATGTCCACACTAGGCAATTGGTAATGCTGGAGTTGTAATGTTTGGCACCATCTTTAATTTCCTTCCCTAACTCAGACAATACTGTCTGCACTTAAGAGCCCTTGTAAATCTGTAAAAAGACCTCCTGGATTTCATAATTAATGAAAGGGCCAGGTATCCATTTGTTCTGCAGTGGAGATGAGGAAGAGATGTCAATTGTCAGTGAAATCTGCATGCTGAAATTATTTAGTGATGGCACTTCGCTTTGCATATTCAGTAATTGAATGTAAAATATTAATTTGCTTCCTTTTTCTGAGGGTGTGGTGACTCTCCAAGCGCTCATTAGCAGTTACATCTAGACCTGTCGGGTAAGAAAGTGATAGGGCAGGGGATGAAAAATTGATTATGTATCTTTTGGAACTGAAGAAAAGAAGAGCACAAGTCATGGAGGAAGTTGACTCGTAATGCCTGTTCAATCACCTGTTAATTGTGGCTGATACCCAGTGGGTGTAATTAAACTTAGTCAACTATAATTACATGTCAGTCAGTGGTTCATTTTTTACATCTACACTCCACTTACACACTCTGCCTATTTTCCTATTCCCATCATATTTTCAATAACACTGGAAATGAATGCACTTTCTACACAATTATAACAAGTATATTTAGATTCTAGAATATACTGGGTGATATGTAACCAAATGCACCTTCTTAAATGTTAGTTGCTTGGCATTTTAGAATTGTGATATAATATTATCATGCCATTCATATAATATACAATTGTGAAATAAATATAATGCGGATTTGTGGGTTTTCTCTTAATGTGGACACATTTAAACATTGTATCATCAGTGAAAACAGATGTTTGAAAGGCTGAACTTGATGGACGCAAGTCTCCGTTAAAGGACCACTATAGTGCCAGGAAAACATACTCGTTTTCCTGGCACTAAAGTTCCCTGAGGGTGCCCCCACCCTCAGGGCCCCACTCCCGTGGCGCTAAAGGAGGAGGAAGGGGTTAAACATACCTCTTTCTCCAACGCCGGGCAGGGAGCTCTCCGCCTCCTCCTCTCCTCCTCTTCGGCTGAATGCGCATGCATTCCAATTTTATACAATAATTTAGTTCAGTTTTTTTTGTTATTTACTTTCCCTTCTTTACTCAGCTATTCAGATTGCATAGATGTAGATTTGCAACTGGACTGATATTTGGTAAGTACACTGTAAAATCTATGAAAGCTGCCTTCACTGAGATGCTACTAAGATTGCAGAACACGAGTTGTGTGCATTTGCTATGTCCAACACACCTCTTACTGCTGCCGCCTTGAACCTACCTTAATGATACCTTAATGATAGCTATCACTTTGTTTCACTCTAGCGGGTCCAATGCACCATTGAGAAGTGTGTACACCAAGCATGTCAAACTTGCGGCCGACGAATATATTTGCCCTGGGGCTGCTTTGTGCTGTGGCTGTGACCAGCCGCAAGACAGGAAAGTTTTTTACTGTCTGATCCTTGTCTTCCCTCCCATGGCCAATAGAGGGCAGAGTGCTATCTGTCTGCAGAGCAGGCCAGCCACTCCCCCTTTCCTCCTGCTCGCAGTGCCAGAGGAGCGTATGGCCTGCTTGAGCATAGAAGACAGGGCTGGAACTGGAGGACGGGCAACTAATCTTAAGGTAGGAGAAGAGGGGCTTGGGAGATTTTCCTGTGTAGTGTGTTAAATTGAGGAAGGGGTCAGTGTATTAATTTGAAGGAGGGGGGCAATGTATTGAATTGGGTGAGGTAGTGAGCAGTGTGTTAGAGTGGTGCTTGGCAAAGTGTTAAATTGGGATGAGGGCAATGTATTAATTTTGGAGAGGAAGCGAGGCGGTATTAGTGGTGGTGGGGGGCAGTGTATTAACTTGGGGGTGGGAGAGGGCAGTGTATTAAATTGGAGGAGGGAGGGGCGACAGTGTATTAGATTAAGGGGCAGTATATTAGAGTGGATGGATGGGGGAAGTGTATTTGATTTGTGGACAGTCTATTAGAATGGAGGGAGGGTGCAGTGTATTGGATTTGCGGGCAATGTATTAGAATGGAGGGAAGGGCAGTGCCTTAGATTGAGTCTGCATGGAGGTGCTGACTGGCCGCACAGCTTTTGCCACACACGCACAGTAGCTTAGTCAAGTTTGATGATCTCAGCCAAAGTGAAGAACACACTCATAAGGCTTCAAGATACAATCATTTGTTTTTTTACAGCTGTTGTAGCAGCATAAATTCACTATTTCAGTCCCATTACCAAACTTTTCTTAAAATTTCAAGGTAGTTGTACTGAAACATTGGTTATATGCAAATGCACATCTCCTTTAAATAAATCCACTCTTGTTTACTTTGAAGCCCTATGAGTGTGAGAATATCCAGTGTCCGGCAACTTTTTTTTTATACTGTACTTTTCTAAATAAACCTGCGTTACTATGAAAACGGAAGTTTTCGTTTTTTTGCGGCCCACATAAACTTAAAGGGACACTATAGTCACCAAAACAACTTTAGCTTAATGAAGCAGTTTTGGTGTATAGATCATGCCTCTGCAGTCTCACTGCTCAATTCTCTGCCATTAAGAGTCAAATCACTTTGTTCATGCAGCTCCCTTTCTTTGAAACTGCTATGTTTAAAAAAAAATAAATAAATAAAATAAAAAAAAAAAGGGTTAATTCTATCTGGACCTGTCACCCAGACCACTTCATTAAGCTGAAGTGGTCTGGGTGCCTATAGTGGCCCTTTAATTATATATTTGTTTTTATTGCAAAGTGGAGTGTCACTTTAATTCTCAAAGTGATCTGAGACTATGCAAAACATACTAGCATACTAACTTGTGTGCTGTAAGCACCATAACGCCCAGTACTAGTGATATCACTGTGCAAACTTCTGTATGTTTCAGCTTTAGTCTGGCCTTATTAAAAAGAGCATAGCCCATTCAGCTAGACCAGGCATAGGCAACCTTCGGCACTCCAGATGTTTTGTACTACACCTCCCATGATGCTTTGCCAGCATTATGGGTGTAAGAGCATTATGGGGGATGTAGTCCACAACGTCTGGAGTGCCGAAGGTTGCCTATGCCTGGTCTAGCTGAATGGGCTATGCTCTTTTTAATAAGGCCAGACTAAAGCTGAAACATACAGAAGTCTGGAGTGCTGAATGTTGCCTATCTCTGACATAGACAGATGTGATTCTTCCTGTTCCTTGTGATCTGATCACTTGAGAACTGAAACTATTTAATCTAATAAATTACTTAGTATGTAAAAATTAGCTATCCATTATTAAGTGCCAGAGTCCACGAAGACTTTTTGTAGTTGTTCTATTCAGTGTTTGCGGCAGGCTTCATTGATTTCAGGATTCTCCTACTTCATCCTCAGTGTGATTCCAAAAACAGATTGCACATCATGTTGTTAACTAAAACATTTAAGGTAAATTTTCCCAATATTAGACTTGATCGGTTTTAAAGGGAATAATCATGTTTGTATTTGTGACTTAATTTACAGCGGTTTTTGCTCACAAGGCATAGGTTTTATTGTGTAGTCACTCCATTGGCCTCTTCTTGAATGGGGAAAATTGGGCTGACCTTGCTGTGCCTTGTAACCTTTGAATTTCAAGTTACTGTGACCTTACTGCGAGGTAATTTCTCTGTCAATTTCCATATTCACTAACAAGAACTTGGATAAGCAGCTGATGCCACTGTTCTGAGACTCTGAGAAGCTGTGGAATAGATTTCATGTGATTAGCGCATATAATAGAATATCCCTGATCAAATGAAGTCATGAAACACCTGTTTACTTTGGAGAATTCCACTGTATTATTTTCTTATTGTGCAAAGATGCAAAGTGCTCTGTTACTTTTTTTGTGGCGTTTTTTTCCCCATAGAGGTATTTTTTTTTTTAATCAGGTTCAGCATGATTTTGACACAGTGACTTTACTGAAATTGGTTTTTATTAAAGCCTGCAGGATGCTCTCTCGCTGGCAATGACTTTGATTAAGCACTGTGTTAGGGTCATCTCATGGAATAACAGCAATTCCAAATCCCTGGCTGTGTTTGAAAAGAAATGTGATTAAAGTCTTGGCTGTTTTCCTGAAACGACTAATGTCTGTCGAGAGTTGACTTACCATTTCGGTTGCTGGCACTTGAGGCTTCATCTTCTTTTCTTCTCCTTTCGTGCTTCGTTGTTCTGGTAATATGATCAGGTTTCCCCGGTGTAACAAATTTTACTTTCACAAGGGTGCTTTGAGTGTAGATTAGATTGTAAGCTCCATTAAAGCACTATTTTCTAACTATAGCATTAGTGTATGTTTTGTTCCCAAGTATGTTTTGATACATCTTATATTTCAGAACCTTTGTTATTTCCGTAATTTAGCTGGCTAAAATTATTGCTAAATTGTGAGAACATTGATCATTTGCATATCCTGTTGAAATAACTAAAATAAAGTGTATTGGAAAAACCATAAAGGACTTAATTGCCTACATCTCCAGGATTATTCATTAAAGTGTGAGTTGTTCGATACTCAAAGTAAATATAAATTTTAGACCAGAATAGCTACATGGGAAATATCCTTCAGTCCCCTATATTTTGAGTTTGGCTTTTTTGTCCTTAAAAAAATCATTCACTTTTGATTTGCAACAATTCACCCTTTGGTGAATGACTCTGAAACTGTTTAATCCAATTGAGATCTACTGTTTCAGACTGTATTTATTAAAATTCTATGATATTTTAAGATCTAGGTCATGTGGCTGTTTGGAAAACAAATGCCCAATCATGGCAAACCTCTTCTGCGTTGCTGACACTGATGTCATTCTATTCCTAGCAGTGGCTTGGGAGGAGAGCTCGTGTGCTCTGGTTATAATGTGTGGATCACAGCAGTACCGCCTAGGAAGGTCTTTTCTGCTCTTCTTTATCAATCAATTCTTCAGCATAGAGTCTATGCTGAAGAATTGATTGACAGGTGGGAGACAAATCTGCTTCCACAATGTAGAGGTCAAATTTTATGCTTTTTCAAGAGTGTAAGTTGAACAGGGAACACTAATTTTCTAGAAATTACACCATTGAGTAAAACAATAATGAACTAGAAAAGCTACAATTTATGGGTAAATTGTGTGAAGTGTTCTTGCCTCCACCAGTAGTCTACAACTGGAGTGGGCAGAGTAACTGTTATTATTTATTTATATAGCCCATTTAATTGCAACGTTGTTGCCCAAAGTGCTTCACAGTTACATTAAAACATGCATTTATAAAAACATTAGCAGGTGTACAAATGGCCCTGTCTGACATCACTTGCTGCTCCAGCCTGGCACAGGTCACAGTATTTTGGTGGTTGCCATCTTCAAACGGCCGTATTTTAAAAACTACATATCCTACAGCGAAGAGCTTTATATTGTGAAAATCACAAGACCCAGACCTACATTCTGATGCATAGTATGTCTCTATTAAAAATGAAGGAACAGTTGCAGTTTAGAAATTGCCCTTCAGATTTGAGCTGGTTAGAGTGGAGTTTCAATGAATGTCAATGGACGGCGTGTGTTGCAAACAAATGGTCATATTGTGAAAATTATCAGGACTATGGCTTAGCTGTGGACATATTTAGTGGCAGCAGGGATAGCTGAACGTTTTGATATAAGATTTGTGTAGGTGGGCTTGAAAATGAGGGAGTGGTGTCAGTTTAGAAATCATGTCCTGATTTTTCAGCTTTTGCCAGCTCCCACTCTAGTTTTGAACATTTTGCCATTCATTCCTATGGGACCAATTTGGCCACAAGAACGACGATATTCCGTGAACCATTCGGCAAAACGTTCCACAAAGTAATAGAAATCCGATCCGGAACAATCCGCACGTTTCGGTATATTACTGTCTATGTAGTGTAAAAACTGTGGGAGGAGTTAGGGTGGTAAATTTGGCAATAATAAGTATACTATATATGTCAGATAACATTAAGTGGTCTTGCTATGCAAGAACACTTAACTATAAGGTGTGTTAACCTTTTTTCAATGTGACCCTCCTTTAAATGTGTAATAAAGATTTGCAAATTCCATCACAATACTGTTCGGTCAGGGCAAAGCCAAGGAGGAGGCACAAAAGCATTTATTAAAATCTTACTTTCTAAACTGTAGTTCTAAAAGGGGGGAGTCACCAATGTAGTATACCTTTCCCACTGGTTTCCATAGCGTTTGCTCCTCTTTTCAGAAAATCTTTTCATACATTTCCCCTATTGTTTTTATTTCGCCAACCCTACAAAATATATTCAGTAACCGAATGTGAGTAGCCAAATGTAAAACGATGATTGATAAGAATTACAAATGTAGAAAAAAAGTTTTTTTTGCATATTTAAGTATATACAATATGAGGAAGAGTAAGGTGGTGCTTCTAAACACAGTGACAGTTCTTCCACATAAGCCATAATTTAATGTGCAACTGGAACTATGATGTATCTTTATCAAATGTACTGCATTCACTTTGAAAACTAAAAAATATAAAACACAAACATACGTAGTGCAATATGTCTACATGGTAAGACTAAACATCGAATTTAAGAGCTGTCAGTAGACTCTGTATGATACCTGGCAGGGGAGGGCTGTCAACTTTTGGTCTTGGGGCAAGTACCAAAAAATGTATTTTGTGCATGAAACTCTACCATCTACACGGATAGTCCTATTTACACGAAGTATGCAGCTTATTTGTCAGATGGAGAGTGCTAAAGTTTCATGGTGTGCCTTCAAATTATGCAATATATTCTGTCAGTACGACCTGTACAGTATGCAGGAACACTCAGTGTGCATCTCCTAGGCATGAACAGATCTCTAATGGCAACAGATGTGTTTTATGAATGTCAAGATCACTGTCTCATCTCACAATGCTGTCCCTGGCAAACCCGTCCAGGGTTATTATATACATTCTGCTAGTAGTCTGTCAGCCAGGAAGGAAATATCCCAGTCCCAGTGGCTCAGTCCAGGCCTGGAGAGCATTGACAGCACAGGTCCTTCAGCACAAATTTGACCAGTGCTATGCTAACAAAGGTCCTGCACAATTCCTGCCTGCTCTTTTTCTTCTATACACATCTCAACAGAACTCCTGTTGTTTGAATTTGTAGAAGAATGGCTTTGGGAAACATTCTGTTGCAAAACTGCTGCACGGCATATTGGTGCATGATGATTATTTCAGGTGCATTTTAAAATTGTTTTCTCATTAAGCCAAGATGGAGGTAGGTCCACAGTGCCAGGCTAGAGGTAAACCCAGCCTGGTAGATATCTGCATTCATTATTTTTTTTAAACCTCGTGATGTAACATACTTATTGGCTATAAGGGGTAAGTAGCTGAAAAACATCTTGGGTAGCCGCAGTTCCCTTTTAATCATCAAAACACAAGTATATTAAATTTACATTGCCCTAACACATGTTAGAGGATTACGGAGGCACAGAAAGTGCAGAAGCTATACCAATCTTATTGTAGGGTTACAATATATGCATGCTTTAGGCTAAACGATCCATGCCTGGACGAGTTCATGTGTTGTTTTTCAAAAGTTGTTTGAAGAGCATTATACATTTATATTGTGTGATCTTAGCAGTTTTATCTTTTAATACCGTAAATAAGCTGCTTTTCTGTCCAATCTTTCTTATTTTATGATCTTTTGCCTCCCACATCTCAGAGCAAATGGTTTTTATTCTGGAGAACACAGTCTTTCTCAAAAGTGATATGGTGACAGTAAAGAGCGTCGTGCTTCAGTTCTCTGTTCTTGAACTGTAATCAAAGCTTCATCCATTTTAAGCCTCAGATTGCTTTGATATGAGGATTTTCTGCACAAAGGGTCATGACACAAGCGATGAATGTATGGCTATGTGGACATCAAAGAATAGTGTCTTTGATGGTCTTAGCTTGTTGAACACGTGTAGGTTTGTCACAGTGTTGTTTTACGTGGAGGTGTTTTATTGAAACTTGTGTGTCCATTTCCATGCTTGCCCTCTGATGTTTTAAACACTGTATGGCCTTTAGGAGAAATCAAACATGACCCATGTTAATTAAATGTGCCAGCTTCAGAAAATTGCATGTGCTAAGTAAAATGTCTGGTAGCATCTTTCATTAGAACTCTATTTAGAAAACGCGCATGTAATTATGTAACCTTTTTAGTGCAATTGTGTCCCCTCATTCCTCAAGCACTAATAAGCTCAATATTCTATTCAAAAAATATCAAATGGCTTTACAATAATATTTTCTTGTATAGAAGCAAATGTTTTTTTTTCCATTCTCTCTTACCATTTTTATTCATTTTTAAACCCTTAAAGGAACAGTAAAGTGACAGGAATACAAACTGTGTCCCTTTAAGAAGATTTGACATGTCTGTAATCAAAGACATTTTGGCACTTTTGCAAATCGTTTATTCTACCATGATTTTGCCTGTTCTTTTTAAGTGTCCCCAAACATATTATATATCACTTTTTAGAATAAGAAATAGAGCTTTCTTTTGATACATTATATGTATACATTACACAAGAATAATATGAAGTAAAATATTAAAATATGTGTGCAAGTGCAACTCAAACTGTCTAGGATTTCAATACATTTTTGGAAGCTATAAAACAAATACTGTAAGGATTGCAAAAGTATATATATTGCTGCACAAAAGTATATTTTTGTAGAAATTATGTACCCTCGGGTATTTTAGAGCATCATGTAACTTTTAATTTAAGCATTTTATTATGAATATCATCCAGATGTTAGTTACATTTAATTGTTTTTCACACGTTTTATTTTGTAGAAATTCACAGACCAGGTTTGTCCCACAACTGCAGAGACACAATGTTTGTGTTCTGCTATTCTTCTCAAGTACAATCATATACCACAGTTGACAGAAGGAACTTGGAGCTCCCTGGTACCAGAGAGATTTAGCCCTTCTAGTACTTTTAACGCATGCTGGTCAATGCTATCAAGCTATTAAATGTGTGCAATGCATGATGGTGTAGACCAAACTGGTCAAAGTCAAAGGCTAACATGGGCCATATAAACTAGGTTTAAGTTTATGTGGGCCACACAAGAAAAAACTTTCATAGAACAACATTGTTGTTTCATGACTGCTGACCCCCAACATATATATATATATATATATATATATATATATATATATATATATATATATATATGTTTATTTGTGGTGCTTGCGCTCCTGGAGTATGGTTTAAATGCTGGTCGGGCACAAAATATAAAATTACTGGAAATGGCCACACTCTAATGACTTTTTAAGGGTTATAATAAAATATAACTTTTAATATATATCATTAAGAAAAAAATCGATGTTTCAGCCGCAGTACATGGGCTTTTATCAGGATGACAATAAAACAAATAAATCCATATACAACATACTTATATAGGTAAACATATGAGTACTCACTGCCTTCATGTGTGGGGACACCACAGTTGGCGTTCAGGGTGCACGTGGTGAGGCCGATCAGAGTGCCTCAACCGAAGTTGCTAGGTGATCAGTGGAACACAAGCGGTGAATATGGAGCTGATCCGGCTGAATGTGCAGAGCGGAAGTCTAGACCACCCTGACTGCTTAACTATGCTATGCCAAAATCTATCGAAAGGCTTACAAAATAAAGTTATATCAGTGAATTAAAACACCACCATGAGCACAGATTGCTAAAATAAAGCTGTACTTGCTGCTAAGCTTCTCTTTGGCTTATTGAATTTGTTCTGGTGAGTAGAATCATTACCTTCAGGCTTTTTGCTGTAAACACTGTCTTTTCAGAGAAAATGCAGTGTTTACATTACAGCCTAGTGATAACTTCACTGGCCACTCCTTAGATGGCTGTTAGAGATCCTTCCTGGGTCATGGCTGCCTAAAATGCATCCAAACATTCAGTATCTCCTCCCTCTGCATGCAGACACTGAACTTTCCTCATAGAGATTCATTGATTCAATTCATCTCTATGAGGAGATGCTGATTGGCCAGGGCTGTGTTTGAATCATACTGGCTCTGCCCCTGATCTGCCTCTTTGTCAGTCTCAGCCAATCCTATGGGGAAGCACTGTGATTGGATTAGGCCACCACTTCTAATGATGTCAGCAGACTGCTTGTTTTTCTGAGTCTAACAGCATGCAGAGTTACAGCTTCAGGCTTGAATACAGTAAGATTTTGCTATATTTATGGAGGCATGAGGGGCCCAGGGGGGCTAGATGGTGGTGTTAACACTATAGGTTCAGTGATCCTTTAAAAACATCTTACTATACTGGCTGGGAAAGCAGCAGCCTCCTATAAAAATAGATATACCATAAGTTGTGGAACAATGATTCATATCAGAGCCAACTTGAAGTAAACAAGTTATATAGTATGTTCCAAGGTATATATTTTGAGTAATCCGTTTAAGGAGAGTTTAAAAAAAAAAAAGAGAAAATTGCTATCGCTTTTATTTATTCACAAATACTTTTATTTGAAGTATAATACTCATACCAGCAACTCCATACATCCAGTTGTGGGAATTTGGCACTGGTTGTCCAGAATGGTTCTTTTTTTTTTTTTTCTTCTAAGCTTTAACCCATTCCGTTTCTTGATGTGGCAGACTGTAACTCATATAGCCATAGTGCTTAAACAGAATCTCTGTATGTAAAGTTAAACATGGAACAATATGCTGAATATTCCTGTGAACAAGTATTCTTAATTTGAAATGTTTGCTTTGTATAGCAAAAGAGAAATGTTATTTTGGCATTCAGTGAATGGTGGTCGATACATGTTTAAATTATGGATAATACAATAGGCGACATTATAGTGATTTGAGTCATTTAATTTCCAGCTATGTTGGTATATGTAATTAACTGGCATAAAAAGGTAACCAGTATTATCATTTCTACATAATACAATTTGGGTTAGGTCATTCATTGTTTAATATCAATTGTCTGTACTCTAATCAGTATTTATTTTTCCAACTCTGTTTTGCTTTTTAAAATGGATTTTTCGGAAACATTTGCATGTAAATTTATATTACATAAAATACTGACATTAAAATAATTGCCTGGGTGAGGAAATAATAAACTCAATAAGTGCATATTAATAATAGAAGGAAAGAGTAGATCAAATTAAATGGAAAGGATGGAAGAAGGAGATAGTGAACCAGAGTAAATAGAGATAATAAAGAAAGAGGACCAATGAGGCTGATCTGTCCTGGAACTCCTTGCAGAATTGGTTGCACCAGGATAATGTGCTAAGTATGTTGTTGGGAATTGTGAATTTGAGACTTTTTTTTTTTCTGTGTCCTTCATCTCCACAATTAATCTTCAACCTTTCTTGTGGAAAGAAGCATGGGTGTCCATCCTCACGTCCAATTTTTTAATTTAAAATTAAAGCTTTCAAGAACTGTACAAACATAAATTCCATGAGTCTTGAAAAGTAAAGCATCCTGCCCAAGACAGAGTTATGCATAAGGTTATGTTCAGGGATCAGAATTTTCACTTGCCCACTTACCATTACCCCTGGTAAGTTGACATGGACCCTCCAGGCTTGCAATTGGGAGTAATTTATAGGCCTGGCTACTGGCACAGGGCCTGATATGTTATGCCATGGTCAAAAGAGTAAGAGGAAGGAACGTAGCTTCTGTGTTCAGTGTAACAAGAAAATAGGTGACAGTTTCAGAGAAAGTAGAGTTGGGCAAAAACATTGAACAATGGGAGAACTCAAGGATTGTGTCTGCCTTGTTGGTAGAAATAGGGGCTTGCATCTGATGAACAAATATACAAAGCTATTTATATAACACTATAGACTTTACATCCTAGGTCCCAGCAACACACTTTAGGTGTTCTTCAGGCTGATATTGATTGACTTACCCTTTACTGAAGTTGAGAAAACAGAAGTATTCTACACAACCCATTTTTCTGTAATCTTCTGTAAAAAAATTATTTATTAAATACTGTTAATTTAGATGTTGAGAAGACAAAACTTAATATTTAAAAGAACACTATAGTGTTAGGAATACAAACCTGTATTCTAAACACTATAGTGTGCCGCGCGTACATTAGGCAAGCACTTGGAAGGACAGGTAGATCTGTTTCACAGCTGGAAAATCACGAACTGTTTTAGTGTCAAGATGTGCTATGAACCTTGCATTGTAGACAGGGGTATGCTAAAAAAAAGTAACCTGTTGCCACAAATGTAGAAGTACTGAATAACCTAAAGCAGGGGTAGGCAACCTTGTAGTAGTACAGTCACTGGGCATGCCAGTCCTATTTTTTTTTTTAATTGTGTTATTTATGTGTGCTGCAGTTGCTTTATAACATTGTATTTGTGTGTGGGCTGTTATATTGTACAGTATATGTTCATGAGTAGTTTGTGGTATTGTGTCCATGGGGGCTGCTTGGGGTATTGCAGGTGAAAAGCTGCTTGTGGGGTTGTGTGCATATGTGTGGATTGTCAGTGGTGTTGTGGGGACTTTGTGTGTTGGCAGTTTTTATTATTTATATGAGGGGAAGACTTATTCTGCAGCTCTGTGTAAATCTAGCAATGTAGGTGCCTTCCCTGCCAAGTAGGGACTGGGCTGGCCAGGTACAGGTCAAGGGCGGGTGCTGCGACAGCTGCTGTTGGCTCCTCAATTCCAGTGCACATTCCTGTTCACAATTGCCAGGGTGAAGTGATCTGCGATTACTTCCTCTAAGTGCTGCAATACATAAATTGTCACTTCCGATAGGTCAGAGCCTGTGATTGTGGGCTGTAGCATGAACATGTCCTATCATGGTTCTAAGTAGCATAGCCTGAACCAATAATGACAACCTTAGACCCATATTCATCTTCCACCAAATCATTCAGTTGGCACTATGCCTTGATACTGAGACATGACCCTGGATTTAAAGTCTGCAATGAGAAGTTTACCAGACAGTCAAGGGTGAGAGGACATATCTGAAAAAGAAAATGTATAGTGTAGAGAAAGCTGTAGACATGTGTTTTTATTGTACAAAATATAGGATGCCATATCTCCTTTTGTTTTGTCTCCGTATTTTTATTTCTTAGAGATACCCATTACACAAAAAGTAGGACTTGTTTTAAAAATGCATACTTAAAAAAATCCATAGATTGATAGATAGGAAGAACAATTGCATGACCTGTGGGGAAGGAATTTATTAGTTCACCTTCACTATCTAACTAGAATAGTCTCTTGCTTTAACTCAGTAATCCAGTATAAATCTCTCTCTACTTTTCTGTCTAGTACCGTCTTTCCCCGAAAATAAGACCTGGTCTTATATTAATTTTCCTCCCAAAAAAGCACTAGGGCTTTTTTTCAGGGAGATTTCTTATTTCGGGGAAAAAACTGTAGCAAGCATGTGCTAGAAAGCAGGTCTATGTTCAGGATAATTCCCCTGAACATATACCAGTTCACTAGGGCATGGAATCCCGCAAATCTATGTTCGGGGAAACTTCCCCGAATATAGATTAGCTTACTAGTGCATGGAATCCCGCGAATCTATGTTCATGGGAAATTCCCTGAGCATAGATTAGCAAACTAGCGACTACGGTTTATTTTCGGGGTAGGGCTTTTATTACGAGCATCCCCCAAAAATAAGCTAGGGCTTATTTTCGGGGGATGTCTTATTTTCAGGGAAACAGGTTCTGCAAGGTCCTGCAGCCTATTTTATCACACGAGTGCCAGATGCCATGTCTATGTATGGATGGAGGACCGTATTCATCCATATAGCTAAAAATTTAATACAATATGATAATAGTAGTAAGAATAGACACAGAAAATAAGCCATATTCTTATTTCTGAACTTTCAGCAGGAAGGGGTTAAACCTACCTCTTTCTCCAGCGCCGGGCGGGGAGCTCTCCGCCTCCTCTCCTCCTCTTCGGCTAAATGCACATGCACGGCAGGAGCTGCGCGCGTATTCAGCCAGTCTCATAGGAAAGCATTTACAACTGTGATTTTCACAGTGAGAAGCACGCAAGCGCCTCTAGCGGCTGTCAATGAGACAGCCACTAGAGGCTGGATTAACCCTAACATAAACATAGCAGTTTCTCTGAAACTGCTATGTTTATAGAAAAAAGGCTTAAACCTAGCTGGACCTGGCACCCAGACCACTTCATTAAGCTGAAGGGGTCTGGGTGCATATAGTGGTCCTTTAACTACCCCCCACAGTACTGTACAAACACACATACACACAGTAATACAGATACACACTCATACACTCACACAGCCACACAGTCAATCATGCAGCCATAGAGACAGTCCTACAGATACAGCCATTACAGACACCGACAGCCATGCAGCCACTCATTCAGACAGCCAGATAGCCACTCATACATACATAGCCATATAGTCACACATACAGATGTGCACTTGTCACTATAACCATTATGTCAGAAGGATGACATTTTGTATGTCTATGATCACGGTAGTAGATAAATTAGTCCATATTTTTTTTTAAAATACTTTGTTTTTTCCATTGATGAAAGTGAAAGCATTTCTTTGTCAGATTCATTATTCACTTGACGTACCTTTCCTATCCTGTTTATAGCTATAAATTAGATGTATTTTAGATTAAGGATTAAACTTCAGACATTGTTTTTTGTAATGTGTTGTCAGTTATGGTGTAGTTATTCAATGTCTCTCCTCTCTTTTAGTTCATATCATGGTAGTTGTTGGCCCGACACCAGGCAAAGCATTCCGTGTCTGGCTGGGTAGAGAAAGGGGCTGTGCACAGCCCTACAGTGTGATTGTGGCAATGGAGAATGGGACATGGAAGTCAGCAACTTACCTGCAGAGGTCTTTATGGGAAAGGACCAGATACTGCCTTACCACGGCTGTTGCAGGACCCTGTTTTATCGTTCTATTTAAGGACCCAAGTATCAGCACCCAGAATGTGTGACCGTTTCCATGGCTAAACCGAGTGATTGACTGTACAGTCAATGCATCTTACCAGCGACAATGAGGTTTCAGGAAATGGTGCACACACCATCCTCCTCTAGCAGTGGACTAGGATCCATTGAGATTGCTTTCACGGCTCTCCGAACTTTGAAAGATGGGCAGAGACTAGCTGGACAGCCCAAGCTTGACCCATAGGGATTCAGCCCTGGTTTGCCAGATGTTGGACAAAGGTAGGGCATTTTAATGGAACCACTTTCATCCAATCATCGATAGGGTAATTGCGTGGCACAATGCCATATTTTGGTTGCACATTCATTGTCATCAATATGTTTGAATATATTTGCATATAATGGCAATGCAGACAGTATAGTATAACTTTTATTGTCTATGTTCCCCTAACTACCCCTCCTTTACATAGTACTATTTTATTGTGGTATGTGATTGCCTATATGATTTCCCATATGTGTTATACATGTGAGTGTGTTATCATAAGTCTAATGTAATATTGATAAGGGTTAGTACTGGTGTTCCTGTAGCATAGTTTTAGGGCCTGTTTCTGGCTGTATTGTTTCTTGGTCCTGGGGAAATAGAACTGTGAGCTACAATTACATTTGTAAAGGCTGGATTGGGAGGCAGAACAGGCTGAGTGATTGATATTTCCTAGAAAAGCAGAGAAATCATGATCTGCTTGGAAGACATGATGATTCATGGGCCGTCCGTATAAGTGATGGACTGGATCCCAAGCTGAAGACCAGTCTTCCTTGTTCCTGCTACAATATTGTAATTGTTTTTATATTTTTGCTCTAATGCAGTGAGGACTAACAATGGCCAAGCATCATGACATGACTTATGTTGCCATGTCTATTATCCTGCATGTTGTAAATTCCTTGGCGCTAGAATGATCATTGATAAAGTTGGTAGAGAATAGCTAGGCAAAAACTGAGTAAACGTCTCAGCTTGTAATAGTGTAGCATTATGTTTATCTTGTATATGTTTTGTTTTTCTCTTTTAAATACAAGGAAACTTGCTCATACTTGTGTGTACACTTCTCTAAAGATTGCTTTCCACAAATTTCTGAGGACCATATTTATAGTGTTGTACATGATGAAGCAAAGGAAAATTATACATGAGGTCTGCACCACTCTTCTCAGGACATTACTGGTGTTTTATGCTTTATCAATGATGATCACGAGTCCCTCCCTATCACAAAGACACAGATGATTATCAACTGATGGTCAGCAGGTCACCACTGAATAGCATTGCTCTAAACTTCTGCTCAGAGATAAGCTAACAATTCCTCCAACAAACACACTTCTTCCCTACAACACCTGTAGCAGATAAAAATATATCCATGTTCTCTAGCCTCTGGCAGACTCACTAATGTGAACCGTCCACACCTTTTACTATGCAGACTATCAAGCAGCTAATATAGATAGATAAACACGACACACACGGATATCAAGGAAAAGACAGCAAAACAATATGAAAAGACTGTCAAGTATAAAATCAGTCTTTAGATTGGTTTTCAATTCTGCTTTTATTTGAAAGATACAGAGCAGCAATAAAGTGTTCAAAAACATTTTATGATGTTAATTTTCACTTTCTCAGCCAGTCAAGAGAGCCTGTTTTCCATACATATTACAAAAGGATGTTGTCAAAATAAAATGCTATATCCTCTGCCTAGACTATTGAAATTTTTTCATTGTCACTAACAGATACACGGCAGTCATATTACAATGTGGGCTCAATTGAACTAGATAAAACAAATTTCAACAGATTTTCTGTGGTGTGTGGTTTTGTTTTAGGAGTGTGTGTTCATAAATTTAGTTTTTTTTTTAAAAATGTGTGTTTTACGAATTGTATTGTTAAATGCAGAAGCTGTTTAAAATCAAGTGATACAGTTTATTTAAGCCTCATTAAAATTTAAAGGGACACTGTAAGTGTCATAATCACTATAGGGAGTTGTGGGATGGGAAACTTCCACATTAGCTACAAATGTGAAAAAAGGGTTGGACTGGGGACGTAGGTTCTTTTGAAAATGGATTAACACTTTGTTGTGGAAGGATGCCAGGGGACTCTGGATTACATAACCACTACAGCAGGCTGCAATGGTTATGGTGCTTAGTGTGCCCCTTATTTTGTGTCTGTGCTGTGTAACGTTATAGATGGCTGAGAATGAGTAACCTAAATTGCCTAGTTGTGATTAATGGGAGGCAGGTCTTCATTGCTGGAAGATATGGAACATTCAGCTGAGTGGGCCTTCTCTAAAAAGAAGTGGTTATTCCTGGCACCACACCCACTATAACACACATTATTGGTCATGATACTTTAAGTGTATCTTTAATAGAAATAATTTGTATGTGAACTGATGATCCATAAGGGCAGTCATCACTGTGATGTTATCACCATTTCATATTCCAATTATTTCTCTAAAAATGTCTTTTGCACTATTATAGAACAGCATTTTTATGGTGAAAACAAATGCTTTGCTGACTGTTTTACATCAAATTGTCTGTAATCCTATCCATTGTTGCTTAAATTAATTTAGTAAACATATGGAAATAAAGGCAATGCACAAATATGATCCATGTCTTCTGGGAGTTCTCAATCTTTTCATCCTGCACATAATAAATTAGATTAAACATTTAACAAGATAATTAAACCAGATTACAAATCATTAGTTCTCCAATAACCTGCTGTTGTGCAGATATTCTGAAGCTGTGGGGTATTATATATAACTTATGGGCAGGATGACTGGCCCCTTTTGATCTGATTGTTGGACATAAACTGACTAGTGAAATACAAAGCAGTTTACACCCAACGTGAATACACACTAAATATACTTATGTGTGCTGAAGCGCCTACACAAACTGTTTCTTTATTTTTCTATAAACTGACTAGTGCTTATGTAATTTATAAGTCATATAATTCTTATAGTTATGAAATACACATCTGTCGTTGTGTGTTAGTAGAATGTATTATAGTTCACTGTGGTGAAAATATGAACATATCCACAATATATATATGAGTGTTCTACCTTTTCTATATATCTTATTTAGTGGTTTCAGCTGGGCAAGTACCTTATTTTTATTTTGTTGTGCATTTTTAATTCAGTCGTTAAAATTCTTTGTAATTCACAAATGGAGTATACCACACTCACTCTTAGGAATCCAGGTGCTTTTCAGGGCCAGGGTTGTCAAAACCCAGTTTTAGATAAAATAAATTGGATCCAGGCAGGTTTATTGGAACAAAAAGCTCCACGTTTCGGCCTACACAGAGTCATTTATTACACAACATTTCCCTCTTTGAGGTTCACTTAAAGCGAATCTATAGGTGGTACATGGTTCCAGTTAGACTACACAAGATCTCAACAGTTTATTCTAGATTATGTTGGTGGTGTGGGCAAAATGCTGGAACCATGTACCATATATGGTGGGAATGCGTAGGATTGAGGAATACAAAAGCTCAAATGTTTAATTTAATAAAATCTTTATTTCCAGTGATAAGTGACATTCCCTCTCAATTGTTTCTTTTAAATGTTGAATTTCCATTCCAAGATAAGAGACAAAAATATCTTCTTACTTTTGCATAGCGAGAGCCTGGAAAAAAAACAACCCCTATAATATGGGCAGGGATTATGGAACAACTAGATTTTCAATATAGAATGGAACCTAATTTTATTTCTAACGCAGGTGTCTGGATATCTTATTCAAGATTATGGTTACCTTGGACATCCTATAGAGATACTTTGATGTAGTTCTCTTGGTAGTGAGTGGGGCCTCATGTCGAGTCTTAGTTAACCCCTTAAGGACGGAGCCAAATGTACACATTGTGAACAAAACAAAATGTAAACAAAACAAAATGTAAACAAAACCTGGCATTTGCGCTACATGTCTGTCCAACCGTAATTCACCTCTTTCATATTAAATACACCCACCCTTATTATATATCATTTTATTCAGAGGAAACAGGGCTTTCATTTAATATCAAATATTTAGCTATGAAACATAATTTAATATGAAAAAAATGGGAGAAAATAAGATTTATTTTTTATTTTTTTTAGTTCCACATGACATTTTAACGGTCAATGTCATAATACTGTTTGCTTTTACTGCAATAAAATACACATATTTGTATTCAGCAAAGTCTCACGTGTAAAACAGTACCCCCTATGTACAGGTTTTATGGCGTTTTGGGAAGTTACAGGTTCAAATATAGCACATTACATTTGAAATTCGTCAGATTGGTTACGTTGCCTTTGGGACTTTATAGTAGCCCAGGAATGAAATTTACACCCATAATGGCATATCATTTGCAATAGTAGACAACCCAAGGTATTGCAAATGGGGTATGTCCAGTCTTTTTAGTAGCCATTTGGTCACAAACACTGGCCAAAGTTAGCGTTAGTATTTGTTTGTGTGTGAAAAATGCAAAAAATGAAAATTTTGGCCAGTGTTTGTGACTAAGTGGCTACTGAAAAAGACCCTATAGGGGTCGAAACGTCGATTGATGATATTTCTACACATGTAATTCACATTTAAGAATAAAGCAAGTTATTTAAGAAGTCCTGTGAGTGCACCTTACTACAAAGTTGAATATTTACACCTACGCTGAGGTTGCACCCAGGCAAGAACATTGGATAAAAAATTTTTTTGTGAAGGGTGAGTGCCAAGATTATTTCTTTATATATATATAAAAATATTTTTATTTATATATAGTGATATATACGTATATATTTATGTATATAGATATTATTTCGTTCTACTTGTATTTTGATATAAATATATATATATTAATATCACTATACAGTTAGAACGAAATAACACACATCTATATATTTTTTAATTATTTTTCTGAATTATTTTTTAATTTTATTTTTTAACGTATTTAAATATTAAATTTTTTTATATTATATATCAATATATATATATAACAATAATTATATATATTTAATCAATATCAGTCTACGTGTAATTTGCTATTAATATATAATTATATATATTAATAGTAAAATACACCTAGACAGTGTATGTGTTTGTATGTATATGTGTGTATATATATATATATATATATATATATATATATATATATATATACACATACATACACATATATATATATATGATCTATTTTTTTTTTACACTTTTTAACTTTTTAAAATTTTATTTCCAGCCAGCAGGGGGACCACCTGTCATTACAGGCAGCCCCCCTGCTGGCAATGCAGGAGGCAGCTATCCCAGCCATGTGAATGTGAGGTCCTCGCTAGGACCTCACTCTCACAGGGCCGGGGGGGCTGCCAGGGGGTCGGACGTGCCGCGGTGGGCTCCCTGGGAGTCCCCCCAACCGCGATCGCCGGCGTAGGATCGCCGGCGAAGGATCGCCGGTGACCGGGTAAGTAAAGAAAGACCGGCGGGCGTACTATTATGCCCGGCGGCGTTTAGAGCCGCCTAAAATAGGGCGTAATAGTACGCCCTCCGTTCTTAAGGGGTTAATGTCTTTATAGTGTTTTTTTTGTTTTTTCTTCTCTGGATATAGATTTGAGTTTGTACAATAGGATAAAGAAAATTTACCAGATTTATATATTTTACTAGGTCTTGTTGATGGTCAATCTAACGTTCATACATTTTTTTGGACTTCCTTAATTTTATATGTTCTGATTATATGTATATTTGATTGTTTATTTTATTCTACCTATACCTTATGAGGAAATATTTATGTATAACGATAATTGTTTTCATACTATACTCTTAAAGGATCACTATAGGGTCAGGAACGCAAACATATATTCCTGATCCTATAGTGAAAACCCACCATTTAGGTGGCTTGCCCCCTCAGAATTGGTTAAAACTCACCTTATTTTCAGCTCTCCACTGGCCCCGCTCCCTTGGTGACATGATCATAATTGCAGATTCCCATGGTGAAAGCATTGGATTGGCTAAAACTAGCAAGGGGCGGGGCCAAACACCATTTTGGCCAATCAGCACCTCCTCATAGAGATGCATTGAATCAATGTATCTCTATAAGGACAATTCTGCATGGGGACGCTGAACGGGAGGGCTGCTTACTGTGCAGCCCTGAGCCAGGAAGCCCATCCAGTGGCCATCTGAGGAGTGGCCACTTGGATGTGTCTCTAGGAGCAATGTAAACATTGCCTTTTCTCAGAAAAGGCAGTGTTTACATGAAAATCCTGGATGGGAGCTTTTATACTCACATTAAGCTGTAGTTGTTCTGGTGACTATAGTGTCCCTTTAACCCCTTAGCGCCGGATGACAAACCCGGTCTGTCATGGCGGGGAAGCAGTTAATGATGGACTGGGTCCATCAAGCGCTAAAGTGAACCCCAGATTGCGGTGATTGTGGGGTTAACGCCCCTCCGGTCTGCCTCGGTATTCGAGGCAGACCGGGAGCACCCGTTCGTGCTGTCCCTGCAGCAGTGATCACTCTGGCAGGCTGTCAGAGCAAACACATGTGCTGCATGAACTCCTGATCTGCCTCCGTGCTCTTCAGCGGCATGTGTGAAGTGTAGGGAGACGGATCAGGGCTGATCTTCTCCCTGTTAAAAAAATAAAGATAGTTTAAAATAAAAAAATTAACCCCTTCAGTGACTTACCTGAGACCACTGCTGATGTCCCTCGGCGGTGGTTTAGGGACTGCCCACGCTCCTACCCCGCCGACGTCAGCCGGCAGGGGAGACCGATTGCACATGCGTGGCCGCTGGCGGGATAAGACCTAATGCGCACGTGCATTAGACCTCCCCATAGGAAAGCATTGAAAATGCTTTCCTATGGGGATTTTAGCGACGCTGGAGGTCCTCATAGCGTGAGGTCGTCCAGCGACGCTATAGCACAGAAAACCTGTGCTATTGACCAGGAAGTGCCCTGTAGTGGCTGTCTAGTAGACAGCCACTAGAGGGGAGTTAACCCTGCAATGTAATTATTGCAGTTTATCAACATTTACCTGACAAAGGTACATACGGGGGTATTGCTGTACTCAGACAACATAGCTGAGCAAAATATGTAGTATTATACAGTTGTAGCACACATAAGGTTTGCAAAATCTACTGTGCAAACTCACTTTGTCTGTCAAAAAGGTAGAAAAAATGCTTATCACCACCACACTTAGTACAAGCTAGTGGAAACATTATGCCATGCTAAGGTTCAAAATATACCTTTTGAAATACCCTGGTATGCCTTTATGGTGTAATTGTAATATATAGCCTTCTCAAGTGCTCCAAAGTGGGATACTGTCAATGCTTACCTTAGTTGGGAGTCCGGTAGGCAGAGATTTATGCTCACCCTTGCAGTTAAATACAGGCCAAGGTGGTCAGGTAAGAATTCACCTGGCCTGTGAGTCTGTGCATAGGGGCTGTGCAGAATATATATAAGGACCAAACCAGGAGAATCGTCAAGGGTAAGCCAAAATCAGAGGATACCAGAAGTCATGATACATGAGAAAGCGAAGGTCAGAAGCCAACTGGAAAACACTGGATCACAAACACAAGAACTAGTGTCAATGAACTGACACTGCCCTCAGGGAGAGGAAGTGTCTTATACCTGGCTAATTAGTGATCAGCTACAGGTGGACAATGAGTGGCAGGAGCAGTCACAGGTAAAGTCCAGCCCCCAGTGCTGGAGACATGGCAAGGATAAGCTTCAGGCCACAACAAGAACTGAAGTGGCTCAGAGGCTAGGTTTGGAATCATTTAGCACCCAGGTTCAAATCCCATGTTGTGCACTTCTGGGGCGACCTCGTCTGGATGTCATGGTGTGAACCCTCCATGAAAATTCACACTCAACTGGTGCCGTTACAAAGAGCGATAGGGGATTTTGTCTAGCAAAATAAGAGACATAGAATAGCCAGACAGGTCCTGTACAGGCATAAAGACAGAGGGGGTTTGGGACTACCGAACCTGTATTACTACTACCTAGCGGCCCAACTAACACAGGTGGCCATGTGGCACTCCCCACTGGGGGAACGGAGATGGGTGGAAATCGAATCCATGTTGGTGGGACTTGACGTCCCCCAGTTCACGATGTGGGTCCCGAAGGAACATAGACCTATGATAAGGGCGACATGCCCGGCCATTCTCAATTCACTCCGATTATGGGATGCAAATAATGTCAAATATGGGCTAACATCGTCCCCCTCCCCTATGGCTCCAATACTCAGGAACAGAGAGTTCCCACCTGGAATGGCCCCTAGAAACTTCAGAAACATAGAAAGAACCGGGCTACAACGTATCCACCAACTCTATAGAAACGGGGAAGTCATACAATTCGAAGAACTCCAACAAAGTAACCATTTAACCTCTGCAGATTTTTTTAGATATGTCCAGATATGAGACTTCGCTAGAAGACCCCATATTAAAACAGCAACCCAGGGAAAGCTATCTTTTTACGAGAGATTATGTATGGATGGAACCGCCCCCAAAGGCATGATCACGCTTCTCTATGCCCATATTAGCACCGAAACAAAAGAATGGGGTAGATTGAAGTACACTGATCAATGGGAAGCCGACCTAGGGGAGGAACTGGAAGGGATTGAGTGGCAGAAGATATGGGAAGCAAACAAGAACACTTCCATATGTGTCACGTTACAGGAGCAGGCATGGAAAACTATGCTCAGGTGGTATACTACTCCCGTGACATTACACAAAATGCGTACGGTAGACACAGACGAGTGCTGGAGGGGCTGTGGATTACGAGGCACGTACATCCATATGTGGTGGGAATGCCCGAAGATACACAGCTTTTGGGAGTCTGTAGAGGACCTGTTGAAACAGACGTTTAGCAAACCTTTGGTTAGGGACCCATGGATCTACCTGTTAAACAGATCAATTGAGGGTTGGACTAAAAAACAGCAGAAACTGGTACACTCGATAACTCTAAGCGCGCGCAGCGCAATAGCAACGGCATGGCTCTCATCTCGGGGACCGGAATTTCGAGGGTTGATTTCCAGGATAAGAGAATGCAGAATCATGGACGACCTGACGGCAAGGATAAAGGGGACGACCGTAACTTTCCAAAGGATTTGGGAACCATGGGACAATAGTTTAGTGGGCTCTTGTGGGGACTGAAGGGATCGGTAAGTAGTAAAGTTAGGGCCTAGCAACACAGAACCCCCATGGTGATCTGGACTCTAAAGGCCTCGCTCGCCCCCCACTGTACCCCCCCTCACTCATCTTGTTTCTTTTTTCTTCCTGTTTTCCTCCTCCTCTCTTTCGACTTTGCTACTTTTCTCTTACCTTGCCTCTTCTCATTTCACTCCTCCCCGACCCTCTTTGCTTTTGTCTGTTTTCACCCCTTGGTTTACAGGGGTATTGTTCTTCTTCCTTTATTTTCTTCTCCTCCATTTCTCAACATTTATTTTTTCCCCACCCAGGCATGATTACACTGTCGGTGAAACGAGGATGCCTAAAGACAAAACTGGCCTGTGTAGAGCTAGGGATCCTTATTAAGCTAAATAGCCTGGATTAAACATAAAATCCTCGATGGGAGGCAGGGCACAAAGGGATTAAAAAGAGGCATATCATGTAAGCTCATATTATATATTGTATGTCTAAGAATGTCCTCTCAAATATTGGCTTCTGCGCAAGCCTGAAAGTTGATTTGTGCCTGCTACACCTATCGTATGAAAAAAAAAGAATTAAAAAAAAAAGAAAATTCACACTTAAAACTCTGAACTTGTCACGTCTCTTTTACAGCACTGTAACTTCACAAAATAGGTCATACATTGGGCATATTGTTTTACTCAGAAGATGTAACTGAGCATAATTTGGGGATTTTTATGACAGTGGTACATATGAAGTGTAAGAAATACTCTGCAAAAATGCAACATATATGTAAAAATTCCCCCCCACCCCCCGCCACCACCACCACAAACATTGACATAAATTGGTGAAAAAATTGTGACAAGTTAAGGCACAATATACACCATATAAGATACCCTGTGGTGTCTGCTTTATCAACGGAAAGCCCTTTTTTGGGGTTATTTGAACAGTCACACTGCTATAATACCCCAAAATAAGACATAAGCCAGTCAAATCCATCTACGAAAAATTCTACGAAACTAAAATAGCCTTGTCTCTTACATGACATTGTAGCTTTACAGAAAAGTGCCAAAGGCATACAATGGGGGTATCGTTATACTCATCAGATGTAGCTGAACACAATATGGGGTTCTGTGCAGGAATAGCACACACCAACTTTACAAAATACACATTACAAAAACCTTGTTATATGTGTATATGCCAAAATAAAGAAAAAACACAATTTTACTCCAATATTTAGCAGAGATTGGCGATGAAATGGCTACGGAAAAAGTGTCAAACTGACCTTAGTACTTTATATAAATATATACTTTTGTGTGGCAATTTTTTTTTTCTGTGATGGCTACTAAACCTACAAGACAAACATACCAACTTCTAAAATTGTTGCAAATCGAACTTTTATTTTAGTCCTTGTATTTTGTGACCTGTAACTTTCAAAATAAGCTGAAATCCTATTCATATGATGTACTCTATAAATCAAGACACATAAATGAATTTATTTTGAATTTTTTTTTCTAAGCTGAACATATTATGCACATGCTATTATTGCCAAACCTGTGAAAAAAAAAAATATTAAATTTTTTTGGCATTTTTTTTTTTTTTTTAAATAATTAATGAGAATGTACCTATGTATATGTGACATCAAATTAAAGCCCTGTTTGCCCTTTAAAAAACGATATATATGTTGGTGCAATAAATGACAGAGATGCAAATTGCGTTTGAATACAAACAGCAAAAGATGCAAAAATTGCTTGTGTCCTTAAGCGTACGACAAGCTTCTGAAGCTGTGTCCTTAAGTGATTAAATTGTGTTTTATTGAATAATGTTTATATATGAAACCAAATTAAAAAAAAAAAATTTAAATAAAGATAAAAAAAATTTTGTCTGTCTTTCTAGCAACTCTTATAAATAGAGGACTAAAAGTACTAATTTAATAAACCAAAAAACAAGCGTTTTTTCTGAAAACTAGTCACTTTATCCTATTTGATACATTTCTAGTTATAGAATGTGTTTCAACATTTTCTTTTGCTAACTTTAAAGGACTGTAGAGTTCTTTTTGTCAGTTAAATGCAGGAACACGTTCTATGTGTATTATAATCTCCCCATATCTCCCTAAAACAGTCTGTAGAATTGGACATAAAGTTTCATTTTCTAGTGATTTTGCATTTTGCATCTAACCTTTAACTGCAAACTAGTGATTTCAGACGTTGACAAGAGATGCAAACATACAACCTAAGTTTTTTGGGTGGAAAATAATGTTTGACCAGCAGAAAGATTACTTTCATAATAAACACACAGTGAAAAATCAGCATATTGATATTTAAAAAAAAAAAGAAAGTATTCTTCTTAGCCGTTTTGTTTTGTGATTAAAGCATTTATCAAGACCTATTTTGTAAATAATATCTTTTATTTTTTGTTGTTACACAGGTGGTCCCGATGATAATTTGATAGGTGGTGGAGCAAGGTTTGTGTGCAAACCAGGAGCCAGAAATATCACCACAATCTTCCATCCTTTGCTCAGGTAAGCCATGTTTGAGAATTCAGTGAGTTTCTAAGTAGGCATGCATGACTACCATACTAAGCAACAAATATCAAATGTTATCGTAAATCTGAAAGTTTGTCTGTTTGGAACAGCTTATCTTATATGTAATGCAAGGTGCAGAGGCACAGAGTTTATTTAGGAATTAAATTGCACTAGTATACAATGAGCATGTCACATTTGAATTTCTGTGAATTCTTAATGTGTCCATAGGAAAGCATTTCTATGGACGCTCTGCGTGATGGAGTTTATTTAGGAATTAAATTGCACTAGTATACAATGAGCATGTCACATTTGAATTTCTGTGAATTCTTAAAGTGTCCATAGGAAAGCATTTCTATGGACGCTCTGCGTGATGGAGGCAGAATATGCCTCCAGCTTTGCAGATGTACCTCTAGTGGCTGTCCGGAAGACAGCCACTAGAGGCTGGCTTAACCGCATATGTAAACATAGCAGTTTCTCTGAAACTGCTATGTTTGCATCTGAAGGGTTAAAACCTGAGGGACCTGGCACCCAGACCACTTCATTGAGCTGAAGTGGTCTGGGTGACTATAGTGTCCCTTTAAGCATGAGCTGCACATAAAGTGTTGTTCTTTACTTTTTTAGCATATATGAGAATCACATTTTCTTCATTCTTACCTCTTCTGCATTGAAGATTTACTTGTTCCCACAGCATTGTTTAAAAGTAATATTATTCAAAATATCAGCTGCTCCAGTATATTCAATTTCCCAAACTAGAGGAAACTCAATCAAGGCAAAATGGAGATGTCGGCATGTCAATAATTATGTTGGTGTAAATTAAAAATTAAATGTAGTCCATACATTAGTCTAAATGTATTTACTTTCCAAGATCAAATGTAACACATCGTTTCTTCTGAAGCAACTCATTCTGTAACACGGATCAGGAGGCATATCACACTGTGAAACCTCTAATAAAACATATATTGTGACACCCTGATTGTTAAAAGTAAAAGTACTTTTTAATTTTAAGTTATCTGTTCTAAGTCTGTATCTGCACACTATGCTGGCGCGACACATTATGGGGCTGGTAAATATTTTTTTTCCAGGGCTGCTTTTAATTCCCAGTCCGGCACTGAAAGCATTTAATAAAATGTGATAGATTTCTATAAATTAAAATAGCAGATTAAGAAGTATATCATATTTAAATTATGACAATTTAAAGGACTACTCAACTGTGCAGTGCAGTCTCCCCATCTCTCCCCTCTTCCCATCTCTCTCCCTCCCCCCTTTCCCTGTGTCTCTCCCTCCTCCCCATCTCTCTCCCTCCCCCTTTCCCTGTCTCTCCCTCCAACCCATCTCTCCCCCCTTTCCCTGTGTCTCTCCACTCTCCCCATCTCTCTTCCTCCCCCCTTCCTGTGTCTCTCCCTCCTCCCCATCCTCTCTCCCTCCCCCCCCCTTTTCCCTGTCTCTCTCCCTCCTCCCCCCATCTCTCTCCCTATCTCTCACCCCTTTTCCAGTGTCTCTCCCCTCCTCCCCCCTCTATTCCCCCTCTCTGTTTCATTCCCCCCTATTCCCTCTGTTTCATCCCCATTCCCCTCTCTGTTCATCCCCCCATTCACACTCCACTGTTTCATTTCCCCTCCCTCTCTCTGTTTCATTCTCTGTTTCCCCCGCCCCCATATTCCCCTCTCTGTTTCATTCCTCCCCCCCTTTACCTTAGAGAAGTCAGAGGGGGCTGCCCTGCTCCTGTCACTGGCTGCTGATGGCTGAAGGAGGAGGAGCCTGTCTCTGTACCATGCTCCCTCGCGGTTCCCACAATTCCAAGCACAGGAACCGCGAGGGAGCATGGTACAGAGACAGGCTCCTCCTCCTTCAGCCATCAGCAGCCACAGCTGCCAGTGACAGGAGCAGGGCCGCCGGACCGGGGAAGCTGCCACCTGGCCCGGCGGCTCCAGCCAGGAACCCGGCCGGCCCCCTTTGAGTGCCACCGGACTGGCCACCCGGTGGCACCTATGTGGCAGCCCAGCCCCAGGTGCCGCGGCCCACCGGGAAATTTCCCGGTATCCCGGTGGGCCAGTCCGGCCCTGTATGCTTTGTAATTGTAAAATTACATTTGGCAACGGTGGAAGCGGATTTCAAATATGTTGTGAGATGTAGAACGGTTTTAGTTTGCATGGGAATGCTTAGGTAACTAATACCATGTTCATTAATATAATATACCATTATCTGTGTTTCATTCCTCACAACACTCCTGATTTGTGACCCATGTCATGTTTCTAAAAAAAAAAAATGTCTTTCATATTAGTGTCCTAAAAAGAAATGTCTCTTATTAAAAACTTTATCTAGTTAGTTAAACAGATAAGTTTGTTGTTTTCATTAATATAGTTGTGCTATAAGGTGAATTATTTGTGTTCTATATAATTCAGGTGCACATCCTAAGAAAATGTGCGATGTGCTTCTTTGCACACCATTAAAAATTTATAGCCGAATCCTGAGGTTGCTTTGAGTTAAACATTCGACTTGCGTTGACTAAAGCGATGGAAATCATAAACAAATTTAATTTCCTTGAATCTTTAATGTTGGTTGCTTATAGATGAAGCAGCTGCATGCTGTTAGAAAACCGCCGAACACTTCCAGGTAATTCAATATATGTGCTATTTATCTTCACACTTAAAATATAAGTAAATTAATACAGCACAACCAATGGAATTTGACTCATTTTATTAGCTATAATTTAGTTGGCCATAATCCCATTTACCAGCAGTTTTGTATATTAGTATTATCAACTGCATTATTTCTGTACAAGAACAACTTTAAAGCATAGCTATTTATATTTGTGGGTTTAACCCCTTAAGGACCAAACTTCTGGAATAAAAGGGAATCATGACATGTCACACATGTCATGTGTCCTTAAGGGGTTAAAGGGTTTCTCCAACCTCAATGACCACTTTTGCTTTTACAAGTGGTGATTTTGGTAGGAATCACTGCACTTAGAGATATTTGCACTTTTGTGCCAGGGGGATAGTTACTTGTGACTTATGCAGCAGTTCCCTAATGTTAACTCTGTGCATAAAAACATCTGGTATCAACGTGCTGGTGATTTATGTGGGAAACTTAAAGGAACACTACAGGGAGTGCAGAATTATTAGGCAAATGAGTATTTTGACCACATCATCCTCTTTATGCATGTTGTCTTACTCCAAGCTGTATAGGCTCGAAAGCCTACTACCAATTAAGCATATTAGGTGATGTGCATCTCTGTAATGAGAAGGGGTGTGGTCTAATGACATCAACACCCTATATCAGGTGTGCATAATTATTAGGCAACTTCCTTTCCTTTGGCAAAATGGGTCAAAAGAAGGACTTGACAGGCTCAGAAAAGTCAAAAAATAGTGAGATATCTTGCAGAGGGATGCAGCACTCTTAAAATTGCAAAGCTTCTGAAGCGTGATCATCGAACAATCAAGCGTTTCATTCAAAATAGTCAACAGGGTCGCAAGAAGCGTGTGGAAAAACCAAGGCGCAAAATAACTGCCCATGAACTGAGAAAAGTCAAGCGTGCAGCTGCCACGATGCCACTTGCCACCAGTTTGGCCATATTTCAGAGCTGCAACATCACTGGAGTGCCCAAAAGCACAAGGTGTGCAATACTCAGAGACATGGCCAAGGTAAGAAAGGCTGAAAGACGACCACCACTGAACAAGACACACAAGCTGAAACGTCAAGACTGGGCCAAGAAATATCTCAAGACTGATTTTTCTAAGGTTTTATGGACTGATGAAATGAGAGTGAGTCTTGATGGGCCAGATGGATGGGCCCGTGGCTGGATTGGTAAAGGGCAGAGAGCTCCAGTCCGACTCAGACGCCAGCAAGGTGGAGGTGGAGTACTGGTTTGGGCTGGTATCATCAAAGATGAGTTTTGTGGGGCCTTTTCGGGTTGAGGATGGAGTCAAGCTCAACTCCCAGTCCTACTGCCAGTTCCTGGAAGACACCTTCTTCAAGCAGTGGTACAGGAAGAAGTCTGCATCCTTCAAGAAAAACATGATTTACATGCAGGACAATGCTCCATCACACGCGTCCAAGTACTCCACAGCGTGGCTGGCAAGAAAGGGTATAAAAGAAGAAAATCTAATGACATGGCCTCCTTGTTCACCTGATCTGAACCCCATTGAGAACCTGTGGTCCATCATCAAATGTGAGATTTACAAGGAGGGAAACAGTACACCTCTCTGAACAGTGTCTGGGAGGCTGTGGTTGCTGCTGCACGCAATGTTGATGGTGAACAGATCAAAACACTGACAGAATCCATGGATGGCAGGCTTTTGAGTGTCCTTGCAAAGAAAGGTGGCTATATTGGTCACTGATTTGTTTTTGTTTTGTTTTTGAATGTCAGAAATGTATATTTGTGAATGTTGAGATGTTATATTGGTTTCACTGGTAATAATAAATAATTGAAATGGGTATATATTTGTTTTTTGTTAAGTTGCCTAATAATTATGCACAGTAATAGTCACCTGCACACACAGATATCCCCCTAACATAGCTATAACTAAAAACAAACTAAAAACTACTTCCAAAAATATTCAGCTTTGATATTAATGAGTTTTTTGGGTTCATTGAGAACATGGTTGTTGTTCAATAATAAAATTAATCCTCAAAAATACAACTTGCCTAATAATTCTGCACTCCCTGTATAGTCACGTAAACAACTTTAGCTTAATGAAGCAGTTTTAGTGTATAAATCATGCCTCTCAGGTTTCACTGCTCAATTCACTGTCATTTAGGAGTTAAATCACTTTGTTTCTGTTTATGCAGCCCTTCCCACACCTCCCCTGGTTATGATTGACACAGCCTGCATGAAAAAAACTGGTTTCACTTTCAATCAGATGTAATTTACCTTAAAATTTTTATCTCTTGCTCTGTAAATTGAACTTGAATCGTATACAGGAGGCTCTTGCAGGGTCTAGCAAGCTATTAACATGGCAGGGGAAAAGAAAATCTAAATTAAACAGAACTTGCAATAAAGGAAGGATAAATTGTAGATGACTCTTTACAGGAAGTATTTCGGGAGACTGTGCAAGTCACATGCAGGGAGGTGTGACTAGGGTTCATAAACAAAGTAATTTAACTCCTAAATGGCAGAGAATTGAGCAGTGAGATTGCAAGGACATGATCTATACACCAAAACTGCTTCATTAAGCTAAAGAGACAGCCACTAGAGGCTGGATTAACCCTAATATAAACATAGCAGTTTCTCTGAAACTGCTATGTATATAGAAAAAAGGGTTAAACCTAGCTGGACCAGGCACCAAGACCACTTCATTAAGCTGAAGTGGTCTGGGTGCCTATAGTGTTCCTTTAAAGTGATACTATAGTGACCAAACAACCTTTGCCTAATGAAGCTGTTTTGTGTATAGATCATGCCTCTAAAGTTGCACTGTTCAATTCTCTACTATTTAAAAGTTAAAGCACTTCTGTTTCTGCTTATGCATCCCTAGCCAAACCTCCCCTGGCTGTGACTCAGCCTACATGAAAATAAAATGGTTTTTATTTTGAATCAGTTTTTATCTCCTGCTTTCTAAATTGAACTTTACACACAGGAGGCTCCTGCAGGGTTTAGCAAGCTATTAACAGAGCAGGAGATTAGAAATTCTAAATTAAACAGAATTTGCAATAAAAAGTGTAAACATCAGATGACTCTTTACAGGAAGTGTTTAAGAAGGCTGCTCAAGTCACATGCAGGGAGGTGTGACTAGGGCTGCATAAACAAAGTAATTTAACTCCTAAATGGCAGATAATTGAGCAGTGAAATTGCAGAGACATGATCTATACACCAAAACTGCCAAAACTCCCCTCTCTCCTTCCCTTGGTGCACTCTATCTCTGCCTCTGTCCACTGTGCACTATTATTTTAAAAAATTTTAAATAAATTATACCCTCCCTTCTTCCCTTGTTCACTCCATTTCCGGCTCAGAATGCGCATGTGCTTTGAGCCAATGAGAAAGGTCCAATCGGATGCATTTGATTGGACCTTATGAGGGAGACATTGATGTCAGACGAGGCATTGGGAACCGGCGTGGGAGTTTTAACCGGCGCTGGATACTAGCCCCCCAAAACATCGGTGGAGGCACCAATAGAGCACATATAATTTCAACATCCTGTGAGTGCAATCTATAGCAGGGAATATTGCATTTCCAAAAATTGTATTATGCTATGTTTTATTTTAGATCCATCAGCTGAATCCCACGTATATTGTATTTCTTGGAGTAATCCATGCAAAAAAATTTTTTAAATAAAAAATATAACTTTCAATATTGTATGCTAAAGCACTCTCTACATGCTAGTAGGGCATGCTGCCGTGTGGGACAGTTTGGAGCCATGTGGCTGTTTTACACATAAGTCCCTCTTCGTTTCTTTCAGACCCTTGAGTGTGTTTTAATATTGTATATTGACTTATTTTGAAAATTATAATCACCCATCTCCCCATGTAACTAGTAGTTAGTTAGACCCACATAGTATCAAAATAATGTGTGTGTGTGTTGGAAACAAAATATGAATATACAAGGGTTCAGGGCTACAAATCATCCAATCTCATTATCCCTGGATTAGCTAATGAATAACCTTCGAAGAACATTCAAGAAAGGACAGAGGAACCCAGATATGTACGAAAACAAAGGAAGAGAAAAAAAAGAAAAAAGTGTGTGTGTAAAAAGGAGGTAAGATGGACTGAAAAGCAAGGAACCTCACAGATCTCCACATGGAGATGTCCAATGACCCATGTCCAATGACTGGAGAGCCCATGATCAAATCATGTGGGTAACCCAGCCAGTTAGTCAGGGAAGTCTGAATCAGGATGGACCAATGTTGCCAGGTGGCATGTACATCTGGTGGTTGGATGATGTCAGTAAAACCAACTCCTCAATTGAGCGTATCTCCTCAACCCTCACAATCCATTCCCTGACTGAGGGGACTGTACCCTTTCTCTAGTGTATCACTATTGAGTAACAAGCCGTGTTTACGAGGTGCAGTAGAATGCATCTTTTAAATTTGCCAGTCGAATGTATGTAAAGTGTAACATGGAAAGGTCTGCTGCTGATCCAATTTAAAGTATTGTCTCTGTCTAAAGCTGACAAGAATTTAATACCTTTTTGATCTGTTAAGTAAAATACAATTTCACTGCTTTTTCAATATCATATATACTTTTAGTCCAGATAACTAAACTGAAAAATAACTGATTTAGAGAATGTTTGCACTATAGTAATATAAAAAAAAGTCATGATCCCTATAAATTCTTGACTCTTATACTTGATTAATCTTGAAATTTATACTCCTCACTTGCAAGAGTATAGTTAAGTAAGCGGTACATGATAAGTCCAACATAAAAACATGTTGACTACTTCACATGTTATAATATATTTAAAATGTGTTTCTGAAAAAGGTTTTGGTTTCTTACATGGGGGCACTGGGCACCTCTCTCTGCTTCAACTGACTTAATCTGAGCGTCGGTAGCTCCCTGTCTGAGCTAAGCCATGCAGGGCAGGGCTTAATTTATTGGCTGAGAATGATCTGCTGATGCTTTGAGCCAATGAGATATCCTGCATTGCTGGACTTAGCTCGGGAGAGCTAATGGAATAACCTAAGCAAGAGGTTCCTGCTCTCTTTCTGAGGTAGTGGAGGTGGGGACACCAGGTAAGAAGTTAACCTATTCGAAAATGGTTAGACTCCTTACAATGGTGCTGCTCTAGGGCACACAGTTTGCAAGACCCTTCTTGGTGCTGGCCTGGAAGCCATTATCTTTATTGACTGGCAGCCTTGGCTTTACATCCTCCCATTTTGAGGATTAAATGTTACCACTCTGTGATTTGTGTCTGTTTTACTGACACATTTACTACAAAGTGTGACACACATACTTGGCTTTGTGTTCTTTTCATTGGTACCACAAGACGTGTTTTAAACTATTTTGGAACTGCTTCTGCATGATTTAGATAAGTATTTGGCCACAAATACATTGAAACATCACACTTTGGCATTTACGGTATTCTCCCACTGTAAGATGGCTTCATGTGTAGACATCCAGACATTGGTACAAGCTCTGGTATGGATCAAGTGGTGTGCAATATGCTTTTTCTGAGCCCATGTATTCACTAACTATGCAGTTGTTTTCCTGGAATGTATTGTTTGTCTGGCTGTGACTACCATCAGGCTTTTATGGACTAAATCTGTTAGGCAGCCACTTTGTCTTCCTTGAATGGGTCTTTCAATTGTTATAGTTTTGATGTTTTCACATCTGTTTATGCTACTTTTGGCAGGAAGGTGCTCTTGTTTAGACACCATCACTACTCCCCCTTAATTTTCAGGTGACCTTTTATTCTCTTTAACTTCGTTATCGGATCCCGTGTGTCATGACTTGTGGGCTCATATCTTCTCAGAATGGAATACACATTTTTTTCTTCTGACAAATTAATTTCCTTTTAGATGGTGAGAGCCTTTCATTGAGTACTGCTGCCTAGGCCTTTTCTTCAACTGCCCTCATTGATTTGCTTTTTCTATCCCTCTGCTTGCGTATACATACTGAATATTCTAAAACAGATGCTGGATAAGGAGATGTGTGCTTAAGTGTTGCATTATGTGTGATTTTACCTACTCCGTCATGTCATATCATGACTCTTGGACTCTCTTCATCTGAGAGGAAATTAATTTGTCCGGTAAGGCACATATTGTGTGATTTTATTATTTTTTAATTTTTTTAATTTTTTTTTTACATGAAGTAATACTATGCATTTTCTGTTACACTGCATCCTATTCTACACTGGACGCAAGAAGGGACACTGGGAAATGATATACAAGATTCAACTAAGCAATATTCAGAATATCAACAACTATTATTAATAATTTTGCACTGATCAGATATGCTTGATTTTTAACCCAGAATTGCTCCATATAAATGTGTTCGTGCATGAGTGGGAGATTGGCATTGGATTTGCTGGTGTTTTAAAGGTGCCCTGCTGGCTACCCATTTATTGCAATGTATACTCTGCAGTAAATTCTCATATTGATCTGAGAAACACGTTTTCAGTGGGCAATTTAGCTGAAGCATGCTGCTGGCGCTTTTGAGGTCAGCACGAAGGGAGGAAAGGAGACCAAGAGAGAGCGAGAAATGATTAAGCTTCTATTTTGATCTGATGGAGTCAGAACATGGTCAGAGGTTGAACGGGAAAGGTGAAATTAAATTTAATTTCTCCTGATTTTGAACAATGTGGATGTCTCCAGCCTTCTCCTAACTCTGGAGCACCACTGCCAACAGGTCATTCATTTCAAAGTTTCACTGAAGTCCTTGATGTGTTTTTTCCCCTTTTTATTCTAAACCATGATCTCTGAAAATTGAAAGTTTAGTCTTTGTGCACAGCAAAAAATTGATTTGTTAAAGCAACGGCAATATATGTCTGTCCATAATTTAATAAATTAACATCTTTGGGGTATTTTTTTATAGCAGACATTATAATCTTTTGTGTAAATCCACATAGAGTTGCTTGGCAGGGATAGCTATCCATTTCTTCCAAATGCACAATCAGATTTAGTTTTGATTGCAGTTGACACATATTTTTTTTTTGTCTTTTCTGTTTCATGTCACTGTCGCACATAATTTCCAGTCTAGGTAGATTGGCATGCGAATTGCAAATGCAGTGTACTTTTGATTTAAGTTCCATCTTGATTTTCCCTAATGTCTCTCTATCAAGTCAATTTGATAGGTGCGTCATTTGTGAACACTGCTATTTTGGCATCCTGCCATTTGTATAACAATGTTTTTAATTAGTGGAAGCATCGTTTATTTTTAAGTTGCATCAGTGTAACCCTGATTGTGACGTGCAAGCAATTCTGCACTCTGCCTCATCTAGACAACTGTAATACGTTCATAATGCTGCTTAGTTTATTGAAATGACAGAACAAAAAGGGAAAATATAAAGTTAATGATGCAGATCTTTAGTGGATGATGTATTGCAGCATTTTGGTACATTTTAAGAAAGGTTCATGAAAAGCAGCCATATCTCAGAGATAAAACAGCTATGGAATTATATATTGGACAATGTAAATGTCTAGGTATTCAGCAAACAATGTGAAAATGTAAGGGGCACTATGGTCACCATCAACATTTTGTTCTGGTGAGTAGAAATATTCTCTTCAGGATTTTTGCAGTAAACACGTTTTCTTTTCAGAGTAAATGCAGTGCTTACATTACAGCCTAAGGATAACTCCACTGGCCACTATTGAGATGGCTGCTAGAGGTGCTTCCTGGGGCAGTGCTGCTCACTGTGTAGCACTGATATTCAGTGTCTCTACCCTCTGCATGCAGACTCTGAACTATCCTCGTAGAAATGCATTGATTCAATGCATATCTATGAGGACATGCCGATTGGCCAGGGCCGTGTTTGGCATGTGCTGGCAATTGCACCCCCAGCACACAATTAATAATAACTCTGTATGTGTAGTGTTTCATGCTGACAATTGCATATACATACTCTACCACTATCACCACTTCTAATCCCTAAAGTAGTCATGGTGGTTGGAGTTTCCTTCTAAGAGGTTAGAATTATGTTGTATTTAGAAAAACATTTTGGGGGTAAAAAATTATGTAGGAGAGCTAAAACAAACCTCAACTTGTTGCTGAGTCCAAGTTCTCCCTGCAGTCTGCTCATCCTCTCTAGTGGTTACTCTCCCTCAATTGAGGGGGGTGGGCTCAGCACACATGCAACATCACAAGCAGCTTTCACACATATATACGGAACACGTACAAAATAATTGGTTGCAGAGCACTTGGGGGAATAAATGGCAAAACCGCGTTGTGCTTTATTGTACAGCAGATGCAAAAAATACTTAAAGTGCATGTCTTCTTTTTCTGAGCATTTCAAAGAAAGTTTGTTAAATAAATTGCATTGTCAATTTTGCAGCATGTTCCACTAAATGGTAAAGCTACTAAATATAGATGGCATAGATGGTAGAAAAAGCATGCAATCACTATTTGTATCCTTATTTTTTTTATTTTATTTTTTTACACCAATGTGTGCTTACTGTGACTAAACCTATATGGTTCAATCATATCAGTGATTTCACCAGAAGCAAAATGCATGTATACCAAGTGATGGCTCCCATGGTAGCTTTTCAAACATCTTTTCAATAATCTCCTATAGACCTTATTTGCAAGATTGGCAAGACTTAAAGTGCTCACTAACTCAACCTTTATCAACCCAAGTACCCCCTTTGTTATATAGTCATGTAGTGACTATATAGGAGGGTACCTCTAAGTAGGAGGTACACTTGTAGTGTCGCATGGTCGCTCCTGTACTGGCTTTCCTCAATCCCTCAGAGCGAACTTGTTTTACCCAGTCAGTGTAGGTTTGGGTGCGTCTACCGTTGGGTGGGCAGCGCTTCAGCGTCAGTGAGGGGATTACTGTGTGTACTGAGATTTTAACTGTAGATAACAAGTGTAAGGAGAAAAGAACAAGAACAGCAATAGCAAAAGAGTGCTTGTGTGGTCAGCGTAGGCTTCAGGTCGTGGTCCCAGGTTGCATAGTAGTTAGCCCTGTGGTACTGTTGGGCAGTCCCAGCGTGGCAAGTAAGGCAGGACCCTCTCCCGGGTCAGAGACCTTGTAGGATTTATCGTCCTTGGTTACCCAGCGCGATCTAGAAGTTGCCCACCTGTAAATGAGTCCTGCTGTTTGTAGGGTGGTGCTTATGGGCGACATACTCTTGCGCCATGATAGTGTGTCCCTGCTGAGGTCTTGGAAGAAGGCGATTTGGTGTGTCTCAAAGTTGTAGGGCGTTTTTCCTTTAATAGCAGCCATTAGGGCTATTTTATCTGTAAGAGTTTGGCATCGTAAGATGAGGTCGAGGGGTGCCACCTTTGGTGCTTGCAGTGATTTGACGAGGCGATATACGCAATCAAACGTGAAGTGTTTCGCTTGCCTGGTGGGTAGGAGTGAGGCCACTAAACACCTTATAAAATGGGGAAGTTCCTCCAGCGGTACCGCTTCTGGTACTCCCCTGATCTAAAAATTCTTCCTCCTGCCCCTTTTATCTAGCAGATTAACTTGCCTGGTGATAGTGGCAGTGGCGTATCCTGGTTTTGTGCTGCCCTAGGCAGGACAAAACTCAGGCACCCCCCCCTCATCCCCCACCCCCGCACGAGACCCCCACCCGAGACCCCCACCCATCCCTTCCCCCGCCTTCTAAATACACACACATTCACTGACAGATACGCATACACTAGCTAACAGAAACTGACACACTCACTCACTAGTAGACACACACTAGCAGACACACACACACACACTCTCTGACACACTCACAGGCAAACACACACAAACAAACTCACTCGCAGACACACACACTCACTGAAACACACACTAACAGACACACACACTCACAGGCAAGCACACACTCACTAACAGACACTCACTAACAAGCACACACTCTCTAGCAGGCACACACACTCACTGACACACACACTCACACACAAAGACACTCACTAACAGACACACACACACTAACAGACACACACACACTAACAGACACACACACACTAACAGACACACTCACTAACAGACACACTCTCACTAACAGACACACACTCACTAACAGACACTCTAACAGACACACACACACTAACAGACACACTCACACACACTCACAGGCAAGCACACACTCACTAACAGACACTCACTAGCAGGCACACACACTAACTGACACACACAATCACAGGCAAACACACTCACACTAACAGTCACACACACACTAACAGACACACACACTAACAGACACACTCACTAACAGACACACTCACCAACAGACACACACTCACTAACAGACACACTCACGCACACTAACAGACATACACACACACTCACTCACATTAACACATTTATTTATTTTTTAAACCCCCCAGCCTCCTTACCTTTGGGAATGCTGGGGGGGGGGAGGGGTTCTCTATCTCCCTGGGGGTCAAGTGGCTGCTGGGCGGGCAGCTGGCGAAGGACTTCTTCCTATGAGCTGTCTGCTCAGCTCCCTCGCGCGCTGCCCGCATATTCCGGTTCCCAGCCTCACTCTGCGGGGCGCGAGGGAGCTGAGCAGACCGCTCAGAGGAAGAACTCCCTCGCCAGCTGCCCACCCAGCCCAGCATGTTAGTTAGCCGCAAGGCTAACAAGACATTTGCCCTGGGCATTTGGGACCCCCCTTTTTTTTTTTGCAGCCCAAGGCAAATGCCTTGTTTGCCTCGCGGCTTAAATGTCCCTGGATAGTGGTCTGCATCTGGGTAACTGTATATTTCAGTGCGTTTAGGTATTGTTGCAGGTCTTTCACCTCCCCTTCAGCGACTTGAATGCGGGCTGTCCCCACCTGTACCTCTGCTGCGAGACCCTTCAGGTCTGCCTGCCACATTTGCTTTAAGTTGCATTGGAGTCCAGACAGCATGTTCTGAATATCCTGCTTGGTCATAGGGGGTTAATTCTCCTGTGGTCTGTGAGTTTTCTCCATCTATGTTGGCTGTGGCCATGCTGTGCATGGAGTTGCCTATGTCCCGTTGTGGCTTGGGTGTGCGTTGGGTCGGTTTTTTGGACCTCCGTCTCGTTTCTTCCGGAGTGTAAAAATCCGACTCTGCATGCTGTGAGCCCGTCTCGAGCCACACTGCTAACTCTCCGACCAGGTCTTGTTGGTGTGTGCTTGTGCAGTAGGCCCCAGAGCTGATGCAACGTTTTGTGCCCGGGGTTTGGAAGAAAGGCATCTGCAGGTTCAGCAGAGTGCCCTGAGTCGATGTCCGTAGCCAGTTTCAGCCAATGACTGATCTTTTTTTATTTTTTTTTATTTTATTAAATCTTTTATAAATTTGTTACATAACACATAAACTTTCAGTTCTGTTAAGACAATTGCAGACAAACTGGGGATGAATATCAATACCTAGGTGCACTTTTTGACTTGTGCGACCCTTTGGCCCATGGTAAATTCTGACTATGGTCGGACATATATTTTGCAAATTGTAAAATCACAGATTGAGATGTGGTCAGTACTGTGATTGGTATGTGTTCTATAATTGCACTTAGAAAAGATACTGAGGCTAGAAAGAACAGTGAGACTAACTCATTGTATAATGTGAATAAGCTTCCTGTCAGCCAAATTACATTAATATCAATCAGTAAATCATAGAGAAGAAAATATTGCCTAGAAGGAAAGGCAAAAAGCACAGTATTCCCCACCATGATGAGCTGAAGGGATTATTATGATCCTAAAGTTCTGAATTGCTCTATATGATTCAGTAATTGGTATTAAATGTCCATGCTGCCAACACAGGAATAAGAAGTTTGCATTTGCAGCCAATTTTTTTTTCATTTTTTTTTTTTAGTAATCAACATACTATTTTTAAAATAATTACAGCTATAGCATAAGTTGGTTTTATATATTGTGCATGGCAATAGTAATTGATTTTCAGGCTGCTGTCCCCCCCAACAGTAAATTAACTTATCGTTAAATAAAAAAATAAGAAGATCAAGCCAGTGTGCAGAGGGATATTCATATTTTTTTTTTTTTTTGTATGTGCAACAATTACATTAAGGTTTTTTTTACATTAAGGTTATTACCACCCATAAAAATTATAATTATTGTTGGAATAGGTTTTCTGTAGGATTTTGCATAGTAAATTGGTGAAATATTTTTTATTTAGGTCATAGAAAAAGTGATGTGAGAAGATGCCTTACAATATTTGCCACTTTAGGACCTCATCGGCGCTGACACCATTTGACAGCTTTTGTTTGATGTGATATGACAGTTTCTAACTATGTTAAGGTTTGGCTTTTCATCTCTGGTGACAGCGCCTAAAATTCTACTGCCCCCTCCCCCTCAAAAAACCAACTATTTAATACAATAGACAAGCTGTCAAAAAGGTGCTAAATCTGATCAGTCAACCTCTGAGTTTGTAAATCAGTTTTGCCCTTTGTGTGGAAAATCAGACAGCATGTCACCATCACTACAACGTTTAACCACTGCCCCACTGGAGACATATGTGGCAATAGCAGCACATAAAACAAGGATTTAATTGATTATGTAGTAATCAAGGAATCCTGCCTGTACTGAAAAGAAACCGTGACTATCCTGAACCAAACTTCTTATCTATGGTATGGAAGCATTCTGACAAACTCTAGAAAGCATAATATGTAGGGAGAAACATGTTTTGGACTGCTACGAAATGTGTTAAACATTTGAGACACCATAAAACCTTAAAGGGACACTGTAGGCACTGGATCTGCTTCATCTCATTAAACTGGTTATAGTGTCTGGAGTCCCCTGGTGCCATCATTTCTTTCAGCATTAAACAGTTTTTAACGTTGTAATGTTTTAATGCTAAACAAGAGACCCCGGCAGTCCATCCCCTCTGTTCTGCTTTGGCTAATAAGGAAGTATTACCCTGAGCAGCAATGGGCAGCTGTGATTGAGAGTGTCAGCTGACTGCTTTTAGCCTGTCAGAGCTCCAACTGACGGTATGAATGGGTATGACAACAAGGAAGTGTGTAATCTCTGCCTAAGCTACACAAACAGAAGGGGCCGGATTGCGGGTGGCTAGGGACTCTTATTTTGTGGCATACTGCACAAACATGGTGCAACACTGAATGGAGGGACAGTGCCAGGGCACTCCAGGCACTATAACCAATTCAAAGAGATGAAATGGTTATAGTGACTACAGTGTCCCTTTAGTTGAAATTAAGTTGTTATTGTAACAGGAGGTATTACCTGCAAGGGTTAAGCCGTTCATGAACGGTTAAGCACCAAAATCCAGTGTCCAGCGCCTGATCACTCTGCCCCCTGTCCTTCCACCAGGGGAGCTACTAATTGGCTGAAAGTGTCAGCTTATGCCCTAGATCAGTGGTTCCCAACCCAGTCCTCAAGTACCTCCTAACAGTCCAGGATTTAGGGATTACTCAGTTGTATCTAATGTTTTGGGGGGTTTTTTTAGAAAGAAAGAGAAAAAAAACATGTATGATACAACAGGGTAATCCCTAAATTTTTTTTTTTATTATTTATTTATTTTTTTGACAAAAAGTGCAGATTTTAATAGAAATTTACAACCAGTCCTCTTACTTCCTGTTTCGCTCAGTAAACTCTGAAGGCAGGCAGTTGCTCAGAGAACTGCCTTACTAAGACATTTCATTGAGCTGCATTGGAATGTCTGTGATTTAGACAGCCACAGAGAGTCTGAGCTAGGTTACAAGGAGAGGACTTGAAAAAGCTTCAGACAAGAGATCTGCATCTTTTGCAAGTTGTTTTAGATATACCCCTAATGAAAAATGCATGTATATTTTCTTGGGTGCTATATCTATTAAACAGTATTTTTTTTTTGGCCAGTGTAGCATCCCTTTGACATATTTGATACATTTTTCTTTTTTCCCAGTAAACATAATTGTAACAGATCCCCTATACACCGTCTGAGTATGTCCGTTAGTTGTCCGTTAGTAGTCTCCCGAATCCCAAGTGCTGCAGCGATTACAGCTCTCCTGTTTCCAACATAGTGATTAGAGCTCTCCAATCCCCCAAACATGAGCCTAGACTTCATGAAGGGGTAAAACGAATGTGTTTAATGGGAGCCACACAGAACCTTTTATGCAACTCGCCATGCAAGGGGTTTCCTTAAACATATTCCAGGGACATTCCCTGCTGGACCTGAGAGGAGACTAGTTACAAGCAAGCATTCTACACACTCCTCCCCAGTACTGTAGAGATAATTACCTGAGCACACAAACATATAATTCAATTCTCTCTCAGGTACAAAAACATACAATATAACAAAACTCCAAAAATACCCCCAAAACACATGAATACCCCACAAAAATCACATCTCCTGAGAGCCCGATCTGGGTGACCAACATATCAAAAAATCACCCAGATCGGTTCAGGGGTTTGGGATTTTCATGGAAGTCACATTTTTTTTGCCATGCATGTCCTATGCCCAAAACAGTTCCATGAAATAAGGGCTAATGGTAGGGCTAGTTCGGTAGTTTTTAATACCGAATGGGAGGCAAGTAAAAGACAAAGTTTATAAGAGGTTCCTGGACTGGGGATTGTCACACTAATGTAAAAAATTAAAAAAAAGTCTCCTTATTGATGAATGTAGCATTTTGCGGCAAAATTTGTATAGGACACTTTAATGTTAAATTGTTGGCCACCTGTCCTTGCCCTTCATTAGTAAATAGTCCCTTAAATTCCATTTTGAGAATATTCAGATTTGGAGGGGGGATTGAGCTAATACACAGACAAGCAAGGTCAATATTGAGAAAAAAATTTTTTTCCCCCTCTTATTAACTATCTTTTGGAACCCATGACATCGCTGACTGATTTTGAGAAAAGTTAATTTTGAACTCCATGAACAGGAGGCCTCCAGCTATTTCCTTATGGATTATTTCTGGTAAACATTATGGTTAGAGTTATTTTAAAACCTTTTAGACCGTTCTTTTAAATGAAACTAGTGTTTCATGCCAATGAGAACTACTAATGCGTCATAGTGCTTTGTTTTCAATTGTATAATTGTGTTTGAAGTAGCAATAGCACACAGTTTAAGTGAGGAATATTATAGGCGTTCACGCTAGACATTTGTTCTAGAGAATTAGTGGGGAAAACTATAAATCATCATCTGTCCTAAATTAGTAAATGCCCAGCAAATCAATAAATGTAATTGTGCATTACTGGGTGAAGAGTCACTGCCACAATGCCCATGATGTGCAGCAGGTTGTATTGTTGGTACTTTTGAGCTGTATTGAATCGCCAGGTCAACAGTTTGATCATTACAGGTGTGGCCCTTCTGTGAATAGGCAGAGTATAGAGAAATGACTGTCACAGAGTATATACAGTAATATGTTACAGTGCTTTTCAGTTATAATCAGATGATGAATCTCCACTATTTTAAAGGGACACTATAGTCACCAAAACAACTTTAGCTTATTGAAGCAGTTTTAGTGTATAGATCATTTCCATGCAGTGTCACTGCTCAATTCTCTGCCATTTTGGAGTTCAATAACTTTATTTATGCTCCGTAGTCACACCTCCCTGCATGTGACTTACACAGCCTTCCTAAACACTTCCTGTAAAGAGTCAGCTAATGTTTATACTTCATTGCAAATTCTATTTAATTTAAAAAGCTTAATGTAGTTGTTCTGGTGAGTATAATAGCTCCCTTCAGGCATTTTCATGTAAACACTGCCTTTTCATGGAAAAGGCAGTGTTTACATTGCCCCTAGAGTCACCTCCAATTGGCCACTCCTCAGATGGCCTCTGGAGGTGCTTCCTGGCTCAGGGCTGCACAGTAAACAGCCCTGCCGTTCAGCATCCCCACGCTCTGCATGGGGACGCTGAATTTTCCTCATAGAGATGCATTGTTTCAATGCATCTCTATGAGGAGGTGCTAATTGGCCAAAACAGTGTTTGGCCCCACCCCTTGCCGATTTTAGCCAATCCAATGCTTTTCTCATGGTAAAACATTTGATTGGCTACAAATCTGCCATTTTGATGGTCACCAAGGGGGTGGAGCCAGCTGCCCATGAGGGGCTGAAAATAAGGTGAGTTTTGACCCATTCTGAGGGCGCTAAGGTGGGGGGGTAGGTTGGGGGGGGGGGGGGCAAGCCACCTACATGGTGGGTTTTCACTATAGGGTCAGGAATACATGTTTGTGTTCCTGACCCTATAGCAGGCTTCCCCAAAACCCGGGCCACCAGATTTTGATGAACTACAACTCCCATGATTCTATGAATGAAATAGGCTGAGAATCATGGGAGTTGTAGTTCAGCAACATCTGGGGTCCTGGAGCTTGGGGAAGCCTGCCCTAAAGTGATCCTTTAAAATGTATTATACCCTGCACTGTTGATCGCTTGCTAGAACCCACAGAAGCATTCTGTGTATGTCTAAAGTTCGCTTTAGAGAGCAGGCAATAAGAACTTTTAAAGTAAGTTACATCTAATTGAAAGTGGAACCATTTTTTTTAATGCTTGGTGTGGGAGTCACAGCCAGGTCAGGTGTGACTAGGGCTGCATGGACAGAAACAAAAGGGATTTAACTCCTGAAATGGGATTTGAGCAGTGAGACTGCAGGATCATAATCTATACACCAAAACTGCTTCCTGAAGCTAAAGTTGTTTTGTTGACTGTAACATCCTTTTAAGGTTAGCTTTTTTGTTAATGTATTTATTTTTACACTTACATTATTGTTTGATCTACAGTTATTGCACACTTAATATTCATATAATGCATGATAGTGTAAATATGTTTTATGCCTTTTATATACGCTATCAAATAAATGGGGGGAAAAAACCTGTAATTCGCTTTACAGCGATATTTACTTTGCAGCGGTGGTCTGGAACATAACCGGCCATACTATCGAGTGATGCCTGTATTCTCCATGGTAGTGTCATGTGGTCACACTTCAAATCTTGGCATTTGTTAATGTTTTTATTTTATTTTTTGGCGTTCTACTTCATTTGAATGCTCTTGAAAATACAAGTCCTCTCAGTGACAGAGAGGGGTAATGTTACCAGAGGTTGGTCAGACCTACATGCACAAAACTCACCAACATTTAAATTTGCCACTAACATTCCATTCCATTCTACAAAAATATACTTCACATATGATTGTATCTTCTTTTTTTTTTTTATCACATAAAATTATTTGTGCTTTAGATTACAAATTCTAACATGTACACATATACCACCAAAGTGTAAAATGTATATAAGTATATAACAGTGTATTAGTGATTTAATCATAAGCAATACAGATTTATTTGCCAATTGAACATAGATCTCCTGCTTTGATTTCAGTGTACTAAAATCATATTTATGTGTTTATTTTTTGAGCAAGAATTTTGCATACTATTTTTTTGAAAAACAGATGCTTTATTTTGAGTGCGTAAAGACAATTTAATCCAACAGGCCCCATAAAAAAAAAAAAAAAAAAGACTAAGTACAACAACAAAACAAAACGTGGTAGTAGAAGGGAAAAAATGTAAGCAATGTGTAAGAAGTGTCACTGGTACTTAAAAAAGATCGGTTTTGGAAACCGTGAGTTTGTGTGTTGATTGTTCATAGATCCAGAGCAGTAGTAATAGAATTGTATAAGCAATTCATTAGTAACATTTTGAAAGCCTGATTGAATGGGGTAAAGCAAGGATCAGGAGAAAGCGAGACAGTTATGTTTGCTGTATTTATTGCTAATAAAATATTGCCGGTAGCCTATCAGTTCTAAAGCCTCCCCTGCAAGTGCCCGCAGAGCTTCAATCCTCCATAGCTCTGCAATTTCACAGGCCCCACAAAATATATTGATATGATATTATTACTGGCTGTAAAATCATAAGAACGTTATCAGTTTAGTGCCCCGTTAAAATTTTCACTGCCTCCTCTTGTCCTCTGTTTTATGAAGTGTTTTTATTTCATCTTTTAAATTGAAATGAAGCACAGAGTTCCAGAAAGGCGATGGAAGACGCTTGTCCAACACCTGTGAAATGGGGAAAGCAGAAAGCTGTTAATAAGATTGCTGCTCTTTATTGTACATTGTCTTTATTTTGTCTTCATGAGCAAAGTGCCAACCCTTCTGTTATAACAGCAAAACCGTTCATACTAATTTGTTATTTTAATCCCAGTTTCACTGCAGGCAGCTAATGGGTTGTGACCTCTGAATTAAAAGACAGGTACATTATAGCCTAGTTTTGGAAGTTCGCAAGATTTTCCAATAAATAATACAAATCTGGTGGAAATTTAACAAACAAATGAACTATTTGTATGAATGTGCTTTGTTTAAAGGTTAAGTGTTTAATATTCCATTCTCGTTTCGATTTTTGCATATTAAATGAACTGGCATTTACCAATAATTTCTGTCTATTGACTATTAAAATTTTTTCTGTTATAGAAATTTTCATTAGTACAAAAACAAAAGCAGTACAGAAACATTTCAAAACAATTAAACAGAATAAAATGACATTAGCATACACGATTGAAAATTCTGAATCGATTGTAAAGATAGTTTTCATATAAACACATTAATATTAATTAAAACAGGAAAAGAGAGAGAGATTTAGAAGAATGGGGGGAGGGGAAGGAGGTTAATGAACGTTAGATAATTAGCATGTTTAGGAGGTTGTAATGAAGCATTATTCTTATAATGCCTCCAAAGGCTTTCCATAAAACTGCAATATACAAATGTACCAGCTTTTCTGACCACGGGCTTTAAAATATTCTGCTAGGGACCTTCTCCTTTCCGCTGCTCATACCAATTGTTTTACCTCACTCTTATAGGACTACTGGTGGGTGGCTACCATCCTTTGACACAGGCAGTTTACTTTCATCAGACTCTCTCTGTCTTTGATCCTTTAACTCCTTAAGGACACATGACATGTGTGACATGTCATGATTCCCTTTTATTCCAGAAGTTTGGTCCTTAAAGGGTTAAGAAGTCCGTCAAAACCCATCTCTTGAGAACAGTCTAGGGCCTCCCAGGGAACTGTTGTATCACACTCTTACTTTTCAATTCTGCTACTTTACCACCCTATCACTTATGCTACTCTTCCTATTGTGTTTTTATGCCCCACCTCTTCTAAATTTTACGCATGTTCAAGAAGGGTAGTCCTTAATCTATTCATTCTGTAACACTTTGTAATTGCCTCATTAATTGTTTAACCCCTTAAGGACCAAACTTCTAGAATAAAAGGGAATCATGACATGTCACACATGTCATGTGTCCTTAAGGGGTTAAGGAACACTATATGGTAGGAACCCAAACATGTATTTCTGATCCAATAGTGTTAAAAACATATCAAGAACCTCACCGCCCTAGTTATAGTTAAATCCTACCTTTCTTTTTAAGTCTGCTCTGCCCTTGATCTGCCTCCTTGGCTGACATCATCAGAAGTGATGATCTCAGCTAATCACAATGCTTTCCCATAGAAAAGCATTGGATTGGTTGAGATTGTCGATTGTCAGTTGAATCAGTGCAGCTCTATGAGGTAAGTTCAGTGTCTCCATGCAGAGGGTGGAGACACTGAATGTCAGTGCTGCGAAGCACTGCCACAGGAAGCACCTCTAGTAGCCATCTGAGGAATGGGCACTTGAGGTATTGCTAAGCTGTAATGTAAACACTGCCTTTTCTCCAAAAATATCTTGTTTACAGCAAAAAGCCGGAAGGGACTTACTATACTCACCAAAACAACTTCATTAAGCTGTAGTTGTTCTGGTGACTATAGTGTCCCTTTAAATTTCCCCTTTTATAATATTGTAAAGCACTGCAGAATAAGTTGGTGCTATATGTAGGCTCTATATTTCATAATAATAATACAAGGCAGACATTTGTGAAAATGTAAAGCACAATTTACATGGGCACAGGGACCAGTGTAAAAATCTATTGACTACTGTAGATCATGCATACATGATGGCATCTCTTCTCTTTGTTCACAATAAGGGAGTAGTTTTATCCAGATGCATTCTTGTTCTTTTTTTCCCTCAGAGAAGTGTTAAATTAGTTGAATTAAGTTTTTAATTGCTTCAATAACTATGGAAAACAATATTTGTATATATCTGAAATATAGCCTCTCCATAAGCACATTTAGACATGTGCGAATCATTTTATTCTCTTACTAACTGAACCTGTTTATTATAGCTCATTGAAGCTGTCAGGTTGCATCATAGATTTTGTTTCATTCTCTTGTAAAAAATGTAAAGCATTTCTAGCTTTCTGTGTAAAACAAGATATCAAAAGCTGCAGTGACAGAAGAGTGGGATAAGGGAGTTGTTTTAAAAAATGAAAATAAAAGTGTGATTCACAGTGTAAATGGGTAAAATGTGCTTCAATTCCCAGTCAGGATCTTTTGTGACCTTAGGCCATATGTCTACCTCCCAGTAGTTATTGGTTACTGGTTAATGAAGAACCTTGAATGAGAAGCACATTACATGAACACGGTCAAAATGAAATGAACATCACAGGACTTAAACACAAGTGGCAAATCTAATCTGTCATTAATATGGTTGTGCATGAGAGTGATTGTATGTAAGAGTTGCATACATAGTCCAGGCAGAGTTGGTTTACCTAATTTAACTTATTTTCTTTATGTGCCTGCCATTTGTTTTTATTTTTAAAATGGCCAATTTCTTCATATTGATAAATGTAGTATTTTACAAAATGTTTAGAACACTTGAATGTTAGATTGTTGGCTACTTGTCTTTGCTCTTTATTAGTGAATAGGATAGATACGGAAGGTATTGGTGACTCAGAATAGGAGTAACTGAGTTACATACTATCATTAGCACCCACGAAGGTGCAGACAAGGAGAAATAGGATAGGTTAATTCTACCATTTAACCTAGCATTTGGCAGGCATCTGCAGCTATGATAGCTGATATTATCAGCACCCACGAAGGTGCAGACAGGGAGAACTAGGATAAGTTTACTCTACCATTCAGCCTAGCATTTGGCAGGTAGCTGCAGCTAGTATATTTGTCAGACCAGCAATTAATCTACACAGCATTTAAGCACCTATTAAGGTGCAGGCAGGAAGTTATAGGATTCACTCCTTTTTGTATTATGGATTCTACTATTTTCCTTAATACCCCTCTCCCCTCACTGTGGATGCTGTAGCCTCCTATAACTATCCATATTCCCCTCTCTATTATTGGCATCATCCTTAATGTGTCAATACTCGCTTAATATCCCCATTTTAGGTTGTCTATATGGGAAGTAACCATTTAGTGAATCTTTCCCTTTCTAATTTTGTTGAAAGCAGACACCACCTTGGGATTGGACTAGATAATTGTGTTCTATTACTATAAAACAGACCCAGAAATGGGAGTCTGATTCTTATTTTTAGAGGTATTATTGATACTCCCATTACATCAATAGACATAATAATTTAATTGGGAAACAGAGTTACTTTGTCCGTTTTCATTTTGGCAACAAATAAATAAAGCCTAACTACTGAATAAGCAACACCGTGTATTATTCTGTTAGCAAATTGTATATTTTTCCCTTCATTCTATCACAGTTCCATTCATTCTTAGTACTGTAAAGTGTTCCTTATAAATACCAATCTAGGGATCTCCTTCTGGGATCTCTTGAAATCTAACCATTCTAAGTTAATGAGGGTTAAGTCCTAGTGTGGAATTGGTACCATCAACGCTGACCATCCCTTACTACAAATATCTACTGGATAATAAGGGTTTCCTAGTAATTCTTGAATCATTAGTAAATAGCCCTTGAAATTCTGTTTTAAGAAGAAAAAAAAATATGATTTTGGAGGTTCGGGGAAGTGTTGAACCTAAACACAGTCAAACAAGATCAATTTGGTGAATTTATTTATTTATTTATTTGCAGTGCATAAGGAACAAACACGCACAAGGTGCACCAAAAGCAATCCTCATGCTTGCCAACATCAGTAACAATGGGGTAAACTTTGTACTTGCACAATTTTTTGTTAGGAAGTGTGATTATATAGCTTGTTTATACAATTGGTGCATTCAGAAGAATATCACATTTTTTATACAATTGCATTCAACATATTAATTACAGATTAGTAGTAGCTTATTAGTTTCTGACCGGTGAGCAGGGTATGTTGCATGTCATCGTTGCACTGGGTGTAAGGTTTGTGTCGAATGCTAGGGAAACAAAGAGGTTAGTAATAAACCATAGGCAGGGAGAAGCATATTGGGGACATTTGTAAAAAACGTATTGGAGACTTTATAAGAAGGCATGTTACTGGTTAATAACTGATGCACAGGGGTTTGTGATATGTCTGATTTGCTCTTGCGGCATGTGAAGTGCTGGCTGGGTGCAGGCCTGGTCAGCAGGGAAAAGCGTTAGGTTTGAGATATACACTTCATGCGTCCGGCAAGGCAAATGAGAGGACATCCAAGTTGTGGGAGGACTCTCCACCCGCTCCATTCGCTGCCAGAAATTCGTGCTGAGTCTCCATGGATCCTACTGTTTAGGAGCAGTGCTTGTAGATATGCTTGTGGTGTTCCGTCGGCTCTGCTGCGTGAGTGTCTTCTGGGTGCTTGGAGTGCTTGTGCGAAAATATCCCCGTCTGAGGCGCCGAGTGAGGGCGCGCCGGAGCGGTGGGATCCTCCTGCCTTGCCACCATTTTGGGGCCTTCACCCTCTCTGGGGCTGCAGGTATCTTTCGCTCGGTTAGGAGTGAGGGTGAGTGTTTATTTGGCTGCTGTTAGGCAGCGAGATGCATTCTCTCCTCCAGGTTGCGCCAGAACTTGGCGAAAGCCCTGTCCAGCCTGACCAAGATATCTGTCTGTTCTTCTCTTTTGTCCAGGTGCCTCATGGCATCCGCCATATTTGTTGAGTCAGGAGATGTGCCGGTTGCTGTAGCGGTCTCAGAAGCTTGGGGACGGCCCGGGATGACCCCTGCCGGGCCACCGGGTGGAGGGAACGAAGGCTCCAAATCAGGTCTCCAGTTGTGTTAGGGAGCAGGAGAGCGACAATCTCTCCCGCACCCGCCATGCTGGTAGGCCTTGCCAGGGTGCTTGGTGTGTATTTCTTATGTTGCCGTTTGACTGATATCTGTGTGTTCACCTCGGTGTCCCCTTGTGCTGGGAGACCTTTATTTGCCTCTTAGTCGTTGTTTTCTTTACTTAAATGCGCTTTAACTGTGCAAGTTAACCGGAGCTCCTGAGGCAAGCGTCCTCTCGGCTCTGCGGTCAGGCCCCGCCCCTCCCTGGTGAAATTAGTTTTACCTTTCCTCTGTCAAACTATTTTTTTTCTCAAGCCTTGTGCATTTAACAATCATCTTTTTTGGACCCGTGATACACCACTCAGTGTGTGTGATTTTCCTTCTTTTTCTGAGAGCCTGTTTTTACAGCTACAATTTTTAAACAATTCATAATATTGCATTGATCCAAGGGATGCAGTGATTCATCCCTTGGATCAATGCACTAAATAGTGTATATATATATATATATATATATATATATATATATGCTCAGTTTTATGTACCACTTGTGACTATGCTTTAGTATAGTAAATCAAATAAAAAATACAAATCTGTGATTGTTAATGGGAGAACATGCTTACATTTTCTTTCTTCTCTCCCAGTTTCACTTGCAAGCTCTGGCAACATTTGTACATTTTTTATGTTAATGCTGTCATGATCCCCATTCATGTTGTTTGAATGATATAAGTTATGTTTTAGTATAATTTTGGGACCCTCACTGGATATGAAAGTCACTTTGAAACATTACTCAATTCCTGGCAAAATGCAAACAGCCAGGCAGAACTGCTAGTTCTCATTACATTTTAAAAATGTCAAAAATGTGTGACATGAGAAGAAGAATAACATAACCCCTATTCTGTATCCATCTTATACTAACCCAACGATACTTTGGATGAAAAAGCGGTGGTATCCTCAAATGAACCCTTATGTGACCTGACAGCAAATGTCAAAAAGTAGAAACTTCTCTGAGTGCTGTTCCGACCAATTTGTAGGACATAGCCAGAGGGTGGTTGAGTGACAGAGGTAGAACTGAAGCCTGTTCAAGATTATGTTGGATTGCAATGAACCAATATTTCATTTATTTGCAGTGAATCGTTGCAAATATCTGCACGGTGTTTTACATAGATAAACGATAACTCTGCCATAGGAACACATAAAACAGTTGTAAAAATTACAATTACCCTTGCACTATAACCACTTCATCTTTTTCCATTCTGTGTTAAATTAATTTTGAATGATTTAACACTGAATAAGAGTCACCAGCAGCCCGCTACCATACTCTTGTTGGAGGTATAGCTGAGGTAGAGATTATACAATATCCAAATAAAGAGTTACCTGCGCACTAGCCCAAATCCCTGTGCATATTTAAATAAATAGGTTATTTAGTAACTTCAATGGCCATTAGATGTAAGCCTTCCTGCCACTTCTTTGGGTTTTCCTGTATGTATTTGGGGCTTATGTGTACTATGGTCATTGCTGCTGCCCAGGAGTGGTGTGAGTTTGAGCGCAGGACTTATTTTTCTGTATTTGTATTTACTTGTATTAAATAGCCAATTACCATGCTGCCACCACCCCATGTGTTCCCGATTAAGGATTAATAAGTATGTAGGGGTGTATTTAAAAAACAAACAAACAAAAATACCCCTCTCTGCCTCATTAGAGATTTATTTGCCTGAAGCTGAAGGAACCGAGGTGAATTGTTAGTATAGGACCCACCTAAGAGGTTTGTCTTGATGTGACAAGTGGACTTACATCTAATGGCCATTGGAGTTACTAAATAACCTGCAATTATGTAACTATGCATAAGGATTTGGGCTAGTGTGCAGGTAATTTGTTTTTTTTTTCCCTTTGGTTTTTTTATTGAATGTATTTGGGTCTGATGTGTGCTATGGTCGTTCCTGCCTCCCATGAGTAGTTGTGAAAGAAAACATATGATCCCCATTATACATGCTTTTAACATGTGGTCACATATTTCTGCTTTATAACATCATTTATAGTCATACATAATTTTTTTTTCATATATCTTATTTTTAAATTGTTGAGGGTTTAATTAATACAGCTTAAATTAAAATGTTTTAATATTTAACATATTAATATTAGATATGTACAGATAGATGGGTCTAATGGGTAAAGGTACAGAGGGCAATTTGTTATTCTGTACCATGAGAAGTTATGAACAAGGGTGTGTGTAGTTCCTCTACTATTTTAGATTCAGCCTGTGATCCACCTATAATCTAATGTTGGGACAGTCTCCTTGCAGCAGCAGGCCTGCCTTTTCTGAGGTCTTCAGGATTGATGATCTTGGTCCAATCATTGGTTCATTCCAGACTAGAGAACCTTTAGGTTGATCCCCATTTGTTGTAGAATCACATCTTCCTTCCTTAGTAATTTCCCTGCCTGGGAATTTTTAGTTCTAAAACATCATATCACATATCTCAGACTGACATAATTTTCTGTGTTAGACTAACATTTTCTTAATTTACCTATAATGGTTTTATACATCACACCTCTTTCTTTCAGTCTTAAATCCTTAAACTTTAAGCATATCTTAAAGGGACACTCCAGGCAGCCCTTTTTACTCACCTCGTCCCAGCGCCGGAAGCCTCGTGAAGCCACACCCCCTATTTTATCAAAATGACGAAATAGGCGGGCGCGAGAAGGGAGCAATCAGATGCTTTCATTCGGAAGCGCCATTGCTCCCTTGTGCACATGCGCAACTTCGCCGCACATGCGCACATACTTCATAGGGTGGCATTCATGGGAACGCAAAAAAAGTGACCAAACGGAGACTATGGAAATTCTCTTTTGGCCAGAAATACTCTGTAATAGAGAGACACACACTCCACAATGCACCATTGTTGTGCTTTTATGGGTACTTTGGTGTCCCTAGAAGTAGAATTTAGAACAAAACAGAAAAAAATTGCTGAAATGGTTTAAGATGGGGATAGTACTTTTAAGATATACTGCAGCTGATGTTGAACAGCTGTTGATAAACCTAGAATAGTAGAAGGATTCTTGACAACGTGTTTTACCCTTTTGGTACTACATGCCTCTGTACATTTGGTAAATGAGGCATGCATATAAGTGTGGCTATATGTTTAAAATGTTAGGTCATCATTCTTGGCCCTCATTCCGAGTTTGGTCAGTGTCATGGCCCATTAGTGCTTTCATTATACAATACTAATGGATGCTCTGTTTCCTTTTGTGAGACCTACATGTTTAGTACTTTCTGCTTCATATTCCATATTTTTGGACTTCATTTCTTTTACTTTCTTCAGTCATTCCCCTTAGCAGCTCCCCCACAGGCTAACATTGGACTCAAAATGTTAGATCACTCTTGATGTGTCACTGTCATTTTCAAAATCATTTGGAAAGATGTCTTTGCCTCGAACATCCATCCTTAAAGCTAATTCTGTTAGTAGTTTATAAGCAGAATAAGAACTGACAGCTTGTTCAGTCATCACAATGGGAACATGTTTCTGGGGTGTAACCGAAGGCACATGTGTTTCACAGCTGTGATCCTTTGTTCTAGCGATACATGTCCCCTTTGGGTCATAGAGCACAATTTGTATGATGGAATAGGGATTGTTTTGCAATGATTGACATGCCACCTGAAAAATCAACCAAGTTTGTGTGTTGATTGTTTGTCATAAAGCATTTTTTAAAAATTCAATATACTTGCTATTTTCATCATTTAAATATAATGGAATCTTAAGCAATGTCCTCATTGAAATAGATTGAGAAGCCTCCAGTACAGATTATCACGCAACAATCTACTGAAGGCTACCAGAGGATCACTGAAAGCCTTTTTGTGAGCCATGACAGGTTTATGCTTCATGTGAACTTATCAACAAATTGACTTGGTTGTATCGTGCTGTGTTGTCGTCCCCTAAAGCATTTCATTTAATTCATTGTCAAATTCACCTAATTTTATAGTCATTACTTTGCATCAACATATGCTTAATTTATCCATTGGGGATTAGGGAATCAGCCCCAGTCAGACTGATTTCTGTATTAAGTGCTTTGTGAAGCTGTATATTTCATGAACGTAAAATTGGCATTTTTGCTCCAGAATGACTTATTGGTTATAGTGTTAACTATGTTATGGCTTCTATTTTCTAAATAATAGCACATTTGAGCTAAGTTCCGTTGAAGATAATACATCTCTGCATAGACATCAACCAATCTTTCAATACACAAAGTACTTTCAAATAATGTGACTGCCCTGGGATATTTTTTCTAGGATTGGTCAATTGTTTTAGCCCAAATTGTGCTTTGTTAAATTCTTTCTCAGCTGTTTTTTGATTATTTTTTTTAGTATATTGGCATTTTATAAATCTACAAGCCAAGTCCCTGATTCCCTTATGTGTTGCTCTGACAAAAATGTGAAGACTCCTGTCCAAGGGAAGAAAGGAAAAGCTATAGGCTTTTTTGGGTTTCTTTTTCTTCTTTTTTTTTGTTTCCTTCGCTGTTTGCCTCCATGAAACCTGTCAGTTTGCCCCAAGACTAATGGAGTGAGACATTAATTACATGCAGTGAGAAGCAAGTCTAAACCTTGAGATTGTGAAAAGAAGACATAGCATAGAATTTGACAGCATCGCAGTAAGTTCACAGCTCGGTGTGTTTTGCAGTGTCACCATCATGGGTGGTTTCATTCCCATAAAGTTCTAGCTACCAATAACAGCTGAAACGAAAATATAAAAAAAAAAAATTGGAAACCTGTTTTGTTTTTGGGGAGTGAATGTTTAAAATATTGAGCAGTGGGTTTATCATGTAAATATTGCAGCTGTTGATCTATCTATTTTCTGATGCAACCTTTATTATTAGAATTGTTAGAATTTTATTTATAACACACTTACCCTTATAGCTTTGCTCTTGTACACAAGATAATCTTAACATTCCCTTGGTCCCTTCCAAATAATTTAAATGCCAATCTAGTCATTGCATGCGTCACAACCATGGGAATCAAAATGTTAAGTTATGGAACGGAATTATCCAGAAAAATAAATATCCCCCCTTCTATTTTTCTGGAGTCAATTATTTGATGGAAAATACATTGATGACAAATGGTAAAATGTATGGATTAGATGTAACATATAATATGCACTTTGTTTTATTTAATGTACATAGCTATAGGATTGATGCATTGTGTTTTGGTAGGAGATTGACAGGTACATACAAGCAGTGAGCAACTCTTTGGCCTTTTAGGTTACTGTTCAAATTGTTATATTGCCTCCAGAGGTGTTGTATGACGTGAAGTTATTATTTTTAAAAACATTGTTGTGAAAATATGTAGTTTATTCAAGGTATTTGAAAACGGACATGATTATGTATTTGTTAATTTACTCTAAAATTAATTTGCAGGAATTGACAATTATTCATTACCTACACAGTTCTTAATTTTGGCTGTACTCCAAACACTATTTATATTGAAGGAGTAAACATTGTTGACAGCTAAGAAACAAATACAGGCAACAGCAAATTAAAGAAATTCTCTAATTACCATAACCAATACAGTCCGCTGTTAGGGTGTCAGTAGTGCTCTTGAGTCCTATGGAAAGTAGTTAAACATTTTAGTACATTTTTACCTGCGTCCTAATTTGGCTTCTACTGCATGAGAAGCTGGGTGTCTCTATATGGAATAAAGCATGGCTGATGCAGGACCATGCTTTTTTGCTGTAAGCACCCATCAGCCAATGAATGTGGTCATGCATGGCCCTTATTGGCTCTGCTGAGCTCACTGGATTCTCCTGCAGGAACCAGTGCACACCAAGTATTTATCATACCATGCTAAAACAGTTTGACTACTCAGTGCCAGGACATCCCTGACACCATAACCACTACACAAACTGACAGTTGTTCTGGTGTTTGGAGTGTTCCTTTATATAGTGTGCTTTCTGTGGGTATGTTAATTACTGCCTTCCTATGCACACACTCTTTTTTTCATTAAAAAAAATAAAAAAATAAAAAAAAAATTATCCACACAGAATGGAGACGGAGGTAGTGTGTTTTACCGATGCCCTGAAAATTTGTGATGTCAGCCCCATGGCATGGTACATTACCTCGTGTGCTGTTGAGGGTGTTTTTTGCTGGACTCCTGGTTTGTACAACCTGGTTCTTCTCATTCAGTTCCCAGTTGTCTCTGAGAGAGAGGCTACATGGACAGAGATGTATTGTGGCATCACAAATCTATATGCTGAACGTGCAGTACTGTCACAACGCAAATGCCACCAGCAGCAGACGAATTCTGTGGGTCATACTCTGCCTTGAAGCCACTCCACAAATGTCGAGGGTGCCTGTCACTTGATGGTAACCATGAATATATAATATATATATGAATATTATAGAAAAAAGTCTGACAACCATAAGCAACCAAAAAAAAAAAACTACCTGATGTGTTATACATTTGTACATATCACACATCAGCAGTGTTACTATGCAGTGAAGGTTCTCGTTATAGATTTCTGTAAAAGGTTGTTTTGCAGACTAGAAACCAGTTTCTGAGCAGGGCAGCTGCTAATTCTTCATTGCCATAGCTAGTGCCAGTATTTAAACCCTATAAATTATACTTTTGCTGCTAGAATTCTGCCAGGAGGAAACATGTACTGGAAATCAACCTCGTTGTCCCTTTACTTCCCAGCATGATCCCTGTTATTTATTTAAAAAAAAAAAAAAAAATCACGCAACCCTTGGCCTGCATTCCCTACAAGCCTCCTCTGATGGAGCTGGTTTTCATTTGTCAGTTGCTAGTGCTGTCATTAGATACTTAATTCTGAACACCAACTCGAGCTGAAGCAGTATCTCCTGCTGGATTTTAAAGTCCATTAGGCACATCTATTAAAAACAACAGGACAGCAGCCGCAGTGCTTTATTTTATTAGCTTTCCCACCACAGGGTTCCTGTGCTCAGACAATAGGCGGAAGGAATTGAGGCTTCCTAATGTTCACAGTGGGCATAAAGGGGTGAAGCACATGCATTATAAATGCTTCTGACTGGATCACACACACATCATCCAAAGAAGGCACTTCTTAACCCTACAAGTGCCAGAATTGTAGATGTTCTCATTTTCATGTATTAGCATTCTGGATATCTTGGGTAAATCATGTTCTCTATTTTGTGTGTATAGGCAGCTTCTCAATCAATTTTTTTAGATTTGCTGATTATTCCTGATTGGAATTCAGTTCACATTTACCTATTTAATTTTAACACCTTTACTGAGATTCTATACGTTTGGGGTTAAGGGCTTTTTTCACTTTATGTAGTTGTTCCACTATAATTGAAAAGATATACATACAATAAATATACTTTTTTTTTTTTTAAACTTAGGAATTCTGATACCCTATATGTTTGTGACAGCATTAATTATGAATAAAACATTTAAAAGGGAGGTGACGTGAGGTCAGGGGGGGGAGAATGAGAATACAAAAAACATATGTTTTTATTGTTTTACTTATAATAATATCTGTGAAACTAGCACTACAGAAAAATAGCTAAAAATAGATTAATGTATTAGTCCAGATTGTTAAAATGTCATATTTAATTTCAATTCATATTTTCAGGTTATATAAAAAATATTAAAAGGAGTGATTTTTTTTTTTTTGTGTGCAAACTTTGGTCTGCTAAGTAGATATCCCAAAACTATTATTCAAATGTGTGTATGTATGTATATAGTAGGCTGACCTCCTAAAATATATTGACACTTCATTTAACCATACACCAATACAGGTCAGATCTGCTGATTTTATTTAACCTCTTCACTACCAAGCAATTTTTGTGTTAAATCTGTCTACTACCAAGCAATTTTGTCTGAAAAAATTTGTACAATGTTTATGGGAAATATGGGGTACATATAGGGTTATCATCTTTCTTAGAAAAAAATACTGACCATGCTAGTTTCTAATTACTTATTTATGTGTGACATCACAGGACATGTCATCACAGAATGTAAAGCACATGGAGCAACAGAAGATTAAAATAAAAATTGAAAAAGGGGAAAATTATGTATATTGTAAAAAAAAAAACAAAAAAAAAAAACCTCAAAACTACTCACAGTTTGATTCTGCTCAATAGAGGAATTGCTCTGCATTTTGAGAGATTAGACTTCCTTTCTGAGTTCTCCCAGCAATGGACCATATTCATTTATGGATACATGCGGTTTATTCACTAAACACCAAATTGTAATGAATTGCAAAATGTAGGTTAAAATAACTAAGCTGTGTCAAGGCTGAATTGGAGAATTTTATCAAATCAATTATGTTTGTCTATAATTTGCAATTAATATTGAAATTCACTACATTTCACAATTTAATGAATTAAACCTCTTTAGTTTATTTTCTAAACTAAAGAATTTAGTGTAGAGAATTGAAAATCAAAACTACAAAGTTAAGGCCAAAGTAGCAGATTTGGAAAAATTATCTAATTCTGCTATAGTCCCAGTATGGCTATTTATCGCTTGAATTTTGCAATTTGTTATTGCTTTGTGTGAATGCATTTGTGTATTTAAATGGGCAGTTTAGGCTACTTAATTCGTAGAATAGTTTTTAAGAAGTGGAGTGATATTACGATAACAAGCCCTTTCCCACATGCATCAAAAATTAGAAGAAATTAGAAAAAGGATGATACTTATATTCCTCACTGATTGGCACTCAGATTCATATGGTACATGTAAAAGAAGGAATTGAGGTAATAGTGCAAATCTGTATGGATAATAGTTATATTGCACTTCTATAAGTAGTGCTAGTTATCACATACATTGTATTGATAGGCTGGATGTTAAAATAACAGTTTATTAACAATCACAGTGATTTAACAATAAAAGTATACTAAAAATCAAAACGATAAAATTCTTCCAACAGAATGAGATATGTAAACAAATAACTGCTTACTAGAATTAGTGGTGAGTACAACGGTATATGTTCCCGTTACTCACATATACGCTGTCCAAAACTGTGAGATGTCTCCTGCGGGTCAGTTAGGCGGAGTTCCGACTTCTCTCAGGCTCCGCCCACTTCCTCTGCATGCTTATGTTGTCTACGTGTTTCGCCGTTTTCAGACAGCTTCGTCAGGGCGTAATGATGCTGAAGTCCTTCTTACTGCCGAAGACTCTTTTAGGGCAAATGTCCGTTAATGATTGGTGTGGTCTCTCAGTCCTCCGGCCAGTTAACGCCCTTTATCCCTGGATGACTGTCTTCTTTCTACAGATACAGTGTCATATTCCAGATCCCTTGTTTGTGCTCACAGGCTGAGCTCTGATGTAGTCTCCAACAACCTCTGGTCGCACAGCCTGAGTGACAGCTGTTATCCTAATATCGCTTCACTTCTTAAAACTATGCTATGTTTGATGTCTTTCATAATGTGGTGAAGGAAACTCATTGAAGTATGGTAGCTGAAATATATGAAACAATTCTGAAAAAGAGTATACCATTACAAACTGTAAAGTTTACAATAAGCTCTAGTTGTTTGCCCCTGTAGAGCTCTCTTTAATCCATTTAGTGCTCCAGTACTATTTACTTATTTTTAATACTTAGGCTACTTAATTCACCAGAACAACTTCATCTAAATTAAGTCGTTATGGTGCCAGGAGACCCCCAGGCGCAATCTCACCTTCAGGAGTTAAACTGTTCTTGAACAGTTTAAACCCAAAGTTGCCTCCATCGCCGATCTCAACACACCCCCAGGTAGTATCCGGCTTCTTTAAAAAAAAAATTAAAAAAATGTCTTTCACTCAAACAGCCAGGAAGTTTTCTTCCGCTTTCGTTAGCTTGACAGAGCAGGCCTGCCTCCCTCCCCCCACCCCCTTCTCAATGAGCTGTACGGCCGCTCATGGAGAAGCATTGAAAAGCCGGTATCATGTGCTACTGCTTCCGTGGCTCCAGCACAGAGGCTTGGGACAAAGGTTAATGCATCAAGAAACTTTAGTGTCATTTTTATGTTCGAATTAGTTTCATACTCAGTCTTCAAGTCAAAATTGTTTATTTCCAAAACGAGTCGCAGACACAAATGAAAATACCCTTAGCCTTTGGAAAGGCAAACCTCTGTGCCTTCAGACAAGTCTTCTCAAAATCAACTAAAACCTTTTGAGGCACCATTTGAATAATTAGCTACATTATTTCAAACATTTTAATATAGGTGTTCATGTTTTTTTTTTGTAATGAAAGGTAAGTACATGGCGATATGAATTACGCACCTTAGCATGCCACATGTACAGGTGGTAAAATATATTTGGAACTTTATTGAAGGTGTCATCTCCATAGATGGTATCTTTAAGTTCAAGCATACGATCTCTATTATCTAAAACCAGAATTCTGTCTTGATTTTCCACATCTGAGTAGTTAAAGGATCACTGTAGTGTCAGGAAAACAAACTTGTTTTCCTGACACTATAGCATCCTTAGGAACCCCCCTCCCTTGGTGCTGAAGGGGTTAAAACCCCTTTAGTACCTTACCTTAATCCAGCGCTGGGCTCCCTTGGTGCTGGTGACCTATCCTCCCCCTCCGACGTCGGCTCCCGAGTGGAGCGGAATTCGCATGCGCGGCAAGGGCCGCGTGTGCATTCAAACAGTCCATAGGAAAGCATTTCTCAATGCTTTCCTATGGACCTTCTGCATGCTGGATGCGAATCCAGTGCCGCAGAAGCGCCTCTAGCGGTTGTCAGGAAGACAGCCACTAGAGGTTGGATTAACCCTGGAATGTAAACATAACCGTTTCTCTGAAACTGCTATGTTTACATCTGAAGGGTTAAATCCTGGCAGACCTGGCACCCAGACCACTTAATTGAGCTGAAGTGGTCTGGGTGACTATAGTGTCCCTTTAAGGATCAGTTGACTATACATTTCAGGAATGCCAAAATGTATGGTTTTTAAGTAAGGCAAATAACCATTTGTTTTGTGATAGAGGAGACTTCTAGTGATGTATGATTGTCTGGGCATATGGACCAATGCGCCGTTATTAAACACTGACAACACATTTCCCATCACGAGGAGAAGCACTTACTGCTCTCGTGCCTCATTTTGCATCTGGCAACATTTGCTGCTGCTTTTTGAGGACAGGAACCATAACAATGTTTTGTTGGTTCTTGAACTATGTTGCCATCTTTTGTTTTTCTAATTGAATAACGTCTCCATCACTCCATTAATTACGCCAAGTCACCAATCCATTCAGTGCGAAAAACAATATATTCAAACCCAAAGTAAATCATAGCTTTGTTGTTTTTCTGGCTTCTTGAAAACACCATTATTTATACTACAAAATAACTAAATATAACTATAATATCTCATCTAATAATGTACATTTAAAAGAAAAAGCAATACAAATAGTTGTAAGGAACACTATAGTGTCATGAATAGAAACATGTATTTCTGACCCCATAGGTGCGAAAACCCATTCTAGGTGGTTGACCCCCATAGAAAAGGTAGTTTACCAACTTATTCCCAGTGCCGCATGGTTCTTGTTGTGGCTAGCCCCGCCCACTCACCATCTCCTTGGCCGCAAGCGCATTAGGCCCTCCCCAATAGGAAAGCATTGATTCTGGATGTTCTCATAAAGAGTGTGAGGGCGAGGAAGTGTCTTTAGTGCCTGTCTGTCTGAGGCAGTCTTAGTACTGCGATGTAATTATTGCGGTTTTTCAGAAACTGCAATGATTTACATTGCAGTACTAAGGGGGACAGGGACTTTGCCCCCAAACCACTTAATGAGCTGAAGTGGTCTGGGTGCCTATAGTGTACCTTTAATGTTGTAATGTTGAAGTGTTTATAAGTCTTTTTAACTTGGCCATTTTATTACCAATTTGTGCCAAATGTAGTGGTAATTTGTGTGTGTGTCTTGTGTGTCCTACTTCAAAGACCTCAGATTTTTATTCTTCTGCAATAATACCATACATGCCACACAAGCAGACCTTCTCCGGTGGTTGGGGAACTTTGGCATGCCTCTTTTCTTCTCAAACAGGCTAGTTGTTGTCAAAGTGCTATGTATCCTCATGTTGAACTGTTATGCTAATTCTAGCTCTATCTAATCTATCCGTATGTAAACAGAGCAGTAACTAACTCAGACACAAGCATAACTAACAATAATCCTAGTGAATACTAACCATCATGCACTGTTAAGCGAATTGGCCCCTACTTTTAGTTATCATTGGGATAGCAAATCACATTAAGGACATGACTTAGCTGACAACTAATACATGTAATTACGGTAATTAATTATCAGGGTGAATACAGTCAGCGTTTGTGTATTTAACTCCCACCAATCTTAGGCATACGTGACATGTTTGTCCTAGTGCTGTCCCAAAATTAAAGAAACATTTACCTTTCTCTTTCTTGATTTATGTCTGCAGAACCCCTTGATGGCATTAATGTCCCATAATATGCATTTCACCATTGTTTCCCACATCTATATTGTTTGTTGACGATTTCCATTTAAAGCAAACTCATTTTAAAATGTTTTATGATTAGTGGCCCTGTCCTTTATGAGAAGTTTTACATCCGCATAACTTCATGATTCTGCATATCTTAAGAGTCTCATTTAGAAAGATGGAAAAGCCTGGTCATTTTATACGGGATACAGCTCTGATAGGATTTAAACGCACGCTCTGGAGATGTATGACTGGAATATAAATTTAGCTAACTATTGGTACTTGTAATTATGACTCTTATCCCCCATCAGCCATAAACTAGATTTTCCACGAATTCCTCTTCAGAATTGGCAAAAGAACAATTTAGAAAAATGGGGGTGGGTTGTGCATAGGTAGGAATGTATTGAACAGGACATATTGTTTAAGTAGTAAATTTGACGATTTAACAATCTATTGCATACCACATTTTACCTTTCCATGTCTATATAATTGAGGTAATATGCATGCAATTAATAAACAAAAAATACCTATTTGCCAAATAATATATACATTATAGGTTAAAAAAAAAAGTAAATCTTTGAGTAAACAGCAAAAGTACATTTAGCGCATTGATTGCATTAAATGCAAAATAAATGTTCTCCGTCAGCTGTTCAAATCAGCCACCTGATTATATATTTTAAAAAAAACCTAATTTATAGTGGATTGGTGATAAGAGGACAGTACCTCTAACACAGCTGCTTTATTACATTATTTTCTTAAACCCTGGTAGGATGAAAGAATTTGATGTATTATGTTCTGTGGCACAGAAAGGGTTACATTTCATTGTTTATTCTGCCTCATGAAATGTAATCCAATGAGTCATGGTTCCTGCTGAGCTCAGAGGGAAGATGGCTGGTGATTATCTTCTCCACAGGAATACTAACACAACTTAAGCTCAGAAATAATGATCAAAATTCATATAACTCCCCTGGTCCTCGATTATATACCTGAATCTAATAAAGAATGAATTACAATATTTAATGTGGATTTGGTAAGGAGGGTGTGAGGGTAATGGGAGTGAATAAGACTCATTCATACATTAGCATAGCCCTTTCATGGGAATCACATTGCGTTGGGGTTTTTATGGTTACGTGTAAATAAATAAAGTATATGGTAGTTTATAATGGCTCAAGCATCAGAGTTTACAGAATCACTGACAGTGGCATTGATTTAATATTGTTGGATAAGCTTTCCAAATCATTACATTTTATTGGATAAAATAAACTTTTTAAAGTATTTTAATCAGCATATTAAATTATTAAAACCTATACCATGCATACAATAAAGGAATACTCTAGTGTCAGGTAGGGGTGTGCATGGGCAAAAAAACTCGGCATTCCGAAATTCTGCAATTCGGTTCAGTTTGGCACTTCCGAAATATGTGACTTTGGCACTTCGGTTCGGCACTTCCGAAATTCAGCACTTCGGGACTTAGGATAAGGGTTGGGTTAGGAGTAGGATAAGGGTTGGGTTAAATTAGGGTTAAGAGTAGGATTAGGGGTAGAGGTACCCTAATCCTACCCTACTCCTAACCCTACTCCTAATGTGCATGCCTGAACAAAGACGACTTCACTGTACTAGTCAATGAGGGCACTAGATGTCGTTGAATGAGCATGTACACTGTGTGGCTGTTGCATTTATAATGACTGAGCAAGTAGACCTTGGAGACACTGAACAGCAATGCTAGAAACTGTGCAGGACTGCCCTAGGAAGCACCTCCAGTGGCCATCTGAGGAGTTGCGACTGGAAATGTCCCTAGGGGGCAATGTAAACACTGTCTTTTCTATGGAAAGGCAGTGTTTACGTGAAAATGCTTGCAGGGTATGATTATACTCACCAGAACAAATTCATTAAGCTGTAGTTGTTCCAGTGACTATAGTCTCCCTTTAAGCATGAATATTCTTCCTTGGAAACTATTCGTATATTTCAGAAGGCTATGGGGGACGTTTTAATGAGTGCGGTGCAAATAAGTATTGTACAAACTGTTCAAAGATGGTTGAAAATCTGTTAAATGATTTGCCTCCCTGCGATTTCTGTCTTTTCCAAAAATTTGAAGGGGATGAGATTTCATACCATCCATGAGATTCAGGTAAATACGACAAGGCAGCTGATGGCGATTCCAACAAAGGATTTTGCAGAGTATTTTATATAGTGGTAGAGATGCTGGGATAACTGTGTGAGGTCCAAAGGTGCCTAGTTTGAAGGGAACTTATGTATCATTGTCCTATGTACATGGTTTCTTTTAACTTCTTTAATACATTTCTCTATTTTTTACATTACATGGCTGAAACTTATCTGGAAAGACCATGTGTATATAATATATAAAGGAGCACTCCGAGCACCATGAGAACTTAATTGAAATGAAATTGTTATGGTGCCAGAAGGTCCATGGCGCTGGTTCTGGTTAATGGTTAAAATACTCTCAAATGGTTAAACCCTTAAGTTTTTGTTCCAGCACCAAATTTCCCTTATTCACTGCCATTCCGTTTTTGAAAAGTCTCTAAACCAGAAGGCTCTTGTAAAATCAGGCAGCCACACCGCTGATTGGCTGAGAGTGGTCAGCTGACGCTCTCAGCCATCAGTGAGTTCCTATTCATAAAACTGGCTTGTAAAAGGTACGTTTCTTTCCAATCCAGTTTTACGAATGGGAATTCACTGATCAGGTGACTGCTCTCAGGTAAACCACAGCACCCTCTGCCCAATACTGCAAGAGTCTTCTGGTTTAGAGATTTTTAAAAACCTGAAGGGCAAAAATGCAGGGATAATTGGCACTGGAACAAAGACTTTTGGGTTAAACCGTTAGAGAATGGTTTAACCGCTGAAGGTGAGTCAGCACTTTGGATGTCCTGGTACCATAAAACTTATTTTAAGTGAAGTTATTATGGTGCCTAAACTGTTCATTATTTAAACAGTTCTATAAGTCCACTTAAAACAATATAATGGAAGAAATCAGACGTTTTCTTGCAAGTACATTAATTAAAAATAACTAAATATTTATAATGTGTTGCAACACAAAGTTGGATATGGGTTTCCTAACAAATTCACTTAATTATGATAGGTCACCTTCCTTCTACTGAATGATTGTATGTAATTATATATTCTAATACATTTTGTGTGACCTTTTCATTATCTCTTTAATGCCCAGAGGCTCTGCTTCTAACCTCTTTTACTTTCCCTCTATAATGTGGCACTGGTGGAATTTTGAATGATATTAGGGAGCAGAGCCGTTTGCCATTTTAAATATACTACCCAGAGAGCTGTGTCTGTTCTGTATAATAGCATGTTAATGGATTTCTCAAGTACACGCAGTAGATGTGTTTTTTTGTTGTTTTTTTTTTTAACTATTTCTGCATGATCAGTTGTTTTTGATCGCCCTCAGGTATGGCTGACATAATTATTTATAATGTCAGATATGTACCCTTTAGAAAAATGTAGAATCTAAATGTATAAGATAACTTGATTCTTCAGTTTTTCACAGTCCATATTGTTTTACTACTTTATTCTTTTCTATTTTATCTACTGCCATAGCCCATGATACAGCAAACTTTTCATTTTAAAGTGGACCTGTCACTTTGAAGGTAATGGAACATTGTAATCAGTAGGTTTGCCTGTTTAACATGCAGCCATGTGCCAAAAACAATCAAGAGGAAATCTGTGCTCCCAGTGCACAGCTCTCCTGCTCCCCCATCTATAAACACCAGGGACAGCACTCCTCTCCCTCCATCCTCTCTGCCGGGAAAGGTAGTTTGGATTGAGTATTGATAGCATGTGTATGTAGGGTGTGTTTGTGTAAGTGTGAATACTACTAGTTAGGTGTGTGTTACTAAGTTTGTGTATGAGTACAGGTGTTTTCATGTATGCATTTTGTCTACTAATGGATGTATGTGTGAGGATATTTATACGCATGTGTTGCGTTTGCATGGTGGACTGAGAACATCATTCTGCCCTTAGACCCAGAGAACATGAAAGTTTATTGTAATAACTAACTAAACATTAGCTATCAGATGGGATAATATCTTAAAGGACCACTATAGTGCCAGGAAAACATACTCGTTTTCCTGGCACTATAGTGCCCTGAGGGTGCCCCCACCCTCAGGGACCCCCTCCCGCCCGGCTCTGGAAAGGGGAAAGGGTTAAAAACTTACCTTTTTCCAGCGCTGGGCGGGGAGCTCTCTGCCTCCTCTCCTCCTCCTGGGCTGAATGCGCACGCGCGGCAAGAGCTGCGCGCGCATTCAGCCCGTCACATAGGAAAGCATTTACAATGCTTTCCTATGGACGCTGGCGTGCTCTCACTGTGAAAATCACAGTGAGAAGCACGCAAGCGCCTCTAGTGGCTGTCAATGAGACAGCCACTAGAGGATTAGGGGGAAGGCTTAACCCATTCATAAACATAGCAGTTTCTCTGAAACTGCTATGTTTATAAAAAAATGGGTTAACCCTAGAAGGACCTGGCACCCAGACCACCTCATTAAGCTGAAGTGGTCTGGGTGCCTAGAGTGGTCCTTTAACATATTCTGATGATGTAACTTCAGTAAGTCACATATCTTCCTATGCACTTCCCAAAAACTCTCCTTTCTACTCCGCTATCAATGGGTAAATGTTGCTGTAACGGAGCTCCCTGTACTCCGACCGAGTACCCTCCGTTGATGGATGCTCCTAGCGCTTCCTGAGGACTCCAAGCGCTGCAGCAGACACCACAACCACCGCAGACTCCGCAACCGCCGTATCTTGACTGGAGTCTCGCCGTCTTCCTTCCACCCTGGATCAGCTTCTGTCCTCCAGGACTGTGTGGGGAAAGAACTCTTCCTTCCACCCTGTATGAACCTCCAGCATCCAGGACTGTGTGGTGAAGACCCTCCTCCAAGGAGAGCGTGTCAGGAACAAGCTCTTAAAAGAGCTAAGTGACTCAAGCTCAGGGGAGCATGCAGAGCATAGCAATCCCCAGTGTGATTATAACAGCTCCCTCCAATAACGAGACAAGGCTACGTTTAGAGGGATCAAGAAGAACTGTCAAAACCTTTATTCCCTTGGGACCAGCCAATAGGGTCACCACAATAACATTGTTGTGAAAACTCAATAAAATCACAAACAGTCAAACCAAATCAAGCAACACACAGTGACTTATCACAACACAATGGCACATTTTTAAAGGGGTAGGGGGAGACAATATTTAACAGTAAATATCTCACCTGCCTGCAGAATTAGCAATATGCAAATCTACCTGAATATGCAAATGAACCAGTCTTGCAATTCAGGTAGTGCATATTGCTGTTGCTACCAACAGAGGGCACTAGACCAGCTCCATAGCCAAACCCACCTAGTTGGTAGCAAACCTCAGCAATACAAGAGAGCAGGCAATACATTACACAGTACACACACACTATAAACAATTACATTACACACACCCTGCACCTATAATGGGTACAGGGTGACTAAAACATAAGATAAATAAAGCAGCCTACATAAATAGTCTGTCTGAAGGTATACTAGGGGCTTTAAAACCAAATACAGGAAAGAGTCATAGTCACAGGGGAGGAGGCTGGCAAGCAGGCCTCTCCAGGACCAAGTGGCGAAGGGCACTTCGTCACATATCTCCCCTTCGGGGGGAAGACTAACCAGGCACCTGACTTTCTGTCGGTCAGTGCCTAAGTTAGTCGAGTCATCCACCGACCATAAGCAAGTGCCAGAGTAGCCCACCCACAACAAACAGTTATTAGAGCAGCCCACCCACAGCAAACAGTGACTGCACCTGGGTATTCCTCTGGGGTGATGGGGCAACACGCTGTGGGGACTTGAGGGGCAGAGGCCAGTGGCGCTCTGCCCTGATGCCAGCGCTTCTGCTGGGAGGAGGGGGGTGCAGGCCAGTCCTGTGAGAAGGGGATCGGTAGGGCAGAGGCCAGCGGCGCTCTGCCCTGATGCCAGCTCTTCTGCTGGTATAGCCTGTAGGACATCAGGCTCTGGACAAGGGACAAAGGGAGGGCAGAGGCCGACTGCACTCTGCCCAGCTGCCAGGTCTTCCGCTGGGGGGCTTGGGACATAGTCCGGCTCAGTAGCCAGGGGAACTTGGGGGTCAGTGGGGGTTAACATCTCCCCTGTTAAACCTGGGGCCAAGTTAGGAGTTAGCTGGGGAGGGGAATTCGTACTTACCCCCTCCTCCTGTTGTCCCTGTGAGGGTAGTTGGGGATCTGGACAGGCTGTCCAGCATCCCTGTAGGTCGGGCACAGAGACCACGGTCCCCTCTGCGCCATCTGGGAGATTGGGGTCTCCCCTTGGTAGGGAAAGCTGCCGCTGGGGAGATAGGGTGCTGTGCTCCTCTCCCTGAAACACAGGCTGCCTCTGGAGAGGGAGACCGCCTGTCTCCACTCCCATAACATTGTCCCGCTGCTGGAGAGAGAGACCAACTGTCTCTGCTCCCTGTAGGACACACTGCTGCTGGGGAGGAAGGATGACACCTTCGGCTCCCTGGAATTCGCACTGCCGCTGGGGAGGAAGAACGACACCTTCGGCTCCCTGGAATTCGCACTGCCGCTGGGGAGGAAGGACGACACCTTCGGCTCCCTGTAACTTGCACTGCCACTGGGGAGTTAGGACGACACCTTCGGCTCCCTGTAACTTGCACTGCCGCTGGGGAGGAAGGACAACACCTTCGGCTCCCTGTAACTTGCACTGCCGCTGGGGAGGAAGGACGACACCTTCGGCTCCCTGTAACTTGCACTGCCGCTGGAGACTAGGTGTCCATATCCTCAACCTCCACAGTTTTTTCTCAAAGGCCATTGCCGCACTGTTCTCAGCACTCAACTGGCGCATTACTTGGTGGACCACCTCGTTCGAAAGGTCTGGTCCATAGCAGACCAACCGCCTCTTTACCTCCTCAATGTAAGCGTCGTCCTCGTAGCGACGTATCATGTTGAGGTGCTCTTCGCAGGGCTCTATCCATCCCTGCTCCATGCTGCTGTAGTTAGGGACGCTGCACAGTGGCTAGCGTTGCCCTCAGTAACCTCTCATACGATACCCGTGTCTCCGAGCTGCTTCTCCTCGCACTAGGACGCCATCCCACCGCTGCCACCAATGTAACGGAGCTCCCTGTACTCCGACCGAGTACCCTCCGTTGACGGATGGTCCTAGCGCTTCCTGGGGACTCCAAACACTGCAGCAGACACCACAACCACCGCAGACTCCGCAACCGCCGTATCTTGACTGGAGTCTCGCCGTCTTCCTTCCACCCTGGATCAGCTTCTGTCCTCCAGGACTGTGTGGGAAAGAACTCTTCCTTCCACCCTGTATGAACCTCCAGCATCCAGAACTGTGTGGTGAAGACCCCTCCTCCAAGGAGAGCGTGTCAGGAACAAGCTCTTAAAAGAGCTAAGTGACTCAAGCTCAGGGGAGCATGCAGAGCATAGCAATCCCCAGTGTGATTATAACAGCTCCCTCCAATAACGAAACAAGGCTACGTTTAGAGGGATCAAGAAGAACTATCAAAACCTTTATTTCCCTTGCGACCAGCCAATAGGGTCACCACAATAACATTGTTGTGAAACCTCAATAAAATCACAAACAGTCAAACCATATCAAGCAACACACAGTGACTTATCACAACACAATGGCACATTTTTAAAGGGGTGGGGGGAGACAATATTTAACAGTAAATATCTCACCTGCCTGCAGAATTAGCAATATGCAAATCTACCTGAATATGCAAATGAACCAGTCTTGCAATTCAGGTAGTGCATATTGCTGTTGCTACCAACAGAGGGCACTAGACCAGCTCCATAGCCAAACCCACCTAGTTGGTAGCAAACCTCAGCAATACAAGAGAGCAATCAATACATTACACAGTACACACACACTATAAACAATTACATTACACACACCCTGCACCTATAATGGGTACAGGGTGACTAAAACATAAGATAAATAAAGCAGCCTACATAAATAGTCTGTCTGAAGGTATACTAGGGGCTTTAAAGCCAGATACATGAAAGAGTCATAGTCACAGGGGAGGAGGCTGGCAAGTAGGCCTCTCCAGGACCAAGTGGCGAAGGGCACTTCGTCACAGTTGCCATACTGGATTATATGTGTACTTTTCACACTAGAGGTGGCAATGCTCATTTTCACGAGTAGCAGAGAATTATGTTAGGCTGTTTTTAGTGGTAAGGGCAGATTTTTATAAGGAGTTTAAATGTTATCTCCAAAGTTAGACAGCTGGTGAGTAGAATAAGCAGGCTGGAGGAAGTCAGCTAAGAGTTAAAATATAAGAACGTCGTGGTTCTATGCATTAAGTTGAGAGGATAAGGAATAAATGCAGTACTTGCTACATCTCTAACAAAACCGCAGTGTTAGAGGAACAGTCATTTTAATTTTAAGCAAAGCAACTGGAAAAGCCTTAAATCCCAGGTGTGAAAGCGAGGACCATGCCAAACATAAGTATCATAGCATCATGCTTGGATTGATTGGGTACATTCAATATTACATACCAATATTGATGCATTATAGTAAAACATTAATCATCGTATGTTAAAGCAATTAAACTGTTGCTTATCTACCATTATTAGTTTTATTTTTTTATTTATTAATGCTGGGTCAAATATATATATAATATATTCAAAAAAACCAAAAAAAAAAAACAGGCAAAATATATTGTACTGTACTGTATCTTACACCCATTACATGGGATTTTATTTCTCTGCTTTTTGTAAAGGCAATCTATTGTAGAAAACATGCATTCAGCATTTAAATACTAGACACATTCCTGACACATCAGAACACCAATTTGCAAATCGTTCTTTAGGGACAACTGTGCTTATAAAGCTCATATTGCTGGACACTGTTAAAGACATTCCAAGCACCATAGCCACTACAATTTAGGTTTGGTGAGTCAAATAGACATATTAAGGAAAAAGAACCCAGTACACATGTTAATATCCACACTTTGTTGGAATAAATCTCCTGGCCTCAACTTTGCTATGGAGGGTAAAATACCAGAGGCTTCAGCCCAGAAATATATTTGACAGCCCCTCCCACATTTTACCTTATCCCGTCTAATCTCCACCAATTAATTTCTCTCTCTCTCTAAAAGTAAAACTACAACTGGCACACTATGCACGTGCCCTTACTTGCTTAAACATTTAGTTACACAAACTATGTGGCCAGCCACAAATCAAGGGACTTTGTGTTAACTAATAAATGGCTAATTTAGACCCAGGACTTTCAGGAGCCTATTTGGGACTGTTGCCCTTGTCTGCCCCCACTGCCAATGCCCCTGGCAATCAGTCTTCTGTCCTGAAAAGTCTGGTGTTGCGCTGAAAACATTAACAAGAGTTTGCCTTGGACAAATACTTCTAATCAGTACGAACATTTTTGGAGTTTGATGAAGGTTAAACTTCCTCATATGGTGTATCTAGCTGCCTTGGTAGGCTTTGGGTACCAAAGAAGCTTCCAGTTTTTGTCAAACCACTTTAAAAATGGTTTGAGGAAAAAAAAAACTGCGCCCAAAAAGTCCCAGGACTATAATCACTACTATCAACTATCAACTGTATGGGTTATGGTGCCTGGCCTAAGCTTTTTAGACAGGGTATCTGTTTTTTGCCTTTGAATTGAAAGACTAGAAAATGTTAGGTGAGCATGTGAGCATTGGGAAATTGTGCAGTAAGGAGGACACCTGCTGGCTCAGTAGTGGGAAGGTCACAAAATAGCGTCGTCTTTCGTAAGGTTTATATATGATATTAATAGTGTGTGCCACATCACATCAAACAATTGAAGAAAAATTCAAGTTGTCTAGATGGAAACAGTGACTGTAAATAACCTTCCTTCACATCACCGAAGAAAGTGTTCGTACAGTAATTGTCTCCATTTAGTCTACTTGGATATTTATAAAAAGGATAGGGATTGGTCAGGAATAGCTGTTAATTACATTTTCTTAAAGATCAATTGAAGGAATGCAGGAGGGAAATACAAAAAAATAAAAGATCGATTTGATATAAAAACTTTGTAAAATGATTTCATAGTAAACATATCGAACATTACAGCCAGTGGATGCTTGAAGAAACAATGTAAGATTTCATGCGATAGCATGTTAAAGAGAAACTGTAACCTTTTGGATTAAAATAATTTTTAATTGCAAGCCTAATGTTACCTGCTAATTGAAGTATTTTATTTACATATGTATAAATATATTTTTATTTTAAACTCTAAATGAAGTTAACTCTGACACAGCATCTTTGAAAAACGAACACATTCATATTTATTAATTACATTTTATCTTAACAGCAAAGCTATAAATCGTGCGTTCAAGTACTTTCCAGTGAAGCATATATTGCTATTGTGTAATATATGCCAGAAGGTGCAACTGATGAAAGAATAACAGGATACATTTGTATTCACGTTTTGCATCTAAAGAGCTTTCTATTCTGCAATTAACTTCAAACAGGGGAGGTATCCATGTGTTTAAAAATAGAAAAGTCAAGATCTGATACACAGGATTTTTTATAAGAATAAAGCCAACATTGCTATTGTGAATATGAAGTGTGTTTAACACAAAATTACACAGTGGGATTTCCAAGCAGAACCGCAGGAGACATGTCAACAGAAATTCAAGGGACTATTGCCTTCTGATATTCTCTTTTTATAGCCCCACTGGTACACTGTGTAGTAACGTGTGGAAATGCAAATCACCATTCTTTTACAATATTTAGATGTGGTTTTGAAAATGAATCTAAAGAGCTCAGATGGAGGTTATATGTGTTTGCCTGTTCTTTACGGGTATATATACATATATATATATATATACACATCAAATAACATCAAAATTTGCCTGAAAACACATTGACTTCAGGGCTGTAATAGGTTGAGTACAGTTCTACAATGAGGTTTTATCTGTTTTTGTTTTCTTTAAAATGGTTATTTCCATTAGGCAATTAATTAAAAGTAATATGTTAATTTGGCTTGATATGTATTTATATTTTAGGAAAAACTAGACATTTGTAAGTGGCTGATGATGTTAAAGGAACACTCTAGGCCGGGGTAGGTAACCTTCAGCACTCCAAATGTTGTGGACTACATCAACCATAACGCTGGCAAAGCATCATGAGAGGTGTAGTCCAAAATATCTGGAGTGCCAAATGTGGCCTATCCCTGCTCTAGGCTGTAATTCATCTCATTGGTGCCTGGAGTTCCTTTGGGGCACTTGTTCCCTTTCTACAGCTCAGTGGTAAAACAGTTTTCCAGTGGTTTAATACTGAATGAGTGTACAAGGACTCTTGAAGTGAGGTGCCCGCTGGAGGTATAACTAATGTAGATATACCAACTGATACTAGCAATGGGAGGCTTCAGTAGGCCGAAAGCATTCAGCTGACACCCATAGCCAATCACTGCCATCCATTGCTGATCAATCAGGCTAATGCAGTAACATTAGTCCAAGCAATAGAAAAGGGCCTCGCTGCGGAAAAAAGGTACCCACATTCATTTTGTAAATGGATTTACACTTCACAGAGGAATGAGGGAATCCAGGCACTGTAACCAGTTCAGTGAGATCAATTAGTTATATTTGCTAAAGTATCTACAAAACAAAAAAAACTGGTGTGTCTTGGAAATGCTTCTTTCTATGTTGGGTACAGCTGATTTAGATAAATCTCTTTCAGTGATGAACACGTTCAATAGATTTGTGTAATGCATGAGACATTCATAATGCTAACCATATAAACATGCAGGCACATATGTGACTTCTATTGAATGATGCCAATTTCGGCTCAGTAGATACCTGTCCACTGTTATGCTCCTAATATGGCAGGTATGACTGAAATCAGAGAAGAACAAAATCCGCTTTTCATGTATAAGACTATCTTTCATTTTGCCTTGTCATAATTGATTTGTCTGTTACTGAAAACAAAGATTTGGGATATATTTGTTTTTAAGTTATGCACTTGCTCCTGCCTGTGTTTCTCTTTAGTTTTGCTGTAACTTAAAGGGAAACTGGAGGCACCCCAGACAACTTCATCTCAATAAAGTAGACTGGGGGCAATGTCCTTGTCCCTTAACACTACAATGTAAATTATTACAGTTTCTAAGAACTTAATAATTACATTGCAGTGTTAAGACTGCCTCTGGTGGCTTTCAATCAGGGAGTTATAGTGGAATAACAACTTTGGGAATACAACTTTGTATTGGTAGCACTATAGTATACCTTTAAAGCGATTCTGTGTGCCTTTTGCTCATATAAAAAATTATTAGAGGAACATTGTCACAATTGAAGTAGTTATGGAGCAAGAAGATTTTGGGTGCAGTCTCTATAATTTTTGTCCATTTTGTCACTGTTTGGGGGAGGAAAAAATGGTTCTCCTATTTTAATTAATTAAATCACATAATTATGTTAAAAGATTATATAACTATACACGTAGAATTTAAATACATATATATGTATATATATTAAAATTCTACGTGTATATTTAAGTAATCTTTTAACATAATTATGTGATTTAATTAATTAAAATTTGATCGACGTGCTTGACAACCCAGGCAGAAAGTGCAGAGAATTTAATTCGCAAGCACTATATTTAACCCTGTAACTTTCCAAGACACCATAAAACCTGTATATGGGGGGGGGGGGGTTACTGTTTTACTCGGGAGACTTCGCTGAACACAAAAATTTGTGATTCAAAATGATAAATTGTATTACAACTATGTTATTTTCAGTAAAAGTGAAGTTTTTTGCATTTTTCACACACGAACGTCACTTTTACTAGATGATATTTATGTAATAGGTTTTATTGTTTTGAAACACTTATGTTTGTGTTCAGTGAAGTCTCCCAAGTATAACAGTACCCCCCATGTACAGGTTTTATGGTGTTTTAAAAAGTTAGAGAGTCAAGTATAAGGCTTGAATTTAATTTTATTTTTCACATTGAAACTTGCCAGTTTGGTAATGTTGCCTTTGTGACCGTATGGTAGCCTAGGAATGAGACTTACCCCCATGATGGCATACCATTTGCAAAAGTAGACAACCCAAGGCATTGCAAATGGGGCATGACCAGTAAACTTTTTTTAGTTGTGTGGATTTTGATGTCACCAAATGAAATAACTATTTGGATTGAGGCCTAAAATTCTGCTAGATGGTATCGGTGATTTGTGATGCTATTAAATCACATATAATACTCTGTGGTCTGTTATGTTAAATTGAAAAACAATTTGCAAAATTTGGGACAAGATAGGAAAAAATCAATTACGCTAAATTGGAGATATTTTTTAGAACTCTTCTATTTATCCCTAAATGGGGCAAGTGTGTGTTCAACTTGTGTGTTCAACTCACAACCATTTAGTACTTTGCTGACAGATTCCTGTTAGTAACTCTGGGATATTAGTTGCTTATGGCTTTGATGTATAAAAATAAGCAGTTTTATGTATTTATTTTTATAAATATAGTTCTGAATAGGCTATTTCTGCTAACACCTACTATTACCATTCAGGTCTCATTCTCCTCTATTTATGTTATGCTTGGGGTGCAGCTGACACCTTTTGTTAGTGTTATCAGTTAGATAAAAGGCAATAAAATCATTGCACTGAGCCATCTTAATTCTTCCAGGTCAAATGTTTCATTTCCAATAATAACAGATACCCAAGTGATGTGTGAACTGATTGCTCCTACATTTCTATTGCTAGAATAAACTCTTATATTGCTGGCCTCACTAGAAATCATTACTGCGTGTTTAATATTGCAAGACGGGTGTAATTTAAAGGATTACATACAGTTTGGGTTTTGATTGCTATGAGTTTTCAATGTATTTATTCTTTATATATATATATATAGTCACGTTTATTATTATAGACACATATTTGAAACCGTTCTTACTAAGGCATGTTTTAATAACTTTGTAAACCATTGCATAATTTGTTGTTGGAAACATTTGTTCTGTTCTTGATTTGTGAGCTAATTAAATTTCTGCCACTGTTCGCCAAGCAGGACGATCAATGATAGCTGACTAATTTAAAATTGCACCAGGCTTAGGAAAGTAGAAACACAGGGATTTTTATTGGTGGAGAAAATAGTTTTAAAATTGACTTTTCATCCAGTGTTTATGAGGGTTACTCATTAAACCTTTCATTGACCAGCAAACTTCAGGTTTAAGGCCAAAATAGCTGATTTAGAAGCATAGCTGAATTGCAGACATATTTCTAATTAAGATATTTTTTAGTAAAATTTTAAATTCACTGGTCAATTTTCAACACTTCTCAGATTAATAAATAATCCTGTTAGTTTGCTTCAGCTAATAAACATAATTTCATGTATGCCTCATTCTAGCTTGAATAGTTGCAAATTTACTGATAAAATGTTGTACTTCTAAAACATAAAGTTCTGTTCAGTTACATATTTTCTCTTTATAATCTCGATCCTTTATAATCTAGATCCTTGCATCCTTGACATTTCTCGTATTTGAATGTTTGAATTTGTATAGTAAAATTAAAATTTACAGATTAAATTGGTCACTGAAGTTGAGTCTCTCCTCTTTTCACCTGCTCCATGTGTTTCTGTTATATCAGTTCTTGTACATGGCTGGCATTAGTGACAACATTTTACTAACCTTTTTGACAAATGCCAGCTTATGGAGTGTCTAAGTGAAAGGATGGGGGCCACCAGCCACACGAGTTGTGGCTGTCTACAGAGATTCTCAAATTGTACATTAAGAAAACCGGTAGTAATTTAAATATTGAATCAGAGAGTTTATATAATTTTAATTTTGGGTTTGAACCTTAAATTTGTCGAGTTCAAGCGATTACGATGGCATCCCGTGGAAAGGCATAGCTGTGTTTTTTTTTAGTTTTTTTTTTTTTAGCGAGTATACCAGTTACATAGAATTTCGAACTTCACTTAGTGTATATTTCTTTATTTCTTCATTTCATAAAATGTATGTGTGTATGGTTACAATATTTTATGACTAATTGAGATACTCTCTCTCTCTCTCTCATATTATTTTCTGCCTGTTACTGTTTTCATACTCCATTAAAAAAAAAGTTCCAAAATCCCATCCTGAATGTGCATTTCATTTATCCATCTTTGCCAACATGGAGAGCAGTGCCAAACTGACCTAATCATTTCAGTGCCAACTCTCTGCTTTCTGTAGGACCATGAAAACGGCATGTTTGGAAGGGAGATGAGAATACAAATGACACACAATAAATCAGTGAAAGGCAAAAGTGTTATTTGCCATCTTGATCAATGGCAGGAACACCACGTTTTACTTTTGTATCCAAGATGTTGCAGCGCTTTGCATCGCTCTGTCACGGAGATAGGATTATGGGGGAAAGTGACTGCAGGAAAATAACAGTTCTCAGCTTTTTGCTTTGAATCCCAATGGATTAGTTGAGGCACGGTCTTTTGCATTAGCTGTGACAATGCAAACATGATTGCCTTTCCCCAGGGACTGATAGAAATAAGACTGCTGTTCCATTATACTCTTTACGAATGCTGTGCTATAAACTGTTCTGTAGGCTGAACAGCTGCGTGAGATATTCGTGGTTATGTATCTCAACCCTCAAAGTTTTGCTGCGGCACCCTCATCCTGAATTACTCATTTGATTTTGTTCTTGTCATTTCTCCTATTAGAAATACTGAGAACTTATTTCTCCTGGCATTATCCAACTATTGCCTTTCTGTAGATAGCATGAAGAAAACTGTTCTCTTCTGCAATTATGATCCTTTATTCTGTTGGGAAAACATGACAGCCAAAGCAAGATAGACCGTACATAATGGCAGATATAATGATACTTCTTAAAATATTAAGATGTTACCCATAAATGGAACTAGAAGTATACTGACCTAAGGAAGAGAAACAGAAACATTAAGTTATATTTACTAGACTGTTCTTATTAAAGTGGTACCCCAGTTGTAAAATGCGTGGAGTCCCAAATGGATTGTACCTACTAGTTTCCATGGTGACTACTCCACTTTTCATACTTTAGATCACTTTTTAGAATGAGAGGTGTAAAGGGCAAAGCTTATAACAATGACTGACTGTGAGCCAAGATGGAGGCACTCCAGTTCAAGGATGGACGTAACATTCTATACCGGGGACTGTAAGCTTGCCCCAAGATGACCAATGAGCTGTGTGCAGCACTCAACACTTTAAATCCCTGTTCACACCAGGGAAACACAGTTATCAATTGATACCTGGGACTCTCTTTTATCATCTGGAGTTTAAAATATTAAAGGAACACTATAGGGTCAGGAACACAAACATGTATTTCTGGCCCTATATTGTTAAAACCACCCTCTGCTCCTCCTTCCCCCGCTCCCACCCCCCGCCTCCTGGCCCCTGGCCCCTGCCCCATCTTACCCCTCTAATTATAGCAAGATCTTACTTTTATTCCAGTCTGCTGCTGCTGCCCCTGCCCCTGATCTGCCTGCTTGGCTGACATCATCAGAAATGGTGTTCTAAGCCAGTTACAATGCTTTCACATAGGAAAGTGTATTTAGCTGAACAGTATATAACATAGTTTTCACATAGATGAAGAGTATTTAAATAATCTGTTTGTAAGAGCATTGTGAATATATATAAAATACAAAATGAATGTGATAAATGAAATAATAAAAAAAACATTTCAAAACGTAAACAATTAAAGTGATAGTGCTTTTATGTATATACTCACAGTGCAAATTATATATCTGCTCAATGAACATTATAATTGAGACATTAAAAGTAACATTACTATCCAAAACCTCTTCAAATATATACCTGTTGTCACCTCCAAATATATTATTTAAATACTGTGCAGCTTATTTAGCACTGACACTTTTGGATTCATCTCCCACATTCAAATTAGTATAGGACCCACCAATATTGGGGTAATGTGAAATAGTGGTGGGCTTAACCCAATATGGCCATATGGTGGAACTGAATGCCCATATTTGTTTGCTGAGATAGGCAATTGTAAGTAACCTTATATAATTTAGAAATGTATTTTGAGTGCACTGTTACTTCTATATCCTGTATCTGTATTATACAGAGATATGTATTGTATCTGTATTATACAGAGATACACACTGCCTCATACACACTGACTCAAACACTCAAATACATACACACACACAAAACATGCTTACTTTTGTCACCAGTTATTTTTTTCTATTTCATTAAGTATTAATTCATAAAGAAAAATAAAATGTAAATCTCTTTATTAACAAATAATATAATGCATACATTGAATTTATAACTTTGCATGCGGCCCTCGGTTAAAATCTTGTTTTTTAATGCGGCCCTCTGATTACCTAAGGTTGGACAGCCCTCATCTACATAATAGATGATAGCATAAATGGTAAATCCCCCTGGGTTAATTCTTTTAACTCATCCTTTATATTTTTATTAAAACATAAATGCAACCCATTCACATTTACACTTGAATTACAGCAGTGTATGCGTGTCTGAACTATCCTCTTTTGTACTGCGCTGCATAGTATGTCAATGCATGAAATATAATGATGATAGGCAGGATACTGTCCAACATCTGTGTTTGAAAGCCTGATAATTAAGTAGAGTATGACAGTATGAATTTACATCTAGATTCTTTTAATCAGAGTGCTTTAATAGTAGCCAGCTGAAGACTTTGTCACACATACACAAAAGATAAAGAACACAATTGGAAGGTGCTCAGATAATGAACGCCTTGGCTTTCATTACTTTCTCATTCTGCTTGTCAGCTTTTGACAAAGGCTTTTGTCATTTCTTTGTGCTAATCATTCATTGCTAAGTTTTCATACTTTGACAAGAGACCACTCTTTATCTTCCAATCCACTCAAAAGGGTTCGATAATAAATGACTTGTTAAGAGTCCCCTAACAGTCCACATTTTTTTTTTTTTTATATATATTTATTGAAAGAAGTCATCTAAAGAGGTCATCACTATAAAGCAGATTTTCATTAGGATGTGCTACTGGGAATAGATTAAATTGCTCTTAAATGTAGAAAGCTTTTACAAAAGGAGCAGTTTTTAGAAGGTATATTCATGAGTTTGTGACAGAGGTACGCTAAATCCATGAAAACCACAAGACGGTTTCTCACTATATAATCTCTTCAATATACACCTGTCGTTTTCCATGCACTAAGTTTCATGTCTACATACATGGTACCAGGTAGATACTACATAGAATTTTATTTCTTGATTAATTGGCATTTGTGTATATCTACATTGACTACATATAAAAGCCTTTTTTCTACATGTATTGATAGACCCCAGCACCACAGGCCTTGCAATTCATACTTTGTGTGGCATGTAAAAAAAGAAAAAAAAAAAAAGTATGAACATTTGTCTTTTGTGTAGAATAGTGTAAGCTACAAATTTTGACCTCCTTAGAACAAGGCAGTAGGTAAATAGAATGATATCACGATGGGTTATAGCACATCACCTGTCATGAAGGGTGAATGATAAAGAGTAAACAATGTATAAATTCTAGCAAAAGCTTTCACATAACTGGGAAACATCACTAACACTTATATTAGGAAAAATACCATCCAAATTGGTAAATGATAAAGGTTCACATGGGACTAGACTATTATAAGAGATAAGTATATCTCTGGTAATTGAAGAGCATTTTGTTTCCAATATATTTAATCTATTCAACTACCTGTCTCTATTGTAGTATAATCCCCCATGTTATCATCTAGACACACATTTACACATGTCTACTATCTATTTAACTAAGGTGCAGTAAGTAAGGAAGTGTTAGATTTCACTGGAACAGACCAGGTACAGTCAGTAGAGTCTCGAATACATGCCAAAGGACATGTATGCATGTAACTTTGATGTTTACAGAAAGCATCAATTTATTTCCAAAGACTTCAGGTTTATGGTAAAAATAGTTCTGTACAGATGAAGTTTGGTCCCTTTATCATAGCTACCTGGTGACCTGTGTACGCACCAGATTACTTGGTTACATGCATTTTCACATTGATTACTATTTTTTCAATCGAAAGGCCCTGCCTCAGTGGCCTGTGTGCAGTGATGCAGTCATTAATTTGATTTGCATGTGTTATTATTTTCTGTGGTCTTAATGGCCACCATTTTCTTTAGTGCATCTTCCTGTGAATGTCATGTATTACTTTGATCCTCAACCATTGACTGGATTTATGGAACAGTTTACAGGACAGGCAGTGCAGATTATAGGACAGGTAATACAGTACTGGATTTACAGAGCAGATTATAGTACAGGTAATACAGTACTGGACTTACAGAGCAGATTATAGGACTGGTAATACAGTACTGGATTTACATAGCAAATTATAGGACAGGCAATGCAGTAATGGATTTACAGAGCAGATTATAGGACAGGCAATGCAGTACTGGATTTACAGAGCAGATTATAGGACAGGCAATGCAGTACTGGATTTACAGAGCAGATTATAGGACAGGTAATGCAGTACTGGATTTACAGAGCACATTGTAGGACAGGCAATACAGTACTGGATTTACAGAGCACATTATAGGACAGGTAATACGGTACTTGATTTACAGAGCCGGTTATAGGACAGGTGTAACGGACCGTTTTGCACAAAAGGGAAAAAAAACGCTTAGACGATAATCCCCTTTCAGAGACAGGCACAGCTACTGTAGAATCACCAAAACTCACAAACTGAATACAAGTGAATGCTCCAAACTCCCGAACGGCATACAAGGGAATGCTCCAAACACTCGAACTGCATACAAGGGAATGGTCCAAACACTCGAACTGCATACAAGTGAATGCTCCAAACTCCCGAACGGCATACAAGGGAATAAGGTAGCACTCCAAATACACGAACAGGAACCATACGAATTGCTGCTACCAGACGAACAGGAAAAGCTCCCAAGCGGCTTACACTCCTGGCAATCAGTCCTTAGCAGCATACAGTAAATCCCCCAAAGACGAGACAAGGCTCCGTGTTGAGGGTCAAGCAGTGGTCTGTTTAATGAGGGCTACCTGCCCAGTATTTATGCAGGTCTCCCACCTGGTGGACACTCCCCTAGGGGACCAGATGGAAGACTGTAACAAAAGACAGACATGTACCAATTACAGACATACAGAAGTGAAACATCCCCACAATGCATCCTGGCTTCCTCCCCTCTGCCCTGGAGAAGTAATTCAATTATCTCCCAGGACAAAGGAAAAACTCCATTACACACGTGGGGACACAAAACCAGTATTATGCTTTAAAATACATAAAGTAACATTTATTACATAAAACACAGACATGTAACATATCCCCAGATAGGTCTGAGCGCACATTATTAAGCGAATGGCGCTCAGACCACACGAATACAGTTTAATCGCCATGGAGCCAAAGTCTTTACAGTCAGTTTCATAAGAATGGGCTCCATGAGATTCCTATCTGGGGTATAACACATTCGAACAAAACTACCGAACACCGGGCCGTTCGTGCACTTCCACCGAACAAGAAGGGAGGTCGGCGGCTTCAGCGGTGTTCGCGCAAAACTGTGTCCGATTTTAGTTCCATGAAAATAGGGGCGAACACCGCTGTGCATTCGTATGTTTAAAATGGCCGCGACCTCGTGTTCGGGATACGAATGGTGGCCACCCAGCCATTCGTCAATTAAGCTGCGGTTAACCGCAGCTTCAGGAGGTTAATTGCCGGCACACTCCAGCTCCCAGGTGGTCTATTCATTCGTGCGGTTGTTCGGTAGATTGAATCTACCGAACAACCGGCAGAAAAGCACGAATACAGCTTTTCTGCAGGCGAAATAAAGTCTTTTAAAAGGGGGCCATAGTCCAGAGGCAGCAGGCGAGCAACCAGGCTTCTCCAATGCAATGTGGCGAGATTGGTCTCGTCACAACAGGTAATACAGTACTTGATTTACAGAGCAGATTATAGGACAGATAATACAGTACTGGATTTACAAAGAAAATTTTATTATATTACATATGCAATCCTTTATATTTTATAATTCATGTTGCATTCATGCCTGTCTTGGCACAACTGGAATATGCCATGCTAGTTACTTTAACTACTCTAGTGTCATATGCACTAGTGTTGCACAATGAAAGGAATCAAGTAAACTCACATACTCTGATCAGCCACAACATTAAAGCCACCTGCTTAATATCATGTAGATCCCCCTCATGTTCTCCCCATTAGGCATTACCCATAGGAAAGCATTGTTTTAATGCATTGTTTTAATGCTTGTTTTAATGCATTGTTTTAATGCTTTCCTATGGGGATTTTACTGGTGCTGGATGTCCTCATGCAGTGCGTGTGGATGCCTAGAGTCAATTAGGCAACCAAAAGTCGGTTAGCCACCAAGAAGTGCTTTTAGTGGCTATCTGATTGACAGCCACTGGAGGCATTCTTAGTCCTGCATTGTAATCACTGTAATGCAATTTCTCTAAAACTGTAATGATTTACATTCCTGGACTAAGGGGCACAGGGACACTGCACCCAGACCACTTCAATGGTGTCCTTTGTTGAGCAGTTTTAGAGTCCATTTTTGTGGAAGTTATATTTATGAATTGCTCTGTAATTCAATGCATTCATTGAAGAATCTTTTGATATGCCTGGTCTTTTGTATTGAAGCTGCTATTATTCTATTGACAAGTAAAAGCAAGGACATTGACATTGTAACAAGCATTATACGCTTAATATCAAAATGTTAAATCATTCATCTCTGCCAGAAGCTAAATAATTATTTCTAAACATGCCACTGGGGAAATAGAGGTATAGAAAAAATAGAGGTATGTTCAATGAATGAGTGGGAGCGACCGAAGGAGGAGTAAAACACACTGCTTGCCTAAATTGCACAAAACGCCAGGGAAAATGAACTGCATTATTGTTCACTGACTTGTTCCACTGATGATTGAGGCAGTTTGAAGAACAAGCTGGAAAATGATAGGCTGCTCTCACGTTGGTAGAAGTTTAACAAATGCTCAACCATTCTCCCTCCATCATCCCTGTCACTGCTGAGAGGTTCAGTGTATTATATTGATGCCTCGGTTCACACTTATTGCCGTATTCTTTTCAGATTCAATCTATCTGCAATGGGCCACTAAACATTTCAATTTTCAACCTGTAGACCTGCATAGATGCTCTCCAGAAGAATGGGTGAGATGGATATATGTATTTTGGAGGAACAGAAATGAGTGCATTGCAGGGTTTTCTCGACAGAATCCAGTAGTAGGCTGCATATCTATTAATATGTGCACTGAATCCAATACCCTGCAGCCTGCTCTGTACCTCTGAATTTAGCACTACCTGCCTGTCCTGTAATCTATGCTTTAATTCCTGTACTGCAATACCTGTCCTGTAATCTGCTTCTTAAATCCAGTACTGCAATACCAGTCCTATAATCTGCTCTGAAAATACAGTACTGCAATACCTGTCCTATAATCTTCTCCTTAATTCCAGTACTGCACTGCATGCCTTGTAATCTACCCTTTAAATCCACCACTGTGCTGCTAGGCCTGTTATGTATGCTACACTTCAGTACTGAAATAGCTGTCCTGCAGTCACTGCTTTAAATCCATTACCGAGCTGTCTGCCCTGCAATCAACGCTTTAAATTAGAAACTGTTCTGGTTTTGGTACAGTGTGTCTTGGAAATATATTCATAATATAAAGGACCAGTCACATAAAATGAAGTATTCAATGAAATTATGACTGATTAAGAATGTAAGGTAGAAGTATAGCATTGATGACACCCAAGAAACTTTTGATGAAAAGGTGAATGAGTTTGCCTCAAGCCTATTCTACATCTACTGGCTAGTTAGACTTTATATTTGTAGAAATACCTAATATCAGACTACAATGGGAAAGGAAAGGGGAAATGAAAGATGATGGGTTGACAACTGCCTTCAAGTGTGGGCTGTAAGAGAGCAAACAATATTGTTAGAATAAAGACTTAATGTCAGTTTTACATTTAAAAACCGTTTAATGGTTAAGTTACTAGTGATTTTAAAGTTTATTGCCTTTTTCCCCAATTCCAGTATTTATATTTCCACAATGAGTCTTGTATAAAAGTGAGATTGGAATTCATCTGGGCCTTTTTGGTTTTGGTGGCTCTGCACCAATTTATAGTCTGAAACAACCAATGAAAACTGTCTCATTTAACGTGATGGAACAGAGCAGCATCTTAGTAATGTGTCACCAAATCTCCTGACAGCTTATAATGAATTAGGTTAGTTATAGGAAATAGAATAGAAGGGGGGGAAGAGATAATGAAACATGATGCTATTATCGTTGTATAACAGAGTGCATCCAGATTTCATTCCTCTCATTGATATTATACTATTAACTCAGTGCAGTACAGCTTCTTCTTGGGGGTTATTTAGAAGTAGTATTCATCACCAGGGCCGCCACCAGAAATTTTGGGGCCCCTGGTGTGTATAGTGGAAGTGAATTAGAATGTGTGTAATGGATGTAATGTTTGTGTGTATTAGATACTGTTTGTGCAGTGAATGCAGAGTGTGTGTTTGTGTAGCGGATGCAGTGTGTATAGTGAACGCAGTGTGTGTTTGTGTAGCGGATGCAGTGTGTATAGTGAACGCAGTGTGTGGTTGAGTAGTGGATGTAATGTGTGTTTGTGTAGTGGATGTAATGTTTGTGTGTACTAGATGCAATGTGTTTAGTGGATGCAGTGTCTGTAGTGGATGTAGTGTGTGTATTAGAAGCAGTGTCTCTGTATAGTGAATGCAGAGTGTTTGAATGTGTGGTGGATGTAGTGTGTGTACTGTGAATACAGGATGTTTGTGTAGTGGATGCTATGTGTATAGTTAATGCAGAGTGTGTGTCAGTGTAATGAATGCAGTGTGTGTGTCAGTGCAGTGGATGCCGAGTGTGTGTGTGTTATTGTAGTGAATGCAGAGTGTGTGTTATTGTAGTGAAAGCAGAGTGTGTGTTATTGTAGTGAAAGCAGAGTGTGTGTTATTGTAGTGAAAGCAGAGTGTGTGTTAGTGTAGTGTATGCAGAGTGTGTGTGTTGGTGTAGTGTAGGCAGAGTGTGTGTGTTGGTGTAGTGTATGCAGAGTGTGTGTGTTGGTGTAGTGTATGCAGAGTGTGTGTGTTGGTGTAGTGTATGCAGAGTGTGTGTGTTGGTGTAGTGTGAATGCAGAGTGTGTGTGTTGGTGTAGTGAATGCAGAGTGTGTGTGTTGGTGTAGTGAATGCAGAGTGTGTGTGTTGGTGTAGTGAATGCAGAGTGTGTGTGTTGGTGTAGTGAATGCAGTGTGTGTGTGTTGGTGTAGTGAATGCAGAGTGTGTGTGTTGGTGTAGTGAATGCAGAGTGTGTGTGTTGGTGTAGTGAATGCAGAGTGTGTGTGTTGGTGTAGTGAATGCAGAGTGTGTGTGTTGGTGTAGTGAATGCAGAGTGTGTGTGTTGGTGTAGTGAATGCAGAGTGTGTGTGTTGGTGTAGTGAAAGCAGAGTGTGTGTGTTGGTGTAGTGTATGCATGCAGTGTAAATGGAGCATTCCAAAAATTTTATTCCCCCCTCCCTGTTTCTTACCTGGTTCAGGGAGGGGGAGATACCATGATCCCTGGTGGTCCGGTGGCATTGTGGGGGCCCCGCCTCCCTGTACTTGCAGAGGGGGCCCAGCGGACTGCAAGTGTACTTACAAGCTCTTCCCTCTCTGTAACTCCCACGAGCACGGCGTACTTAGGGTCACCCGATGGGCCCTATATCTTCAGGGGCCCAGTCAGCGCTGTGGCCGTGTAATAGCGCGACCGGCCCCCTTTAAAAAAAAAAACGTAGCAAGTGCTGCTGGGAGGAAGTGTTCACTTCCTCCCAGCTCACTCCGCGCGGGAGGAGAGCCACGCTGACTCCCATCGGCCCCAGCCACCCTCCAGCAAAGAAAAGGTAAGAGACAGGAGGGTGGGTGGAAAATAAGATGTGTGTTTGTCATGTCCTGTCTGTCCTGTCCCGTCCCGTCCGTCTGTCTGTTTGCCATTGTGTGTGTATGTGTGCCAGTATGTATGTATGCATGTCATTATGAATGTGTGTATGTATGTATGGATGTCAGTGTCTGTATGCATGTATGGATGTCATTATGAATGTGTGTATGTGTGTATAGATGTCAGTGTCTGTACGCCAGTATGGATGTATGTATGTCTGTCATTATGAATGTATGTCTGTCTGTATGTCCTTATGCATGTGTGTCTGTATGTATGTTAGTATGTGTCTGTCTGTCACTATGCCTGTGTGTCTGTATATGTGTATGTCTCAGTATGTGTGTCAGTATGTATGCGTGTATGTCTGTTTCAGTATGTGTGTCTGTTAGTATGTATGTGTGTGTGTGTGTGTGTATCTGTGTCCCTTTGTATCAGTGAATGTGTTTGTGTCTGTGTGTGTATTCCTGTGGGTGGGATTTGGAGGCGGTCCCTGTGAGCGGGCTTGGAGGCGTGCCCCCAGGGACCCAGACCCTGAGCTCAGTTAGGGGCCCCAAAATTTCTGTTGGCGGCCCTGAATGTGTGTGCTCACTGTACATAATATCAGTATGCTGACTGTGTGTAATGCATGTCTGCTATATGCTGGAGGGTTGCTGTGTGTCTGGTGTGTTCTGGCAGGATGTTGTGCTGGCTGTATGATGTGTGTATCTGGTGTGTGTGCTGGCTGTATGATGTGTGTATCTGGTGTGTGTGCTGGCTGTATGATGTGTGTATCTGGTGTGTGTGCTGGCTGTATGATGTGTGTATTTGGTGTGTGTGCTGGCTGCATGATGTGTGTATCTGGTGTGTGTGCTGGCTGTATGATGTGTGTATCTGGTGTGTGTGTGTGCTGGCTGTATGATGTGTGTGCTGACTGTATGATGTGTGTATCTGGTGTGTGTAATGGCTGTATTATGTGAGTGTGCTGGCTGTATGATGTTACATAGTTACATAGCTGAAAAGAGTCTTGCGTCCATCAAGTTCAGCCTTCCTCACATGTTTTTGCTGTTGATCCAAAAGAAGGCAAAAAAAACAGTCTGAAGCGCTTCCAATTTTGCAACAAACTAGGAAAAAATTCCTTCTTGACCCCAAAATAGCAGTCAGATATCTCCTTGGATCAAGCAGCTATTACCCCACTAATTAGAAATTATATCCCTGTATGTTATGTTTTTACAAGTGTTTATCCAATTGCAGTTTAAACATCTGTATAGACTCTGACAAAACCACCTCTTCAGGCAGAGAATTCCATATCCTTATTGCTCTTACTGTAAAAAAAAAACATTTCTTTGCCTTAGATGAAATCTCCTTTCTTCCAGCCTAAATGTGTGACCTCGTGTCCTATGTATAGCCCTGTTTATGAATAGATTTCCAGATAAAGGTTTGTACTGGCCCCGAATATATTTGTATAAAGTTATCATATCCCCTCTGAGGTACCTCTTGGGGAGAATTATCAAAGTGCTGCATACAGTTTTGGGCCTATTTTTTTTCTTTTTTAATTTGGTGTATAGACGAGTATTTGTATTGTTTAGTTATGTGTCTTTTAATATGCTTTAATAAAATCAAATCTCAAGTTCCAGACTTTTTTTGCTTCTGTAATTCTAAAGAGCCTTACAAAAAAGATCTCACAGCAAAATGACCCTGAAACATAAACTAATTTTGGCTGCTGTGAAAATATTGCCTTAAAATTGCACCTGTCAGGGTTGTGTTAGAAATGGCAATCAAAAGACCTGAAGGGAAAATGCAGAAGAATCTAGGAAGGGAATTTGACTGATAAGAAAAGGTCTCTCAAAACTGCCATACAGTTTTCCAATCAAAACACTTTTATAGCTTTTATTTATTTATTTTATTTCTACTATTATTTAATATCCTGAGGTTGCAGGTGAAAATAGCTTGCATTTGAAAATATATTTTCTTGTTTCCAAAAAACAGTAAAAAACTAAACAAAATCAATAAAAGTTGGTTTTAATTTTTTAAATGGGTCAAAATATTACATAGATTTAAGATTCTCAAATCAATATTTACTCAATAAGCATGTTTAAAGTGGCTCTGTCATTTATTTTTACTCCTGACCTCTAGCCCCTCATATTCTCTTCTAACCCCTTTAATGTAAACTGTTTGCCCGGGGACCAGTTTTACTTGCAGATTTTTATTAATCTGCCGGTTCTAGATGAAGGATTCTGCTATCTTCTAATTTCTCCATGGTCCTCATCAGAACTCTTCTCCTCTGCCATCTTCATGTCATTGGTCACATTGGGCACACTCAACACTGCTCCGACCACAGAACCTTACAAGGATTGCAGTGAGCTTGTGCATTGTTGATGAGCCTGCTCATTGCTGTCATGTTTCCTCGATACTCACACATGTGAGGAGGTGACTTTAAGCTGTGGGAGGTATGTAAAGGACACTCAGTGGTAGCGTTCACAAATAAAGTTGAGTTTGACTGAAGCTCAACCCTTTGTCAGCCTGCCGTTTATACCTAAGGAAAAGTAATCCCTACTTTTCCTTGTGTATAATATTTAAAATATGCATTGTTTAAAATAAAAATAAAAAATTGGGGAAGCAATATCTGATTAAATATAAAAGCAATTAAATAAAATAGTGACAGAGCTGCTTTAAAGCGCTCTTAAATCATTCAATGCTTTCAAAAGGCAAAGTGCACCTTCAGTTGTTTCATAAAGAAAGGCCTTTTGTAGATATATTTTTTTACTGAGTTTCTGGCTTCAAAGGACACTCCAAGCACCATAACCACTAACACATACGGTCGAAGTTATGATGCCAGGAGTGCCCTGGTGCCACCTTAATGTAAATAGTCAAAGTTTGACTTCTAAACTATGGTCCACCAGGTGCTGTTTCCAGTTTCCTCACAGCTGATAGTTAATGCTGCTTCAGTTTTACTATCTTATTATAATTTGTATTTTATTAGAAATATTCACACAAATTACAACTGGTTCGTAGTATAGTAAATATTAAAATGTCAATTTAAAAGCTTATACTGGTTCATAATATGGTAATTGCAAAACAACAATTTACCTGTTATACAACAAACTATTGGTGTAAGATGAAAGACTACGGTCTGTGTTTACCGTTAAGGGCTTGGTGATGCCGGGTTGTCTGGGTGCGTTGGACTGTCTGTCAGCTCATGCGATGCTAATGTGTCTGTGTGGTGTGTGCCAACGTGGTAGTGCTGCTATCCGTCTTGCTGTCGGGCCTCCTGATTTGTACCGTTTCGGTTATGTCGATGTGTAGTTTGCCATCTTTTTTTTTTTTTTTTTTTTTTTTTTTTTTCAGCAGGTGTAAAAGAGAAAACAATACAAGATGTGGGATGTTGCCCTTAACGGTCACAAATATGAACAGACATTGTCACTGGCTGAGACATGGTATCCCACTGAGTGTTTTTTTTTTTTTTTGAAGACATGTTATTCAACAGAGTATATTAACACCAGTATGTCCCCCTGGCAAGAGGTGTACTTAAGAAATCAAATCATCCTGTATAGGCTTAGGTGTTCCAGGGAGCGGGGCTGGCCCCCTCTGAGATTTCACCAGAATAGGTTAACAGAGCTATCCTGGGTAAGGGGGGAGGGGTGATATCGGGGCCAACGTTAAAGTGAACATTTATGACTGATATTAGCGCTTTGTGCGGGCCCTTCTGCATGTGGCTCTAATAGGATAAAGGGAGCCTGTGAGTGGGGTGGTACTTTGGCCCTCTATAGCTTGGCTGGGATCGGACGTTCATAAAAAAGAAAAGGGTTCGTGGGAACAAAAATTTAAGTGCTAACATAGTGTCCAACAAGCAAAATAACAAGTAAAAGCATAATAAGTATAGTCACTGAATGTAATGGCGGGGTCTGTGGCATCCTATTGATCGGAGTCTCGTCCTGCCTGTGTTTCTCCCTCACGTTGTGCCGCTAGCAGGGCTGGCGCGTCTGGACGATCTGGGTTCGAACTCCCGTACTGTAGTGGGATCCAGCCGGGTCAGGCTGGTTGTGGATTCCGCTTACGGCGTTGGATCTTAGATGTTGGAGGCTCGTTGTAGTGCCTTACGCCAGCTGTGCGTGCTCCTAGTTAGATCAGGGAACAGCTTTAACTGAGAGTCCTCAAATGGTGGAGGGGTTTTCCCCCTGCACGCTGCCAGGAGCGCGGTCTTGTCTTGGTGGGTTTGGAATTTCACAATGAGATCAGTCGAGGCATTTGGGGGTGCGTTTGCCGGCTTGGCCAGGCGGAACAATCTGTCTAATTTCACCTGGGGCGAGGTGTCTCTTCCAATATGCCAAATGGTAAGTCGCCATATATGGACACTGTGCCGCCTTCATGATTGACCGTTCCGAGGGCTCGTGAGCTCCGTAGACACACATCCTATCCCTTGCCATCCCCTCCCCCCCCCCTGAGATTAACTATTTTATGAACTGACATTTTTCACATGTAGGTTATTAATTTGGTTACTTTACCTAAAATATGCAAGATAGGCTCCCTACCTTACTGCTCTTTTCTCCACTGTTGCACTTTTATGATCAAGTTTGTGGTCAAGACAGCAAAGACTGTTTAGGTTGCTAAATGAATACAATTTCTATGTTTTTATTATTTAAAAAAAAAAATATAGAGTATTGATTTTATCTGTATATTCACTGAATACCTTGAATATTTGTTCAGGCAGTAGTAGCATTTATGAATGGAGAAATGAAAACTATCTTCATTTACTGATCATGACCATCTTGACCATGGAGCTTTAATTCTTTACAGCAGCAGGCTGTATAGGCTAGTTACAGGGGTTACCTTCAGCACTCCAGGTGTTGTGGACTTCATAGAACATAGAACCATAGAATGTGACGGCAGATAAGAACCATTCAGCCAATCTAGTCTGCCCAATTTTTTAAATACTTTCATTAGTCCCTGGCCTTATCTTAAGTCTAGGATAGCCTTATGCCTATCCCACACATGCTTAAATTCCTTTACTACGTTAACCTCCACCACTGTAGCTGGAAGGCTATTCCATGCATCCACTACCCTCTCTGTAAAATAATACTTCTGGATAATATTTTCAAACCTTTGTCCCTCTTGTTGTGGTAGTTTTTCTTCTTTTAAATATAGTCTTCTACCTTTACTTACTGTGTTGATTCTTTTTATGTTTTTAAATGTTTCTGTCATATCCCCCCTGTCTCGTCTTTCCTCCAAACTATACATGGTAAGATCCTTTAACCTTTCCTTGTAAGTTTTATCCTGCAATCCATGAACCAGTTTAGTAGCCCTTCCCTGAACTCTCTCCAAATTATCCTTCTGAAGATACGGTCTCCAATACTGCATACAATACTCCAAGTGAGGTCTCACCAGTGTTCTGTACAATGGCATGAGCACTTCCCTCTTTCTACCGCTAATACCTCTCCATATACAACCAAGCATTATGCATTTCCTGCTGCTCTTACACTGTAGTGACTGTAGTGACGTCTCCATTAATAATCTTACAACCATAAACTGACAAAGCATCAGGGGAGAAATAGTCCACAACATCTGCAATGCTGAAGGTTGCTTAGCCCTGGGCTAGGAAGCTGTGGCTAACCTTTCAAACTACAGGTGTAGTCTTCAATTCTGCTAATCCTGTCATTTTGCTGGCTGAACGACATGGGAAAAGTTGCCCACAGCAGCAGGTTTGGCAATGGTTAGCCATCACTGAACTAGACTGTGGACACTGCTGTTGTAAAACATGTTTACAACACTGCATACTTGTCATGGATACACTAATCAATCTTACAAGTCAGACAGAAAGACGAGTATTAACAAACCTTAAAATGGTCATGTTTTGACGTATAAATTTTAATAGCGAAAATGGAAACTCTTGCGATGATCAGGATAACAGAAATACATGAGGACAATATAACTAGCCAGATCAGGATTGCAGAGGTCAACAAGTTAAAATTCAAACAAAGTTAAAATACCTGAAAATCAGAGAATATTATAGCACACTGAACAAGGAACAAAGAGGAAAAAATGACAGGGCAATGACCATGGGGCTTAAACCTTTTTTAAAATACTGCGGTGGACTCTGATTGGTCCATACCATCCCTGTGACTCCAAAAGGTGCAGGAAAGAGGTTGCAGTGATAACATTGATTGTTTGTAGCTGGAAGTAAGGCTTAGGCGTCTTATTAGCATAAGTAGACAGGCGCTGCAAGCGTCCAATGGCTTTCTCTCTGCCTAGAGGAACAAAAGTGCCTGCCTCCCAAAGGCAGAGGGAATAGAAGTGGAACAGAAGTCTTTCAGTTGACTCTTGCAGAGATGCCATTGCAGCCAGTCAATCGTGTAGATACTGCAACAATACTCCGGTTTAGTATTTTGGCACTCTAGCAGATTTTAATGAAAGTCACCAACCTTTGAGTTATCCCACCATTGAATATACCCACCATTTAATGGAAATCCACATATTTGCGACAAGTATGCACTTCATGGGTCAATTCTTTTACTGTTCTAGAACAGTAAAACCACTTGTTTACTGTTCTGTCAACCTTGTGGCATCAAAAGAAGTTAGAATCTCTTTAAACATAACAGAGTGAAAATGGCATATACTTTTTTTCATTCTATTTTGTGAATGGGGAGCTACTGACAGGTTAAAAGCATTCCATTTGAGCCCACTTGTGCTCAAATTCAAGTTCAAAGGCAGAGATGACTGGCGCCGTACTGAAGACATTACGTTTAAACCATTAATGATTTAACTCATGAAGATAATATAGCACCTGGGACTTACGAGCGTCATTAGAATTTCATTCCAAGGAAGTTGTTATGGTGCCTGGAGTGTTTGTTTTAAGTTGTTAGGGAATTGTAGTGTTTCTTTAAATTGTTAGGTGATGGGAGTGTTCCTTTAATGAGGAAGGGCTTCTAGTGGCTACCTGAGAGTGTAGTTTATTAAAATGTAAATTTTTTACATTGCCAGGCAACGAGAACAGGGACTGTGGCCCAAACCACTTTAAGATGAAGTGGTTTTGGTGCTTAAAGTATCACTTTAAGGCTTCTTACCTTCTTGAAGTCCTTGCTTAACGTTTAATGGTGATTAAATGGTGATAAAAAAAAAAAAAAAAAAAAAACTTTTCCCAATTCAAATTGGGCTTGATAAATTGTCTACTTTAAACCCTGGTAATCTATTAACACAATTGTTAAGACTGCAATTGTTATAGATTTTCAAATTGAATACACTATATCCTGCTGGCATGAATGCACTGTTTGATTTAAAACCATTTGTAAAATCCATAAATAAGCAAATGAATGACTCCTGTATGTGTTAAAAGATTTTCTTCACTTCAGTGAACTCTCAAACAAAAAGTGTAGCAGGTATGCTTTCCTTAATAGTAAAAATAAATAACTACTTTAGAGAGCAGCATTTGACATCATTTATATACCTCTGAAATACATTTTAATGGTAGAATGTTTTACCATCTGCATTTTTAAGTGTATTTGTGTTTGTGTGTAATCTTTCTATCTACAGTCATGGGAAAAAGAGAGTACACCCTCTTTGAATTCTATAGTTTTACATATCAGGACATAATAACAATCATCGGTTCCTTAGTAGGTCTTACAATTTGGAAAATGCAACCTCAGGTGAACAGCAACACATGACATTACAGCGTGTCATGATTTATTTAACAAAAATAAAGTGGACGTGACAGCAAATTAACCCCAAGATCACACCGTGCAATGCTCAGAGAAATTGCAAAAAACAAGAGTTGCAGCTCAAACTCTATAGGCCTCATATAGAATGTTAAATGTTAAAGGAACACTATAGTGTCAGGAACAAATACATGAATTCCTGACCCCATAGTGTTAAAACCACCATATAGCCCCCCTAGCCCTCCCTAATTATAATAAAACCATACTGGTATTCAAGTCTGAAGCTGCTGGCTCTGCCTTTGACCTGCCTGCTGTCTGCTAACATCATCAGAAGTGGTGGTCTGAGCCAATCACAATGCTTCCCCATAGGATTGGCTGAGACTGTCAAGGAGGCAGACCAGGGGGCAGAGCCAGCAAACCCAGCCCTGGCCATTCATCATCTTTTCATAGAGATGAATTGAATCCGTGCATGAGGAACGTTCAGTTGCTTCATGCAGAGGGTGGAGACACTGAATAGAGGAAGCACCTCTAGTAGCCAACTGAGTGACCAATGGAGTTATTACTAGGCTGTAATGTAAACACTGCATTTTCTATGAAAATACAGTGTTTACAGCGAAAAGCTGAAGAGAATGATTCTACTCACAAGAACAAATACAATAAGCTGTAGTTGTTCTAGTGACTATAGTGTCCCATTAATTCCCATTAATGTTCATTACACTACAATTCGAATAAGACTGAACGAGTATGATTTGTTTGGAAGTTGTGACAGGAGAAAGCCCCTTCTCTCTCAAAAGTACATGGCAGCACATCTTAGGTTTGCCTAGTTGCATCTGAACAACCTACAAGACTTCTGGAATAATTTCCTTTGGACAGACGAGACCAAAGTGTAGATGTTTGTCAGTAATGCACAGCGCTATGATTGGCAAAAACCAAACACAGCTCATCAGCTCAAACACCTTATACCAACTGTAAGGAATAATGATGGTGGAAGAATTATGATTTGGGCTAATTTTGTAGCCAAAGGACCTGGGAAACTTGCAGTCATTGAGTCAATCATGAACTCCTCTGTATACCAAAGTATTACAGAGTAAAATGTGAAGCCATCCCAAGAACCCCAGCAAATCTACAACAGAATGGCTGCAAAAGAAAAAAATCAAGGTGTTGCAATTGCCCATTCAAAGTCCAGATCTCAACATGATTAAAATGCTGTGACATGACCTTAAGAGAGCTGTGCATAAACAAATAAAATTGGGCCATAATTCCTCCACGACTGTGTCAGAGACTGATAGTCATACAGAAAATGATTACTTCACATTGTTGCTGCTAAAGGTGGTTCTACAAGCTATTGAATCACAAGGTACACTTATAGAGATTGTCACACTTGCTGATGATCAGATAATCAAAGACATTTGATTAGCATCACGTTTGCTAATTTTTTTTATTTTTATTATTGCTATTTATAAAGCGCACACAGATTCCGTAGCGCTGTACAACTAGTTGAGAAACGTACAATATACACAAACAAATACAAGAGGTAAGAGAGCCCTGCCCGTAAGCTGATATCTAGCCATTGGAGCTCTTTAATACAAAGTGCTTAGCTAGATGGCCCGTGAGCTTACAATCTAAAGGATACCAGGGGGATTTGAGACAAGAGGTAGCAGGGGAAGTTTGGAGGTGATGGCTGAAAGAGTTAACAGAGAAGCAGCTATTGTTAAGATGTTAGGGGAATGAAGAGGTAATTGGGTGAGAAGTAGTAAGGGTGTACTTGTTTTTTCACACATGGCTTTTCTATTTTGACTTTATTTTTGTTAAATAAATCATGACACGGTGTAATATGTCATGTGTTTATCTGAGGTTGCATTTACCGAATTGTAAGACCTGCTAAGGAACAGATGATTATTATTGTTATTATATAATGATATGTAAGACATAGAATTCAAAAAGGATGTACTTTCTTTTTTCCCATAACTGTTTTTGTATTTTGGATATTACTTAAACAATGATTTAGATTCATCTAGAATGTAAAATAATATGTGCCACAAATATTATAATTTGCCCAAAGGTACATCAAAGAATCTGTCATAGCTTCATGTAACTCACAAAAGGGTAAAAATGTGTACAAAGGATCAGCGCTAATATACTAGAGTAACTAGACCATACAGAGATAAATATAAGGCAGCACACCTGAAATATAGGGCTCCCTCAGAGGCCCTATAGAGTAGACAAAGCAAAAAAAGGTGAATAATAATCAGGTGTCCAAAAAGTAAGTCCAAAAGAGTCTATGCCTGATAAATACAGCAAAAAGTCCAAATAAAGCTTATATAAATAGTCAATCACAATCTTGTCAGGGGAAGTATTCCTCCGTAAGGTATGGGCATGGGATATTCGTGAGATCCGTATGAAAAAAATAAAAAGACCACAGGTGAAGTTTTGTAGTAGATGGATATCTTGTTAGTATGAGAACCTTGTGAAATATAAAAGAAACAATAATAGTGCTTATTGTATAAAAGCCAGGGGTGAAATAATAATATACCAAGTGGTCACTCACATTTTATTGAGCAGACAGACTGCTCAATGAATAAAGCTTGAGTGGTATAATACCCTCCAAGGATTCTTTGGAGTACAATTCTCACTGGAACAATAAAAACTCTAGTGCCAGGTAAAAATAAAGGTAAAAATAAATAAAAAATTAATAAGAGTAAAATGGCTACTCACAAGTTGAAAGTGGCCAAAATACCTTTAATAAAATAAAGCAATTAAAACACCACAACGCGTTTCACCCCTTAGGGCTTTCTTAAGTTGATAAAAACATGTACCTGACAACACTGGCTTTATATAGGCTTCAGATTACTTGATTTTGGCGCCAAGTTGAAAGTGGCCAAAATACCTTTAATAAAATAAAGCAATTAAAACACCACAACGCGTTTCACCCCTTAGGGCTTTCTTAAGTTGATAAAAACATGTACCTGACAACACTGGTTTTATATAGGCTTCAGATTACTTGATTTTGGCGCCAAAATGACGCCATGGTCTCATGACCACTTTAAAAAAAAAAAAAAAATGGTATAACTTTATTATAGAACATATTTCAGCCGTAATAGAGAGGGCAATGAAACATTTTTCAGCCCTATTAGGGAGGGCAATGAAAGAAAGTGGAAGGAGGGAATAAATTAATAAAACATATGTGAAGTAGCAAGCGCAAATATGGTTACTCAGACCAGGGTTTTTTTAGCATACATTTTAAAATATAAAAGTAGAAAATTTTAATATAAATATAAAAAGGTCACAGTAAATTGCAAATGTCGCAGAAAAGTATGATAAATAAAAATAATATAAATAACAGAAAATAATAGTAAATTAAATAAGATACAAACTGAATATGAAGAAACACAGAATATTACAGAAAATGAAAAATAAAGAGAAAAATGGGCAGGCAAAGGCAATAATAATAATAAATAGGGGTAAAAGAGGGTGAAAAAAAGCATATGTGTCATATGATGCCTTTTTCTTGTAAAATTGTATACAAAAATATATGCCTATATTTTTTAAAAACCATATATGAAGATTTAAAAGAGCATATGTAAATATAGGGTAATAATAAAGTAAAATAAAATAACATTAGTATACTGTACCACATTACAAACAAAACAATATATGCACCCATACAGGCCTCTTAGATGCCTGGAGACTGCAGCACCCCGATACGCAAGACTACACATTTAACTCAAACCCACGCGACAGTCGAGAATTGACAACCTATTCCTGAACGACACAGGCATGCATGAAGTGATTTCACTCGGAAATCAACAGCATCACATGGTCTGATCATGCATGTACCTGGAAATTAAACTCCAACCTCCTAAAAGACGAGGGCATACTGACCTCTACCAGAGAGGCTCTCACGACATATTTCACACAAAACTCCACACCAGACATTAACCCCACCACACTTTGGGTAGCCCATAAGATGGTAATTCAGGGAAACTTTATTAGGCTTTCCACTCAGAAAAAGCAGCGTAAGACAAAATTCCTACTGGAACTCCAGTCAACCCTGCGGAAACTAGAACAGCAACATAAAGCAAACCCTACAGCCCCCAAATTAGCTAAACTCAACACCGTCAGACACTCTATTAAGGAACTGTCACTGGAGGAGGTGGCCCACTCCATAGTATGGTTCAAACGACAATACTACGATAAGGCAAATAAAATTGACACCCTCCTGGTTAGGCAAATTAAACCCAGACAGGGGAGCAAACCCAATGGGGACATAGCTAATACCCCGAAAAACTTCAATGTGGAATTCATCACCAACTTCACCACACTGTATAGCCACTCCCCACAACACACCCTAGACAACTCAGATTTCATAACTCGCATAACCTCCTTTCTGGACCGCATCCCACTGCCACGAGTCAGGGAGAAGGAATTAGAGGGACTGACGGCACTGATCACCGAGGATGAGGTAGGAGCCGCCATTTCTCACCTGAAGGGCAACAAAGCACCAAGCCCAGACGGCTACAACATGAGCTATTTTAAAACATTTAAAGGTGAACTGATGCCCCACCTAGTAACACTGTGTAACCATTTCCGGGAGGGAGGCACACCAGATGCGGATATGGCAACAACAAACATAGACCTAATACCAGACAAGGACCACACCCAAACCTCTAGCTACCGACCCATCTCCCTAATCAATTCAGACCTAAAAATCTTTGCCACAATTCTAGCAACTAGACTCACACCATGCCAGGACAACAACTATACGAGAATACTCGTAGGGGTGCGGATCTACTGTGGTACATGAAGGAATCCAAAGTGCCTTCTCTGGCTCTCTCATTGGATGACGAGAAGGCGTTTGACAGGATCGAATGGCCCTTTACGTTCTAGCTGCTGCGCAAGATGGGCTTCCCTGACCCCGTTCTAACCGCTATTAGAGCCTTATACACAGACCTGAGAGCACAAATACTTATCACCGTGGCATCCAAGACGCAACGGTACACGGCAGGGATACCCACTCTCGCCACTGCTATTCGCAATCACCCTCAAACCATTGCTCCTGACCATCAGATCAGAACCAGAGATCCGAGGTGTAGAATAGCACACCAACCCTTTAAAGTCTCAGCGGACGATGTCCTGGTGACCCTGAGAGACACGATACAGAGCCTGCCCAACCTATTGACCTTATTAGATCAATACGGAGACTTCTCCGGCTATAAAATCAATCCCTCCAAAACTGTGGCAATGCCCTTCCACCTTTCGGTCCCGGACACGGCTACCATCAGACAGACATACCACTTCAAAATAGAGACAAAGGAGTTTAAATACCTGGGAGTTACCTTAACAGCAGACCTTACCTCCCTATATATGAGAAATTATACCCCACTATTCCACACCCTCATAGGCGACCTGGAGAGATGGTCAAAGAGGCCCATCTCGTGGCTGGGGCGCTTACATTCTATAAAAATGAACATCCTACTGAGACTACTATTCATGTTCCAGTCCCTGTCCATAAGAGTTACCAGAGGGGATCTGACATGTATGCAAAAAGCATTAGACTCCTTTATATGGCAAAAAAAAACGTCCCAGACTGGCCCGTAGCCTACTATACCGGCCCAAGTGCAGAGGGGAACTGAGTTTACCCCATCTATACCACTACTACGTAGCAGCCCAATTGATGCAGATCATACACTGGCACTCACCCCTCGACCGAAGGAGATGGGTGGACATTGAATCCTTACTGACAGGAGCAGATCTACCCCAATTCTACCTATGCATCTCTAAAATGCAGAGGACCATTCTAAGGACGACATGCCAAGCTTAACTCCCTCCAATTATGGGACCAAGTAAAGCAAAAATATGAACTAGGAAGCGACCCATCACCACTGACTCCAGTTCTCAGAAATAGAGCGTTTCCCCCGGGAATGAGGGCTAGAGGTTTCATGGGCATAGAGGCCCCAGGACTACAAAGATACATACACCTCTACGTCAGTGGCAACATAGTCACCTATGACCACTTACAAACCCAGGCCCCACTCCAAACGAGAGATTATTTCCGCTATCTACAGATTAGGGACTTTGCCCGCACCGAGGAGATTAGAACAGCAGTGAAACACAAGTTAACGTTCTTTGAGAAACTGTGCTATGAGGAAACGACCCAGACCAAACTCATTACTCTACTTTACCCCATTCCCCTGACTCTGAGCTAATGTTTTAGAACTCTCAGATACACTGACCAATAGGAGGCCAACCTGGGGGAGACTCTTGAGGAATTAGCAGGAGATATGGGAGGCATGTACCAAGGTATCCATGTGCGTCACGCTCCAGGAACAAAGCTATAAAACGCTATTTAGGTGGTACACGACACTGGTTAAGCAATGTCACATGAAGCGGAGTCCCACTGATATCTTTTGGCATCTATGTGGAGATATGGGAAGTTATATACACATGTGGTGGCAGTGTCCAAAAGTCAAGGAATATTGGGGGAAAGTGGTAGACTTCAGCTCTCACATTCTTCGAAGAAGATTAGAACTAGACTCCTGGGGATGTCTGCTCTCCATACCCACTGAGGAACTTAATATACACAAACAAAAATGACTAAATATGCTATATCTAGCGGCACGACGAGCCATAACACAAAAATGGGCAAGCCCAAAGCTACCACACATCTATATACTTACGAAAATCAGGGACAACTATCTCATGGACAAGCTAACTGTACAAGTCCGTAGCACCACCGCCACCTTTAATAAGGTTTGGGCACTGTGGGAACAATGTAGACAAACGAGAGATACAAGGAAACTCACACATTCCCACTCACACAGGGGCCCAACTGCTCATGCACATGGACCGAGAACAAGACCCTCTGGAATCGCAGAGCTACTGGTTTAACGTTAAGTTTTGTTTTTGACAATTCTTTTGTGTTTGTTAACTTAAAATCTGACAGACTGTAACACACTAAGTTCAGATAGTCGATGCACTGCATGCATGTAACCCACCTCATTTCAATTCTGTATAGTAATATTTATGATGCATTTATGGAAATCAGGCTTCTGTGTAAGCCTCTTAATGCAGTATCTGTCAATGCAAAAAAAAAATATTAAAAAAACCAATATATGCAAATTTATAAAAAGTTAAAAATATCAAATTCAACGTTTAAAACTTCAGGGGAATGCGTTTTTAACAGGAAAACACAATATTTATTTTTCCCTTTGATAATTTTACTCCAAAGAATCCTTGGTGGGGATTATACCACTCAAGCTTTATTTACTGAGCAGTCTGCCTGCTCAATAAAATGTGAGTAACCACTTGGTATTTTATTATTTCACATCTGGCTTTTATACAATAAGCACTATTAGTTCTTATTAATTCTCAGCAATTAGGAGTTAAACAACTTTATGAAGTCCTAGCTACACCTCCCCTGACTGTGACTCACACAACCTCCCTACACACTCCTTGAAAAAAGAGCTCACATTTTTTTAACTTCCCATATTGCACATTGTGTTTAATGTAGAATTTATCATCTCCTGCTCTCTTAATTGCTTGCTATAGCCTACAGGAGTTGCCTGTGTGGGATTACATTTCAATTAACAGAGCAAGAGATCATTTCTAGTAAACTATAGAATACAGAATTCTACAATAAAGTGCTGTAAGATCTTATTGAAAATTAAACCTGTTTTTTCCATATTGGCTGGGAGGTGTGGCTGGAACTTCATAAACAAAGTAAAATGAATTGAAAGTGAGACTGCAGGGGTATGATCTATATACCACAACTGTTTAATCAAGCTAAAGTTGTTTTGGTGCTCAAAGTGTCCATTTACATTTATTAACCTAGGCATATAGAAAAACTATCTCTTCCAAAGAAGTAACCAGCTCTTTGTTCCTTCACTCCAGTAAACTTTTATATAAACAATAAAAAGTGTACATTTTAGTTAGACGTGGTTGTTCTAAATCAAGTAAGTGACAACTTAACGTAGCAGTAATCCCTCTCGCCATTCTTCAGATATATATATATATATATATCATATATATATATTTGAGTGTAGTGGTTGTGTATTTTTTGTTTGATTTTTTTTTAATTTTTTTTTGCTATGTGCACTCTTCTGACTTTACACATTGATCTACAGTTTATTTATTGTGGACTTGGAGAGATTTTGCAATTTTTTGTAATACTAGTTTTATAGGTAATAAAGATTATTTGTTTCTGTTTTTAACTATTTGGGGTTATTTTTGGGCATCGTGCCCTATACAGGCTTATGCTAATGAAATGTTAATCAAAACGTTGATTCATTGTACCTTTTTTTGCCTTTAAGACAATTGCTATGCACTTCTTACAGTAACGAATATTGTTCTTTCTGGGGAAAAAAAGGATTATATTTATATCCTTCGTGGAATAAAAACTAGAAAAATATCCTTTAATTCTTTCTTTGTAATATGCACAAGCTAATAGTGGAAAAAAAAACCTTACAAGCACTTCGCAGACAACGCCAAGTATTCTATCATTTCATTTGATTTCCTGCATCATATGTGACCTTTTTCTATGCAGCAAGCAAATGTAATAAATGTGAAGGGCTATTAAGAATTTGCTTGCATTGCCTCCGAGTTAGACCGGGAAGTGTAGAAATCTTTTTAAGACTAAATGAGAATTGCTGTGTAATACTGTTGAAAGATCGATGCTGGAATGCTGTTTGGAATATGACGTTATTTATATAGTCGCTCAGCTGAAATGCCAAAAATTAGATCATGTCAGAGCCAAAAATGGTTCTATTTGTAGCCTAAAGCAACGCTGGCATCACTAACTCTTTCCTTTGGAGAGAGATGTAGTTTTTGCCGATGTAATAGCAGGGGGGAATAATGTTTAGATGTGGCAGATCATCTCTGTAACATTTAAAATTTAACCGTCTTAACCGTCTATCTGGTCACCAGTTTTGTACTTACAAAGTCGTTGCTGGGCCACAAGGGAAATGCACTCATGATTTTTGATGAATAGGGTTCATCAGCAAAATGTTACATTGGCAGTTGCATTACTATCAATAAATAATTAGCATAAATGTCTTTATTGCAGTATGCCTCGCTGTCTAAAGATTTCTTCAGCAACTTCCTTCTGTGATCAAAGTAAAAGTATAACTTTAAATCAAATTAGTTTGAAACTGGTGTCTGTCTATATAACAGTTTGAATTTATAGACATGGCATTAGCCAAAGTTAGGAATTTACAAATCGTGGTATTCACATTGCGCATTGCTGGACCAGCGCAGAGGGGTTTTTACACAACCTCCTATTCCGGAAAGTTCAAATAAAAACATTCTTAAAGTCTTTTTGAGATGCTCAGCTGGTGAGATGTCCACATAATGAGATGCTAAATCTCAATACTGATTTGCTTTAGCCCTGTTTCTCCAGAGATTTAGTTACTTATACATAGAACAGAGCATGACCATTGTTTTTGCTTAGCTATCTGATCTAATTGATGAGCTGCATAGTGCATAAATATAAAATTCCATGTCCACTACTGCCATTCTTGGTTCTTGTGCAAATAGTCTGACACCATCCCTCCAACTTGTGTAAGAACCATTTGGAAGCATTTTGATAAAACCAGAGACTCTCCCAGTACTTCTGCTGTGGCTTGACTAATGTGGAAGTAGACTCCTGCATTAGATTATATATCATTGACATGCAGAGTTGGACAACTAATGCATAATTTCTCTTACACATTGGCCTAACTGCAGCATAGAAACATAGAATTTGATGGCCATCCAGTCTGCCCAATTTTCTAAATACTTTCATTAGTCCCTGGCCTTATCTTATAGCTAGGATAGCCTTATGCCTATCCCACGCATACTTAAACTCCTTTACTGTGTTAACCTCTACCACTTCAGCTGGAAGGCTATTCCATGCATCCACTACCCCCTTAAGTAAAGTAATACTCAGTAAAGTAATACAGCAGAGACATGTCCAATAGCTTAGTTAGATTGGGAGTAAATAGAAGTTAAGGGAGTGATGTAATTGAATGCACATCAATTTTAGCATGGGTTGAGGAATTAAAGTTGATCAATATATGATGAAAATATGTAAATATGTAAATGCCAAAGCCATGCAAATGGCTGAAGTATCATAATTATCGTATATACTCGAATATAAGCCTAAAGTGGGAAATGCAGCAGCTACTGGTAAATTTCTAAATAAAATTAGATCCCCAAAAAATTATATTAATTGAATATTTATTTACAGTGTGTGTGTATATAATGCATTGTGCTTGTATGAATGCAGTGTGTGTATGAATACAGTGTGTGTGTGTGTGTGTGTGTGTGTGTGTAACGGATCACCTGTCACCCTGACTGGGTACCTCCGTTGAAGGATGCTCCTAGCGCTTCCTGAGGACTCCAAGCACTGCAGCAGACACCACAACCACCGAACCGGAGCATATGAATGCTGTAAGCAGCTGAACAGGAAAAGCATACAATAAGCTTACACTCCTGGCAATCAGCATACAATCCAATTCCCCCAATAACGAGATGACACTTCGTTTTGAGGTCAAGCAGAACTGACTGTACTGGCACATACAGCCTCTTTTATTCCCAATCCACAAACTTAGTACTGCCCACAGGGTTTTACAGAACAACCAATCAATCTGTACAATACACACAGACAGTCCCACACAAAATCCTCCCCTCTGCCTGTGATATGATTACAGGAACACAATGGTTAATCTAATTATCACAGGCAGAGAAATACAGTATCATAAAACACATCACAGGGACCCCAAAACATGCAATAACCCCATAAAAGTATATCCTTGGAACCAGGGGATCTGGGTGAACCAGATATCCAAATTTCACCCAGATCCGTTCAGTACTTTGGAAGATACAGTTTAATGCAGATTCCACAGAACATATACAGGCTAAATGAAAAACAATTACTGTATAATGTGTCCCCTGTTGTATAGTCCAAAACCACTGCACGATGTCTCTGTGCACCAAATACCGGCGAGATGGCACCGTGTTGAAAAGTCCAAACAGTGTCTGTGAGTTAAAATGGCCGCCATCCATTGTTCTTACCATGTGCTTCATCCATTGTTCTCACCATGTGCCTCTGATACAGGAAATGGTGGCCACCCAGTAACTCCACAGTATGTCCCCAGATGGTTCTTAAAGGGCCAGCAGCAGCACAACACAAATCCATTATGCCCAAATCATGTCTTTAAAGGGCAATACATCCCAGGGGCCATAGTCACATGGCAGGAGGCTGGCAATCCGTCTTCTCCAATGCCCAGTGGCGAGGTCGGTTTCGCCACAGTGTGTATGAGTGCAGTGTGTGTGTGTGTGTGTGTATGAGGGCAGTGTGTGTATGTGATACAGATCCTTGGTGGGGTGGTGGGGAGCATTTTTATTATTTTTTTAATTATTATTATTTTTTTATATATATATTATTATTTTTATTATATTATTAGATTTTTTTATTTATATTTATTTTCATTCCCCCTCCCTGCTTGTTAGCTGGCCAGGGAGGGGGGCTCTCATTCCCTTGGTGGTCCAGTGGATGGGCTGTGCAGAGAGCTGTTACTTACCTTTCCTGCAGCTCCTGTCAGCTCCCTTCTCTCTCGGTTCCGGTCAGCTCCCTTCTCCTCCACTGTAAGTCTCGCGGCCGCGCGGAGCATTCCCCGCGGCTCTCGCAAGATTTACCGTGGAGCTGACCGGAAAGGCGGTCCTGTTGGGGGGCCTGAGCAAGCTGTTAGTTACCTGTGCAGCAGCTCCGGTCACCTCCGTTCAGCTCCCCCGTTCAGCTCACAGTGTAAATCTCGCAAGACCCGCGGCCGTCACCTGTGACAACGCTCCGTGCGGCACCAGACCGGGAGATTTACACTGTGAGCTGAACGGAGGAGACCGGAGCTGCTGTAAAGGTAAGTAACAGCTTGCTCCGGACCCCCCTGCACAGCCCATGCCACTGGACCACCAGGGAATAATATAGCCCCCCTCCCTGGCCAGGTAACAAGCAGGGAGGGGGGGCAAAAAAATTAAACAATTAAAAAATTAAAATAATTAAAATATTATTACATTAAAATAATAAAACTGCAATAGCTCCCTCCCTGGCCAGGTAACAAGCAGGGAGAGGGGACAAAAAAAAAAAAAAGTAAAAAAATGAAATATTAAAATAATATAAATACAATAAAATAAAACAAGTATTAAAATAATAAAATAAAAAAAAATATGAATGATAAAAATGCCCTCCCCCCCGCCCAGTTTAGACACACTACACACTACACAAACACACAAACACACACACACACACACACACTGCATTCTATACACACATACTCTGCATTTATTATATATATACTCACACACTCTGCATTCATTATATACACACAATACACAAACACACACTCTGCATTCATTCTATACACACACTTTAAATAAATATTAAATTAATGTAATTTTATTGGGATCTAATTTTATTTAGAAATGTTCCAGTAGCTGCTTCATTTCCCACCCTAGGGTTATACTCGAGTCAATAAGTTTTCCCAGTTTTTTATGGTAAAATTAGGTACCTCGGCTCAAATACTCGAGTATATACGGTATTTGGGTAACAGACATCTCTTGATACTATTTATCTTGCAATAATCAAATTGCAATTATTCATATTCAGTTGGTTCTTGGAATTTGATGTTCTTGCTGGACTTTAAACTAATTTTTTTTTTTCAAGGAAACCAGATTATGTGGTCTTTCAATAAGGGATTTAAAAAAAAATTTTTTTTACCATAAAATGGCTTGCTTTATATTTGCTTAAAATGCTTCTGTTTTGATTATAGAGGTAGGTTTACTAAGCAGCATAAACCATGTGCAGCAAATAGAATAAGTTGGGGGGGAGGGGGGCAGGAAGACGTGTGCTATTTAAATACACATTTTGCTTTCTGACACTTAAATGTAATTTGTTACTTGCTACATATTTTTTCCCAGCTTCAAGTGCTGGGATAAAGGAGACAAAATATGGAAGAAGTGGGGAGTTATGGCCACATGCAGCAAAACATAACTGGTTGAAGCCCTCGTAACTCCAAAGTAAAAATGAACCTGAAAGAAGTGAGTTCTTTATCTTTTCCTCTGCGTGGCAGGTAGGAGTTTAAAAAAAAAAAAAAAAAATGGGGTCCACCAGACCCCACAATATGAATCAGGAGGAGGCCTAGCTGTAGTCTGCTTACATAAACCAGATAAACGTGTTGGCTTTCTGCTAATTAGTACATGCTAAGGTGCTTCCAAGTGCCGATTTTCTGGTACGTCAAGGGGGTTCAATTTTTTTTCACCTGTTGTGTCTCAGTTATTTACCGTTGTTTCCGGCTATTCTGCTGCATGATGAAGATACTTTTCTTGATATTGTGATTGCATTTCCAACTGCTTCCTTAGGCTATATGTTAATATCATATATATATTTTTTAATAACATAGTGTTTTGATAACGTTGGAGAGATTATTACCCCAGGCTGACAGAACATCGTCCTTCTCGTTCTTATTAAACTTGAGGAGTTTATGAGATCTGATTCAACAAGCGCAAAAGTGGGCAAGTGGTAAAAAGAATATCCACAGTTTCTCCAGACTCAATTTAATTTGATGTATGTCTAGTTCGCAAAGTAATTAAACTTCTAGGTAATCGCAGTGCTGGGAAATTTAGGACAGGCATCAGCTAACATTGCTCTATACTTGGCTACCGGCATTTTTAGGCAAGTTATTGAGACTTTCGTCTGGTGATTGTTCAAGCAGAGCAACTTTTACCAGAGTATAAAAATTGTTGTTGTAGGGGGATACTTGTTAAAATGCACTTTAGAAAGGAATGATCTCTCCTAGAAACAATAATAGTACCGTGACCACTGCAGCTCAGTATAATTGTTATGGTGCCAAGAGCCTTCGGGTGGCATTACTGTATTCTTAATTTTATTAATTTTTGTGTCAAACCTTTAGGAGTGGCTTGACAAAAAAAATATGTCTCTTCCAAAGACTGCCCCCTCTCCCACCATATTAAGAATGCATTATGCTTTTGCATTACAACTATCCATCCCATTCACATTACATAACAAAGACAGCCTGATAAAGCTGGGCTACATCCAGTATGAATTGTACATTATCAAAGCAGTTAAAAAAAGGGATGATGAAGTGGTACTCTAGAGGGGCCTAATTTAGTCAAACCTCTCCAAGATGTTTGAAGAAAAATAAGGCAAATTGAAGGGAAGTATCCATACTCTTTGCAATACAAAGCTACAGTGGTTATGGTGCTTTAATCATCCGTTTAATATACTATTAACTCAACTTCATAGTGTGGTAAAAGACTGAATCACATTCTTCATAGATCTCAATGCACTTTTTGGGCATACATGTCCTGGGTTGTCTGAAATTCATGGGCATTAAATTCTAATGCAACACTTCTCTGCCTGCTCAACTAGTATATCGATAAGTGAAGATATTTAGAATTAGTGATCGCAACTGTGAATCTGTGATGGTCTGTGTTTGTGTGGTTTTTCTGCATTCCACAGTAACAGGAATGCTAGAAAACACAAAGAAATCTCAACAACAACAAAAAAGTGATAAGTGTTACATGAAAGTGAAGCATGTGTTGGGAAAAACAGTGCCATCTTGAAGTTCTGGTGATATCCATAAGTATCTTGACCTTTGAGTCATGAGGTTTTGATGGCTCCTGAACCCCTCAATAACATATAAATATTATGTATTTTGATGTCATTATTCCATATTCAACACCTATTTAAAATGTAACCCCACAGTGTACCCAAGTGTAACTTACGTACAAGATGAGCATATTAAATTTTTTAAGGATGCCTTGCATTGCTTTTTTGATTTCTGCTGTTAGTATGTGAAAGGGTTAAGTCCCCATGGAAATACTGTTGACATTATAAGAGTAAGTTTCCTTGAGCGGTGTCCCCTGCAGCAGCTGCATTGACGCAGAGAAAATGCTTAATTGGCAACTCTGATCTAATATCCGCTCTTGAAAGCCTTAATGTAATATCATCACTGGCACACATGCTCCATCTCATGACCACACAGCTCCAAATCACTGCAAGAACGAAAGGACCTGCTGGTTAATTATCCTAATGAGTATTTGTTGGGAAATTCTTTTAAATCTGTTAATTAGCCCTGGCGATAATGGTTCAGAATACTTAATTAGAAATCTCATCAGAAAGGAAGCACCCTAATGTAAAGATTGCATAAGCATGTTATTTGTTGCACCTGTTAATCTATGCTAACAGTGTAGTATACATTGAGATACAATGCAATTTACTTTTTTAAATCCATTCTAAGACATTGTTTACATTTTAAAGCTGTCCTTCTTATGTGATACTGTAAATTACTTTTCATATTCAGGGGAGCTGCCCATTAACATTAGCTAGTATTTGATCCTATAATTTAATTTTGGCATACAGGCTTCTCACAGAATATCTGAGTGGACAGAGTTTCAAGCTGAAGGGATATTCCAAGAACAATGACCAGGCGTGCTTCTTGTTGTTTATGGTGCAAGCAGCATCCTGGCCTTTTCTTTATCATTACCACTGGGGTGATATGTCCAATGAAAGCAGATACACATGCCCTTCCCACTCTGTGACATCATACCAAGTTGCAATGTTTTTTCTTTCTCATGGCATGCAGTAATGCTGAATGTACGTATTTATCCATTAGAAGGTTCATGGAAATAATACTTAAAACTACTCATCATGCTAATATAAGCCATATGGTAGGTGTTATTAATATAAATAGTAGTTTCATTATTTTATGAATGAAAGTACTTTCTACACCTAAAATATAAATCCTAGGGTATCGTGGAATATGACCATTAGCAACATTAAAGCAATAGGAAGGACATGATTGGTTGAGAAGCAGTTTGTCTGCAAAACGTAGAGGTTTGCAACTAATTATGTACTAAATGTGAGGATCGTTTCACATTATTACATTTTGGTGTTTGTTTTAGGCCTTATCTTTATAAGTCTTTTAGACAAGGGGATTCAAATACAGGTTGGAGTTTCCCTTTAAGTGTATTCTAACAATGATGACATTGATTAATTTCTTTGAAGTAGAGTAGGCTGCAATAGAAAAATCATGGTATTTTTGCTGCCCACCTTCAGTGGGTAAGATTTACTAAGATATGATAAACTCCCAGTTTCTTAAAGGAATACTTCAAAAACCTAAAGCAGTTTAGCTTGCTGAAGTGCTTTGTCTGTGAAGAATTTGTCCCCTTTTATACATTTTACCAAAAGTGAAGATTTCAATAAAAAATGTTTTATAAAATAACTTTGTTTACACAAACCCTGTCTGTCAGACAACTCGTTTTGTTACTTCCTGGTTGTTTAGCTCGGTAGAGCTGAACTTAAGAGCCAGCATTTGCCCAGAATGCCTTCCTTGCAAAGACTTCTCATTGAGCTGCATTGGGAAGTCCATGATTGGACAGCCACAGAAAGTCTGGGCTGGGGAAGAAGGGGGAGGGCTTGCATAGGTTGCAGAAAACAGATCTGCTGTTTTTGTAAGCTATTTTTACAAGTGCATGCATATTGTCATTTTGGGTATTTCTTCTAAATAGGGATTATTTATTTTTATTTTGCTAGTGTAGTGTCCCTTTATGGTCCCAAGATTGCTTTTACTAGAGCAATCTTTTACCAGCTCTTTTACTAGAAAACCAGGAAAGGCAGACAGGAATATAGTTCATATTTGCACATTTTTCCTTCATAAAAAGACAGTTTAGGCACCATAACAATTTAATTTAAACACACAATACAAAAAAATGCAATGTCAAAACGAAACAGGTTAACTGATAGTGCTTTGATGTAAATGCTCACAATGCATATCAGATATCTATTCCATACCAAATGAAAATTATAATTAAAGTGGCATTACTATCCAAAACCTCCTCAAATTTATACTTTCCTGTGATCACTTCCAAATGGGCTTCTATTCTATCAACCGGAAAGGAATCTGGCCTGGACTCCAAACTTACATTTTAAAGAAAAAAAAGGGAACATGCATTTTGCAGTAGTAGTGCTGATGTAGAGACTAAAATGTAAAGTTACATAGTTACATAGTTGAAAAGAGACTTGGGTCCATCAAGTTCAGCCTTCCTCACATGTTTTTGCTGTTGATCCAAAAGAAGGCAAAAAACCTAGTCTGAAGCGCTTCCAATTTTGCCACAAACTAGGAAAAAATTCCTTCTTGACCCTAAAATAGCATTCAGATGTCTCCTTGGATCAAGCAGCTATTACCCCACTAATTAGAAATTATATCCCTGTATGTTATGTTTTTGTAAATATTTATCCAATTGCAGTTTAAACATCTGTAATGACTCTGACAAAACCACCTCTTCAGGCAGAGAATTCCATATCCTTATTGCTCTTACTGTAAAAAAACCTTTTCTTTGCCTTAGATGAAATCTCCTTTCTTCCAGCCTAAATGTGTGACCTTGTGTCCTATGTATAGCCCTGTTTATGAATAGATTTCCAGATAAAGGTTTGTACTGGCCCCGAATATATTTATATAAAGGTATCATATTCCCTCTCAGGCGCCGTTTTTCCAAACTAAACAGATTTAATTTTTTTTTACCTTTCTTCATAACTACAATGCTCCATTCCTTTTATCAATTTTGTAGCTTGTCTCTGGACTTTTTCTAGTGCAATGATATCTTTCTTTAGAACAGGCTCCCAAAATTGCACAGCATATTCAAGGTGTGGTCTTACCAGCGATTTATAAAAGGTCAAAATTATATTTTCATCCCGAGAATTTATGCCCCTATTTATACATGACAAAACCTTATTGGCCTTAGCAACTGCAGATTGACATTGCATATTGCTGCCTAATTTGTTGTCTATAACAATTCCCAAATCCTTCTCGTGTGTGGTTATCCCTAATTCACTACCATTTAGTGTGTAAGTTGCTTGTGCATTCTTAACACCGAAGTGCATAACTTTGCATTTCTCTACGTTAAATTTCATCTGCCATTTTAGTGCCCAGTCCCCCAATCTATCCAAATCTCTCTGCAGCAAAGCAATATCCTGCTCACATTGTATTACTTTACAAAGTTTTGTGTCATCTGCAAACACTGATACATGGCTTTCAATGCCTATTTCAAGATCATTTATAAATATATTAAATAGAAGTGGTCCCAAAACAGAACCCTGAGGGACACCACTTACCACTTTTGTCCAGCCTGAAAATTTACCTTTAATGACAACTCGTTGTACTCTTTCCTTAAGCCTATGTCCTACCCAAGAACAAGAATATTCATCTAGACCAATTTCTTTTAGTTTGAAGACTAACCTATTGTGAGGAACCGTACCAAATGCCTTGGCAAAATCCAAGTAGATCACATCCACTGCAACACCCTGATCTATACTTCTACTTCTTTGTAGAATGCAATTAGGTTAGTTTAGTTAGTTATACAATATACCGATTAAAGAACAGTGCACACATACAAATACAGTTTTCCATTTTATAAGAATCCAAATATATTGCATGTTTGATAGTATGAACTGTGTCTTTTCTGTGAGTACTGAATAAAATTGTGTCCTTGATCACAAAGGATTTTTAATTTTCCTGCTCCCATGTTTAAATATTCGCGTTAACTCCAATTAGTATTTGAATGTTTTGAAAATTATATTAAGCAGGACCTAGTGTACAAATAAAGTCATCATAATGTTTTTAAAGGGTGTTCCTTTCTTTGTGACTTGCAGATCCTCTTTAATTGCTTGCATGTAGACATCTCCTGTCTTTTCCCATCAACGACAATAGCATTTATTAGCATTTCTATGCTTTGTTATTTTCAATTACGCCTCTATTCTGAGTGCCCACACCATATAATTAAATCTTTTCAGCGCACAGTTCCAATACAGCTGCACCAATTTATAACTCCCAACACGTAAGCTGCTAATATACTTTCCTTATACACAGAGCTCCTAATGTAGTTACTGTTTCTATATGCTGCTACATGCTATGTATTCTTCTATGGGAAAGGAGACGATGGTTCTCAAGATTGTGGGATGACAAATGTATATTCCTTACAAGTAAACAGTACTAATCAATTTAATTGTATAGGTGTTGCGTATAATTTTGTAAGCAGATTTTACAGTTTATGAGATGCATTATTATAAATGGCTCATGACTATTAAATTGACTTTCATCTCTATGTACGCTGCGTTATGCGCTGGTATACAATACCACTCAATAATATTCCTGTGATGAGTAGCAATCCATAACACAGCATTATTATACCAATCATATTTTTCTCCATTGTCCTATAGTGTTAAAAAACCCCAAAAAACTAAAACATTGTGTTTCTCTAGGCTGCATGAAGAAATTGTTGGCAGTAAATAAATGCAAATAAAATAACCCTTCCATCTATTAATTTTTATTCTAAAAGATATACAATAACATAGGTAAAATGTTTTTTGCATTCTCATCAATTAATCCATTGCTCCTTTTGTTGAAAGTAGCGACAACCTCATAGGCATACTGAGATATTGTTATATTAAGTGCTCAAATGTGGAAACTTTTTTTTTTTATATGAGTAGAAATCATTTTGCTGATTTTGGGACCATCCACTGGATACAATTACAGGGTCAAATCAATAGATTTACTACCCTTAATGTACATTATTCCTCAGATCAACTTTGGCAGTCTGAAGGCTCTGGATTCTGACAGACACTAACCTCCATTGGATTATAACGGCCCAGCTCTGGCTGCGCATGTGTTTTGTTTTGGCTTTTGTCCCCATTGCTCTTCTATGAGGAGCATTGGATTGGATGAGAAGAAAGGTTGGGGTGACTCAAAGTCCTCCGGCAGCACATTCCTCAGAGATGCTTGGACTAATGAGCAAGCATTAGCTTGTGCAGCAACGAGTGGCTGTAATTGGCTGGTTGTGTCAGCTGGCTGTTTTCAGTCTATCACGGTACCCCATCGCAGTTTTGAATTGTTGGAAGTGTGTGATCTCTTCCTTAGCCACACACAGAGCAGGTGCCAGACTGTAAGAGGCCAGGGACTCTTATTTAGTTTAAAACTGCTCAAAATAATTTAGACGATACCAGATTACTACAGGCATTATAATCAGTTTAATGATATGAAACAGCTATTGGGGCTACGAGGAGTATCAGTATTACATGAAGCCTTAAGTTTGTTTTGAAAGGAATACTTGAGAATATTGCACATGTCTGAAGGGCTTTTTAAACAATTAAATAATAATCTTTAGGGATTTATTAATTCAGTGATAACTGTCCTTCTTTAAAAGCCTTTGGGCATTTGACTACCAAGTACAATATGTCTATTATTGTAATTAAAAAATCAGGGTTTCCAAAATGTAAATGGATTTTTATATTAAATATTTGTAAAAGGGGCACAAATATTAATGTGTTATTTATAAAAAAATATGCAAAAGTAAAATGTAAATAAAAATAAAAATCTGTTGCAGATACACAGGCAAATAGAAGAAGCAGAGAAGCTCTTCTAGAATAGGAGGAGGATCCACCAATCTGATCTATATTTCTTGACATGTACTATAACTACCTGACCAGTTGAGATTTGTGGAATGTGTATTTCAGTTCTTAGTAGAATTGTTCAAAAATGTTTTGGGTTGGCTTGTCCGAATCCAATTTATTTTTATCCACATTTGCCTCATATTTACCTGTGAAGTCTTATTCACTGAATAAAACTCCACAGGTAAATTCCTGGATAGATGGATTAATTCTGGTTTCGATTAAAAGGAATTTAATTTGGACAAGCTGAAATGACTTTGTGTACAAGTCTACTTCTTAGCAGTTCAAACCATCAGCTCTGAGTGGAACTACAGCTTAAGGTGAGCACAGCCATAACCTTAGCTATGAGCCAGTTGGCTGAAATGTGCTTGACTTGCCAACAGCACATGCATGCTTGCCAGTGCAGATGCTCACTGAGAGAGGTGGACAGGTGATGTACGGACTTGCATAGTGTACACTTATGCAGCATGCACACACTATTCCAATATATGTATGACCAAAGAACAAAATATATAATTCTCTTTTGACAGTTAAGGGAAAAAAAGACTTATAGGTTTTATTTTATATTTTCTTTTTGCAAATTAGTGCAATTTTAAACAAATATATCCACTGATTCAGGAGCCGGGGATCTTGCATCACGACTTATGCATTGGTGCTTTGAATGTACTTCTCTGGGGCTTGTCTATTTTACTATTACAATTTGCTTTGCATTTAGGAAACCGATACAGAGCATTGCAAGGAAAATTAGAAAACAAATATTAATAAAAGCTGACTAATCAGAATAGAACTTAACTTTGAGTCAGTGACCAGAAAATGCACAGATAATGCTTTATGGCAGCCCACTTTTTGCCTTGAATATTTTTTTAATGTTTTATGCAGCAATAAAGGTCAGATTGGCCATTTTCAAAACGTCTACTTGTTCTTTTAGAGAATCAGTTTTAGGTTTAATGGAAAGGAGAACTGTCACTATTCTGGATTTTACACTGGTAACTTGTCTTAACCTTTTTTTTTGAAATGTAACATTTAATTTAAAATTTGTGTTAAAGGAACATTATAGGTACCTAGACTACTTCATCTTATTGAAGTGGTCTTGGTGCAGTGTCACTGTCTGTTTGGCTGTTATGTTCATGTTATTCTACACTCTGTATATTGTTATCTTTCTGCGCATGTTATGTAAGATTATTATATTTTAAATCTGTGTGTTTATGGATGAAAATCCCTTCCCCCTCCTTTTTTTTTTTTTTACTACCTGGTCCCCCTTTTTTTCTCCTGGTACCCTCTTCTTTTTTTTTTCCCCGTCCCCTCCATTCTTTATCTGTCTTTCTGCTTAAAATTATTTTAAAGAATGTTTAATAAAAATAAATTGGAAAGAATGACAGGGTGCTATGATTGCCTGATAAAGAGCTGTGGGTTTCTACATTTTATGTTTTACACCTCTCACAAATGCTTATTAAAGATAGGGAAGAGCAAAGATAATATAATAAACCCTGGGACGTGACAGTTCCCCTTCCAGTATTATTGTTCTTTTAAATGTTGATGGTTATATAAGATCTTCCCTGCTGTAGTAGCTATGATGCAAGGCGTACCTTGGTTCCATGTCCTGATAATGGGGCAAACCGATATGCAATGGTTTGCCCTTTTACTTGGCTCACTTTTGAGCACCCAGGGTCATCTATGGCCAGTGACATGCATCCAGATCTAGATGCCTATTCTGCTACCTATTCATTGGCTGAGAGCATCAGCTGACTGCTCTCTGCCAATGAATGCAGTTATGTGCATAGAAATATGCACAGATTTGACATTAGCCAGTCCAGAACTCTAATCGCATCCCAATAAAGCTGCTGGAGGTGTACACCTCCAACAGCAAAGGGGTTAAACTCTGTATTTACCTGTGCGTGTATGCGTGCACTGGTCGTAGTGCATGGAGTAACCCTTTAAGTATGTTACTCTGATATATGGGTGTACTTTTGTTTCTTTAAAAAAAAAATACACTACCTTGTTGTCCTGTAATGCAGATTTTTGAAAGTACATTTTATAAAAAAAAAAAATTGAGTCTAATTTTGTTTTCTTTTGTCTTGTATACTCTCAGAGATCTTTTAATATTTTAGGTCACTTTGATTGACCAAGACCTTGATATCTTCAAAATAGCTTAACTCTGTAGATAAGTTAGTACCTCTTGTATAATTACATAGCAAGCAGTTTTACTGCCCATTGTTTTATTATGCGGCATTGAAATATTGTTATGCAGCATAAGTTAACCTCTGTGTGGCACGCTCTTGATGTAAAAGACGCAGTGTGCTCATTTGCAATTCTATTGTTAGGAGAGTAAGCTGTGCCATAGAGAAAGGAAATTCCTATAATTAGGAACATATTGTCAGTGTAATGTTGTGTGGATACAGTATGAGAATGCTTTCTGTCCTTCAATGTACTAGATGCATACTCAGCATGGCAACCTGTGATTGTTTTAGACAGCATCTAATTAGAACACACATGTTACTGCCCCAGGCCAGTGCCATACCTCCTTGTTCTAATCTCTGTAAAATTGTCAGGTCCTCTTTATATCTCCTTTTTTTTTTTTTTATTGTTCTTTTTATTTTATTGACTAGTGTAGGAGGAAATGAAGTGGCAAAATACATACCTACTCAAGCAGTCTGAATGTTTATCCTTTTGTGCTTGTGCTTTCAAGCATAGTTTTTAAATGAGTCCTTTATTCCTACAAAGTACTATATGCATATTTATGATGTCAGAAATTGTGTAGCAATTTGCAGCATGACTGACAATGCCAGTGTTGAGAAATATAATGCAGGCATGGTGGCCACTATCCCATTGATCTTCTATGCAACCATCATGAAAAACAGTGCTTAGGGTATTTGTGTTGCTATATTTAGAATAAAAGTAACAGTGACAGATAAATGAGGATTACTTAAAGGTGACAAATGCTGGTGACAGAGAGGGAGTTTTAAGGAACACGAACGGCAAGAATACAAATGTGTGGTCCTAACGCTGTAGTGCCCTGTTAGCTGTTTAGGTCCCTGGCCCAAACCTGTATGGAGTAAAAAAGGGGATTTAACCTATGTTTTCTCCCTTGCAGCACTGGTATCCATGTTGCCATCCTGCCTCCTTGGTTCAGGCATAGGCAACCGTTGACAGTCCAGATGTTTTGGACTACACCTTCCATGATGCTTTGCCACCATTATGGGGGATGTAGTGCACAACATTTGGAGTGCCCAAGGTTGCCTATCCATACCATCAAGGCTGGAAGGCTAGTGCACATTCATGGCAAAATGCCATGTTGTGCTATTCAGATGGTCTGTATGAGCCCACTACTCCCCACGAAATAGTCTGAGTGACAGCAACTAGAGGCATTGAGATTAAGCGTTCTGGGTACCTATAGTGTCCTTTTTAAGTACTCCTTGTGTACATTTTTCCAAGTATTATAAGAACAATGTTTCACGTAAATTGTATTTTTTTTATTTTTTTATTTTAAATACTGTTGCTCTTAATCCGCAGGAGACTGCAATTCTTAAAAACGCTCTTGCTGATGAACATTTTTTAGAATTTTAGCCGTGGACAGCATTTAGCCAAATGTTATTATCACATTCTTTTCATGTTATCTGTTATGAAGGGGGTTTACAAACTATAGACTGCTCCTTTTCCTTACACAAAAGCCTGCTTGGCTCCAAAATTGTACAGTTCTTTTCCAACCTCAGTTTTGCTGTGTTCAATTTTGTATCAGAACTAATCAATGGCATATATACTTCAGTAAAACCAGCTTTTATTCTTTCTTCATTTGTATCTTTTGCTTAATAGGTTTAGCTGTGTATTTTTTAGGGGTATATAAATAATGGATGATAACAAAAAAAAAAAACTATTGTTCTTGGAGAGATTAAAAAGCTATGGGGTTGCTATGGTATAATTAAACATAATCATATCTTCCATACAGAACCCTGCTTAATGTTTGTCATGTTAAGAAAAGAAAATGTAATCCTACTTATATAGAAAAATATATATTTGCCAGAGTTGTATAGATTCACATTTATTGTGTTCTGGTATTCAGAGGTGTTAACACCTTAGCATTATATCCCCAGACTGCAACATGATTGCACACCAATGATTTCTCACTACACTCCCTGATTAAGTCCTAATGCCATTACCATGCTGTCAGATTCCTATTTTTATTTAATTTGAATGAAAGGCTGATGGTGTTCATGCTATAGATTTCTATCTTTGCTCCCAAGACACAGCAAGCCAACAAAAGCAGATTATTACAGCATTAATCACAATTTCATACCCGAGACCATATTCGATTTTATTACTCCTCTCTTCTAATGAGAAAATTTTAATATGTTTGTGTGAAGCTTCAAGTTGGCACAGACCACGCTTGGGCTAGACAGATTTGAGAAGACAAACAGGGAATGGTAAACTGATACCTGTTCATATATCATTCCATGATTAACACAAGCCAACAGTCCATTGCGGACAATTTTACTCCTGTGTTTCTTTCAGGGGTGCTCTAATATGTTCACTATACCATCATACTCATTATTTCTGTCTTCCAAATGAGGCAGTTTAAGGTATTAAAAGTAATAATGTGATATAGGATATGGGTACAATATAACTATTGATAAATAATATGGCAGAATAGCCAACATTTAAGCTATTGTATTGCACATTGATTGCAGTTACAGATAAATGAGAATTACTTAAAGGTGACAAATGCTGGTGACAGAGAGGGAGTTTTAAGGAACATGATCGGCAGGAATACAGATTCCATAAAGTCAAATGTGAATTTGTCCAAGATGTAAAGAATGGTCCATTACTCCATCTTTGTAGTGAAAAAATACCCCTGTGTTACATCAAAGCACCTAGCAAATATTTGAATAGATGCACTGTGTTTATCAAGCCAGTAGATCATTGCTATTAAGCATTTGTCGAAATGTTGTAATTTCATCGCTAAGTAGTGCTGGTTAGTTCTTTCCGACTTGGATCTCCAGAGTGACTGGGATTTGTACGCCCGTTACAAAAGTGGAATTGGCTTTTTTGGTGTGAATGCAGGTTTACAATGGACTGTAGAAGGCAGCTTCCTCCGACTTGGTCTAGTTCATACCTACAGATATCACAAAAAAATACCCATATTTTCTTTGTAGCAAAACTTGTGGGCAGCTAAAATAAAATGATTTTCTCTTAATAGCATCATCATAGCTGCTTGTAAAGCTTCTATAACTCAAGCAGCGCTCTCCACAGTGATGCTTTTGGAGAAAGTGGTAAAAGCTCATTCAAAGAAAAACAATTATACTTCAAACATGCCAGCAGTCTGCTAGAAACATGACAAATAGGATAATCTCTCCAATATAGTTTTCAATAATAAACCTTCAACAGTATATATAGGATTAAAACATTCTATCAAAACATAGAGCAGAACAGGACAGTGTAAAAAAACAAACATACAATTCATAAAATAAGTCTTAACATTTTTGAACACCAGGGTGTAAGAAATCAATTTCTAACTTTTCTTTCACCAAAGGATCAGAACAAGGATTTTCAGCTAGTTCTGATCTACCATGTTGTACTTGCTGCTACTCTACCAATTAATATTGTACAAGCTAAAACAACAGAATATAACTACCATGATGCTTGGTAAAAGTACAAACTTAAGCATGTTACAAAAATAAAAATATGGCATCAATATTCCACACTACCACAGGCGTGCAGCCGCCTTCGCTTAAGGGCTGCCAGGATAAAATCCCAGACACCGGGGTAAAATTTCTAGTCGCCCCGATGACCCGACACCTGGGTTTTGTCTAGCCCTGGTTTAGAATGTCTCTGTAATGGCACATGATTAGCTAAAACCAGCTTGAAGGACAAGCTATTTGAGTTAATGTCCATTCTCAGTATTCTATTGCACTCTGATTTTTTACTCTCTCTTAGTTAAAAGGATAATCCAAAGGTGGACCCTTTGCCCACTGTGCCTTGAGGGGTATCTGCTATACTTCTTTGATGAGGCTATTGTCCGTTCTCAGTATTCTCTTGCATCCAGTTTTTTTTGTTCTGAATAGGATTTTTAATCACTTTTTTTTAATAAAGGACAAACTGGTGTTTTGTTTTGCAAAAAGAGCCACTGCTTTGTAAAATACATGTTGATCGAACTATGATTCTATGCAGCAAGATGTATTGTACCCAAAAGGCAAATCTAGTCTGTCTGTAATAATGACTTGGTAAAGCAAAAAGGTATTGGAATGGTGCTGCCACAGTGACCAAAATTCATACATAATAAGGAACAGCGTACACTTAAAAATACATTTTCTTAAAATTTACCTATCTCTGCAAATAAATATGGGGGATCAGTTCCAAGATATGGCCATATTGTGTTAGGCCCACCACTGCTTCACAATACTCTAATACCAGTGGGTCCTACACTAATTCTAACATGGGAGACAAATTAAATAGTGCTAAATGAACTAAAGTGCATTTAAATTATCTGTTGCTAAGAGCATTGTGAATATATAAAATTCAAAATTAATGTAATAAACGCAATTTAAACAATAGTGTCAAAACTAAACAATTAAAGTGGTTGTGCTTTGATGTACATATCCACCGGTATTGGCGTACTGTGAAGTAGTGGTGGACTTAACACAATATGACTATATGGTGTGAGCTAAATCTCCATATTTGTTTGCTAAGATATGTGATTTTAAATAGCCTTATAAAATTTAAAAATGTATTTTTATGTCTGCGCTGTATCTTAACCTGTATTATGTAATAATGACTTAGACTGATTATTTTATCTACGATAGCCTTATCCATAGACCTAGCATTCTTGAATCATATCTACAATTGTATCTTTTACGTCCTCCTCTGGAACACCATTTGTGTGTCTATTTCCATTTCTTTAACATGGTTACATAGCTGAAAAGAGACTTGCGTCCATCAAGTTCAGCCTTCCTCACATATGTTTTTGCTGTTGATCCAAAAGATGGCAAAAAACCTAGTCTGAAGCGCTTCCGATTTTGCAACAAACTAGGAAAAAATTCCTTCTTGACCTCAAAATAGCAGTCAGTTGTCTCATTGGATCTAGCACCTATTACCCCACTAATTAGAAATTATATCCCTGTATGTTATGTTTTTGCAAGTATTTATCCAATTGCAGTTTAAACATCTGTATAGACTCTGACAAGACCACCTTTTCAGGCAGAGAATTCCATATACTTGTTGCTCTCACTGTAAAAAAACAAACAAAAAAAACCCTTTCTTTGCCTTAGATTATTATGTTATTATTTATTATGTTATTATTTATATGGTGTAAACAAACTCTGCATCGCTTTACAGTGGGTGGACAAACAAACATAGTTGTAACCAGACTAGTTGGACACACAGGAACAGAGGGGTTGAGGGCCCTGCTCAATGAGCTTACATGCTAGAGGGAGTGGGGTAAAGTGATACAAAAGGTAAGGATAGTATTAGACTAATGACAGTTGCAAGAGAGGAATCAGTCGGGAGCTATTAACAGTTTAATTGATACGCATTTATGAAGAAGTGGGTTTTTAACGATTTTTTGAAGGAGTGTAGACTGGCTGAGCATCTAACGGAGGAGGGAAGTGAGTTCCACAGGAACGGTGCAGCCCTCGAGAAGTCTTGAAGGCGAGCATCAGAGGTGGGAGTACGGACAGAAGATAGACGTAAGTCTTTAGCAGAGCGTAAGCGCCTAGATGGGACATACTTGTGTATTAGGGAGGATAGACAGGTGGAAGCAGCATTATGTAGAGATTTGAAAGCAAGAAACAGAATTCTAAATTGAGCCCTATATCTTACAGGAAGCCAGTGTAGGGACTGACAGAAAGGTGAGGCGTGGGAATATCAGCCTCGCCGCCGGATTCATTATGGACTGTAACGGCGCAAGTTGGGAACACATAAGACCACTGAGAAGCGTATTATAGTAGTCAAGGCGAGAAAGGACAGTGGAATGGACCAGCACCTTAGTCGCATCTGGCGTTAAGTAGGGTCGGATGTGCGCAATGTTTTTGAGATGGATTTGGCGATAGGCTGAACATGACGCGTGAAGGAGAGGTCGGAGTCAAAGAGAACACCTAGGCAGTGAGCCTGCGTGGTGGAGCTGATGGTAGCACCGTTGACTTGGAGGAGGACAGACACAGGAATAGCAACACAGGAAAGATGAGAATTTCAGTTTTGGTCAAGTTGAGTTTAAGGAAGTGGGCAGCCATCCAGTTATAAATAGCAGAGAGGCAGTCAGAGACACTAGTCAAGACGGACAGGGAGAGATCAGGAGAGGACAGATATATTTGTGTGTCATCTGCATAGAAGTGATATTGGAAGCCAAAGGAGCTAATGAGTTTACCAAGGGAGGCAGTGTAGATGAAGAACAGTAGTGGAGCAAGGACTGAACCTTGGGGGACACCAAAAGAGAGGAGTTGGGCAGAAGAAGCAGAGCCAGAGAAAGAAACACTGAAAGAGCGCTGGGAGAGGTAGGAGGAGCACCAGGATAGAGCAATATCTTGTAGACCGATATTTCGGAGGATGAGAAGAAGCTGTTGATGATCAACAGTGTCAAAAGCCGCAGAAAGATCAAGGAGAATTAGGATAGAGTAGTGACCACGAGATTTTGCAGCAAGTAGATCATAGGATACTTTGGTCAGTGCCGTTTCCACAGAGTGCTTAGCGCAGAAATCAGACTGAAGCGGGTCTAGCAGAGAGTTGGACTTGAGGAAGTCGGTCAGTCTCACATGCACAACTGTTTCAAGGATCTTGGACGTAGGGTAGGGGGAGTTATGATTGGTTGAAAGGCACATTGAGGGGAGAGAAGGATGCCTACACCACCTCCTTTACAGTTGAGTGTAAGAGAATGGGAGTGTGAGAGAATTGTAGCCCACCTAAACATGAAGAGGCAGGAGTAGCGCTATCAGAGGGGGACAGCCAGGTCTCTGTAAGTGCAAGTAGTGTGAGTGAGTTTGAGATGAAAAAGTCATATATGGCTGTTGATTTTAAATTACTGCAGACGCAGTGGGTGGAAATAAACGTAAGACTGGCTAATTATAGCCTAGTATAAGGAACGAAAAATCCAGTAGCAAAATAGAAGAATCGGCAGAAAGTCTCTCAGCAATGAGAGTAGGAACAACTAAAGAAAGGAAAAAAGGAGAAAGTAGATAGATAGGGATAGCAGTAAAAATGTAACTACTGAGGTAATTATAATGTAAGTAGATTGTCTAGCAGAAAAATATGCTATGCTAATGCTGGATCTAGAATGACGACCCTCAAATCCTAAAACGCTACCTCAGTATCAAAAAATAGAGACAAAAAACAAAGAAGTAACCAACGTGTATCAGTGCATAGTGCAAAAGTGCTCCAAAAAGGAGATAATTATGAAAACCCGATGCGCGTGTCGGCGTGAAACGCCGACCTCAGGGGCAAATGTGAATGTATCATTCAGCCATTTAAGTTTAAATAACACTGCCTTAATTAGATATCAGACTTTCTTACAGCAGTATTGGGGCTTTATAGTTTTGAAATCAGGCTGTTGAATAAAGATATGTGAGGGTCAGATAGGCTTGCAATACAGCTGAGAGAGGGGGATATGTATCTAGACACAGAGATGAAGGGATGGTTATTCAAGTAAAAACAAACATATCAATAAAAGAAGGGAGGGGTCAGAGGTCAGTTAGAAATCAGAGGGGAAATAGAGGAATGCATATAGGTGAATAAAACAATTACATACAGGGCTAGCAAAACTGCACTTTAGCATAACAGACTAGATATAAAGGCAAGAAAATATACAATGCACACAAGATATATAAAATAAATGTACAGGGTTGTTAAATTGAATATCAATGATGCTGTGCAGGATGGAGTTTTAGTGTGGTCTTCAAGAAGGCTACCTTTGCTTATTGCAGACGATCAGCTGATGGAGTACTGACTTTCTTAAAGGAGTATTGGGGCTTGATAGTTTTGAAATCAGGCTTTGCTTATTTCAGACAATCAGATGAAATCTCCTTTCTTCCAGCCTAAATGCATGGCCTCATGTCCTATGTATGTGGCCCCCAATATATTTGTATAATGCTATCATATCCCCTCTGAGGCACTGTTTTTCCAAACTAAAGAGTTACATTTTTTAACCTTTCTTCGTAACTAAAATGCTCCATTCCTTTTATCAATTTTGTAGCTCGTCCCTGCACTTTCTCTAGTGCCATAATATGCTTCTTTAGAACAGGTGCCCAAAATTTCACAGCATATTCAAAGTGTGGTTTTACCAGCGATTTATAAAAAGGCAAAATTATATTTTCATCCCGAGAAATTATGCCCCTATTTATACATGACAAAACCTTACTGGCCTTAGCAACTGCCAATTGACATTGCATATTGCTGCCTAATTTGTGGTCTATAACAATTCCCAAATCCTTCCCGTGTGTGGTTGTCCCTAATTCACTACCATTTAGGGTGTAAGTTGCTTGTGCATTATTAACCCCGAAGTGCATAACTTTGCATTTCTCTACATTAAATTTCATCTGCCATTTTTGTGCCCAGTCCCCCAATCTATCTAAATCCCTCTGCAGCAAAGCAATATCCTGCTCACATTTTATTACTTTACAAAGTTTTGTGTCATCTGCAAACACTGAAACATGGCTTTCAATGCCTATTTCAAGATCATTTATAAATATATTAAATAGAAGCGGTCCCAAAACAGAACCTTGAGGGACACCACTTACCACTTTTGTCCAGCCTGAAAATGTACCATTAATGACAACTCGTTGTACTCTATCCTTAAGCCAATGTTCTACCCAAGAACAAGAATATTCATCTAGACCAATTTCTTTTAGTTTAAAGACTAACCTATTGTGAGGAACCGTATCAAATGCTTTGGCAAAATCCAAGTGGATCATATCCACTGCAACACCCTGATCTATACTTCTACTTACTTCTTTGTAGAATGCAATTAGGTTAGTTTGACATGACCTATGTTTCATAAAACCATGTTGATTATTGCTAATAACAAAGTTCTTCCAAATGAATTCCTGAATATTATCCCTTAATAGCCCTTTTTTATTATTATTGCCATTTATATAGCGCCAACAGATTCCATAGCGCTTTACAATATTATGAGATGGGGGGGATTTAACTATAAATAGGACAATTACAAGAAAACTTACAAGAACGATAGGTTGAAGAGGACCCTGCTCAAGCGAGCTTACATTAGTTAAGCTCACAGGTCTATAATTTCCAGGCAAGGATTTTGAACCCTTTTTAAATATAGGAACAACATCTGCCTTCCTCCAATCCTCTGGTATAATACCTGAAACAAAAGAATCCTGAAATATTAAATACAGAGGTTCACTTATTTCCCCACTTAGCTTCTTAAGTACTCGTGGGTGAATACTGTCAGGCCCCGGAGCTTTATTTACGTTAATTTTCTTTAACTGCTGTAGCACCTTGTCTCGAGTCATCCAATCACAAGTTATCTGGAAGTTTTTTGCAGCAATCATTTGCATATCTCTTGCCATAGGATCCTCATTAAAATATACTGAAGAAAAAGTTATTTTACATTTCTTTTATTGTAGTATATAAAAACATTAACTCTCAATCTCACACCCTCCACCTTCAAATGGTGTCCTTTTTTCCGTGTTGCACCGTACAATGTTGTGATGTTACTCTGTAATCTAACTGTCCATTTGGTCTGCAGTGTTTGCACTAAGGTCATTTTATTGTTTGTTCTCCTTAATAAAACCACTTTGTAAAAAGACAGAGATGGAAGGAGATAAATGGCTTTGTTGGTGTAGGTCCAAGTAGAACAGGTTCAACACCAGTCAGTGTATTTGTTTTAATTAACAAGAGGAGGTTGTTGGACTTGGGCAGAGCACTGTCACCCAAACCATGGCATTGATAGATGTAAGGCCGTCCATTTCTCAGAATCTCCTGATAGATTATTCATTCAGACTGCTTACACCAGGAGAAACATTGCAAAATCACAGCAAATGTGATCTACTGCTTACTTTTCAACTGGGGATTTTGAGTCCAAAAAAGTGCAACATTGTATGGTTCTGGCATTGCACTATTCATCTTGATTTGTATGCATGTATATAATATGATTCACTACAACTTATCCTTATATAATATATGGATTTCATAAACACCAAATTGAAGTGATTTGTAAACCAAACTACAAAATGTATACTAAAATAGGCAAACGATCTATAGCTGATATTATTTATATTTCTTCAGAATCTATTATTTTAGCCTAAATATTGCAATTTCGTTTTCAGTTCTGTGTTTGGTAAATAAATTCATGTCGGGCAATTATTATAGTAAACTTTACTAAACGATATTTGTTATAATGCCAATACTGATATAATTTTGATTCTCACCACAAAAACAGTGGTGGAGAAATATGCTTGCTTTATTGTTAGCTAACCCCTCCCCCCACCCCACATTAAATAAAGGCTTTAAAATGCCTTTATTTTCTTACCTTATCGATGATCCACCTTCTCCTATGTCCCGTGAGAAGAGGGCAATAATGCACATTACACCTCGCCATATGAATCAATGCTTTCCTATAGGGGAAAACTCTGATGGTGGATGTCCTCATGCAGAGCGTGATAACGTCCAGTGTCTGATATCGGACCAAAAGTCTTTTTCTGTTTTACATTGCAGCACTAAGTGCAAAAGGAACACTGCACCTAGACCACTTTAATGAGCTAAGGTGCCTATAGTGTCTCTTTAAGGACACAATGTTAAATGTGTATTCAACCCAATTTCCATCTTTCAAATATATTGCACCAACACATATACTATATAATTTTTTTTCTTTAAATGATAAAAAGGGCTTTAATTTGATGTGGCATATGTAAATGCACATATTTAATATTAAATAAAAAAAATACTAAAATATGTGGTCGTGGGTGACATCACGTTTATTTTACTGTTTTGGCAATAATAATGTGTGCATAATTAATGCAAAAGTATGTACCTTTTTATGAATGGGGGAACTACTGAGTGTCAGCTGACCTCTCTAGACAGTCAGCATTACTCCTGCATGGCAGCACTCTGCACTTCCTTTACCTCTGTTTGAGAAGCTGGATGCTGCCTGGAGAATGGCACTGGAGGAAACCTTTAGGGTTAAACCATTGGAGAATGGTTTAACCCCTTAAGATAAGAGAGCACCCAGAGGCCTCCTGGCACCATCACAACTTCACTTAACATTGTTTTGGTGTCTAAACAGTTTCTCCTAAACCATATGCTAATCTAAAATCTAACCCTAAATCGATCATAAACCTCAATTTAATACTATGCCTAACCTTATATATAACTTTAATCCTATGAATAGTTCTAGAATGGTTCCTTTTGCTGATGTCAGCAGAGGAATTACCTTGTTGATATCAGCAGATGATTTCTCTTGCTGGCACTAATCCTATTCTGTAGTTTATCTGAAACCTAATCCTCATCCTAAACTTAAGTGTAAACCAAATTTTAGGTATAAACCTAATACTAAACCTGATATTTATACTAAAACTAATTTTAATTCATAATATTAACCATTAATTTAGTCCTAATCCAAAGGATTTATCTCTAATATCCCCACTTATACTAAATAGCAAATGGAATTCTAAGCTAAAACAGAGTGGTTTATTGCTGCCATCTACTGGCTTTTTTCAGTATGAAAAAGTAGAGGGGAGGTTAAGGATCCCATTTTTTGGTTGATACCTGGGACTTCTCATCTGAGCAGGGATTTAACCCTGCTCACACCAAATCTGCAAGACATGTCAGTGCAAACGACTGACGTTAAAACCCAGTAAAGTTTGGATGTAGTGACACATACTTAAAATGTTAAGGAATGAGTTATATTTTCTAGGTAATATTGAATTTAGGGGCTACAAGGTTTGTTCTGGATGCTGAAATAATTTTCCATTTTTTTTTTCCATTGGTGTCCTGAAGAGATACTCAAAGAAAGATCAAAACAAAATAGTACCAAAAAAACAGGTACAGAATTACAAATTCGGGAGCTATTGCTACCTAACTCATGATATTAGGCTATCTCTGTTAGCGGTACATACATGAGACAGAAGTGCTCAGTTCAAATTGTTGTCCTGTTGAATCCGGGATTATCACAGGCCTAAGTAAAATGTTTGTAAAGAAGCTCGTTCATTATTCTTGATCACCAGGTTTCACATAGTTAAAAAGGACTGCTTGTTTCTTTTTTTCCCCTGATGGTAATATATTATTTTGTTTTGTTTGTTCGAGCAAAAGAGGTGGCAAATGCTGATTCCATTGATCAGCTCCTCCGCAGTGGAAGCTAATTATACAATCGGATGGTAATAAAGTCTGACATGTGTCTGCAGGTTTTAATAGAATGTCTGCACATACAAAGTAGGAAGTAATTGGATTGACAGACACAAAGCCAGTTATTATACCATTATTATCTGATTGAAATAAGCCGGCAGAAGCGCATGCAACTGTAGCATAACTAATCTGATAATAATGAAGTCCATGCTTCCAGGAGCAGTTGCTTCTTTCAAAGAACTTGAATGCTGATAAGTACTACTTGGCCCACCCTGGTTGCCCCCTTCTGTACCTGATTTGTTGTTACATTGTCTGTTCTGTGACAGATAAACACAATGTCAGCTACCTCAGAGCCCATAGATCTGAGGTGTTTAAAGCTAATATGAACATACATTTACTTGAGTAGTCCATCCCATGAAAATAACATGCACAGAAGTGCCCGGTTTAGTGAGAGAAGTTCAAATATGTATGCAACAATTAGAGAACCTGCCAACATTTGAAATGTGTTCCTTTAGGAGGTCTCTGACACCATGAAGCTCCTTACACTATAGTCTCAGGAATAAAATGTGTTTCTGACATTATAGTGTTGAAATAACTGTTTAGATCCCCAGCCCCCCTTAACTTTCTTTGAAATGGTGATTTTACTCCCCTTTTCTCCCACGCCGTGCTTGTCCCATACCACTGACTGCCAATAGAGGTGTTACTAGGTACAGTGGTGGAATTAATGTAGAGAGAGCCCTGGTGCGAGGAAGTTTTTAGGCCCCCCATCTAGTGCAAGAGTGGCCAAAAGGTAGATCCACATCTATCGTACAACTGCAATGATTCTATGCCAGCTGGGGATCTACTATTTGCCCATCCCCAGGGTTGTATTTGTGAGCAGTGTTCGTGTGTTTGAATGTAAACATGTTTTTGTATGTGTATTTGTATGTACTATTGCCATTGAAATTCAGCAGTGTACTTGGGTGTAGTGTTTGAGTTTGAATGCAGGGTGTGTGTTTGTATGTAGTGTTGGCTTTTTAATGTAGGTGTGCTTTTGTGTGTAGAGTGTTGCTTAAATTAAAGGGGTGCTTGATTATAATTGTAGTGTTTTAATAAAGGGGTGTGTTTTGTAATGTTTGCATTTTATTGCAGGAGCATGTGTGTGTAACATTGGTGTTTGAGTGAAGGAGTGTTTGTGTATGATTTTGGAGTTTAAATGCAGGCGTGTGTTTGTATGTAATGTTAGTGTTAGATTGCAGGAGTGTGTTGGTGTTTGCTTGGATGTGTGCACATACACTGCCACATAAATACATACTGACACAGATACACATATATAAACACACTGACACATACACACTAATTCATATACACTCTGACACACGGATGCACACGCTGACACATGCACCCTGACACACAGATGCACACACACATACACAGATGCATACCCTGAGACATACACACTGACCTACACACTTACTCAGATGTACATACAAATTAACACACGGGTACACCTATAAACACACTGACACATTCAAACACAGACACAAAACACACACACAGATACACACACTGTGACACAGATACACACACACTGTGACACAGATACACACAAGCAATCTGACATAAACACAACATGTACATTTTTATATTTGCAGCCACCATCCTGTTAACACACTTTTCATTTTCAGGAGGGTGGCTTGCTTGGAGTCCTAATGTTGCTGGCTGAGAGGAGCAGGTGTAGCAGTTCGTTGCAGCTCCAATGTGTATCCCACCATCCTGCCTGTGCTGCCTCCTCAGCTGCCTCCTCATTCCCTCTCCAATCTTTCAGTAAGAAGCTGGAAGGAAGTGATCTGCTGTCACTTCCTCCCAGCCAGCATGTATTACAGGCACCCTGTTTACCAATAAAAAAAGAATGCATGGGCACCCTGAGGCGGTGAACCCCAGTGCAGCCGCATCGCCAGCACCAGCGTTAGTTCTGCCACTGACTAGGCGGTAATGTAAACCCTGCTTTTTCTCTGAAAAGGCAATGATTACATTAAAAATCCTGCTGGTACAGGCTATAGACACCAGAACAACTACATTACGTTGTGTCCCTTTAAAAAACACGACATTTTAACTTTGATCTCCAGGTTAAGGAAGTATTTGTTCAGGGTCAGACCTTTTTTCTAGAGTGTCATGAATCTCCCCATTCTAGCCCACAACTATCCCAATACAGGATTTTATACCCATCTGTGGCTTTATCGAAGACCAAAGATAACCTTGCAACGTTGTATACTATACTATATATATATATATATATATATATATATATATATATATATATATATATATATATATATATATATATATACTATATCAAAGTAAATGAACAGCTAAATACACACGAATAGGCAATGGTAGTAGAATACAAATGATCACTTGTCTCATTTCGTCATGATGCTTGACACCACTCCACAATTTTCTTTTTGATACATAATTATTTTTTACCATCTATTCTAGCTTCCTTTTACGGAAGGCTAGAAAAAGGCTTTTATATATTCTAATTTCATCTACGCCATGGTCTGCCTAAATATTCTAGAAATATGCTGGTGTTTTACCCATAAATAATTAGTTACAGTTCGTTTTTTGGTTTGTTTTTTACAAAGTATTCTGTAAGCACGTTCTTTAACCTTCTATTTTTCCTCCAGTTATCACTTGACCATAGTAAACTGATTTATTTTCTAAATATTAGCTGTTTATTATTTAGTGATGAACATGATAGAAAAGAATGTTCAGTAATCTTGAGTAGTTACACATTAGCTGTTAGGAGTTACACACTTACTGCCTTTTAAATTGTTCTTTTGTTATAAGATCGGCTTTAATTTCAAACTTTACATTCTTCATACTGCAAAAGAGAAACCTGTTTTATCCGAAAGTAAAATAGGAATAGAAGTGCTGCATAACATGTAAATGGATTTAATAAAAGGTGTCTGCTGGGAGCCAAAGTGCTGAGGCTGCAAGACTGGAAGCTGTATGTCTACTGTAAAATTCTGCATTCATTCACAAACTGCTGAAATCCCAATAGGGAATACCAATTCACGGTCATAAAACAGCATGCACTGACAAGCACTAGGGTATAGTTCATTCTAAATGCCCATCATATAACACCTTCGCTGTCTGTTTACAGTTTACTCATTCATTTCATTGTGTATCCAGTCCTTGTCATTTTACAGAGTTCTGAAGATTGCATTGCTTGGGATACTGGAACTTTATATCCACTTTAGAACTCAAAGTGTAAGATCGTGTCATAAACCTACTTTTCCTGTGCATTTCTTAATTGCCTTTGATTATTAAGGAGCCAAAACTGTATTCTGTACCTTACCAACACAACATGAATATATACATTTGCTTCCACTTTTACCATGATTCCCTATCATTCTGGTGAAAGACCTGAACAAATAAGTTTGCTTAAAATAAATAAATACAAAAGATCTGCTCTTGTTTAGTCTTTTGTGGACCTACCTCGTCTTAATCTTTATTTTTGTTTTCCTTTCCAGATTTATCCAAGAGATCGAACATGCTATGGGACTGGGGCCCAACAAGCAGTGTCCTCTACGTGAATTTCTCACAATATACATCAAGAACATCTTCTTACATCAGGTGTTGACTGAGATTAACAAAGAAATCGAAGGAGTCACTAAGGTGTCTGATCCTTTGAAGATACTGGCTAGTGCTGACACCATGAAAAACCTAGGAGTCCAGCGTCCATTGTTACAGGTAAGGTGAATGTTTTTTTTGTTTTTTTTTTTTAGAGTATAAATGCACTGGTTTCTTCCAATTTTATGATCGTATTAATTGACATTGGCAGTATTGTTCACATAGACAGATTGGGAGTCTTTGTTAATTCAGCTTAGAAAGGGTTAGTAGTGATTCAGCAACTCAAAATTTTGCTCTATTTCAATTGTCAGAGAAGTACAAATATTTTGGATTGATAATGTACAAGTGAGGTTCTTCATTATGACTCCTTAAAAATATGGACTTGGCGTTGTCCTCCATTAGCTTTCCTGTAGTTCAGGGCTTACCTCAGACGAGCAGAGAGCTTCTGGCTCTCCATCATCAGAAGTAGGGGAGGTGAGTTGCGCCTTGCCAAAGGGGAAGCTCAAGGGCACTCCTTGCACCATGGCCATTACAGGAAGCTGCAGTGGTTACCCTGCTCCGTGTTCCTTTAATCTCATTAGACATGCAAATCAATTTATAATTTACGTGTCACGTTTACAAAAAAAAAAAAAAATGCATCATGCCTATGCTATATTGGAGCTAGATCCTACATTAACTGCTATTTATATGAATGGTGAGTAAATTTGGGATTTTATAATTAATTATAGAAATACCATAGAGAGAGTTTTTTTTATATTAATAAGGATTTTTCTGTTCAAAATGCTTCTCATGATTCTTACGGAGGAGATTGCGTGTATCTCGTCAAATAATTTGTATTGAAATTTTTTGACAATTTACAATAATAATAACACAAAAAGAAATTCACAAAAACAGGGGAAAAACATAATGAAATCAGTTATACATAAATTTGCAATATGCTCACAGGAAGCAATTAAAACTTCTATGTAATATATGACATTTTGTTTATTAAAGGTGTATAAGTAAATAATAAAATAAATACCTTTGGTCAGATGTAAGTATGGATTACTAGTGATATTTACGTCTGCCGTGGTCCTACCGTACAGACCATTTATGTATCAGCAAGTTAACCTTATCAAATGGATAACGAAACACCAATTCGCATCTTTCATTTTCCAACACATAGTATAAAACTTCCTATATGTTTGGCATGGTGTCACTTTTCCAATATCGTGGAACAACAGATAGTGTGCATCTCTACATTAAAATCTGGAGCCTACACAGTGTTTTAATAAGAAAGAGAAAAACATATGAGAAATAAACTGTTAATATCTACTACAAATTGCTAGTAGATATTAACAGAATAGACCTCTAAAAATAAAAAGATATATCTTTATATACCATTTTCTTTTTATTTCTATACAGGTACAAGTAGCCAACTTTGTTAATTAATAGATTGCAGGCACACTCACAATATACAATTTGTGATTATAGAATTTCTGTTGGCAGTATGTTTTGAGTACATTGTACATCAAGTTCAGAAAATCCAAAGAATACTGAATTTATGTAGGATTATTATTAAACGATAGTGTTAGGAATTGTTACTGACAAATGTGAAGTCATTACCAGGCATGTCTCATATACTGTGGGACAGTTTATAAAAAGAAACCAGAGGACAAAGTTCTAAAGGCTAATCAATCAATGGTAGTACTGTTTTACATATGTGATTTCTTTACATTTAGATCTGTACCTCTCACTTGCACTAGATATTTTTTCGCTGCTATACTTTTTTTATACCCCTCCCTTGTTTTTCTGTTTTACAAATGTGATTTCTTCACATTTTGATGTGTGCCTCACAAATGCTCTATATATTGTTATACCGTTGTTCTCCTTCGCCTTGACTCAGTGGTGTTACGTGTTCCCAGCTTGCACCTCTGCAATCTATAACGAACGCAGTGGCGAGCCTAATTTTCCTATCTGCCCGCACCTCCCACGCCTCCCCCCTCCGTCAGTTCCTACTTTGGCTTCCAGTTAGATATAGGGCTCAATTTAAGATTCTGGTGCTTGCTTAGAATTCCCTACATAATGCTGCTTCAACCTTCCTATCCTCCATAATACACAAGTATGTCCCGTCGAAGCCCCTGCACTCTGCCGAAGATCTACGTCTATCCTCTGTCCGTACTCCCACCTCTGATGCTCGCCTTCAAGACTTCTCCAGGGCGGCACCTCTTCTGTGGAACTCTCTTCCATTTCCTGTTAGACTTTCACCCAGTCTCCATTCCTTCAAAAAAATCATTGAAGACTCACTTCTTCAGTAAAGAGTATCAATTAAACTGTAAGCAGGTTGTCATACCCTGGCTCCTTTTCTTCAACTGTCAGAAATAACCTACTAAGCCCTCAGGAATTACTTTTCTAGCAACCTTCTTCATTACCCCTACTTTTACCTTTTGTGTTACTATAACCCACTCCCTCTAGCATGTAAGCTCATTGAGCAGGGCCCTCAATCCCTCTGTTCCTGTGTGTCCAACTAGCCTGGTTACAATTACGTGCTTGTTAGTCCAACCATTGTACAGCGCTACGGAATTTGCTGGCGCATTATAAATAATAATATATTTTACATGCTATACTTTTTTACACCACTCTATCGCTTTACACCTTCATCACATTCTCCTTTAGTTTCAGGAAGATGATGAAAGTAAAAAAAAAACACTGTTCATATTGTGCAAGAAGGTTGAGGTATAAATGTTGATCGACTCAAAGAGACAAGATACATAGACAATTGGAATACTGGCTTAAATCCTCAGGGAAAATGAGAAATGCCTTTATAGCAACAGATGGGCTATTTCATTATATTGTTCTACCTTAAACTTTATGGAGCTCGGCAATCTTTCAAAAAAGCAATGGCTAAAATCTTGAGCCAAATAGCAGTGCCCTAATTAGATGATATAGTAAGATATGGCATCACATCATCCGAGTGGTTAAGGGTTGATACATTCAAATATTCAAATTTACCAACCAATCCTCAAACAAATTTTGGCACTATGGTTAGATGAAATTAAACAAGCAAGTAAACGAATAAGTAGTCCAGGATACAATCCAATCAAATAAAATTTAAATAAAATAAAGGAAACCAAATGGCTGGGCATCTGAATTTTTATTATTATTGAAGAACTTGCCAGCCTATTTTGCTTTGTCTCTGCCTTTTGGATCTTTATAATACAAGTAGGAATGGTATGCTATAAGTAGGTGTTTTAGGATATTTAACAGTGTTTTCTTTACAATTATAGTGGCCTTACCACGTTAAATCGGCTCCTTCCCCTTCTTGAGTTACCCCGATGGTGACTTTGCCACTTGCAGTGAAATGGCTGCGGGGTATATGGAAAAATAAGTTTTACTTACCTAAACTTGCCCATTATGGCCGCCTTTATCATCTTGCTGGTTCTCTTCAGCTTCAGATGCTTTATTTGCCAGGTGCCATTGTGAGTGCTGTAGTCTCGTGCATGAGTGGGAGTATAACACCGATGTGTATGAAGGATCCTGCTAGACAGGGGTATCCTCCATAGACAGTCTTTTTCCCCTCAGCCATCACTAGTAAGGGCCGAGAGCACGACAAGGCTTGACAGATGTAGCTATTCTTTTTGTCAAGTGAAGGAAAAATAAAAATAGTCTCTACGTTGTCTTATGATATTTAATGACTGTGTTGGAATTTCAGTAAATTCCAGTAGTGTCTTAATGAGCATGTCCTATTTTAATGGTATCTTGTGCTTTAGGCATGTCGCCTATGATAACCTCTTCAAATTTTGGAACAAAATAACAGAGCTGGAAAAATATCTGGAATTGAAATTGGACTTTTTTGGCCTAAAATTAAGATTTTCATGGTGATTTTCCAGCAAGTCACAGTTCAATGATTAAACCTGACTTTGTATTTATTTCATTAAAAAATGTGTTATTGATGAATGCAGAAACACTTTAAAAAAAAAAAAAAAAAAAAAGATTTAAAAAAGATGTTTATGTTCTGTTTGTTTTATATTGGTTTTGGACTACAGAGCTAGGAAAGAGAATAACTGTTTACTGGGCAAACCCCTCTCACATCAGGGAGAAATCCTCCAGTCAGGAGTGCAAGCTGTACACAATTAGCACAAGCTACCCAGAACTGCCTGACCCATCTCTAAGGGGAAGGCTTTCAACTGTGGGACATTTTACATTTTGTTGTAGCTTTAAGTCCCTTTCAAAGCTAAATGTTAGTGCAGGATGCTACTTAGAATAAAATAGAACTAAATTATTTAAGATGCTGTCGCTCAGTTTTGTTATACTTCAAAATGTTGTATGTGTTTCATACCCTCATTGAGACATTAGGTTTGCCAAGCAGCATATTAGATGCATGATTGATTGTTGACTGACAGTCCCCACTCAGGCATTTGCATTGTGCTTTTAGTGATCCTGTAAATCTTTATCTCCTAATGCCTTTATTTGGTGTGTATTGTTGCTGACCATGGTGCTGATATGAGGCAAGTCAGATTTTGTATTGTATTAGAACTCCTTGGGCACGTACTTGTACGTCCTCCCACTTATCGTTCAGCAGGTTAAACAGGTGAGTCTATGCATACCTGCCCACCTTCTGAGACACAGGTGGGCAGAGAAGAGAGCAGGTGTGCAGAGTGCAGCCCCTAAAGCCCCTGAAAGCCTGACCCCTTAAGCAGGCCATGCACGCAGTGCAGCTTAAGCACTCCCAGTCCACCCCTGCATTATGACATCTGCTGGCAGATTTAAAAATACAGGACACCTGAGTTATTAGCCCTTCCTAAGTGATGAGCATATTAAGCTAACTTGCATGCGGTTCTGACCTACAATTAAATTAGCCTTACACCACCTAGGCTAGACTATAAGATCAATGCTGAACCCTTATTATTAAGCAACATTATTTGAATGTCAAAGTGCTATAAAAACGGTGCCTTTGTTATATGCCATGTATATGCCATTTCTTGTTCTTATTCTTTACTTTAGTTGTCATGGCAGCACGAACCTCTGTACCACCTTGAGCACAGATAAATAAAGAATAAAAAAAAAAAAAAAATACAGGACAGGCCCCTGGTTCCTATATTTGCTCTGACAGAATCCCCAGAGTTTTTCCTGGATAATATGGAACTGATGGCTCCCATGGTCTGTAGATTTTCTTATCTCATTGGCAATACAATGTAGACCAGCAGTGTTTGCATTTCCCAAATTTATGGTTGACAAACAAGGATCAAGTACAACCATGCCCCAAACAACCTTTTTTTGATTTTAGAAGGAACACTCACAAGCACCATAACCACTGTAGTGTGTGTGGCAACCAGTCTCCTTTGCGGATGTCTTCATTGAGCCAAACCTGGCCAATCCAGGACCACATTCATTGGCTGAGAGGTCTCAGCCAATGAGCTCAGCTAAGCAGATTCTTCTTGCAGGATAATCTGGAAGCAGTGGCTGTGGAGGCCTGGCAGGACCCAGATAAGTGCACCAGAACATTTCTGCCACCATACCATTACAGCAGGCTCTGAACTTTTCTTTATTTTTACCTGAAAATACCTGTACAGTCATTGTAGTCATTATTACTCATGAGCCACATTTTGTCTTTGTCAACAAATATCATCTTATAGCCAAACCAACATATGTATTAACTTTCTAAACTGCTACCATCTCTCAACTCAATTTAGAACAACAATCGCGATGGAACTTTATTTCTCCTGAATTGCTTTTTAATGGCAAGTAAAGTGAGTATTGTAATATTCCAAGATATACTGTTAAATTGTAACTTTTCATGCTATTTCTTTTTCTTTTTAATAGTTTTAGATGTCTCTGGCAGACATTAAAGGCTTTTGCTTATAAAACCGTGATTATATCACTGTATCATCTCACATGCTGAGTGATTGCACAATCAGGCAGATGCCTGTTTACAGTGTTCTAATAAAATGATGATAGGGGACTGAATAATTTCGTAATGAAAAATGTGAACAGTTGATAACACAAAACGATTTTCATAACAAGAAAATTATGTTTTGTGTACTCAATGTAATTGTTTGTCTGTTGCATGACCTTCATTGGTACAACATTTACCATTTAATGGAAACACGAGATAGACTTTATCATCAACACCACTATATGGATCAAAGCAAAGTATACAATGTTAAACCTTTAAAATTTGAATAACATGAACAAATGGCCCTTACCCACCTTAATGATAAGCAAATAGAGTTTCTAAGTAGTTTCAGTAAACAATTTTGTGAACATTGTGTAGGAGAGATGCATTACAGCTATCCAAATAATCTCTTATATGCCTAACAATGATTATACACAGGCATCTGTGTTATGCATCTATAATCCAACGCATTCCTCTTTACATTTGTATTGTAGATTACGAATTTTATTTCTATTATTCATGTTAAAAACAGCTGCAGAGACACATTATTCACTGCTCTTTATGTATGCCTTAACAAGTCAATGGACTTGTTGAGGTCTATATCGGGTGTGTACATTTTCCAGTTTATCATAGCATAACTCAGTCGCAAGGAGGGAGTATAGAGTTTCGGTTTATTCTTACAGGTGTGTGGAAAAAAATTAGTACCACATGTGTTGTTCATGAAGATAGCTTTGAGCCTGAGCATACCTCTGTAGAATTGAGAACCTTCTTTTTGCTGTCCACTAACCTGTGGTAGATCAAAACTGCATTCTTTTACACATTCTCCACTATGCCATGAAATGAGTTGCTCCAGTCAAAGTGATTTAATCATTGACAGGTCGGAAAGAGCACCGAATATAAACTTGCCTCTGCAAAACATTTCCCTGACAGTAACCCATGTTTCCCTCTGATCGACAGCTTGTGCCCACGTTTCTTCCAAGGCTGACACATTGATTTTCTTGTCGTGGTCTAAACCCGCGTGAATTCTCATTTCTGCAGATCCAAGCACTAACGTTGTAGTAGGTTGTCAGATGGAGTTGTAATCAATAGCTTCCCTCTGTAAAGTTTTTTGGCTGCAAAAAAAAAGATTTTTAACCATTTTGTGACTGATATAGCCTCAATGTACCCGATGCTTATGTTCTTCAAGCTGAGAGTGCCTTACACAAAATCTGCACATAATTATTCTAGGCTACGGAAGCTCAGCTTTAGGGACTGTACCAGTATATGTGCCAATTTCTACCTGTATAGGTGCCAATTTCTATTGAAATCTTTTTTTAAATGAAAAAAGAGAACACAAATGAGTATTTCAGTATGAATTGCTGCACATACAGAGGTATTTAATGAGGCTGCTGGAGTGGTAATCAGGAGCGGTGCAAGGATTTTTGCAGCCCTAGGCAAAAGTAAAGTTTGCCCCCCCATGTGACATCACAATGCCCCACCCATATGATCTGCCATGTTAACTAACGCCAGTGCCGCCATGTTTACATTAAAAGGCCTGCAGGGACAGGCTATGGACACCAGAACCACTACATTAAGCTGCAGTGGTTCTGGGGACTATAGTGTTTCTTTAACGTGAGGTAAATTAGAGATTAGTGCCACGAATAATATACTAGATTGCCTACTTACAACCAGATGAGGATGATGATGGGCTCTAGCTGCAGTCTGGCTCCACTGGTCTGGTGTAGAACAGGCTCTCTGGAGGCGGTTTGTAACTGTGGTCACAAAAATCAATGTTCTGGGAGAACGGGAAGCAGCTCCTTTTTTTGGGGCCCTTTACACAGCACAAGGTTTGGGTCCCAGGGTCCACCTTCATGTTCCACCAATGAGTTTGTTCACAGGGGGTGGAGTGTGTGATGTCCTGATATGTGTGTAAGGAATGCATTGTGTGAATCTGTGTTTGTATGTGTAAGGGCTGCAAGGTGTGTTTCTGTGTATGTACGGGATGCAGTGTGTGCGTCTGTAAGGGGTGCATTGAGTGTGTGTACGGGGTGCATTGAGTGTGTGTAATGAATGCATTGTGTGTTTCTGTGTGTGTAAGGGATGCATTGTGTGTAAGGGGTGTGTGTGTCTGTGTAATGCATTGTGTGTGTTTCTGTGTGCAAGGGGTGCATTGTGTGTGTGATGGATGTCAATCTCTCCCCCCCCCTTGTCACCCTTGTCTCTCCCTTGTCACTCTCTTCTCTCCCCTCCCTTGTCAGTCTCTTCTCCCCCTCCCATGTCAGTCTCTTCTCCCCCTCCCTTGTCACTCTCTTCTCCCCCTTGTCACTCTCTTCTCCCCCCTTGTCACTCTCTTCTCCCCTCCCCCTCCCCACTCTCATTCCCCCTCGCTCCCCTGTCAATTTATTTCTCTCCCCTGTCAATTCCCCTCCCTGTCAATTTCTTTCTCTCCCTCCCTGTCAATTTCTTTCTCTCCCTCCCTGTCAATTTCTTTCTCTCCCTCCCTGTCAATTCCTTTCTCCCCCCCCCACCCTGTCAATTTCTTTCTCCCCCGTCCCCTACTTCTGTTGTAGCGTGGCCGAGCTCTGTATGGTCCGTGGTTACAGGGAGCTTTTTTTTCCTGTACCCGGCCGGACTAACCGGAAGTACACACTCAGTGTTAGTCCGGCCGGGTACAGGAGACAGATGCGGACCATACAGAGCTCAGCCACGCTGCAGTGAGGGAGCGCTGAGCGCTGCCCTCCTGTCAGCCCCAATCCTCATGCTGCGCCCTCATGGACGCACCAGCCAGGGCAAAGCTGCAGAGCGCTCGGGCGGCTGCAGCATGAGGGGGGCCGGCGCTCCTGGCGGCGCCCCTTCCCAAGGGGCACCCTAGGCGGCTGACTAGTCCGCCTAACAGGTAGCGCCGGCTCTGGTGGTAATCCACTAACTTCAGCTTCATTAGTAGGTTATTAGTAAGCCTGGAATTGGCTAATGTTAATTCTGTACATATTGTTTGCACAGAGTGTCATTCATTGGCTGAGAGCGCCGAATTGGTGGGATTAGCATTCGGCTTCTTCAGCAAAGCTAGTTGCTACTCATTTGGCACCCAGCCGGTACTTAGGTAATATGGCAAACCTTAGCAAAAATGTTTGCCTTATTACATGGAAATAAAAATGCTCCTGGCATCATAACCACTACAGCGGGCTGTACTGGTTATGATGCTCTGAGTAAGCTTGCAAAGCACCAACAGTAAAACGTCTCCAGACTTCAAGATCCCAAGTCAGTAGGTATAAGTATAGGTATCTCAAAGCTAAGTAGTATAACAGTATTTTTGAATTGTTTGCCGAGATCTAAAGAACTTTATCGTTGGAATGAAAAAAAAGCAACACTATAAAAAAAAATTATGAGTGAAAAATCTAATTCTGAAAAAAAATTACATAGAAAAAGGGTTTATGTTTAGCTTTTTGTATATATCTAGACAACACTTAAATGTGTTTATGCTGAGACACTGAGATTGTAAATTAGATTTATTATGAGTAAGTGTGGGGAAGAAGGTTGACAGATGTATAAAATAAAATGAATGTATATTTTGTTGTTTGGTTTTTCTTTTCTTAATCTTATTTATTGTATGCCATACTTCAGTCATTTTTATATAATCAAGCAATATCATTAAGAGTAATGATGCTTGTATTAAGTCTCCACAAACCTAATTCATCATCATTATCTGGACTCTAGTGACCTTTTATTTGACTGAACACATTACAATGGTTGATCAGCCTTCCTTGGAATGTCTGCAGCTTCATAAATGAGATCTTATTTATCTGCTAATGAATCAGACATATTGCATATCGAATGCTATTTGTGGCTGTTACAGTGCTGCAAGAATTGAACCCTACAGGGCTGGGCCACAAGAGCAGTTCTTGGGCAATCAGCAGGAACATTGCAGTTTCCATGCTGATTACAGTACTCTGTTTTTTGTTGTTGTTGGTTATTTTTTAACTGTGCCTTAGAATAAATCTTTATAATTTAAAAGAAAAGTATAATGTTAGGAATGAAAACATGTATTAATAGCGCTATCATTTTTGGCTATGATCATCAGTGTAGATGTCAGGGAGACAACCACTATAGGCATCTTAACCATGCACTGTAAGCATTGCATTTTATGCAGATTGGCAATGATTTCAGTTGCAGGCTTAAAACTACAGGGACATGGCACCCAGCATACTTCATTGAGATAAAATGGTCTGGATGACTATATATACTCCTAAGGAACAATCTAAGCAACCAAACAACTTCATCTCCCTGCAGTGGTACGTCTGCCTAGTGTCATCTTCCAGTTTATTATCAAGATGTAACAGCAAAGTGTGTTTACTTTAGAAGTTATTATCTCATGTTCTGTTAATTGATTTTTAATTACACATAAGAGAATCTTGCAGGCTTTTAACAGAGCAAGAGATAAGATATTCTGAATTAAACACACTGTGCAAAAAAAGGACGTTTAAAGGAGCACTATAGGGTCAAGAACACAAACATGTATTCCTGACCCTATAGGGTTAACCCCACCATCCAGCCCCTCTCTCCCCCTCATGCTTCTCTAAATAAAGTAAAATCTTACTTATATTCAAGTCTGGAGTGGTTTACTTTGTCCCTGTGTCCTTTTTACCTGCCCACTGCCTGCTGACAGCAGAAGTGGTAACCTGATTCAATCACAATGCTTCCCCATAGGATTGGCTGAAACGGACAAAGAGGCAGATCAGTGGCAGAGCCAGCACCATTCAAACACAGCCCTGGCCAATCAGCATCTCCTCATAGAGATGAATTGAATCAATGAATGTGGAAAGTTCAGTGTCTGCATGCAGAGGGAGGAGATACTGAATGTTTGGATGCATGTCATGACCCAGGAAGGATCTCTAAAAGCCATCTAAGGAGTGGCCAGTGAAGTTATCACAAGGCTGTAATGTAAACACTGCATTTTCTCTGAAACAAGCAGTGTTTACAACAAAAAGACTGAAGGTAATGATTCTACTCACCAGAACAAATTAAATACGCTGTAGTTGTTCTGGTGACTATAGTGTCCTTTTACACATTAGATCTCTCATTGCAGGAAATGTATAGAGAGATGGTGTAGGTTACATGTAGGGGAGATGTGAGTAGGGCTGCATGAAGAAAATTATTTAACTATTATATGGCAGAGAATTGAGCAATGATAATGCAGGGGCAGGATCTATACACAAACAATTCCAATAAACTAAAGTTGTTTTGATGCTTATAGTGTCTTTAAAGGACCACTATAGTGCCCTGAGGGTGCCCCCACCCTCAGGGTCCCCCTCCTTCCAGGCTCTGGTGAGAGGAAGGGGTTAAAATCTTACCTTTCTCCAGCGCCTGGCGGGGAGCTCTCCTCCTCCTCTCCTCCTTCATAGCGACGTCATCGGCTGAATGCGCATGCGCGGCAGGAGCCACGCGCGCATTCAGCCAGTTCATAGGAAAGCATTTACAATGCTTTCCTATGGACGCTGGCGTCTTTTCACAGTGAGAATCACGCAAGCGCCTCTAGCGGCTGTCAATGAAAAAGAAATGCAATTTAAAAATACAGTGTCAAAACTAAACAATTAAAGTGATAGTGCTTTGATTTATATACTCAAGATATATACAAATATATCTGCTCAATGAAAATTATAATTAAAGTGACATTACTATCCAAAACCACCTTAAATATATACATCAAAGCATGATCACTTTTATTGTTTAGTTTTGACACTGTATTTTTTTTATTGTATATTCACATATGTTTGCTAAGATGGGCGATTTCAAGTAGCCTTATAGAATGTAGAAATTTATTTTTATGTGCGCGCAGTTCCGTAATCTGTATTATTGATCCAACAAAAGGCAAACAGACTCTATTGAAGCCCTCTCGTTTGGGGAAAAAAAAGAAGAAAAGTAGTAATTTCTCTTTAGTCCAAAATGATATGATTGTTTTCCATATAGCATTTTATAGCCATATATATTGGTTTTCCTTATTAAAATTATAGATCAGCTTGTCTTAATTTAAAACATTTGTTGAATATGAAAATTCTATCATTTTTTTTATTACTGGAAAAAAATCCTTGCTGCTGTTGTAGGTGACATTCCCCCTTCCTGTAACTGAATGGATGACCTCCTCTTTTTATGCGCAAAGTCCTGTTAATGAACTGTAGTTTATGTTCAACTTTAAAGAGCAATATTTGTTTGCTTTCAACTGCTGCTGAGATAGTAATTATCATTTACTGAGCCTGAATAACAGAGTGATTGCATTTATGATTTATTTTATTCATTTTCTTATTAGCTTGCTGCTATATGGCGTGATGCTAGACTTTAATTAAATGTCTGTGATAATAAGCCTTGTGTTTGTCCCTATTTTAAGTTTCTGCTGAGTTAGAAAGAGCAAACAAATGTCAGAGATATAGAAGAATTAGAGCTGAAAAATTTAAAGCTGAGAGATTCTAACTGGAAGATTACAAGTGTGTGACCAGAAAGCTTGGTCCGCAAGAAAGATTAAGGGGAGGAGTAATACCTCAACATAAAGGGCTTTCTAAATGAACTAACACACAGACATACAAATAGTGTGTATTACATTTGCCTAATTCACTTTTTTTTTTTAAAGGTTTATATATCAAAATAAATCTTGTTAGAATTCTCAGCTATAATGTGTAACCTGTCTTTTTGGTGTCTTCAGACAGTCAGAATGCATTCAGAGATACAATCCATTACTGATATGAACATCCACGAATAGTAATAGACCCTGTCTGATGGAAGTTGTATACTCTTTGTTCCATCACAGGCATGCTAGAGGCACCAACTTTAGCTAAATTAAGCAACTTTGTTGTATGGATCATGCCCTTGCAGTTTTACTGCTCAATTATTTGCCATTTAGAAGGTAAATCACTTTGTTTATGCAGTCCTAGCAACTCCTCCCATGAATGTGACTTACCCGTCATGTAATGAGAGATCTAATCTTGAAACTTTCTTTATTGGGGGGGCGTGGCCTGGAAGTCGAAGTACATGGTCGCATGAGAGTTGAGCTCCGGACCCTGACCGGGAAATATAGGGGGAACACGGCTCATTGGAACTCCAATGGCATCTAAAAAGCAGCGTAAAGCAACGGGGAATGACCCCACAGCAGATACACCGGCAGCTAAAACCTCCTTGAGACGATATTTCGGCAAACAAACGGACTCGCAAAGACGGGACAAAATGGCGCCCGCAGCACAAACACGAGGCAGCCAGCCATCAAGTCCGACGGCATCTGAAGGCTCCACAGAGAACCATGAGATCCGGATCCTGTTGACACAACTGCCCTCAAAATCAGACCTGGCAGCAATGTTTCAGAAACTGGAGGACAGCTTCAGTGAGAAACTCCAGGCAGTGAATGCAGACGTGCAACAGCTCGGAGCCAGAGTGCAAGACTTAGAGGAAGAGACAGAGAACATTAACAAACAATGGGCTGAAGCCTACACCACCCAGGAGACACACGCAGAACCAATAAGGTACCTACAAAGGAGGCTGGAAGATGTAGATAACCGGGGGCGCCGAAACAACTTACAGGTGAGGGGCATCCCGGAAAGTGCGGAGGGTGTCACGGAAAACCCCATACAGGTCCTTACCACTCTTAATCGCATCCTAGCCAGACCGCATGACACAGCCATCACATTTGACAGGGCTCACAGGGCCGCTAGGCCCAGAAATCTACCCCCTGATAGACCACGAGACCTTATCTGCCGCATCCACAACTTCCCCTTAAAGGAGGAAATTTTCCGTAAAGCCCGCCAAAACAAAGAACTAACAATAGACGGCCAACTGGTGACTGTATTTCAGGACCTGGCACCATCCACATTACAAGCAAGGCGAGCTTTGCGGCCCATCACACAGGCCCTGTTAGAGAGACAAATTAAGTTCAGATGGAATTTCCCGTTTGCACTGACAGTCAACCTCCAGAACAAGACCCACACTATCTCCTCACCAGAGGATGTTCCCGAATTCCAGAGGGCACTGAAGCTCCCACCATCCGAAGTGGAAGACTAGACAGGACTAGTGGCCAACCTGACAAGACAGCCCCCACAAAAGCCCAAGTGGCAAAGATCTCTGAGGAAAAGGCGCAGGCAAAACCACCCCGGCATAGACACAAGCGCTTCAACCAGTGAAGAACCAGCCGGTCGTATAACCGCACACTCATGTACCATATGCCCTACCTTATTTATTTTTCTTTCCTATAATCGATATTATGCCATATATACTCATCTCAGAATGCCATTCCAATGGACTTAAGTGATCCCCACACCATGTAACCAATATTGAACTGCTATGTTTTATATAGAAACTTCAAATGTAGCCGTTACCGGGCTCTGTGGTCCTACAATATGAGAATAATAATAATATTCAAACCTGATGGCCTCAAGTGGCCTGGCCCACGGGGCACAAACCGAGGATACCCTTACCGCATACCCCACAAACTCCTCTGATTATGTGGGTAAGGGGAAATAGTACGACACCCATGACTGCCCCGATGGGACCCCTGAGTACCTCCGGTCGGGCGATCCGACCACTACCCCGAGAGAGGGGCCCCGAGCCCACTTGTGGTGACGAAGAGTTACCCACAAGTGCAGCGCCAATCTCACCACCCGAGATGACCTTCTCATCTCAAATCTGTGTAAATAGTTTATGGTTTTCCTCACTCCCCTGCACTGGCCCGGCCACTACCATCTTATTAAGCACTACATACACTGGTAAAGTCCTTGACTCACTAGATAAGCTTCTGCCGCCGGACCCACTACCATGACCCAAACAAAACTAATGTCCCTAAACGTGCGGGGACTAAACTCCCCTATGAAACGCACAATGTTAGCACAAGAAATAGACAGACAGGGAGCCGAAATAATCTTCGTACAGGAGACACACTTTAAGGGAGAGTTTAAGCCAAGAATTCACTTCAAACGAAACAACCTAGCATACTCTAGTAATAATACGCAAAAGAAAACCAGAGGTGTAGCGATACTGCTAGCCTCCAATGCTGCTTTCACAGAAACGGGGGTTAAAATTGATCCGAAGGGCAGATTTGTGTTTGTTAAAGGGGTATACAACGGTACTCTCATAACGCTAGCAAATATATACGCTCCCAATGCAGACCAAGCCTCCTACATACGGTCATGTCTGACTAAATTGGACGCATTCGCGGAGGGGTTGGTAATAGCAGGCGGGGATTGGAATATGGTCTTAGACCACTCGATTGATAGCTCCTCTAAATCCGCTGACCCTAAACAACACCAAAGAATGGTATTTTCCACTGCCTTACATGACCACCAGCTCGTGGACTGTTGGCGTATATTACATCCCCAAGACAGGGACTACTCATTCTACTCTCAGACAGCCAAAAGCTACTCCAGAATAGATATGCTTCTAATTAACCCTAGACACCTCCCCCTATTACACGAAGCATCCATAGGTAACATCACGTGGTCGGACCACGCCCCAATATCCCTGACGGTCACCCTCCAGAAAGAGCCCAAACACTCCACACACTGGCAACTTAATGAAACCCTCCTGGACGACCCCAGAGTACTAGACGACCTGCAAAAGACTGTAGATAACTATTTCTTAGACAATGGGAACACTGAGGTATTAGATCCTTGGTTTTGGGAAGCCCATAAAGGAGTTATCAGAGGTACCCTTATCAAATGGGGTTCTAGAATCAAAAGAGAACGGACCCACAAAATGGACTCCCTCATAGCAGACATTCACTCAGCTGAGGCCACGCACAAACAAGATCCCTCAAATGATAACTTTCAGAAACTAACAGCCCTACGCATGGAACTAAGATCACTACTAACCGCAGAGGCATATAGATCCGCTCAACTGACAAGAAGCACTTTTTATGCCCATGGCAACAAAAGTGGAAAACTATTGGCCAGAGCCTTGAAAGCCAAACGGCAGAGATCATTCATAGACAAAATATCATATGTTACAGGTAAACAACACAACACTACAGAAGATATAGCCAAGGCGTTCAACGCTTTCTACACAAACCTATATAACCTAACCCCCCCAAAAACACAGACCCATAACCTGAGGGAATATATTTCGACAAACCTTTCACGCAAGATCCCAGACGACCAAACACACACACTAGACGAACCGTTTACACATACGGAACTACTTGCCACAATTAAGGCACTGCCGAAAGGTAAAAGCCCCGGCCCAGACGGACTGACCGCCAGGTACTACCGAACACTCACACAAGAACTGTCCCCTCACTTTCTGAAGACATGAAATGGCCTAACTCATGAAACTCCTCTCCCACCTCCGATGCTACGGGCATCTATCACTATCATCCCTAAACCAGGCAAAGACCCCACAAAGTGTGGTAATTATAGACCCATATCACTAATAAATCTAGACCTAAAACTAATGGCGAAAATGATCGCCAATATACTCAAAGCTCTTTTACCAAACCTAATCCACCCTGACCAGGTGGGCTTTGTACCAGGCCGCGAAGCTAGAGATAATACCACGAAAATTCTAAACGTCATTCATGGAGCAATGGTGACTAAAACACCAACTCTACTGATGGCTATTGACGCTGAAAAAGCCTTCGACAGGGTGGACTGGTCCTACTTATTTACGGTCCTAGAGGTCTTGGGCCCAAGACTGTGGAACTGGATACAAACTCTCTATAGGGGACCCTCAGCCAGTGTCAGAGTAAAAGGCCACCTATCGGCACCTTTTCCAATAAGCATCGGCACTCGACAAGGCTGCCCCCTTTCGCCCCTGTTATTTGTCTTGGCCATGGAGCCTTTCCTGAACGCAATCAGGTCTCACACTAAAATTCAGGGATATCGATATCAGGGAGGAGAGGTGAAGGTATCCGCTTTTGCGGACGATGTCATATTCACGCGCACAGACCAAACCAAAACACTACCACACATAAACACAGAGATCAACACCTTTGGATCCCTCTCGAACTTTAAGATAAACGCAGACAAATGCGAAATACTGGGGATTGCGGTACCACCGACCCTGCAAACACTAATTCAACACTAAGACATACTTTCCCTTGGACTCGGACAGGACTGACATACTTGGGGATACGACTCACCACATCACCCAAAAGCCTATACAAACTAAACTACCCCCCCCCTCATAGACAATATTAAACAAGACCTCCAAAAGTGGGACCAACCTTATTTCTCCCTAATGGGACGGATCAGCATTTTGAAAATGATGACTCTTCCGAAAATATTATACCTCTTCCAGGCCCTACCTATCCCCCTCCCAGAGACATTCTTCAGACAGATGCGGACAATTTTCACCAAATACATCTGGAGCAACAAACCAGCAAGGATAGCCCTCACTACACTAACCTCCACCACAGACGGGGGGTGGGAGGGTACTAGGGCTGCCCCACCTATACAAATATTATGTTGCAGTTTTGCTCACTCGACTAAGTGAATGGACTGATACCAAAAGGAATAAATCGTGGTACACATTAGAACAGAGCTTTACACCAGTCCCACTACACACTCTGCCGTGTCAAACATGCCAACTCCCAAAGCTCACCTCGACACGGCACCCACTCATACACAACATCCTCACAATATGGAGAAGATATAAAGACCAATGGGGACTGTCACCGGGACTGTCGAGGTTCTTCCCTATAGCAGACAATCCTGACTTTCAGGGAGGTGGAGGGGGTCCACTCCTTACTCGCCTCATGGGCACACCCACTGCCAAGGCCATACATAGACCACATAGGCATGACACACTCATTGAGGTGATAGGCAGAACACAACTTAAGACCTTCTTGAAAAGAACCGTCATTCCCCTCTGGAAACTGAGCGCAGACACACCCTTTGAGCACCTATGGGACAAAATAAGCAGCTCCAGACTTGAATACAAGTAAGATAACAGACAGGAGGTGATTACCGCAACAACAGCTATATAAGTAAAAACAAATAAACAAACTGTGGATAAAACAAGTCCTCACATAATGCGTTTGTCCAAAGGCTTTCTCATAAGTCAGTGACTTTTGAGAAAGCTTTGGCGAAACGCGTTAAGTGAGGACTTATTTTATCCACAGTTTTTGTTTTTACTTATATAGCTGTTTTTTCCAGCTTTTTATTTAATAAACCTATTATTTTATACATAATCACCTGTGGAATACATCCTTCATACAGCACTCATCATACTTCCAGTTCCAGCATATATCCCTAGGTGGGGATTGTTCCTCCTCATGTTCTTCATACCAGAGCAGGACATTGCTCTGGGTGACGTAAGTAGGATATTTCTCTCCATCAATACCTATTTTTGTATATACTATATCATTGGATTATCTATTTTGTCTTCTTTCACATATACCTACTCAATCCTGAAAACAAACTCCAAAGACCCTCAACTTATATCCATAGATGGGGATTATTCTGTCCAGGCCTTCATAATAGAGCTGAGACAGAAAAAGTGTGAGTGTGCACTTTTGCCTATTTGTACTCCCTTCACAAACATCTACTGTACTGCACCATAATCTGTTTCTTGCTTTGTACTTATAGATTCATATAAATAGAATATCATCTGTATTGTATGTATATATAATCTTAACCCCTTAAGGACCGAGGACGGTTCAGGACCGTCATCGGCATTTTTGCCTTGAGGACCGATGACTTTCCTGAACCGTCCTAACGGTCTGGGGGTACTTACCTGATCGCCGTCGTTCCCCCGGCGGCGATCAGTGTTCCTCCGGTTGTGGGGAGACTGCCTGCAGCCCAGACAGTCTCCCCACGTCAGATTAGGACCCCTGTGGCCATGTGATCGCTTAACACAGCGATCACATGGTCACAATAGGTGTCCATGTGTCTGCCTGCAGGGGGACTGTCTGTACTGACAGGCAGTCTCCCTGCTTGTGTAAAATCAGAAAAAAAAATAAAGTTAGTGTTAATTAAAAAAAAAAAAAAATAATTATATATGTGTATATATGATATATAGACATATATTATATCTATATAATATATGTCTATATATCATATATATATAATGTCATACTAAGTGTATTTTTATATTAATATGTACTTTTAATATAAGTACATATTAATATAAAAATACACTTATAATTAAATTACACACGTATATATATAATATATATAATAACTATATATATTGTATATATATATTATTATAAAATATAAATAATAAGTAATTTAAATTAAATAATTTTTTTTAAATAATAATAAAAAATTTAAAAAAAAATTATATAGCTATATGAAATTTTATTCTAACTGTATTTTAAAATTAATATATATATATTTATATCAAAATACACTTAGAATGAATTTGTATATATATCTATGTATATAAAAATAAATAAAAATAATAAGAAATATACATATGTCCATATACAAAATTACATAAATAATTATATAAATATACACGTAGACTTCAAATATATAAATATGCATATATATTTAAATTCTACGTGCGTATTTATGTAATATTTTTACATAATTCAGTAATTTTATTGATTGCAATTTGAGGGACCTGCCTGCCAACCCAGGCCGAAATTCCAGAGAATTTAATTTGCTAGCACTGTATTTTACCCTGTAACGTTCTACGACACCCTAAAACCTGTACATGGGGGGTACTGTTTTACTCGGGAGACTTCGCTGAACACAAATATTAGTGATTCACAACAGTAAAACATATCACAGCGATGATATTGTCAGTGAAAGTTACTTTTTTTGCATTTTTCACACACAAACAGCAGTTTTACTGATGATATAATTGTTGTGATACGTTTTCCAGTTTTTAAACACTAATATTTGTGTTCAGCGATGTCTCCCGAGTAAAACAGTACCCCCCATGTACAGGTTTTATAGCATTTTTGAAAGTTACAAGGTCAAATATATGGGTCAAATATTTTTACATTGAAAATGGCCAGGTTGGTTACGTTGCCTTTGAGAGCGTATGGTAGCCCAGGAATGAGAATTACCCCCATGATGGCATACCATTTGCAAAAGAAGACAACCCAAGGTATTGCAAATGGGGTATGTCCAGTCTTTTTTAGTAACCACTTGGTCACAAACACTGGCCAAAATTAGCGTTCAATTTAGTTTTTTTACTTTTTTCACACACAAACAAATATGAATGCTTACTTTGGCCAGTGTTTTCGACTAAGTGGCTACTAAAAAAGACTGGACATACCCCATATTGAATACCCTGGGTTGTCTACTTTTAAAAAAAAATGTACATGTGGGGTGTTATTCAGAGATTTATGACAGATAATAGTGTTACAATGTCACTATTGATAAATTTTAAAAATGTATGTTTTGAAACCGCAATATCCTACTTGTACCTATAGCCCTATAACATGCAAAAAAAAAGCAAAAAAGCACGTAAACATTAGGTATTTTTAAACTCAGGACAAAATTTTGAATCTATTTAGCAGTTTTTTTCATTCGCTTTTGTAGATGAGTAAAAGATTTTTCAAGTAAAAGTCAAAAAACATGTATTTTTTTCAATTTTTCATCAGATTTTTTTATTTTTTTTAAATTAAAATACATGAGATTATATAAATAATGGTATGTAAAGAAAGCCCCTTTTGTCCTGAAAAAAACAATATATAATTTGTATGGGAACAGTAAATGAGAAAGCGGAAAATTACAGCCAAACACAAACACCACAAAAGTGTAAAAATATTCCTGGTCGCAAATGTACAACATCGCAAAAACAGTCCAGTCCTTAAGGGGTTAAGCGCTGATCACCTCCTGTGTGTTATGTTTTCATTTAAGTTATTTTGGCTAATATTTTTTAATCCGTTGAAATTTCCAACAATTCATACTTTACCTCTACTAGTGAGGAAAAACAACAAAATACTTTTCTGAAGACCATTTTGAGTTTAATACTTTTTTTATTTGGAACACCCTTCAAGTACTACGTAAAACAGCTGCTCAAATTTCTTACGGGATAAAGGGATAATAATGGACTAAATGTCATATTAGACCTACCTATGTATAGATGAGCAGACATCAAATTAAATGTTATTTCCATTTTCCCTTCTGTTTCTTGTTGAACTTGGAAGCAGTGCATACTTTGTGCACGTGTCTGACCCAGAATCCTAAGCTTTGTGGCCAGATATAGTAGAGGTAAGAATCCAATTCCTCAATGTCTGTTCATGTATACTTTGGGTACCTAACCTAATTTGGTACCTGGCTAACACAGTATGTAGATGAAAATATGGAAAAATCCCCTGGGAGTTACTTAATGCTCCAAAGCAAATTCAGGGAAATGTGAGCTTCTGATACTAATGGAAGATAGCAAGGTTATCTACAAGTAAACATATGTATATCGATTAATGTTAGAAAACTTTTTTAACATGGGTTTATGGTTTCTTTGTTTATCTTGAATAAACCATAATCCACCTCAAAGTAGAAGGTTCTGTTCAGTAAGGATGTTTCCCTGAACATGACAAGTCCTATGCTAGTGTCCCCTCTGCACTGTGGTGTTGGTGGATTCTTTCAGTGGAAAAGCAGCCCTATTGACCTACTGTCAATCATTGTTAAGGAATGTAAATCAAATGTGATCTGCCCTTGTAACAGTCTCTATCCTGTGTTAGAAATCCAGCTGTCAGTCATTGGCACAGAAGACAGTGTGAAGTCTGTCATTCATTTGTCACCCCCACACACATACACATTCATTCCCCAATCAGATATGCAAGCATGAGCGAGTGGGGACTTCTTTAAATGAAACCTGACATCACATTTGATTTGGGTTGATGAAACCGCAAAGGAAAAAAGCAATCGGAGCCCACAGGGATTTGATTTATTTCACCGCTGCATCCGGCCCAATATTTGCAGGCAGAAAATGAAGCTCCGTCTTGAACAATGTGTTGACCTAAGATGAGAAAATTGATTTGAAGAATGTTCGTACCTGCCTGTGGAAGGAGGGGGCATGGGGGGTGGGTGGGGGGGGCAGGACAGCCTTCAATGTTATTTTGTGCAATAAAATGATTAACCCATACTTTGATAGAGGAGAGTGACACAACATGACATGCAGTCTTTGACAACTGGGTTGGAAGAACATGGCTCTTCTCTGGCACTTATACAGTTAAACAAGATTCCTTGTGAAATCTTCAAAAGTTAAAACTACAGAAATAAAGTTAAAATACATATACAAAGCAAACCCTTTGGGGAATTCTTCTACAACGGAGTTGGGTAATTGGCAGGTCTTGTCGGATTACAATTCCCAGAGCTAACCCTCCACATCTTTTGTATAATAGAGTACGTGTGAAGAAATGTACAATGGATTCTCCTTGGGAAACTATTTCAATGTTTGCACCAGACTTTGAGATTGGATTTCCATATACACCTACATCAACTATTCGTTTAAAAAAACACATTCTTGTAAACAGATCAAAATAGCCTATAATAACAGCAAAAAACAAACAAGGCTTCCACATATGTTTGTGCTTTCAAGAACTAGAAAGCAAGATGTAATAGTATTTTCTGCAAGAGAGATGAGAGAGAATTCTAGGAATGGCTGCCTGCCTGTGAGAACAACTGCAGGGGTACCGAGGCTGCTACATCTGCAGTGCAGCTTTCTATAGCAGCCAGCAGAATCATGCATATTAAAGGTGTCCGTATACTAAGACATGCTGACAGCTTTTTGTTTTGTTCTTCGGCATAAGTGCAAACAACAATGCAAGGAGAGCCCTATGGTGAAGTCAATAGGATAGAAGTATTGTCCTCACAAAAAAAACTCCAAAACCACGACTGATACTGTATATATTATGTGTATGGTGTGTCTTACAATCCACTGTTTACCAACATAATATTTGTTTGTGTTGCCATAGTGCACACGTCCTTCATTACTAAATGCTATTGTAGCACCCGTATAGCAGGAGTTCCAGTGAATGCCAAAGAATCAGAAATTAATGTCACCCTTAATCTACTCTCTGGTAGGCTTTTTCAGAGTTGTATTAGAAACACCAAATGGGGCAGATTCCAAAACCAAGTGCATACATATGTATGTGGATCTCTATAAATAATCGTATCTGTAAACACACCGTACACATATAGTCAAATTTAATTCTGATTGTTTCTAAAAGAACCAAATATAAATATAAACACACCTTTAAAATGCATGATTTTAATGAGCTATAAAGATTCCCATACATATTTCAATATTTGACTCTTCTTGCTCCTTTGTGCATCTTTCTGAATGTTCTAGTGGAGTGGTACGCACAACTGCTATATTGAGAACATCTCTGATCATACACTACTTAAAATTATTTGTCCTTGCATTGCTACTGTTGCAATTTGTAGGATTGTAATTTTTTTTATTGGAATCATCTCAATAATTATCAGTATTGTTTTTTTCCCATCTTTTACCACTGTCTTAATTTTAGTCTTTCCATGTATAAATGTATGCTTTCTGTATAATTAGAAAAGCACAAAACAAAAAACAAAAAAATAGGACTAGAAGAGTCCTAAGTGGAAGAGTAATGAGAGAAGAGAAAGAGGGGGTCCCTACCTTTTAATAATCCTAAGGACATACAAAGAAGATAAATGTGATAATGATAAACCATACAGCATAGACCCTGGGAACCAATTACTGACTAAAAGGTCTACCCAACAGTTGACTCTAAGAGACAGACCCTAATTAGGTGAAGGTAAATCTAAGAGAAAGGAGGGCAATGTAAAGGAAGTACCCAAAAACTAAGCCCAGACAGTAGCTCCTGTAAGAAGTCTTGCTGTCCCTAGAAATACCTCGGCACTGTGAGGAAGCACAAGTGCCTACCACGGTCTCAATCCCTGCCTGTCAAAAAATGCTTAAATAAGATAAGCTAAATTAATCCATCAGTGCTACCAAAAAGTGCAAAGCAAAAAAATAAATAAATAAAAGTAAGCTCGACGCGCGTTTCGGCGTTTCAGCACGCCGTCGTCAGGAGCAATAAACTTTCAAAGTTCCTTGTAACGATTTAAATACCCTTTGTTGTAACACGGAAATGGAAACAGCTGTTATGACCCATGTGTGTTGCCGTGCGTACCGATTGCTCATTGGTCAATTAATTCTTAGGAACGCCCCTTATCATACGCATCACGTGACGTGATACTATAATGAATCAAGGAGCGTAATGTTAGAAGGAGATGGTACTCACGTGGAGTGAGCAGTCCGCAACACTTGATAGATTAATTTCGATGTTGCAATTGAGAGTTTAATTAAAATATTATTGAAGTATTATAAAAGCATAAATTGCTATTTCATCAATATCTAATGGGCAGCCGCACACGCTGGCTGCCCATTGGTCCGATGTCAACAAAGGGTATTTAAATCGTTACAAGGAACTTTGAAAGTTTATTGCTCCTGACGACGGCGTGCTGAAACACCGAAACGCGCGCCGAACTTACTTTTATTTATTTATTTATTTTTTTGCTTTGCACTTTTTGGTAGCACTGATGGATTAATTTATCTTACTTAAGCATTTTTTGACAGGCAGGGATTGAGACCGTGGTAGGCACTTGTACTTCCTCACAGTGCCAAGGTATTTCTAGTGACAGCAAGACTTCTTACTGGAGCTACTGTCTGGGCTTAGTTTTTGGGTACTTCCTTTACATTGCCCTCCTTTCTCTTAGATTTACCTTCACCTAATTAGGGTCTGTCTCTTAGAGTCTTAGAAAATGTGGCATTTGAACCCTAAGACTAAGCAACTGTTGGGTAGACCTTTTAGTCAGTAATTGGTTCCCAGGGTCTATGCTGTATGGTTTATCATTATCACATTTCTCTTAACCTGTCCTGTTTTGTGTGTCCTTAGGATTATTAAAAGGTAGGGACCCCCCTCTTTCTCTTCTCTCATTACTCTTCCACTTAGGACTCTTCTAGTCCTATTTTTTTATTTTTTTGTTTTGTGCTTTTCTATATATTTGAGGGTTATTCCCTATACCAGGGAGAGTAATTCTTTAGGGCTAGTTAGCACTAATTCATTGGTCGGCGTTGTGACCTCTGAATCAGAGCCATTATTTCTTATTTTCTGTATAATTACTTATTGCTGTTTTTCCATGAGTAAACAATTTGTTTTGTCCTCCCTAAAATCCCCCAAATTTTGTTTTTATGATGTCTTGGTTTTTTTTTTACAACTTAAAATATATTTCACATGTATCCATCAAGAGAATATGATGCATTTTTGTAGCCAAGAGATTGTGGCATCTTGAGGTCAATTCTATTAGCCGTGCTAAAATGGCATTTGTTTAAAAATTTATTTTTACATCGCTATTCTAATGCAAGGGAGGCAAGATTGTTGGCATGTGTTAAACAAGCAGTAAGCTTTGTGAGCCAAAGTATATGTTTTAGGAATGACAAATGTCACTATGGATTGGAAAACCAGATGGTTCAATCAACAGCAAGCACCCAAGCAATGTAGTTGACATTTCCATGGCAACTTCCAAATGTTCATCAGTTATCATTATTGAAAACTAGTATAAAAAGCATATTACGACTTCTACATATTTGACTAGAACATTATCCAACCATATCTGTGAATCGACTGCACCAACACCTCACCACCTTGTCCTGTAGTCTTCATCTCCCGTGAAAACTGTTCCTCGCAAAACATACTTGACTTTTCCTACTTCCATCCTATTCTATAATTTTAATTTCATCCATAATTTTAATTTCACCCAACTGTTCTGTACTATACAAATAAAATATATGTGCTGAACACCTTCATTAGACTCCCCCAGTATCAGTGGATTCTGTGTTGCAGGGGAAAGCAGTATTGCTACGATAACCAATGTGGGGACCTGAAGCTTGATCATGTGACAGTAATGCTTTAAAGAGTAACTTCAAACACCATGACTACTTCGGTGATTTGACTATGAAATGCAGGACATACTGAGCTTAACCGCTATTCTGCTGTAGGTGTAACTCCACCTCCAGCAGCAGGTTCAGCAGAGGTGCGGAGGGGAGACCCTGTAGTAACCTCGTTGCTGAGGAGGCCAGGTGCACGGCGGGAACCCAGGTAAGAGGGCAAACAATTGTAAAACAGTTTGGCCCTATTACTGGGGATTGGTGCCACGGTACCTTTTAATATGTGCCTTCCCCAGGGGCGGGCTTGGACGAGGGACAGGGAGGCAATTGCCCCCCAGGCTGCCCTAAATATATATATATATTTTTTTTTTAAAGGCAGCTCTCTAAGCGGTTTAGGCGGCCACCTAAGACCTAAACCACCTTAGGACAGAGTCCTCTCGCCATCACCCCCCTCCCCGGACATCAATATCCGTTAGAAAACCAGGAAAAGGTGGGCATGGGTGGTGACCTGAGTTGCTGGTGAAATGGGCCACTTGACTGGATTTGCCCCCTTGGCCTAAGGCTGCCAGTCCTGGCCTTCCCACAAAGTGTAATAGTGCCTTAATATATGTTACATATGAAGATCAGTATGAGAGTTATTAATGTTTTCATTTTATTCATTGTTAAGTTTGTCAGTTGAACATTATAAAATGCATGTAATCCTTGTGGGGGGGAAAAAACAGTGTGTTTGCAAGAACAAATGATTGTAAGGAGAAAACGAATATAAAAGACACATTTAAAGAGAGCTCCATGGAAGGAAGTTAGAAACAATATAAATATTCTAATGAAAGTATACAACCCATATTACATTGATAGCAGTAAGTAATGAATTGGCATGTGAAGATGTTACAGAAAGAGCCCTTAATATCAGCGAGCTATGTTCTGATTCTGCAGTTGCAATATGCCAGAGTTGGCGTATTACCTGAGCTGGTTAATAATCATGGGAATTAAAATCTAACAGCAGCTTGAGAGCTACCGGTTGGTTACCCCTTGTTTAAATTAACAATGTCTAAGGGATGCTTCCTGTAGTTATTTGAAAACATATGTTCAGTTTCCTTAAAAACCTTTTATCAAACTTCCTATTATAAATACTTTTTTTAAAGTTAGTTGTATTTGGGGGAGGCGTGTTTTTTTTTTTTTTGTGCCATGTGAGCTATAATTCTACTAGTAACTAGAATAAGGGAAAGCATGCATTGTGTTTCCTGGTTCCTCTCTCCTTCTGCTCTCTTTGATCGGCATATGACACTTTTAATCAGTTGAAAACATCCTTTTTAAAATACTTATTTTCCTACTTATAGGGCCTAGAATATGCATTTGCTTTAGCATATTTTTCAGATCCTGAACAAGCCTTTCTACAACCCTGTTATTTATATACAGTATGCCCCTGCTTTCTCCAAGGTACCCCCAGTCCTGTCGCAGGTAATGCATTTCACTTCAGAATGAAAAAGTTAAACCCCTGACAGTGTAGGAGTTATCATTATATCATCGGGAGAATCAGAAGTCAGCCCCTGCTGGAAGGAGGACGGTGAATGCTTAGTCATCAGGAGATGTCAGTGTATAATGGATGATTAGCTGCAGCCCTTCCCTACAGACAGGTGAAGCTGCAGAGAGCAGAACGCTCTCAGCTCTTCTAGGCTACCAGCCTCGGCCTCTCACTGCACTGACATGTTGATTTATAGATGAGCATCTCTTCCCTAATGGGAGCTGCCACCTCGGGTCACTGGAGCCCCCTGCTGAAGAGACCCCGTCACTGACGGTACTGGGAATGAGTAATGCTTTAAGCTTCTCACTGAGGATTTAGTACTTCTCGTGATCCCTGGAAGTAATCATGTAATTAAAGAACAGAACTTGGAAAGTTCTTACAATGCAGACTTTTAATGTGAATGGTTCATTTACTAGTTTAATCTATATATATTAATACACTGCACTTTTTTCCTATAACGATGGGAAGGGTACATGTGTGTTTATGCTATAGCTATATCCTGTAAACTAGCTCATCTGCAGGGTGGTTCAGGGTGGTATGTATTGCACCATACTGTAAAACCATATAGACAGATAACTGGAAAGGGCATGAAAGGCTTCTGTTATATTATTATTATTAGTAGTAGTAGTATTATGTTATTTATATAGCGCCAACAAATTCCACAGTGCTTTACAGTGGGTGGACGAACAAACATGTAGTTGTAACCAGACAAGTTGGACACACAGAAACAAAGGGGTTGAGGGCTCTTCTCAATGAGCTTACATGCTAGAGGGAGTGGGGTAAAGTGACACAAAAGGTAAGGATAGTATTAGACTAATGACAGTTGCAAGAGAGTAATCAGTCGGGAGCTATTAACAGTTTAATTGCTACGCTTTTATCAAGAAGTGGGTTTTTAATTTTTTGAAGGAGTGGAGACTGGGTGAGCATCTAAAGGAGGATGGAAGTGAGTTCCACAGGAACGATGCTGCCCTGGAGAAGTCTTGAAGGCGAGCATCAGAGGTGGGAGTACGTACAGAAGATAGATGCAAGTCTTCAGCAGAGCGTAAGGGCCTAGACAGGACATATTAGGGAGGATAGATAGATGGGAGCAGCATTATGTAGAGATTTGAAAGCAAGAACCAGAATTTTAAATTGAGCCCTATAACTTATAGGAAGCCTATGTAGGGACTGACAGGGTGAGGTGTGTGCGGACAGGAAGATCAGCCTCGTTGCTGCGTTCATTATAGACTGTAACGGTGCAAGTTAGGAGCACGTAGGACCACGGAGAAGCCGATTACAGTAGTTAAGGCGAGAAAGGACAGTGGAATGGACCAGCACCTTAGTCGCATCTGGCGTTAAGTAGGGTTGGATGCGCGCAATATTTTTGAGATGGAAGTGGCAGGATTTGGCGATAGACTGAACATGAGACATGAAGGAGAGTTCGGATTTAAAGAGAGCACCTAGGCAGCGAGCATGCGTGGTGGAGCTGATGGTAGCACCGTTGGAGAGAGACAGACACAGGAATAGCAACACTAGAGGGAGGAAAGACCAGAATTTCAGTTTTGGTCAAGTTGAGTTTAAGGAAGTGGGCAGCCATCCTGTTAGAAATAGCAGAGAGGCAGTCAGAGATACTAGTCAAGAGGGACGAGGAGAGATCAGGAGAGGACTGATAGATTTGCGTGTCATCTGCATAGAAATGATATTTGAAGCCAAAGGAGCTAATGAGTTTACCAAGGGAGGCAGTGTAGATGAAGAACAGTAGTGGAGCAAGGACTGAACCTTGGGGGACACCAACAGAGAGGAGTTGGGGGAGAAGAAGCAGAGCCAGAGAAAGAAACACTGAAAGAGCGCTGGGAGAGGTAGGAGGTGCACCATGAGAGAGCAATACCTTGTAGACCGATATTGCGGAGGATGAGAAGAAGCTGTTGATGATCAACAGGGTCAAAAGCTGCAGATAGGTCAAGGAGAATTAGGATAGAGTAGTGACCACGAGATTTTGCAGCGAGTAGATCATTGGATACTTTGGTCAGTGCCGTTTCTACACATTGCTTAGCGTGGAAACCAGACTGAAGCAGGTCTAGCAGAGAATTGGACACGAGGAAGTTTGTCAATCTTGCATACACAACTCTTTCAAGGATCTTGGATTCAAAAGGCAGTATTGACATAGGACGGTAATTGGACGGGATGTTAGGGTAAAAGTTGGGCTTCTTTAGATTTGAAGTTACAGTTGCATGTTTGAAGGGCGATGGAAATATGCCAGAGAGCGCGCGAGAGATTGAGAATTTTAGTGAGAGATAGAGAAAGAGAAGAAGACAGAGTACGGATGAGATGTGAGGGAATTGGATTTAGGGAGCAGGTGGTGAGCCGGGTGGACTGGAGCAGAGCAAAAACATCTTCGGGTGCGAATGAACAAAGAACAGTAGAGGGAGTGAGGTATGGGGAAGTATTGTAAGGGGAAGAAGAAAGATGAGATCTCTTCCCTGATTGTAGAGATCTTGTCAGTGAAGTGAGTTGCAAAGTCTGAGGCGGTCAAGTTAGTAGATGGAGAAGGAACAATAGGGCGAAGAAGAGAGTTAAATGTGTGAAATAGACGTTTTGTGTTCCCGGGAGAGTGTGGTTATAAGGGTATTGAAGTAATTTACTTTCGCAGAGGAAAGAGCCAAGCTGTATGAGCACAGCATATATTTGTAGTGGAGAAAGTCAGATGCACAGTGAGGCTTTCTCCAACAACGTTCAGCAGTTCTGGAGCATTTTTGAAGATATTGAGTCAGCTTGGTGTGCCAAGGTTGTTGTTGTGGACGCTTGCTACATTTAAATGTAGGAGGTGACATCATGTCTAGTTTAGAGGAGAGGGTGGAATTGTAGAAGGAGGTTGCAGAGCTAGGACATGTGAGGTTTGAGATAGGTAAAAGGAGAGTTTGGAGATTAGTGGAGAAATGCTCTAGGTCAAGACATTGGAGGTTTCTGTAAGATGTTCAGACAGTGGTGTCAATTGGGTCTTAGGAATGCCGATGTCAAAAGTCAGCAGATGGTGGTCAGATAGAGGAAAAGGAATATTGGAGAAATTAGAGGCGGTACAGAGATTGGTGAAGGCGAGATCAAGAGTGTTTCCTGCTGTATGGGTTGCTAAATTGGACCATTGCGTAACGCAAAAGGAGGAGGTTACAGAGTGCAGACGAGAGTCATCAGTGCAGTTGGGGTTGTTGATTGGTATATTGAAATCCCCAAGTATAAGAGAAGGAATGCTAGATGAGAGGACGTGGGGAACCAAGGAAGAAAAGTGCTCAATAAGTAGCCTAGGATGACCAGCGGGATGGTAGATGGTAGCAATTCTTAAAGAAAACTATTTTCTTAAAGAAAAGTTATATAAAAAACTAACATATTAACTAAAGAACACGGCACGTGTATATGAAATCAATTCCATTGTGCCATGCAGAAGGTTTCAATAGGTATGGAGAAATGCTCTATAAGCAGTTGATGTAAAATCATGAAGTATGCATTCACCGGTGGCTAGTGTATTTAGTTTTGATGGACCATTGCTCATAAAGGTAGAGTAGAGAGTGGGACTACCTCAGTTCTCCAAGATGATATTAAAGGTTTATTGAGACTTAATTTCCTTAACTGCTTCATCATCTTAAGTAAGTTCTGAGTTTTTGTGTAGGTTAACATTGCTAAGCTTTGTCTGGCTAACACAAAACAAAAGAGGACCTATAGGAATGCGTTTTAGCCTGATTTTTTTGTTCTGCATCCAGAGGCCTACAAACATTAGCCCTTAGCCCACCTGACTTGATTAGCCAATTAATCCTCCGTTTTCCACCCTCTTCTTGGTCTTTCACTTTTTGTTACATTGAGATATTTCATGGTGGGCACACTATCAGGCCCACATATACCTGTCAGATTGCAGACTTTCTAATACAGCTCAATGAGCAGTCTTTGCAAGGCAGGTGCTCAGAGCTATTGCCTGCCTCTCGAGTTTAGCTCCTCTGAACTAATCAAAACAGGAAGTAACAGGACGGGTTGTCTGATTGTCAGCCAGGGGGGTATAACAAACTCAATTTACAAAAGTGCCACTTTCTTTTAAAATCTATCCTTTTTGTAAAATGGAAAAACAGGACACACATCAAGCGCTTTAGCAAACTGAAGTCTTTTAGGGGTCTGGAGTGTTCCTTTGAAATGATTGGTGCGAATGTTTCACAAAGTCTGATAAATTATTCTAAAGCATTTTTGCATAGGCTACCAATTTAAAAACAAAAAAAGCAAAAATGTTGAAATTTTTTGTTGCTGTCATCATCACTTTAAATGGACACTATAGTCACCCAGACCACTTCAACTCAATGAAGTGGTCTGGGTGCCAGGTCCCTCAAGTTTTAACCCTTCAGATGTAAACATAGCAGTTTCAATGGAACTGCTATGTTTACATTGCAGGGTTAATCCAGCCTCTAGTGGCTGTCTTCCTGACAGCCGCTAGAGGCAATTCAATTTTCTTATCCAGCGTGCAGAGCGTCCATAGAAAAGCATTGAGAAATGCTTTCCTATTGACTGTTTGAATGCGCCACTTGGGAGCTGACGTCGGTCGGGGAGGAGAGGTCACCAGCGCCGATGGAGCTCGGCGCTGGATTAAAGTAAGTAACTGAAGGGGTTTTAACCCCTTCACTGCCGAGGGAGGGGGCCCTGAGGGTGGTGGCACCCTTAAGGCACTATAGTGTCAGAAATACAGGTTTGTTTTCCTGATACTATAGTGATCCTTCAACTAATCACATTAATTACTCTTTCTTCATAGCAAAAGAGTCACAGACTACAGGAGAAACAACATAGTATGGAAACTGTAATCACTGTCTAATGTATTTTGTGCTATCGGCACTTCTTCCAAGACTCAGAATTGTCCACTAATATTCGTGCTAATTTTGAGATGAGATTAAGTGTACATTGTCGGCTTAAAAGATGCCATTACTTAAAGCAACTATTGGGCCTACTTATTAAGCTGCTAATATGTAATAGTTATCTTTAACTAGTGCGTAGTGGTTAGTTATTTTACCTGCTGAGCAGATATGCACAATCAGGCCGGTCTATGCAGGGCCGGCACTATCTGAGCACCGGCCCCGCTGTGTTCCATGGAGGGCCGGTGGGGAGATCAAAGATCTCCCTCACCGGCCCACATGCGCTCAAACGCGGCCGCCGGCGGGGAGAGAAGGGGGTTTCTCTTGCGAGATCCGGACCATTGCTATGGCCTAGAGATCCACCAGGGATGGCTGGCAGGAGCACGACCCCCCCCCCCTCTTCCAGGCTACAGGTAAGAATAGGGGTGGGGGATATAATGTATTTATTATTATTTGTATTTATTATTATGTATTTATTATTATGTATTTATTATTATTATTTTTTAGTAAAACACCTACCTGCCTCCCCCCTATACAAAATCCTTGCAAACACACACATCACCCTCACCCAGCACCCTAACACATACACAGCACCCTAACACACACACACAGCACCCTAACACCAGCACCCTAACATTGACACAGCACCCTAACACCAGCACCCTAACACCAGCACCCTAACACCAGCACCCTAACATTGACACAGCACCCTAACACCAGCACCCTAACATTGACACAGCACTCTAACACCAGCACTCTAACATTGACACAGCACCCTAACACACACACAGCACACTAACACCAGCACCCTAACACACACACAGCACCCTAACACTCACACAGCACCCTAACACCAGCACCCTAACATTGACAGAGCACCCTAACACCAGCAACCTAACACACACACAGCACCCTAACACTCACACAGCACCCTAACACCAGCACCCTAACACCAGCACCCTAACATTGACACATCACTCTAACACACAGCACCCTAGCACTCACACAGCACCCTAGCACTCACACAGCACCCTTACATACACACAGCACCCTAACACTCACACAGCACCCTAACACCAGCACCCTAACATTGACACATCACCCTAACACAAGCACCCTAACATTGACACATCACCCTAACACACACACAGCACCCTAACACACACACAGTACCCTAACACATACAGCAACCTAGCACACACACACATCACCCCAACACATACACAGCACCCCAACACATACACAGCAACCCAACACACACACAGCACCCCAACACACACACAGCACCCCAACACACATCACCCTCACACACACATCACCCTCACTCACACAGCACCCTCAAAAACACAGAACCCTCGCACAGTGCCCTAACACACAGCGCCCTCACACACAGCACCCTCACACACACATACTGCACCCCCACACACACATACTGCACCCCCACACACACACAGCACCCTCCCACACACTATACTCCTCACAAATGCACACTACACCCCTCACACACACAGCACCCCCCAAACACACTGCACCACTCACACACTCACTAGATCTCCTATACGCACTCCTGAGTCCTTCAAACACACACTAGATCCCCTACACACAGACGCTGCACCACTTACACACAGACGCTGCACCACTTACACACACTCTACATTTCTGACATACACACTCAGGATCCCCTATGAACACACTAGATACCCTTTAAGCAAACACATAGTGTCTCCATAAATGGGATACAGTGAGTATTCCAATTATGGAAACCCCTGAGACAAGTTTCAAGCAAACACAATGCAAGCATGTTATTAAATTTGCTTGCGCTGTGCAGATCAAATACAGGGCCCTTTTCTCATGGCCTGGAAGAGCATTGAACCAACATGCTCACTTTGAGATGGGGCGTGCTTGTCATTGGGGATGACAAAACACACCCTATCTGGCCCCGCCCCCTTTTCAGTGGGCCGCTGTAATTAAAAATGCCCGGGCCGAATTTTTTCCCCAGTCCGGCCTTGTGCACAATCACATAACCTTTCTTTTTAACATCAGTGCAGTTTGACAGTGTGATACAGAGATCTGTGTCCAAATGATGGCTAAGCAGACAACCTGACATGTTTTGTTCTATTACAGGACCTATGCCAGATGATCTGTTTAGCTCTCAGCTAGACTTTCTTTCACTGTCCTATTACAAACAAATATATATTTTAATGAATACAAGAAAAAAAAAATTATATTTCAGGTATACTACTTGCTTTTCCCACAGAAATTTCACATTTGCAGTGATGTTACTACCGCAAAGGATTCACGGTGCGCATATGCAAATTAGTTTAACAAAGAATTGTCTTATTCTATTTTAAATATGGATTCCTTTGAGTCTGTGTTTGCTGTATGCAACAGCTTTTTAAACACAACGTAGGAACTTATTGTTAATTCATTGTTATTGTGAGATTTCTGTGGGAAAAGCAAGTCTAATGGCTTGACTAGTGTGCAGATTTTTGTTTAACATTGTATTAAATATCCATAGTTGTTTTTTTTTTAGTTAGAATATTTGTTTCTAAGAAAAGAAAATAGCTTTTATTGCCATTCTATTGTTACCCTTGACTGAGACACTTACGCCAGGGCTGGATTAACATAGGGGCTGAAGGAGCTGCAGCTCCAGGCCCATGCCCATGGAATAGGCCCATTGATTTTTTTTTTTTTAAATCACACACTACTCTTAGGGTTGCCACCTGACCAGTATTTTTGAGGCTACCTGTCCGTGCGGGTATTGCAGTAATACCGGCAATACAAATGCAGTTATTTTTCACTGTATAAATAGAGATTACTCTGCAATACCAGCACCGGCCAGTAGAGGTCACTGTGTGGAGAGAGGAAAGGATAAAAAAGTTACAGCATATCCCTGCCTCTCTCTAGTCACTGATCCGCAGGGTAGCAGCTATACAGCAGAGAGAGTCCAGATAACAGTTCCCAGCCTGCCGAGACAGCCTACAGTTTTGGTAAGTGATGGATGGGGGGGGAGACCTGGGGACACTGGGAGACCTGGGGACACTGGGAGACCTGGGGACACTGGGAGGACCTGGGGACACTGGGAGACCTGGGGACACTGGGAGACCTGGGGAAACAGAGAGACATGGGAACACTGGGAAACTTGGGGACGCTGGGAGACACTGACACATTGGGAAACTGAGACACTAGGGACACAGTGTCCCCATGTCTTCCAGTGTCTCCTAGTCTCTGTGTCCCCATGTCTCCCAGTCAGTGTCCCTAGTGTCTGTGTCCCCATGACTCCCTGTGTCCCTTAGTCTCTGTGCCACCAAGTTTCACAGTGTCCCCTAGTGTCTGTGTCCCCATGTCTCGGTGTCTCCCAGTGTCCCCTAGTCTCCCAGTGTCTGTGTCCCCATGTCTCTCCATGTCCTTTGTCCCTGTGTCTCTGTGTGTGTGTCCACAAGTGCCCCCATATCTCCCACTGTCTCCAAGTATCTCCATGTCTCCCAGTGTCCCCTAGTCTCCCAGTGTCTGTGTCCTCATGTCTGTGTCCCCATGTATTTCAGTGCCCTCATGTCTCTGTGTCTCTATTGTTGCAATGTCCCCATGTCTACACATGTCCCCTAGTGTTTGTGTTCCCATGCCTCACAGTGTCCCCATGTCTCTGTGTCCCCTAGTATTCTAGCGACATGGGGACACAGATACTAGGGAACATTGGGAGACATGGAGACCCAGACACTAGGTGACACTGAGGCACTCCGGGACACTTGGAGACTAGGGGACACTGAGACACTAGGGTACATTGGGGCAACATTAAAAAAGGACAGTGTTGAATCCATTTTAACAAGAGTGTTGATTTCTAGTTCAAAGTCCAAAAGCCAGGACAGGCAGCCACAGTGCCCTCCACTTATAATATCACCCCTGGTAAATGAGCAAAGAAGCCTGTGAAAATTTGACTTTTCTGTTTAACCTTTTGATCTTTTGTTCATGTCATCATGGATATCAAACAATTGCAAATACAGCACAGGTTTATCCAAAAAAAGAAAATCTTTGACAAGTATATGTGTGGCACAATCAGGCCCGGACTGGCCATCGGGCACACCGGGCAAATGCCCGGTGGGCCGCGGTGGCTATGGGCCGAGGCCGGCAGGGGAGGTCTCAGGATCTCCCCTGCCGGTCTATACAGGGCCGGCGCTATCCGAGCGCCGGCCCCGCTGTGTTCCATGGAGGGCCGGTGGGGGAGATCAAAGCTCTCCCTCACCGGCCCATTTAAACAGACCTGCGGCTGGGGAGGGAGGGAGAGGACCCGGCGGAGCTCTATCTTGTAGCTCCGCCCGGTTCCTCTCACGAGATCCGGCGCATTGCCATGGCAACGCGCCGATCTCGCGAGAGTGAACTCTAGCCCTCAGGCTAGAGTTCACTCACCACTGGACCACCAGGGATGATGTCACCGTGCCAGTCCCCCTCCTCCCAGCTACCACGTGCCTGTCCCCCCCTCCCAGGCTAAAGGTAAGAGGGAGGGGGGGATTTAATGCCTACTTAGGTTTTTTTTATTTCTTTATTTACCCCCCCCCTTAGTTTTTTATTTACCCCCCCAACACACATTTATACACAGCACTCTCACACACATCATACACAGCACTCTCACACACATCATACACAGCACTCTCATACACAGCACTCTCACACTCATCACACTCTGCACTCACACACACCACTCTCACACTCATCACACTCTGCACTCTCACACACAGCACTCTCACACTCATCATACTCTGCACTCTCACACACAGCACTCTCACACTCATCACACTCTGCACTCTCACACACAGCACTCTCACACTCATCACACTCTGCACTCTTACACACATCATACACAGCACTCTTACACTCATCACACTCTGCACTCTCACACATCATACACAGCACTCTCATACACAGCACTCTCACACTCTGCACTCTCACACACATCATACACAGCACTCTCATACACAGCACTCTCACACTCTGCACTCTCACACACATCATACACAGCACTCTCATACACAGCACTCTCACACTCATCACACTCTGCACTCTCACACACATCATACACAGCACTCTCACACACATCACACTCTGCACTCTCACACACATCATACACAGCACTCTCACACACATCATACATAGCACTCTCACACATCACACAGCACTCTCACAACAAACACAGCACTCTCACACACAACACACACAGCACTCTCACACAGCACTCACACACACACAGCACTACACACACAGCACTCTCACACATCACTCTCAAACACATAACACTCAGCACTCACACTCAGCACTCACAACACTCTCACGCACATCATACACAGCACCCACACACACAGCACCCTCACACAAATCAATCACATACAGCACCCTCACACACACAGCACCCACACCTCACACACAGGATCCATCACACACACATACTGCACCCCTCACATACACACACAACCCCCTGATACACTGCATCACACACATACACAATACTTCCAAATATATTTATATAAAATATATATATACACATATAAATATACACACAGCACCCCTCACACACACACACACACAGCACCCCTAAACACATTTTATTCCAGACACACACTAGATCCTCTACCCAACTCTGGATCATCTACACACATACACACACTAGATCCCTATATACACTCTGAATCCATTATATACGCACGCTCACTAGATCTCCTATACATAGTCTGGGTCCTTCAAACACACACACACTCTGGATCCCCTATACGCACACTAGATTCCTTGTAAGCAAACACATACTACATTCCCTGAACACACACTCTCTACAAACACTACATCACCTACACACACACACACACACACACACACACACACACTATAGCCTGTATACACACACTAGCTACATCCCCTAAACACACATTCTCTAAAGCCCCTAGCCACATATGCATTACATTACACCACAAACACAACACGACTAAAACCGACCTTATTACACAATACCACACCACGACCAGCTCACTCTGCACACACGCAATACCCCAAGCAGGACTCCAAACACATGCACAATACTCTTTCCTTGCCCTTTTGTCTCCTGAGACAAGTTGCATGGAAACACAGTGCAAGCATGTTATTAGATTTGCTTGCACTGTGCAGAACAAATACAGGGCTTTTTTCTCATGCTAGAGCTCTTCAGCAGAGCTCTGTGCATGGTCTGCCCTGGAAGAGCATTGAACCAACATGCTCACTTTGAGAGGGGGCGTGTTTGTCATTGGGGATGACAAAACACACCCTCTCTGCTCTGCCCCCTTCTTAGTGATAAAAAAATGCCCGGGCTGAATTTTTTTCCCAGTCCGGCCCTGGGCACAATTATTGGCATCTGTTTAGTCCAATACTTTATGCTACCTCCCTTTGCCAACATAATAGCTATGAGTCTTCTTCTATAATGCCTGATGAGGTGGTAGAATACATGGCAAGGGAGCGAAGACCATTCAGAATCCTTTAAATCCAGATACTTCAAATTTTGAGGTCGACACTGGTGGACTCTCTTTTTAAGTTCACCCCACATGTTTTCTATGGGATTCAAATCAGGGGGCTGGAATGGCCATGAACAGGACCTTACATTTGTGGTTAGTAAACAATGTTTGGTTGATTTTGATGTATATTTTGGATCATTGTCCTGCTGGAAGAGCCAACCAAGGCCAATTTTAAGCTTCCTGACAGAGGCAGTCAGGTGTTAATTTAATATCTGTTGATATTTTATTGAGTCCATGAGGCCATGTATCCTAACAAAATGCCCTGCCACAAAACATTATAGAGCCACAACCATATTTAACCAAGGGCATAAGGTACTTTTCCATATGGCTTCCTCTCTGTGTGTGCTAATCTGGTGTTTATTGCCAAAAAGCTTTATTTTGGTTTCATCTGACCATAGTACCCAATCCCATTTGAAGTTACGTTAGTGTCTGGCAAACTGAAGATGCTTGAGTTTGTTTTTAGATGAGAGTAGAGGCTTTTTTCTTGAAACTCTTACAAACAACTTGAATTGTTCTGACCTCAAGACGCAAGTAACTACTGCACTTCTTTAACTGTGATCTTTGGAGACCAAGTTCACTCAAACCATCCTCTTCACAACCCAGGCTGTAACATTGCAGCCAATCCAGTCATGTGATCTCTGTGAAACCATGATCACATGACTCAGATTGGCTGGAGGGGAACTGCTCAATTTGTCAGGCAGGACCTAGATATGTAATTATAATAATCACATAAATATTACCATAGAAATATACTTACAATTTTCTAGGGCAATAAACCCTTGTTGTGTCTGCAAATGAGAGCAGAGTATTTTTGAACAAAAGATCAAAAGGTTCAACAATAAAGTACATTTTTCATAGTCTAATGTTCTCACATTTACCAAGAGTGCTAATATTAGTATAGGGCACTCTATAATGCAGATAAACTTGACACAAATGGATCTTCAACCAGTGCAATATTTAAGATCACCAAGCAAGGACCTCCAAACTGTTTATACAGATAATTTGCAACTACACCTGTATAGAAGGAAAACATGCAGATGGAGATAAGCACAAAGTTCTAAGTATTGAGTTTATCAACATAAAAACTCTAGAACCAGCTGGTTTCCATTACTCTTAAAACGGTCTATGAGTACAAAAGGTTTTTTTTTGTGTTGTATGTAATGTTTGTTTTTTTAAATGTGTTTACCAAATAAATTGGTTAATGTCTACAAGGCTGCATGCAGTTGTATAGATCAAAAATTTTTAGGATATAGTTATTTTTTTGTAATTTTATTTTAACCTGCTTATGTAACTGCAGCTCCTTTTGAAAAACCCAATCATTTAGTACAGGGCTTCCCAAACCTTTATGGGCCGAGACCCACTTTTCAAAACTGTAATTTTTGGAGACCCACTTGCTTTAAATGCATATTTTAAAACACCATGGCAATCAGCTTTAGAGGCATACAATTGGCACACCGTAGCAATCCACTTTAGATGCACACAATTGGCACACCTTGACCATTACTTTTAGAGGCATGAAAATTGGCACACCATGGCAAACAGCTTTAGATGCATACAATTGGCATACCATGGCAATCAGCTTTAGAGGCATACAATTGGCACACCGTGGCAATCAGCTTTACAGGCATACTTTTGGAACATTATGGCAGCTTTAGATGCATAAAATTGGCACACTATAGCAATCCGCTGTAGATGCATACAACTGGCACACCGTGGCAATCAGTTTTAGAGGCATAAAATTGGCACACCATGGCAATCCGCTTTAGATGCATACAATTGGCATACCATGGCAATCAGCTTTAGATGCATAAAATTGGTACATCATGGCAATCCGTTTTAGATGTATAAACTTGGCACATCATGGCAACTTTAGGTGCATAAAATTGGCACACCATGGCAATCGGTTTTAGAGGCTTACACTTGGCACACCATGGCAAAAAGCTTTAGAAGCATAAAATCAGAACATCATGGCAATCCATTTTAGAGGCATAAAATTGGAACATCATGTCAGCTTTAAATACATAAATTTGGCACACCATGGCAATCAGCTTTAGATGCATAAACTTGGCATATCATGGCAATCACTTTTAGATGCATAAACTTGGCAATCAGCTTCAGTGGCATACAATTGGCACACCATGGCAAACAGTCAGATGCATAAAATGGGCACACCATGGCAATCAGTTTTAAAAGCATAAAATTGGCACTCCATGGCAATCAGCTTTAGATGCATAAAAATGGCATAACATGGCAGTTTTAGAGGCATCATTGTGGGATATCATGGCAGTTTTAGAGGCAGAAACTTTGCACATCACGGCAATCAGTTTTAGAGACATACAACTGCTTACTCACAGAATCAGAAGTGCTGTTGTCCTTCTCTTTCAGGGAGTGAAGCAGTTACAGTGGGGGGGGCAGGGAGTGAAGGGGTTACATTGTGGGGAGGAGGGCAGGAAGTGAAGGGGTTACAGTGTGGGGAGGGGGACAGGGAGTGCAGGGGTTACAGTGGGAGACGGGGGCAGGTAGAGAGGATTACAGGGGGGAGGGGGGAGTAAAGGGGTTACATTGAGGGGGGCAGGGAGAGTAGGGGTTACAGTGGGGGGCAGGGAGTAGAGGGGGGTTACAGTGGGGGAGGGGCAGGGAGTGAAGGGGTTACATTGTGGGGACAGGGGTGAAGGGGTTACAGTGGGGGAGGGGCAGGGAGAGAAGGGGTTACAGTGGGGGGGTAGGGAGTGAAGGAGTTACAGGGGGGCAGGGAGTGAAGGGGTTACATGGGGGGCAGGGTATGTGTCCTACCTATAATAAATTCCCTGGTGGTCCAGTGTCTCCCTAGTGGTCCGGTGGGTCTCCGGTCTGAGCTCCGCCGTGTGCAAAGCTGCAGACCGTGTAATAAAAGTCTTGCGAGCTCCCACAGTGTTGCCATGGTAACACTCTGGGTGCTCGCGAGACTTCTATCACATGGTCTGCAGCTCTGCACCCGGCAGAGCTGCAGACCGGAGCTGCTGGGTAGACTGATTGGAGGGAGCCCGCCGGCATACAGGGCAAGCCGCCGGGCTCCCTCCTAGTGTCAGTCTGCTTGCCTGACTCCCTGGCGGCCCTGGATGTGTGGGTCAGTGCGACCCACTGGGAATCGCCCTGTGACCCACCTGCGGGTCACGACCCACACTTTGGGAACCGCTGCTTTAGTATATTCTTTACCCTAATCATAAGCAGACCCCATAGCTTTCTTTTTTTAAATGCTCCACGTTTCTAATTACTGATTAGTGTTTGCAGCATACCATAGAGAATGTACAATTACATTTCTAATACACTGCACTTGATTTTTTTTTTTTTTTTAAATAGAATATGAGTGTTTTTATAATCTCTTGTGTGCTTTCAATTATAGAGCACAGTAATTGTGGAGAAGAGCATGCAAGACTTGATGAATCTGATGCGGGACCTTAGTGCATACTCAGACCAGTTCCTAAATATGGTATGCGTGAAACTTCAGGAGTACAAGGACACTTGCAATGTAGCATTCAGGTATGTAATTCTTCTCTGTCATTCTCATGTTATTAAACAGAGCAGGGTATTTTCATCACCACCTGGGTAATCTAAAAGTAGCTTTCAAGTTATATGAAGTGCTGAATGGTGGATGCATGTGTGCAAAATAAAGTTGTTTCATCCCAAGTGAATATATCATGCACAGGTTATGAAGCAACTGAGAATGAATTGCACTGTGAGTTCACTAAGTGTTAGCCCCTGTTGTGGCAGTTTTTAGGACAGCTACATTACCTTGATAAGTACTCTCAAGGTGTAGGTGCTTTTTGTCCCTCATTTCATTGCCATTCTGGTTCAGCTGCCCTTATCAGGTTATACAGTTGTACTCACAATTATGCAACTGTTAAAAATCAGATTTATTGTCAAAAGTTAAAGACCGTTTGCAATTAACAAATCAATCAATAGCAATCAACAAATCAATCAATAGTAATTAAAATGGCTCAACACAATAAATGTTTCAAGCGGTTTCCCCAAAATTCAACTGAAAATGCAACTTATAATGACTTCTACAATCTCAAAAGGATTCAACCCCCTGAATAGAATCCATCACAACAGTACAAATATTCAAAACAGGTGTTGTCTCAAGCACGACTGATGCAACTAAGCAAGAGCTTAATTAGTTGCACCAGGTGTGCTTGAGCTGGAACACTTGAAATACCTGAACTGGCTAGAGGCTTAAGTGTCATGTTTGACTGCATGTTAGAAATATGGCTAAGTCAAAAGAATGGCCCACAAAGTTAAGAAAAGAGATCATCACCCTTCACAAACAAGGAACAGAATACAAAAAGATAGCAGGAGCATTAAATGTTCCTAGAGACACCATTGGTAGCATAGTTCATACTAAAAATAGGTTTCCATGTAAGAACTCCAAGACGTACACCACTACTGACCCAAAAGCACAAGAAAAGTTGGCTCCAATATGCTCAAAATCTTATAAATAAGCCACAGAAGTTTTGGGATTTTGTTCTGTGGAGGAATGAAACAAAACTGGACATTTTTGGTCCAATTGATCAGCGGTGTGTGTGAAGGAAGAAGATTGAAGCATATACAGTAAAGCATGGTGGTGGGTCGGTGATGCTCTGGGGATGTTCTGCATCCTCTGCCACTAGAGACCTGCAGCATGTGGAAGACAAGATACATTTATTAAAGTATCATGATTACCTAGGAGAAAACGTCATGCCGTCTGTGAGGAAGCTGAAGCTTGGGCGTCATTGGACCTTCTAAAAAGACAATTTGGTTGCAGAAGTAGTCTTGGCAAATTCTACCGTGGACATCAGTCACATGACTTGTATCCCATATAAAATCTCTGGTGGAATTTGAAGAAGGAGGTTGCAGCAAACCCAAGAATATTACTGAACTGGAGGCCATTGCTCATGAGCAATGGGCTAAGATTCCACAGGAATGCTGCCCGTGGCTATGCATCTTGATTGCAGTAGGTCATAACAGCAAAAGGTTGCTCTACTAGGTACTAAAGATGCTTACCATGAAGCGGTTGAATACTTTTGAGTCTGGAAAATTCATTACAAGTTGCATTTTCAGCTAAATTTGGTGAAACCAGTTGAAGCATTCGTTGTATTGAGCTATTGTAATAGCTTTTTTTTTTTTTTTTGTTTATTGCAGACATTTGAAAGTCTGTAAATTTTGAAAATAAACCTGATTTTTAATGGGGGTTGAATCATTTTGATTACAACTGTAGTATCCCTTTAAAAAAATGTTTCCCTCTATATACATGAATATCTTAAACAAGCATTTACTTGTAGGGAGCCACAACAACAAAAAAAAAGTTGCTTAAAATGTATTATTGGCATGTATAACGCGACAACATATTCCATACCACTGTACAATTTGGAAAAAGAAAGTACAATTTAAAGCGGCACTGTCATGCCGAACTTACCTTTCCTCAATCTCTTCCTCTTCTCCCCCTCTCTCAGGATCTGTTCTTCATTTCTTCCTGTCTTCTTTAGTTTTCTTTAAAATCATAAGACAAAGTAGGGACTCTTTGCCTTATGGAGGATTCCTCCGCTTGACCAGCTCTGACCAGCGGAGGAGCAAAGTGTGCTTCATTTCAGCTGGTCAGAGCAATTTTCCCATGATCCCTAGCTTTCCTCAGTGTTCCCACAATGCTTCCTGTCATTTTACATGAAACTGCCGAATTGCGTTCTAACTGAATGACAACAGTATGTTCGTTTCTTTTAGAACGCAATTCGGCATTTTATTCGGATCGGAATTTCATTCGAATGAATGAAACTCTGATCCTATTCATTGCTGTGGCTGCATTTTGCAGCCGCTTAGTAGATAACTCCCTAATTCCCACGGTATCAGGGAGCTATCTACAAAAAGGCTGAAAGACCTAAATTGGTCTAACAGCCAACTTTACTAATACTAAGTAAAGATTACTTAGTATTAGTAAATAATATGCCCCTACTCGCTATATCACGAGTAGGGGCATGTGTAGTAAGCAGTGAGCAGCTTATAGCTGCTCACTGTA
>OW240914.1:149721303-150042384 GCA_933207985.1 Pelobates cultripes | reverse complement strand
CAGGGTGGGGGAGGGGGGGAGGACAATAGGTCCGCCCCCCCTTATTGTAATTTATGTCTTTTTTTTTCAACAGTGAGCAGCCACAGGCTGCTCACTGTTTAGTAGACATGCCCCTACTCGCGGTATAGTGAGTAGGGGCATTTGGGAGATTTAAATCTCTCTTGTGCTATTATGGGGGTCATATTGACCCCCATAGAGTGAGAGGGGGTACTGGGGGGCTTATGAAGTGGTGGGGAGCACTGCTCCCTGCCACTTCTATAGTTACATATTACAAGGAGGGAGCTGCACGCCGGTAGCTCCCTCCTTGTAATAAACTGCACGAACAAACATACACTGATACTCAGATACACTGATACATTGTGTTTGTTTGTTCGGCTGATCTTTCTATTCACTCATTCGTCTGTCTGATGAATGAATGAATAGATGAAATTCCCGTTCGCATGTCCAGGTGTTTCACTGGGCATGTGCGGGAATCTCAGTGTCTGCCTAGTGTGGGCTGATGACGTGTCCCACAGGGACTTCACCTACCCACACAAAGATGGCGGCGCCCTGAATCAAGATCGGGGCAGAAAATAAGGATTAAAAAATAGGTAATGTGGGGGGCTTTGGGGCATTTGGGGGTGACTAGTGGGTCTATTGGATGTAGTGGAGGCGGGAGGGGGGTTAAAAAAAAAACGGGTTTCGGCATGACAGTGCCGCTTTAAACAGGTCAATACAACAGGTAAAGAGAGAACTGCCTGTGAGCCTCCTTCCCAAATGTTTTCCTTTTAGTTTGTTGTTTTAAATCTTTTGCCATTGTAAGTCCTCAGGCCTTTATCCGCCTCTTTCCCTTTTTTCTTGTTTTTCTGTACCTTATGTTTTCCTTCTCCACCTCTCATGCCTAGCGACTTCCCACCCCTTTTTCGAGCTAGAAAACCTCCCAGTCTTTATTTTTCTTTTATCCGTGTAGACATGGTTATTAAGAAAACATTCTAAGCACAAAATTAACTTTAGGTTAATGAAGCACCTTTTGGTGAATTGATCACTGTTCAATTCTCTGCCATTTAGGAGTCAAATTACTTGACTCACACAGCCTACAAGAAAAAAAAGATTGATTTTTTTTAAATCAGATCTTACAGCACAGTGTGTTTACTTACTTAATTTACTAGACATCAGATCATATATTGCTTAAACACATTTACTAGAAATGATCTCTCACTTTGTAAATTTAACTTTAAGCGCACACAGTAGGCTGCTGCAGGCACACCACTTCCTCTCCATAAAAATCATAATTTAAAATTTTGCTGTAATTGCAATGTTTTTCTCATAATTCATTAGCATTTCTACATACTTTCTGAGGTGCACACTGTGTTGGATTTCTGGGGTTAAAACTATATTACTACCCTCATAAATCTTTTTACCTAGAATATTCTATTACTCTCTATATATATATTTAATTGTGAAGAAACTTGAAGTTTAAAAAAATCGATGCAGTCCTTATGGTGCCTTTTGGGAGCTTGAAATCTTAATTAGGGCAACATGCTGAAAAGAAGCAAGGGGAATAGCAATTACACACATGCGACCACAGACCAATAATTTTTGGTGCTAAAAGACCACAGTAGTTATTATAGAAAGGCATTTTCATCTGTAATACCCTCTAATTCTCTAAAGGATTGGAATGAAATTACATGTTAGCTGTGTTTAGTGCATTTGTGAATGTAAAATGAGAAATCAAATTATTGGTGATAGCTTTCATTATTGGATTAACAAACTACATTGAGAGCTGCAATGTTAATAGAAATCCAGAGTACAGGCTTTACCCAGGCTGACATGATAGTCAGTTCATGAACCATAATCCTCTCATGTGGAAAATGCAGTCATTCAATGCTGGCGCTTGCTTTGTCCTTCCAATGTTACATTAACACTCATTTGTTTATATGTCGATCAGGATATGCATGTATTTTATTTTTAAAGGTCCCCCGAACTCTGAGTGCATATTGAATATGTTAATGTGCAGTACATAATCCCCATTGGGTCACTATTATTTAGGCAGTGCTATGGCTTAGTGTTCCTTTTTTCTGTTTCTCAAAGCAAAACACAACCTTAATTTTTTCCGAAATCCACCCTCTAATATCTTCCGTGATTCAGAAGTATCCCATCTTCGTTTCCAGAAAACGATCCACTGATTTTATTTTTACACCCATGTGGTTTTTATGTATAGTTTTAAATGACTTTACCTGGAAAAGCATTTAGGATACAAATGTATTTCTCCTGACCTATGCAGACATTTGAGTGCATTACAGTTTATAGTGGTGGAACCTGCATTGTACTAAAAATAAATTTGAGCGGAAGGTGTTTTTTCTTTTTTCTTTATTTTCTCATCTGAAAGAAAAAACGGTGTCCATAACACACACTTACCAGGACTCCAAACAGCATAACAGCATAACTTTCAACGGCTGGGCGCATTGACATTTAGCTGATATGTTCTGTACCTGCATATATGTCTTTAAATGAGAAAGTATCACAGTTAAATAAGACTAAAGGGACACTCCGAACCTCTAAAGCACTTTAGCTTGCTGAAGTGCTTTACTTGTGATCAGTGCTTTTTAATTTATTGGTATTTCGGCAGAGGAGTGTCCTTTTAATCAATAAAATATGAATTAGGCACTGAAGAAGACTGTATATCAGTCGAAACGCTTTTGCAGTTATTCTAAGGACTTACTTGTGTGGCGGTAGTGTTTTTTGACACACTGCTTGTACCAGTCCATGTTGTTTATATTTTATTTATATTTTTCAAACTTTTTATCTCTGAATAAATATTTGGAAACAACTTACTGTGAGTGGTGAATATCCTAAGCCAGAATTGGCACCCTGAAGCTCCTTATATAGAGCCTGGGATAGCTCTACACTTGTGCGTGTCATCCATATTGTGTGTGTGCCAATATTTATTTATACAGATCGCACTTCCTCTTTATTGTTGTTATTTTATAGATCCTTTGACAAAACAGAATAACAACTTGTTAAAACATGGATACTCTGGAGAAGTATATTAGTTTAAAACCAACGTGTGGTGTATAAAATGTCCATATTTATTTTGCAAGATAGGAATTGTTTCTACCAAGAGTGTTAAATGAACACAACAAGTTTACAACACGAGTTAGAACGAGTTTCATTTGCAAACATTTTAAACTTTTTGCAAAATGCTAAATTGGGAGCAATACAAAAATGGGAGAAAGTAAAAAAATTGTGTTAAGAATCGGAAAATAAAGACTTACGTATTTCATTGTAATTCAGTGACCTGCAGTGCACCAGCCATTATGACAAAAAGGGTTGGACTATTTTAACAGAGTGAAGCTTAACCAGTAGTAGAATTGCAGTCCATTGACCATCTACGGGAAAACGCTATTCAATTAGAAAAGATAATCTTAGCTAATAGCATCTCTAGCCAATAAAGAACCATTGATTGGTCAAATTAAAGCACCAGCCATGTTTGGGTTGTACCAATGTGTTAAATTACATGTATTTTGAAATTTTGTACCCTATGCTTTTCTCCTGGTTATCATCTGGTGATACCTCTCTAGCTGTACTGATTTGAAGTGTTCATCACCTCTATACAGAGCTAAAAAAAAAATTGCACACAGATGGCTCTATCTTCTATGCATGGCTTTACGAATTAATTACCAGATAATAGCTTTTGGAAATAACAACCTAATTATTCTGGCTAAACTTCATTCCACAAGCATCTTATTTTTTTCGATTGGGTGGGTAGCATAGTTATATTGGATTTTCGCTATTAAAAGAAGCTGCAGTACCATATATTTCCCTGTGCTTTGTGCTTGCACCTCTTCTGCAGCAGCACAGTCTGTCAGAACCAAGAAGGATCTCTGCCACATTCTCTCCTCTTGGCCTCATTGACCCAAATAATGTTTGCATGTTCTACAGCAGGACTGACATTGTTGTTGGTGTTTGCCGCTTAATTGCTCTCTCCACCAAGTTGTGACATAAAACCCTGGCTGCTCTTGAAGTCTATTAACTGAGGTGTTTAATGATTACAAATGGCTTTTGGACAAACCTCTCAGGTCTTTTTTTTCTTTTTTTTTTTTTCTGCTAGCTCCTTATATCATGTCTTTTTCTCTGCAGTTTATGACCCTATGTGATTTGTGATGTCGTTACATTGAACAGAAGGAGGTTTTTATAAGACTGTAGCAGCAAATCTATTCCATCAGACTCACCTTCTCAGAATTACTTTCCACTCACTTTAAACAGCAGGAAACCCAGAGGGAGTCTGTATAAATTTGTGTTTGTGCGTTTAGCTCGGTAAATGTGACCCTTATGGATGCATAATAGTTGTACAGTAAAGATGTCAAGGCTTATAGAATAAGCATTACTATCAAAATGGGTGATTGCATATAAAAATAAAACTGTCCTTTTCTATGGCACTACATCTCTTGAGAAATTCAGACACCAATGTTGCATCCAAACTTAGATGTGCTTTTATATTCTAACTGTTAGTGGCTTTTTTTACTTACTAAATTCTCACAGTGCAGTAGACCAACATAAGAGAGTGGATGCTGCAGCAGATATGGGCACAATGCCTATGTAAGTGTGACTTAGAAGATACATATTTAAATTCTTCAAAAAATTTTTATGAGGTTCTTTGAATTAATAGAGTCCTTAATATGAGCCAGATATAACACAGAGAAGAATAGCATAGATGTTCCTAAATCTTAGTATTGCTTCTGAAAAAAGTGGTAATGTGAATTAAGTCCATGTAACCAGTGGTGGAACTACTGGGGTCGCAGCTGCAACTGCCCCCGGCACTCTAGGGGGCACGGATGCCGGCTATGTAATGCGGCCCCGGCCCGCACGGTATAACCGTCGCCGTCGGGGCCGCACTGAAGGAACCCAACCTGTTAGGGCCACCCGATGCTAGATATTTCCAGGAGCCCCGGTCAGCGCTGCTGCGCTTTAACAGTGCAACCTGGCACCCTGTGATGAGGTCAGACTGAACTGGGAGGAAGTGACAGCCCGGTCACTTCCTCCCAGCAATCTGAGAGAGCCGCGCAGGGGTGGAGGAAGGAGAGGAGGGAGTCAGACCCATCAGCCTGAGACACTGAACCCCAGGGAAAGTCACCCTCCTGCACCTAAAAGGTAGGAAACAGGAGTTTGTGTGTGTGTCTCTGTATGTATGTGTCTGTGTATATGTATGTGTGGGGGAGGGCATATGGGACCGGGTGTAGATGTATGGTGGGGGAGGGGGTAGATGTATGGGGGGGCCCCAGGACAAATTTCGCACCAGGACCCCGTTTTTTCTAGTTTCCCCTCTGCATGTAACCTCACTAGGTCCCCACTGTCAAAAAGGATTGTTCTAAATGGTAACTTAGCCTGCATCTATCAGTAAGCAAGACAGATATTGAACTTTTGTTTTCTTCTTTTTGTAAAGGGGTGTAAAAGAGTTAATTACATTGCTTGTAGAATCTAATATAAATAAGGTCACATTGAAGAGTTACTCATTTGACTTTGAAACGGTGCACAGTCAGAGTTTAACGCCTTAGCTAATGTAGGTCTAATGCTACGATGTAATTAGCCAGCCCAGAACAAAGTTAAATTTGGCAGAGTCCACAACCTCTGAAAGGCTTACTTTAACCAAAGCCAGTGTTTTATGAAAACACTATTTTTTGGTTGGAGTAACTTTTTAAATATAAATCTGGTATATTTGTTTCTACATATAAAAAGATATCCATAAAAAGAAAGCACAAAAAACCTACATGGGGATATTCTTTCTATGTATGTTCATACTAGTTGCCGAGTCCTCTTTTTTCTGTTGCATTTGTATCACCCCCATAGTATTGACATAATTCAAAAATCATTATATGAGCTATACCACTTTACATATGGAATGATTGCATGGCCCCATTTTTGACTAGGCCGCAAGAAATGCATTATTTTGTAGAAAGAATTGATTGTTATTGTCCTAGTGTCCACTGTGAGGCAATCATGTTCACTGCACTATCTATAGCCCATCAAGAAAGGCTGTATCATGGATTGAACATGATATTGTTTTACCAATATTTAAAAGTAGTGTGTGAAATTCTTTAAACATTCATTAGTTTAATAGTTGTTTTGATTGTTAAAAAAAATCAAAAATTTTACCCGAGCCTTAATTTTAATACTTTGTTTGAAAACACAATCTGTAAATGATACACGTATTAATCCACATTTTACTTGCGATTTCCATTACCTTCAATGAATGCAATTTTTTTTATAATTTGTATTGTGTGTTCACGAAAGTATCATGTCACAAATAATATTATTTTCTGCCTTTGCTGTGTTAAGATGTGACCCTAGCATTCTATTTGACCCTAGCATTCTTATTGCTGTGTTATGTTAGCACTCAGAATATTCCCGAGTTCCCAAGTTCATTCTATAAGTTGGCTAGTTCTTATTTTTGAGCTACTGTAATCATTTGGCATTTCCACTAATTGTGGTGACTATTTTATTCTCAATCCTACCTACTATTTCTTCTAGGAGCATTGTTCAGTTGGATGAGAAACTTGTGATTAGTGCTTCTTGGGCAAAGGATGATGACATCACTAGACTTTTAAAGTCTCTTCCTAACTGGCTCAACATGACCCAACCTAAGCAGTCACGTCCAAAAAGAGAAGAGGAGGAAGATTTTATACGGTGAGTTAAGATTGCCTTAAACTGCTTATTCTGTTTGTTAAAAAGAAATGCATCTGTAGTTTAATACTGATAGAGGCACCTATAATCATAATAATAATGTGAAGTTCTTTTGCACCCCTGATTTAGAAACCCTGTAAGTGCCTGCCAGTTTTTGTGACTTCTATCTAATTATTATTAAGATAATTGGCAAGTAATTATATTGTATCTTTATAATAATGGTATTAAAGAAGCAGGGTTATTCTAGTAAGCTATTCATATGCCTTATACCCTAGATGGTGGCAAAATCGTGTTCATCCTGTTCTGTAACTGTGATAATTATTTGCCATTTTGAGTATAGCAACATATTGAGGTACGTATGTATACTGTGAGTTGAGGTTGTTATTAAACAGTTTTACAACACTAGACAGGCCACAGCAAGCCTGGAGAGTTCATGATACAATTATCAAGCATGAATTTCTACATGCCATGGCTAAATTCTTTCTCACTATAATCAGTACTCAAAATTGGGTACGGATTCTCTGTTCATTAGGTCGATAAAGGATTGTTATACTTGTCTCACATTAAGGTAGCTACAACTCTTGGTTTTTCAAAATTTATTTATAAATGATGGCATAATAGAAAAAAAGTATCACTGAGCTTATTGTACAATCAAAGCCTGGGTTAGCAAAAGATACATTGTCTCCCTGCCGGAAAATGGGAATAGCCAATGATATGTATATGTGTGTTATGTTTTTCATTTATTTTTTTCTCATCCTGTGTTCCACGTTATTGGCTTCTTTAAAAGTGTGCTCAGAGTTGTCCATCTTTTGGATGCATAATGTATTTTTTTATTATAAAGTAATGCACAAACATCTTGAAATGTATAAATATTGTGATGAAAAAAATCAATATAAAATATATTTAGTTAGAACCAATTATAAACATGAAAACTAAGTGGAAATGTCCATTGTCTGTCCCACATATTGTGTTTCTTGATCTATTTCTGAGAGCACTCATAGCTGTTATGTTTGGGATTTTAGAGTTCCTCAACAGGTCAGCACCCATCACCTACGCAAGGTAAGCAGCTACAGTTTTAGCATATTAAGCACATTCAGCTCAGCAGGGCAGATGAAGGGAATAATGGACAGAATCTCCTCGTATAATTAGTTTTTAAAGCCCTAAGGACCGTATGGCACTTGGTGTCCTTCAAGTCATATAAAGGTTACCCTCACTTCATTTACAGTACAGATATTTCAAATCAAGAAGAACATTTATTATTAGCAAGCTTGCCTTTGATATGGGAGAACAGAAGAGACAAAAGATGGAGGAGGCATAGCAAATGATTACAGCTGTCTCGTGCACGGTCACAGTCAAAAGGCACATTAAATCAGTCCCCATGCAATCTGTAAATAGCACATTCTCACTAATAATGGAGCATCACATTCTGAAAGTGTACGATTTATTTTTTAAAACCCAGAAGCCAGTAGTAGTGGACTGGAAATAAAACACAGAGTTATCATTTCGCAGTGACCAGCCTACTGATAATTACTTTGCAACTGTTTAAATCCAATTTATTGCAGGAGACCTGGCCTGATGAACGTATTCCTTAAACCCCAACTCTCTGTTTCTAAAAAGAACCAGTTTTGTACCACAATGCATCTACAAGTGGCATCTCATTCGTCCATGTGAGAAAGCCCAAGTTCAAAAGTTATCATGTAACAATCTAAGTAGTCCATATCCCAGCCATTTCTTTCTGTCAAACTTGCAGCAAGTGGGTCAGATCACTAAAAAACTGTAACAAAAAAAAAGCAGAAAGCATTATTTTTATTTTTTGGCGTCCACTTTAATGGAAAATATGTTTCAGCTTCCATTAGTACTTCATACATGTATGCAAGGCTAGCTAACAAATGTAATGATTGATGTTCTTTCTCAGAGAAGAAATGGCTGCCAATTAAGCTGTCCTCATACAGGTTCTCATGTGGACTATGGATTTTGAGAGATTGTAGGTGCTTGGTGTTTCACAGCATTTCTGACTCACAATATTACCTTGAGTGTTAAGGAATGCCCTAGTTTTGATATATTTATTTTATTAATATGTACATTAATATTTTTTGTAGTATATTTTTATTTAATATTTTCAAACATAACATACAGAACAAACATGAGCGACAGGGTCATAATACATAACAAAGAATCCATGACAAATCTCAAGAATGGTGAAGGTAACAAAAGGAAACCAAGTGTTCAAAAAAATTAAAGGAAGAGGGGGACATCAGAAGAGGGGAGCACATATCTCATAGGAGAAAAGAACTGACATGGATTGGAGTTTTTGAGAATCTAGCTAGGGGGATCACAAGGCCTGCAATTTTTGATACATATGGGTGGAAGCAATGAATATGTGTCCCATTGTTTTTACTTACCTGAACCTGTCCCTCACCCTCTTCTTCCACTCCTGCTGCTTCCTGGCATCACAGATGTACTCTTATACATGTTCGCAAGCACATGGATGTCTATGGATAATCCTGCAAAACTGTGGAATCCTCCATAGACCTTGCCTTTTTCCTATCAGCCATCACTAGTGACAGCACTAGACCCACCTTTTATCAAGTATGAAAAATACATACCTACCCACATATCTTATATCTTTAGTCTGGGTTGGAATGTCAGTGCAATTCCAACTGTCTTTATGAACCTTATGTAAATATCTGGGGGAGGGGGAAGTTGACATCGATTTTAAGAGGAAGTGATTTTGGTATTTAGACTGTCCATTTAAACTATCCTAGTTTTCACTGCTTCTGTGAATGAGATCAGACCTGGACAGAGGAAGAAGACCTATATCTGCTTGTGCTATGTTCTCATTTTTCTTATATGTCTAGTGGAGTTGTGCTACTAACTGGAAGTGGAATCAGTACTTCTCTGATCAGATAAAGTACCATCACAACCAAAAATCTTTAAAAAGCCACTTTTGCCAGTTAGTATTTGGATTACAATGCTTTCTCTCGACTTCAATGTACACTTACAATGTAGAAACATAAAGTCCATTCTTTGTTAATAGGAAGCTGTTTCAGAAGTGAGTACATCATAACAGATAATTGCTGCATGATTGGAGAACCTTTAAAGAAACAGCATTTACGAAATGGAAAGCTACTTTGGCATTCACTTTTAATGGCTCACCAGACACCCTTACCAATCTGATTTATGAGCACTGGTTTATTCAAGCCATTATGGCCTTGAAAGAGAAAAGACAAGCAATGTATGCAGGAAACTTTAGTGACAAGTGTTCTTTTTGTCCTTATTCAAGTGATGTGTATTGGTGTAGGCATTCGCAGCTGGTTCTTTAAGCCAACTCAATTCTTTAAGTTTTAGGTGATATAAATTCATTGCACATGTTTCAACTCAAGACATCCTCCGTTTTATAATGTTCTGTTTTGCTAGTGACTGAAGCACCCAGCTGTGAATTAGCAGACATTTTATTTGCATACTTGCCCACATCTGAAGTTGCAATTTGCGATGTTAAATCTTACAATGCAGACATTTTTATGCGTACTGAAGTATTATTACCTTTCTTTTGTACGGTTTAGTGATCTGATGAAAGCAAATGGTTGATGTTGGCTTTAAAGGGAATACAGTAGGTTTTCATGGCTGTTTTCAAATATTGCAATTCATTTTGTCTTATACGTGTTCAATTCTATTTGTTTTCACGAGATTTGGGAAATGTTCCTAGTAATATGAACTTATTTTTGTTAAAGTTATCTTTTTCTATTCAATGGGGAGATAGTAGGTGATTTTTTATAACAGTTCCCCTAATCCCGTTTGAATTTCCCTGTTTCTTATCTGGTTATTGAATATTTCGAGATTACCATTAGAAAGTGTACAGTGACAGTAAAGCAATACTATTTTAAACAAGTTTCCATTTTTGTCCGTTACATGTCCGTTTTTATGGTCTTCAAGAACAAGTCATTATTTAATTTTAAACCTCATCATGCATAGACTTTAATAATAAATAGTGCTATCTGTTAGATTAAGACAAAGCAAGCTGTGTGATCCAGCTATTGCTAACTCCTCAAAGGTAATAGGCCTTGCCAGCTAACCAGCAGAGCAAAGCAGGTTGTTGTTGAACTGGACAGTATAGTGATGCATTGACTGTAGAGAAATATAAACTCATGATTTAAATACAAGGGAGCTATTGAAGTGTGACTTATGGTGCATGGTTTAAAAGTTTTAGAATCTTCTTTTGACCTTGCATAATGTGAGATGCTAAGAAGCCCCACCAATGGTAAAGCCAGCATTTAGCAATGTATGCACATACACAAGGTAATCTAAAATCACAATAAAATACTGCACTTGTGATCAGGTGATGTTTCATGTTTTGAACTGAACCCTTTTTAAAGTGCTATTTTTATAGGGTGCTCTAGTTAATATCCTTTTTCAGTCTGTCAGGGCTTTTCACTAAAATCTGAATTTCAGGAAATTAAATCTGATTTGCAAAACGGAGTCAAAAACAGCAAAGCTATCTCTATGGCTGTATTGAAGAATTTTTACAAATTCTGTTGAAGCCTTAGTTTTGCCATTCAGATTTAACCCCTTAAGGACCAAACTTCTGGAATAAAAGGGAATTATGACATGTCACACATGTTATGTGTCCTTGAGGGATTAAAGGGGTACTCCAAGCACCATGATGCTACCAATGAATGGCGACGGCGCGGCTCTGCAGATGCCATAATCGCATCCCCGGACCACCAGGGAGCATCAGAGAGCAGCGAAGGGCCCAGATCAGGGGCAAGCATTACTGTAGTGTGTGTAAGGGGGTATATCTTGGGCTTGTTGCACTCAGGAAGTCCTCACTGTAAGTGCCTTCTCATTTTTGTATGTTCAAGTCAGTCTCAGAGTGTCAATTTTCTTGTCAAATAGTTTCATGAGGTGTATAGGTTTGACATAGCAGTGTTTTCCAATTAAACTAGATCACGTAATCCAATGCCCTCTGCATTATATGCAAATTGAAATGTTGTGTACCTTTTCCTATAAATAATGGGCAATGTTATATTTTTATTGCTGCACAGAACATAAATGTAAATCAACGTGGATATTAATTTTAGCAGGCAGGTGATACAATCCCATACTTTACAGTGATCTAAGTATATTTTCCATTGCAGGGCTGCTTTTGGCAAAGAGTCTGAAGTGCTGATTGGGAACCTTGGAGATAAACTAATTCAACAAAATGAGATCTTAGGAGATGTAAGTGATCTGAAAGCCTTAGCAAACCTCCACGAGAGCCTGGAATGGCTGTCAGGAAGACTGAAATCTGCTATCGCCAACCTACCAAATGCACAAAGTAAGTTCTTATATAAACGGTGGTGGACAGCCCCAAAGATGTACTACTCCCCTCCCACCACTGCTTGTTTGGGGTCAGGCAGGAGAGCAGATAGGAGATCAGTGGCTGGATCTTGGTGAGAATGGAGGCTCCTGCTTTCTCTGCATGATGTGGTAGCAGAGACAGTGTTCCCAGTTGTATGCGTATGTGTTTCTATATGTTTGTATACATCTATGTGTGTATGTCTGTGTATATAGGTGATTGACCGGCAAGTTCTGTGTGTGTTTGAGTTTCTGTGTCTGTATGCATGTATATGTGTCAGCCTATAATTGTGTGTATGTCTGTGTATGTTGTTGATTGCCTAAATGCATGAGAGTATGGCAAAATATGTGTGTGTGTTAGTATGTTTACTATGTTGTGTTTTCTGTCAGCTCTACTCTATATGCAATGTCTGCATAGCAGCAATGTATGGTACACAATCCCATAATGGATTCTGCAGGCATCAGACCTAATACCTTCAACAAAAATGCAGTGAATCCAGATATGCCTCCCTCAATTATGTTCTAAACCATGGGTAGGCAACCTTTTAGCAGCACTGTGCCGATATAGGATTGTGATGTCCTGTAGCGTGCCGATCCTATTTTTTTTAAATTGAGGTGTGTATGCTGCCGTATTCTGCTTGTATTATTTTTATTGTAATTGCTTTGTATCGTTGTTTTTGTGCGTATATGAGCTATTATATTGTATATGTTCATTAGTAGTTAATGGTATCGTGTATGATACATATGAATGTGGGCTGTGTATGGGGCTGCTTGTGGAATTGTGTGTGGATGGATATGTCACATTGTGTGTTTGGTAGTGTGTGGGGGCTGTTTGGGGTATTGCATGTGGGATTGTGTGCATGTATGTTGATTGTTAGTGGTGTTGCGTTAGTGGGGACTGTGTGTATGTTTGTGTGTGGGCTGTTTGTATTATTTGTATGAGGGGAGGCTTATTCTGCAGGTCTGTGTATATCTAGCAGTGTGAGTGGCTTCCCTGGGTTCCAGTGGAGACCAGGCTGGCCAGGTACAGGTCAAGGACAGGAGCTGCAACAGCAGCTGCAGGCTGCTCTACTACAGTGTGGATTCCCATTCACAAGTGCTAGGAGGAACTGATCTGAGGTCACTTCCTCTACGTTCTGCAATGCATAAATTGAGGATTTTCCTTCATCACCTTTTCGTATTACCAGATATCTGAAGGCCAGAGCCTGTTTGGCTCTAGCAGCCTTGAGTGCCGTGGAAAGACACCTCAAGTGCCGTGCATGGCACTAGTGCCGTAGGCTGCCTACCCCTGTTCTAGACCAAGGGTAGTCAACCTTTTAATACCTACTGCCCACTTTTTTTATCTTTGATGGAAAAAAATGTCCTTACCGCCAACCAGTGCCGCAGTAACGAATTTTATAGCGTTTCTTTCTATGTGTGAGGTGCTGTTTGTGTGTGAAGGGTGTAATATGTGTGTGCAAGGGGCGCAGTGTATGGTTGAGGGTTGTTGTGTATGTGAAAAGGGTGATGTATGAAAGGTGCTGTTCGTGTGTGAGGGAGGCAGTGCTTGTGAGGGGTGTAGTGTGTGTGTGAGGGGTGGATAGGGTCTATGCTGTGTGTAGGTGGGTGAGATGTGAAACTCTATCTTAATGTTTACCCCTCCTTTATTCTTACCTTTTACCAGGGAGAGGGGGGAAATAATGCTGCAAGCCCTGGTGGTCCAGTGGTGACATGTTCACTTTAGCCTGAAGCTCCTCTGGCTGCAGGCCGACTCTCCTCTCCTCCTGTGAGCACAACAGTGTATCGGAGCATTGCCATGGTAACATGTAGCAATGCTCCAGCCAGCGTACTCTTGGGAGGAACACAGACCCTTCCCTGCCTCTGCTGGAACTAAGTGCCAGCGAGCCGGTAAGAAGATCTTTGATCTCCTCGCCGGCCCAAGAGGGCTTACAGCAAGGCTGGCTCTGTATAGTCCAGCAGGGGAGATGAAAGCGGCCACGGCCATCGAGGACCACTGGGCATTTTCTGCAGAACCCACCACCACCCACCTGAATTCCTAAACTGGTGGGCAGTAGGAACCAGGTTGACAGAAGGTTTAGCTTTAGATTGATGTCCTGTGATATATGCATGCTAGGAATGTGTTGTTTGGAAACCCAATCATGGATTCTACAGGACCCAAACCCAAGCGCCTCCACACTTCAGATCAAAAAATTGATCTTTGATATGTAAATCAGAATGTGGTATCTGTTTGCTGCAGGGTTCCTTTTTAAGAGTTTATAAAGTATTTGATCTGAATGAGTTTCAAAAATATCTGCGTCATAAATCAGAGATGAGATGAATGCTTCCAAATAACTTTCTTTGGAAATATTATTTATCAATATATGCAGTTTTGTTAGTTTGTTTTTTTCTGGTGACAGTGACCCTGTAACTGATTTACAATCTTTGTAGGCAGGGTTTGCATATCGGAAAATAAAGCTCCTGACATTCAGTTTTCTGTGCGCAGAGTTCAGGCAGAATTTATTTACTCCTCTGCAGAAATTAAAGGTCAAAAGAGCTTGTGGCATGAGAAATCCTTAAATCCTTAATCACTCCTCCGAGAGGTCAGATGATCATAGATTTAAATGGAATATCTTATGAGGTGCATTGCAGCATTGTCACAAAGACCAGCTGCCTTGTGCAGTCCTTTTCACCTAAAGCTCCTTCAGGGGACAGGATATGATAGATGATATTCACGTAAAATAATACAGTTCTGTATCTGAACTCTGCAGTAATTATACTTTTTATCAAGCTGTTCAATCATCTCCAGTCGAAACTCACTGCATTGCATGGTCAAACCTGCAGCTAAGGTTGTATGAATGAGAACTCAAAATGAATAAAACTAAACTAAAACTGAATACAATAAAGAGAGGTGAGTTGGAAGAAAAGAAGATATATATCATATAGAGTACCTTTTTAATATACTTCCTTTTAACCATTAGCGCAGTAGTGGTTATGGGCAACGAGTGCCCTGATGCCCCCCAGTTCAAATATTTTGACCTATTACCTGGGTTCTGCCGTGTGCCGCTCCTTGCTCCTTCCTTTCCGGTCCTGAGAACCGAAGAAATCTCCTATACAACGCCTGTAGAGGCAGAGAGCAGAAATTGGTAGACACAAGTAAGTAGTCATGCCATTATAATGTAAAACTTTGTACATTGGAAAGGCGCCAGGACACCGTTGGCACCATAACCACTACAGCGTGCTTACTTGTGCTTTCAGTGCTCCAGTAAATATAATTCAACAAATATATATATAGAGGATACAGCTGAAGAGCTACAAATAAAGTAAAAAAAGAATAATGTAATACTAGTCTAGTATGCAGTATGTTGGATTGCACTCACAAGATAGACTGGTATGTATCACCTTGGAGTGCCTCCCTGAGGAATAATGGGGCTTATCTGGAACCTCATCTCTCTGAAGGTAGCCATCACACCAATATAGAGGAAAGGACTTCAAATTATATCCAAATGGGCTTTATTTTCTTTTTATATCAAATATAAAAGTAATATAAAATAAAAACAAGAAATAAAGTGTAACGCTATAGATCTTACGCATTTCATTCTGCAGATAGGACTTCCTAAGGGACCAGAATTAAAATAATTAAAACAGCATATAAAAATAAGCAGCAATATGAAAAAAAACCTATGTAGGGAAAAGTAGCATAAATCTATATGTATATATCTCCAGTCCTCCATCTCATTGGTGGCCCAGTTGGTTTTTCTATCATACTCAGCAGTTGTAGATCTTCTTTAGTTGATTTTCCAGGTTCTTGTTCTCCAGTGACATCATTTCCAGTGCGCCGGTCCAGTGGGCTGCTTCTGATGACGTCATTAGAATGCAAATAGCTCCATTTGCTTTCTAAAGTGCTCCATTAAAGGGACCGTGTCACATAAAATAGCAAAAATAAGATCAATTTATGAAGATTTTAGATCAGATATTTGTGTAACGGAAAATAGAAGATTTCAGTACTTGTCTGTCACACTATAGAACATGTACATCCCTGTCCTAACACTATCTCTAAACAATAACCCCCTACAAAAAAAACCACACACATATATGTATGTATGTATGTATGTATGTATTTTTTTATATCACAAATTTTAAACTATCGGTGAATGAAAATTTAGCCTTGGTGAGTAGAAATTCAACCCTTGTGAGCATATTATCTATGGCTTGCACCCTTGAGTAACATAGGGTGTATGAAGACGGCTGCACTCATGGTGTTAAGTAAAATGTAACTTTTATTCCAAAATTGTTAGAAGCAGGATCATCATTTCAGTCCCCATTAGGGACTTTCTTCAGAATCATAATTATGCAAGCAACATACATTGTGGGTTTATATAAAGAAAATAAATAAGGTTATTGACTTACCCCAGGTGCAAAGTGTTGAGACTGGCCTGCCGGATCCCGTGCGCATGCGCAAGATAGATCCACCCCCAATTGTGACGTAATGGTGTGATGACGCTGCCATCGTTGCTATGGCAGCACGGCTTGTGTGAAATCACTATGGAAAAGTGTGTATACAACTGTGAATGCCCGATCTTGGGCTAGAACACAATGAGGAATTTTAAAGTGAAAGTTATACTGTGCAAGTCTTTTGGACAAAAAAGGGATTATTGGTGATGTGAATTAAGTTTTAAAGTGCAACTAAGTGCCAACAAAGTATCACTATTAGATAAAGTGCCTAATGAAATGATAACGTGCAACTGTGGACATAGTTAAAGTGTAGTGCTTCTATAGAATTAAGCTAACAGAGGTGATGCACCTATTATGCTAAACAAGTGACAATGATATTACAAAAAATTATTTAAAAGCATCTTATATAGACAATACATGTAAATATACAGATAACTGGCATCATTTATATAAATTGCATTATCTCCCGTATTTAAATGCTAGTCAAAATGCACATGTACAAATCCATAAACACATATATACATAAATTTCTTACTATTATACGGGTGGGCCAATAAACCCAGATGCATTATTCTTATTAGCCCTACAATATATCAATATATGCATTGTCAAGTCTACATTCTAGGGGCTATTTCTTGAAGATTAAAAACAAATGCAAGCTGTAAGGAACTGTACTATAGTAGGAAAGAGTGAAAGGATAAAGTCTCATTCAGTCCTCTCGGGGATACTGTGTTTAATTTGTGGATCCAGTATGCTTCTTAAGAATAATGCATTTGAGTTTATTGGCCCACCCGTATAATAGTAAGAAATGTATGTGTATATGTCTATGTGTTTATGCAACTATATATATTATATATGTATGTATGTGTGTGTGTGTGTGTGTGTATATATATATATATATATATATATATATATATATATATCCTCTGCATTATATGCAAATTTAAATGTTATGTAACTTATGTAATGTTTAACCCTATGCTACTAGCCAGGCCTTAAACGTTTTTATGTATTTATTTATTGAATAGGTTGTGTTGCGACCAGACAAAATAAAAATCCCCAAAAGTGTATGCAAATTCCAAAGCTATTGTTTCGTAGTAGAAAAAGTCCACCTCAGGCACAGTGATTTTTTAGGAATCTTGCTTCTCCAATAATATATGCTCACACGAACAGCTCTGCATTCTTCCTTAAATGAACATTTTAAACACCATAATCACTAAAACGGTTATGTTGCCAGGAGTGTCCTAGCACCATCTGAATGCAGGGAGCGATAATAACTACTGATGTTTCGACCCATCTAACCTCTTTATATATTATAAACTTCCATTCATTTAATTCATCCAATGGCTGCTAAAAAAAATGGTTAATCTTTATGGCTTTTAGTGACTCTCTGTGTGGCACAATCACAGGTATGTAGAGGACACACACCATGTATAATGTATAGTACTGAGGCATCTTTGCTCTTGGTCAACTTGTCAAGGCTGCAGATAAAAATTCTATCACCTTCTACTGCAGAGAATCCATAATTATCATTCATTTAAAGGCAGCGCCTCTAATGGAGTGTTTTATCATGGCAGACAGTGGCGGTCCTGTTCATTACTTAGTATTTGCTGATTTGATGGCACTTCCACTTCTTTCCTCTTATCTCCCCTAACTCACAATTGGATTTTGTATTACCGAAGCAGTCAGGTGCGACAAGTCATTTTCTCTCTTCTTGTGTTTTAAAGGAACACAAACTCTTCTTCCTTTTTTAACAATTACATTCAGGCATGAGATATGCTGTCAAATGGTGAATTAGACTGTGTAGCCATGCAGAGCTCTGTAACATATTGTTCCCACTGTATTCAGAAGCATCATTCTGATTCTGACCTGCTAATTGTTCCCATGCTACACATTATGTGTTTCTATTTTGTTTTGTTTTTTGCTTTTTGAAATAATTGCTTCCAAAGCTGGTGCTTTTTCTTCTCTCCTACAAGGGTATTTCATAAACAAGAAGCCCTGCTTTTATATGTATATACCATTGCTTTTTATGTATGCTTGCAAATTATATACATTTATAATATGTTTTATTCAGTTTATTTTTAACACTTAATTTTTTTAACTTTTTTTATTACTGACCTGAAAATACTGTTTGTTGTTTATCAGGTACACCCAACAAAAACATAATTATTTAATAAATGCTTAAAGTGTACCTATCAAGACCATTTCATCTTAATGCAGGGCTTGACAAATTTGCTTTGACTCTAAGAGCCAACTAAAAATGTGAGGAGTTGGTCTTTTTTTTTTTTTTTTTAAATGAATAAAGCTTTATTTTCAAATGACAAAGTTAGTTTCTTAAATGGTGTAATTTAGTGGCTTTGGTGTCTATAGTCTGTCTCTGCAGGCTTTTCAGTATAAAACTACCTAAAGGTGTTTCCTGTGTCAGTGCTGTACAGTGTGCAGCACCTACGTTCAGCATCTCTACACTGTGCATGGAGGTGCTAAACGGTCCTAATTGAAGTGCAATTCATCTCTCTGAGAAGATGCTGATTGGTGCAGCGTTTTGAGCATGTGCAGTAGCCTCCCAACGATTTACTATGGGAAAGCATTGGATTGGCGTAAATCATCAACCTTGATAATCTATGCCATGCAGGCGTTTAAAGTTAAGTAAAAATACCTTTGCCATTCGATTGGCGGTGGGCCGGTCACCTAAACAGACACACACTCACTGACAGACACACCCACATATTCTCTCAAACACACTCACAAATGATTTGTTTTAATTCAATGTAAGTCCACGCAGCATCCCTACCTTTGGGAGAGCTGGAGTGAATCCTTACCGTGGGGTCCAGTGTGGCTGCTGAAATCTTCAAGCTTTTCTTGCTCTGCTCCCTCACACACTACTTAGTGATGCCAGAGTGACATCCTATTCTGGCTTCTGGCATTACAGCAAAGCCCGTGAGGGAGAAAAGCTTGAAGACTTCAGCTCCCTCACATCCAAGCCAACCAGTCGACTCCCTGCTGCCTCAGCCGGCCCCTAGCGCCCCCCTGCTGAATTATTTAAAAACACAACATAATTATGAATTTTTTTTTCTAATTTCATTTTAGCCAATGTTGTATGTGCTTTCACTGGCACACTTTGATCAATCAAAGCTGACTGTTCCTTTTCTAAAATGTCACATGTATGTGATCATCAGGATTACCTAGCACAGAAATGGAATTTTTCTCAATTCGTTTCTGTGGCAAACCTAACCACTTACAGAATGTCTTTGTATATATCCTGCTATTACTGCCATTGCTATTCCTATCCGTGGCAAAACCAGCCACTTAAAAGAGTGTCTGGATGTAAAGATTTCATCCGGTTTAGCATCTGCATTCGTGTGCTTGCAGCACATGAATGCCGCTAGCGTTCCGTTTAAAGTTTCACAAACAGTGAATTCCAACACTGTACGTGAAACGAACAAAGGACCGAATGGGAGACCACCCCAGAAGGTCGTGTGTCTTCCATTAGCACTAGCAACATTGTAGCAGCGGCCAGTTAAGGTGATGCGGGTGGCCGCCGTTCGTGTACCGAACACATGGCGGTGGCCATCTTTGTTCATGAAAGCTCAGCGGGGTTTTGGAACTAAAATTGGCTACTCGCCGGCACAGACCCCGCTGGACTTCCAGGCCATTCGGGAAAATAATCCGTTCGGTAGTTTAACATACACCGTCTGTTCGTGAAGTTTAATACCCGTTCATATATAACTGTAATTTGAATGGCATTTATTTATTTGTGCAGGGATCTGAGCGCTATTTCACCGAAAGGTGCGCTCAGATCCCAGCTATATGTGAAGGGGTCATTCGGCTAAATGCCATGTATATTATGTCTTTTATGTATTTTTGTATAATAAAATTCATACATTACACTGGTATCTTGTCCAAAACGCGTTTCGCCGACCTCCTCTCAGCTTTCTCAATTGAGAAAGCCGAGAGAGGTCGGCGAAACGCGTTTTGGACAAGATACCAGTGTAATGTATGAATTTTATTGATGTTTTTATGTTTATGCAATAAATTTAATTTTAATACATACACTTAGGACATCTTCTATCCTGCTAAAAGAGGGCAAGAGTCATCCCTTTAACAAGACTCATAAGCTGTTATACTCAGAGCCAAGTTACAGGCTCTTTTCCAGGAACTTATTGTGATTGCAACAAGGACTACCCAGACACCTTACAAACCCTAAAGCAATATTGGGGAGTAAGTGATAATTGCTGAGCGCTACGCACTTTTTCACTGACAATAATACACTGCCACACGCAGATACACACATATATTGACATAAGTATACATACACACGGACGCACACACTGCCGTAAACATTAACTGACACAGATACACATGCACACTGACACACACACACACACTGACACAGATACACATACAGATGCACACACAGAGTCATTAGTTACATATTTTTTAGCCACCCTCCCGTTTCCATGCCTTTGGTTGGCAGAGGCTGGTGAGAGTCTGCATCTTCCTCTCTGCTTCCTACCAGCCCTCGTCACAACCTCAATCCCAGACCTATTGAGTGGGTCTGCCATGGAAAAGTGGTGAGTCCAGCCACTGAAGGGGCATGGTAGCCTGTCTATCTGACAGGACCATGTAGGAAGCACTGCTGAAACACTCTCTTCATGGTCCTAGTACCCCGCTGCACAGTGAGAGTGCTTCTGATGATTCATCTAATGCCTGACGATAGTTCCCTAGTGTCCCCGGATGTGGAACACCAGAAAACTAAAGCAGCACAGGACCACAAAACTGGACTGGGGGGTGAGACACTGTAGAGAGGCATGTGTGTATGTATTATATATAAAGCTTAATGGCATTTTACCTTTTTTGAAATATATATATATATATATATATATGTAACTATTGAATAATGGATAAAAACAGTTTTATTTTCTTTGCTTAACATGCTTGCTAGAGCATTTAGCTATTGCTTTGCCTAAATAAATCAGAACATTTAAAGGACCACTATAGTGCCCTGAGGGTGCGCCCACCCGCCCGGCTCTGGGGAGAGGAAAGGGGTAAAAACTTACCTTTTTCCAGCGCTGGGCGGGGAGCTCTCCTCCTCCGATCCTCCTCCGTTCCTCCCATTCGGCTGAATGCGCACGCGCGGCAAGAGCTGCGCGCGCATTCAGCCGGTCGCATAGGAAAGCATTTACAATGCTTTCCTATGGACGCTTGCGTGCTCTCACTGTGATTTTCACAGTGAGAATCATGCAAGCGCCTCTAGCGGCTGTCAATGAGACAGCCGCTAGAGGAATTGGAGGAAGGATTAACCCATTTGTAAACATAGCAGTTAATCCTAGCTGGACCTGGTGCCCAAAGTGGTCCTTTAATTCTGCAGTGACCAAGTAGGGATCCTAGCAGCTGGGGATCTAGCTGTTTGTCCATTAATTCCTCTTTTTCCGCAGTCTTTATTTTACATAAACCATCGATCATTCACTAGCATGCAGTTGGTCTTTTCCAGAAAATTCTGGAATTGTATAGTTGTACTCCTATAACTAAATATATTGTTAATAAAAATTCTCAGTGCAGTTTTGTCAGCACCCAAATGACCAGAAGCTGACTTTTTATCTCACACCTGCAGATTCCCAAATGTCAGTGAAATCCTATTCTCAACCATCAGCTCTTTTTTGTTAAATGTTATTTAATTAGTTTCTAAGCCTTAGTTTCTTTCTAATTATGCCAAGAAAGTGGTTTTAAAAAAAGGTAAAAATATGTCTTAAGTGGTGTAATTCTAGGCATTTTGTGGACGCTGCATAATTATTAATGAGGTTCCTTATCAATGAACTAATCTTTTGTAAGTGACACATCATTACACACACACACTGGTATTAGATTTCTTAGTTGCAATTAACATTTGAAATCTACAAAGCACATTAATAATAAACAGGCCATTGATTACCTTTCTTATGCTCTCGTTTAGGAACTATAATTCCTAAATTATAGGCTATAGCGTGAGAGATGCAATTAATAATTTCTTCCATCTGACAGGGTTATACATATACAAAAAAAGAGAGAAGTCCTGCGCTCACTCCTGGGCGGCAGCAACGACCACAGTACACATCAGCCACCATACATACAGTAAAAACCAAAGAAAAAGTTACATGTGCTTTCTCCTGAATCCCCATGTATATTTAAACAAATGGAGGTCATCTTTTTGTATTTGTATCCACTTTTTGTATCACACAGCTTTGTTACAATGCTGCCGCCCATCCCATGTGTTCCCTATTAAGGGTTAATAAATATAGAGGGGTGTATATAAAAAATACCCCCTTCTGTCTCATTAGAGATGTCTTTGCCAGAAGCTCAAGGAAGCAAGGTGAAAGGTCACTGTAGGACATGCCTGGAGGGAGGGGGGTCTGCCTTGAAGTTGTCAGGCAGGCAGGCATTCTTTCCAATGGCCATTGGAGTAACTAAATGACCTCCATTTGTTTAAATATACATAGAGATTCAGGAGAGAGTGCAGGGCTTTACATATGCAATGTATGTATGGGAATCAGGCTCAGTAAATGTAGGCCAAAAAGGTAGATTCCCAGATATTGTAGAACTACAACTCCCATGATGCTTTGCATGCCTTTGGAAAGCCTTTAAAATGGCAAAGCATCATGGAAGCTTTCGTTTTAAAACCTTTAAAGGTCTAAAGCTTGGGCACCCTTGATCTAGATGAATCGATATCCAGTGTAGTACATTTGGTGGATGGGAATTGAGCACAGTAGATCTAGATCAGTGGTCCCCAACCTTTTTTGGATAAAGGCACACTTAAGTGAGAGACATATTTCCAAGACACAACTGGTTTTCTTTTCTTCATCAGATTATAAATGTTTTTAAAGTCTTTCTAGATAGATATACATAATTCTAGCAAAACCAGATTATTAGTTTTAATTGCCAGAAAGCAATGCCGTTTTGAATGCTGACACATTGTAAGGTCTGCACTCAAACTATCACAGTCATGAGATCAATGTGTTTGTGAAAACCACTGACCTACATGGATGGGGCTCAAGGGGCAGGGCCAGCCATGTAGTATGGACTAATTATTACTTCCAGCACCTATTCTCCTGACAGTTTTCCCAGCTTTTTATTTACAGTCCCCACTCCCTTCCCCTGCTCAATGGGATTGTGCAAACATAATACTTATTACCGTATCTTATTTTTGGTGCTTTACTGTTTTACGCAGAATGTAGCAAGTAGCCAAATAATTAAGTGAATAGTAGTGCACTTCTTGACATGTAACTATATTTTATTACTACTGATACTTAATGTATGTCAGTATGCCATTAGTCTGTGTCTGCCTGCTATACACTGATCAGCCAAAACATTAAAACCATCTGCCTGATATCATGTAGGTCTCCCTCATGCTGCCAAAATAGCTCAGCTGCGTTGAGGCATGTACTCCACAAGACCTCTGAACATGCCCTTTGGTATCTGGGATCAAGACATTAGCAGCAGATCTTTTTTTATGTCCTGCAATTTGCAATGTGGGGTCTCCATGGATTGAATTTGTTGTTCCAACACATCCCACAGATGCTCAATCAGATTGAGTTCTGGGGAATTTGGAATCAAAGACAACACTCAAACCATTCCTGAACAATGTCTGCAGTGTGGCAGGGTGCATTATCCTTCTGGAAATGGCCACTGCAATCAGGGAACACCACTGTCATGAAGAGGTGTATGTGGTCTCCAACAATCTCTAGCTATGTGGTACATGTCACAGTAACATCCACATGAATACCAGGACCAAAGGTTTCCCAGCAGAACATTGCCCAGAGCATAAAACTTTCTCCGCCAGCCTGCCTTCTTCCCATGGTGCATCTTGCTGTCTGCATCTTTCTTCTATTGATCCATGGTCAAGTTCTAACAATCTTGTCTCCATTGAAGGAGCTTTTGGCAGTGGATGGGAACATCATGAGTACTCTGACTGCTGCAGCCCCATATGAGTCAAACTGCAAGACACTGTGTTTTCTGACATCTTTCTATCTTGACCAGCATTAAGCTTTTCAGCACAGTAAGTTCTTCTGTGTGATTGGACCAGACAGGCTAGTCTTCACTCCCCACGTGCATCAATGAGCTCTGGGTTCCTTTTGACCCATATAGCAGTTCATCAGTTGTCCTTCCTTGCACCACTTTTGCTAGGTACTAACCACTGCATACCGGGAACAACTCACAAGTTTGACCCTTGTCAAAGTCACTCAAATCTTCTTGTCCATTGTTCCTGCTTCCAACACATGAAATTCTAGAACTGACTGTTCAGTTGCTACCTAATATGTATCCCCCCCTTGACAAGTGCCATTATATCAATATAATCAATGTTATTCACTTCACCTGTCTGTGGTTTTAAAGAACCACTATAGTGCCAGGAAAACATACTCGTTTTCCTGGCACTATAGTGCCCTGAGGGTGCCCCCACCCTCAGGGTCCCACTCCCGTGGCGCTGAAGGGGGAGGAAGGGGTTAATCCCTTACCTTTTTTCCAGCGCCGGGCTCTCTCGGTGCTGGGGACTCTCCTCCCTCTTCTGACTTCATCGGCTGAATGCGCATGCGCGGCAAGAGCCACGCCCGCATTCAGCCAGTCCATAGGAAAGCATTCTCGATGCTTTCCTATGGATGCTGGCATCTTCTCACTGTGAAAATCACAGTGAGAAGCGCGGAAGCACCTCTAGCGGCTGTCAATGAGACAGCCACTAGAGGCTGGATTAACCCTAATGTTCACATAGCAGTTTCTCTGAAACTGCTATGTTTACAACAGGCAGGGTTAATCCTATATGGACCTGGCACCCAGACCACTTCATTGAGCTGAAGTGGTCTGGGTGCCTATAGTGGTCCTTTAATGTTGTGGCTGATCAGTGGTTTTACAGTATAACTGATTCATGTAAAGCTGTTTAGGTGACTGTTGCTTGAAACGAACTAAGGTGATGAAATAAAACAAACTGGCTTCTAATGGCAGGAGTGGAGTAACAAATAGAACAGTCCCGGTTTCCTTTATTTCTCATTGTGGCTTGGCACATTATGCAGATGCACTGCCTGCAAGGGAAAACCATGTCTCTCGGCTTCTGTTATATTTCTCTATTTGCTCTTCCACATGTGGATTAGACTGATAATCCTTTTCCTCTCGGAGCTGCATAATCGCAGGAGAACAAAAACCACTTCTGGAGGAGTTATGTTCTCTTTACGATGGCTCATTTCTCGTCTGAATTTATGCCTGCGAGCAGAGGCAACCCAACAGCACCGCAGGCAGTTTTAACGAGACAATTCATTAAGCAGCCTGCGCACACAGGCCATAAAGAACATTAATTCGCCAAATGAAAAACTAATAGAGTGTTTAGCCAGCTCTTTATCACAGGTGACAGTCTGCACTCTCTCCATCATCACTGTTTACTGAGCTGATGGTAGATGCTGCCTATCACAGTTTTATCTAATGGAATCTCCACTGCACCTCAGGCTGGCTGGCCACTGTCTCTTTCATCATTGTACATGATTTTGTTCCTAGTTCAATTAGCTGCACTTGTCTGCTGGATGCAGTTAACTATTGACTGAACAAACCACTTCATCCTTGGGTAAAAACTGAACAGAAAAATATATTACCATTATGTGTTTTTTGTTATTGTCACAAATCTTAAGTTTGACTCTCTCCATGTAATCTTCATAAATAATTTATGTATTGCAAGTTTTTTTTTTTTTTTTTTGTCTTGTGTGATAAACCTTTTTTTTGTCAGGATTTTATTTTCACTCAGAATGGAACGCCAACAATATTATTCCATACCATAGTTGAAGCACATGTTCTATTCCCACTGACGGCCATTTGTGTTTCATTGTGTTAAGGTAAAACTGGTTCCTTCTGTTTGAAATTTCTCCCTTTTATTGAACAGTTCGAGTTTCCCTCTGCCTGGTTAGAAAATAAAAAATACTTTGATAAAACTATATTTCTGTGCAAAACAAATTCTAGATTATAGGTGATTTCATTTGTTTATAGTTCATCCATGAGTAGCTACTTGGGGTTTCATTAAATTGATAAAGTGATACAAATTTAGATCTTGTTTAACATGTTATAGAGATAATGGACTAAAATATAAGAAAAATCTACTGTAGGTGATTCTGAATCTGTTGTAATTGCTCCAGTTTGTGCAGTGAGCTCTGCCCACACTAAGACGTAGCAGACACCTGTCAGCCTAACCTAGCAGTCCCATTATTTTAAATAGTAATAATATATCTTAATCTGTAAAGCCCATCTTTTTATCCTGTTGATCCTCAAAGAAGGCAAACAAAACAAAAAAATGCTGATGGCCAGTGGTTTATGGGTTATGTAGTTCAGTACATTGCAGCAGTTCATCAGAAAATGTAATTGTGACTGGAGCCCAAGCTAATAGCTGCCAGGATGCAGATGATTTTTACTTGATAGTACAAAGTGTGAATTTAACAATAGATGTAAATGTGTGTGCAGCCACAGATCGTGTTCCTTCACAAAACCATGTGAAGGAGCCACTCAGAAGAGAATCATTGTGGCTTTTGTCTATCCTATCAGAACACGCTCTTCAGTAAATTGTAAGATTAGAAGTGAAGCCCCCATCGGCACACCAAAGTGGGGGAAAGGTTTATAACTGCAGCAATATTTGTGAATGACTGCAGTTATAAACCAAAGTCAGTAAGGAATCCAGTGTTTGGACTCCCAGGATGGTTTTCTTAGCCTTTAGTGCAAAGCATTATGGGAATTGTTATTAACACCTGGGAATCTTGAATTTACTGTAACCTAAGCTAGGAGCGTATGTCATTATGACACTTGGAGTGTGTATTTACACATATTTTCTGTAGATCAGTGTCATTAGGGAACTTGTAGTTTCCCCACAGCTGGAGAGCTACTTGCAGATTACCCTGGAGCACAATGCTATTCAGTTTATCTAAACAATTATAAACCCATTCGGTCACAGAACAGGCCACTGGACTCAAGGATTGAACAGGGTTGGATCATATAGAAGCTGGACTTCTTACAAGCTTGGTGATAAATCAATGTAGTATTTGAGGGCTTCACTCATGACCTGAGCCAATGGAAGCAATGCTCTTAAAAACTCAGAATTCTCAGCGTGGTTTTACACTGAACAAAATATAGCTGTGTTTTTCCTGTTAAATTTAATAGAAATTGTGTAAATTGCAGAGTAGAATTTTTGGCCATCTTTGCTGTTACAAGTGAAAGAGTATTGTCCACATGTATTTTGGACTAACCACACATGCCTAGCAGTCTCTCATAGGCCTCGTCAGTGAGCTCTAGATATTTTGTGCTAGGTATGGTGATCATGGGGTCCACATCTCAATGTAATCTTGATTTTACAGCGAAGAATAACTCAGCCAAGTGCAGGCACCCCTTAATCACTAGCAAGTTCGCCAAGTAGCAACGTCTTGATTAGTGAATAAATCAGTGAGTTCATATTAAAACTTTTCAGAGTCGTTTTGCATTTGTGAAGGGTGCCAAAATGTTAGTTATAAATTACTCTTTTTTTTCCTTTTTTTTTTTCTTCTGAGGCTTAAAAAGAAAACTGGTTAATATCCTTAGTATTCAAGAAGTTGACAGTACTATTAAATATAGTGAAATAAGGGGGGAAAAAAACACTTTGTGGTTTGAATTGTTAAATCTTGTCGTGAGTGAGCCGACACCCAGACTGCCTTTGGCTCCTGATTGCACTCGCTATTCCTATTTTCTAACAAATGTAATTATTATAAACATGATAAATGAATTATGAATCACAGAGCGCCATAAATATACAAATGGTTCTCGGTATGCTTGCTTCAAACACACTATAATTAAAAACAAACATTTGTTCTATTTGTTCCTTTGACAATAGTTTACTCTCTGTTCTAAAGTGCTTTTGTTCTCTTTCCAGAGCTACATAGCCCATACCTTTCTGTCTTTCCTTCACATTGTTCAGATAACTTGCCTAAATAGGTAATACAACGTTTATGCATTTTATAGCTTGTGACTTATATACATGATTGTATTTTTGTATATGTTGTATCTTTACCCCACCTCCCCTTTCCCGAGTCTAAAAGACTTCCTTTTTGCTGCTTTTTGTGCCAATGTGTATTTTTTTTTTTCTGTCCAATAACACAGTTGCTCTTGTCATTGGGAAGCACTGCATAGCTTTCTTTGAGTTGTAGTTCATCCAGCAGATTTCAAGTCACAGCTCTGAACAGAACAGAGGCTGTGCCCAGAAAGATTTGAAATTTTCCAAACAGCCCCTCATCCTGCACCTTAAAGGACTTCGGTCAATTTTTTTTTCTTTGTTTGAAAAAGAAGACTTCTTCAGCCACTACTGATATCTAAATCTGTTTCCATACTTGTGACTATCAGTGATAGTTTGATTAGTGTCAGTAAAAGAGACTCTCCACGGCCTAAAAAATGAGCAATCAATTATTGCTTAGTAGACTCCCAGTTAAACAATTATGCAAAAGAGGAAAATCTCTTGTCTTTGCATAAAAGCGTTAAAAACCCCTTTAACATTTACCTTAATTCCAGAGCCAAGGTCCTTCTGTGCAGGGTCAGTCTCCTCCAGCGACATCATGCCAACGGAGGAGCGTCATGCACAACATTACAGCTTCTCCATAAGAAAGCATTGACTCTGTGTTTTCCTGTGCCGATTTTTGAAGACGCTGGGCATCCTCATGCAAAGTGTGAGGACGTTCAACGTCTTCTTATGAAGTCAAACTCCATAAGAAGCCAGGAAGCACCTCTAGTGGCTTTCTTAACACTTGCATGTTTAAGGGGACAGTGGCATTTCACCCAGATCACTTCAATGAGATGAAGTAGCCTGGGTACCTATCGTGTTACTGTAATTACTGATTAGTATGTTTATTTAATTATCTCCTCTGTTTATTGTTGGATGTGTCACTGAATGATGCTAAACATCTTCATAACTTTTGTCTTTTTTTTTCTTACCCCACTCGACCAGTTAACTAGAATACACATGTGGAAAAAACATTTCAATTGCTGTATTTCATGCCTCCTAGCATTGGAATATATCAGCTTAGCATAGGAGCATAACCAAGGGGGTTTTTTGTTCAGCGGTGGACCCGCTCAATGTAGGGTAATCACTCCAAAAAAAGGCCATGTCACTCTGTTTTCAACATAAAGGGCTAACCCAGGACTGAGTGCAGAGACATCAGGTTAACCTTCCCACAGGTGGTTCTCCTGCTCTACGCTAAATTGATATTCCTCCAGCAAGCATTTCTCACAGGTTGATTAAATAACATTCCAAAATCAATGAGCTGGCAATTAAGCCAGCATGTCAGCATCATGGAGTAGGATTTTTTCTCCAAGTAGGAAGTGTCAGCAAGCAGGGCCAAATGCACATGAGGTGCAGAAAGTATGTAAACGCATAACCGCTGCTAGAGCAAATAAATATATAATTTATCACTTTGTTAAATTAGATGTTCACTGCCTTAGGAGCTGTGATATGTTAAGTGGAACCTGGAATGACATGTTCACTTTAATATCTCTGTTGTACACGGAATATGGTGTTAAAACGTTTTGATTGACCCTGCTTTCAGTCACTTCATAACATTGCCCCCGATGCCATGGCACTAGTAGAACAAAAGACAATATGACTATATATTTCTGCACTTTCTCAGAATCTAATTTTGACAGGCCATTCTCATTTCTCTAATGTCTTCTTAATTACTTGAGAAACCTCTTCTCAAGGTCCAGTTTATACTGTTTTCATAGTCCTACTTTATGCAGTATGCAAGCAGTTCTAGATTAAATCCCCAGTACACTGAATTGCTGGAGGTGTCATTTTAATTGGAGAAGCTATCCTCGATGATGTACTTGTTAATTAGTAACAAAAAAGAGCATGAACGGAAGGTTATCATTATTATTCTTCTTTCCACCCCTGGCACACTAAGACATCTCAACTTTAACAAAATAAACTCTCCAGGCGTCCCATGGTATTCATTATTTACCTTTATTTGTAGTCATAATTTTACAGAATTATAGCATGGGGTGCAATTATTGCTGTTTATGCACTTTGGGATAGATAAATGATGTATATCTGTACCAACTTGACATGATTTGCTGAGGACTCTTCATTTAATACTACACTCATCTGTTCCGTGATGTATCCTGAAAGATGTGGTGATAAAATCATTAATGCCTCAAAATTCATTTGCCTCTCCACTATAGAGACAACATCTAATGTTTCTGTCACAAAATGAGAACTTGTGAAATAGCCATTGTACTAAATCCTCATCAAACATAGCTTGACAAACATTGTTTATGGGGATTGGAACTTAGAGACTAGGCCAGTCATGTCTGAACCTGACATTGCTGGCAATCACAGGATATAGGCTGACAACCAAGGAAGACATGCATCTGTAATGCCATACTTTTCTCTTCACTGATGTAAACTCAATTGTGGTTGTTAACAAGCAGTATAGTTGGTAGAAGAGTAACATGCTATAATTTAGTTATATGATCATGGATCCTGGAGTGTAAGTGCAGGCTTTTAACTATTACAGTGTCTGAGTAGTAAGCAGCACATTTATGCATGCAAGAGTAGTTTAAATTATGCTTGCCATTCTAATTACCCTCACAAATGGAAGGCTTGGATAAGTTTTATATCAGAGTTTGTGATCATGCTAGAATCGAAGCTTGTTAATCTTTAACTCAGAGGTGACCAGAAAGTAGCCAGCTGTCTAATGGGGCTACCAGTTGGCCATCCGTGCATTAAATTGTGTTTTATTTTCTGCAAATAAGGTCAGTTTTAAGTAAATATGCTATATATCACCTTTAAGTGAAAATATGTGTACTATATTTATTAGACACCAAGCACCTGCTCACAGTAAATGGTTTACAATTGTAGTACTGCTTTCTGGAGACCCGTAAGATGCATGAAAGCATCTAATGAAGTTTTTTTTTTTGTTTTTTTAATTTTAATGATTATATAAAATTTTAGAAATCAGTGTCTGACCTAATCATACAGTTTAGAAAAGGATATGCCAAGGTAATGTCATGTAGATATTTTTGGTCCTTTACAAAAAAAAAAAAACTTCAATAACAAGGAATGTATACAATGTGACCTATGAATCCATTGTAATGAGAAAAGCTCCAAGTGGGAGGTTTAGTGCTATTAAGATCAGTTTATTGTTTGTAGAAGTTGCTCCCCAGTGCATGAATAGAATGCAGCATTATTGTACATGACTGTTCATTTGATTTGTTATATGATCTTATTTTCTCTCTCTCACGTAGCCATGTCCCCGGGCTCAGACAGTGTTATGAGTATGGACATCCCTGCTGTGTCTGAGATGATCTTACAGACTTTGAATGAGCTAGCAAAATCCTTCCAAGATATGTCTGACCGCTGCCTTCTGGTCCTGCACTTGGAAGTCAGGTTGGTAATTATTATTCATCTATACATTCATTTAGCGCTTTTAAAAGAGCTATTCAAAATGTTATCCCAAGACTCAATATTGGGGAGTTGACCCCATTTTGTTCCTGCACCTTTTAAAAAAGGTGACTTAGAGTTCACACAGAAGCTACATGCCCATGCAAGTAGTAGCTCTGATTTCTCTTGTGACATAAATGCTAGTGTTTTCAGCTCACAGCGGAGGTTAACATTTGCAAATTACTGCAGTTATACGCGAGAGACACCATAACACCTCAATGTGCTAAATATGTCATGTGCAAAACTTTATTCACAGCTCTGTGTTTGCTGCTCAAATCACAACCTGGTGTTATTTTGTCATCTGCCCCTGCTCTTGTGCTGTAGATGTAGTTATACCATAGCGTATATAATTTCTGTTGGAAAACATCTCCAGTATCTACTACCTAGATTGTCCAGATTACCACTATCTAAAAACAAATACACCCACTTGCATAAAATGAATCATTCTGGATCTCAAATGCATACAAATATCTTGATTTTTTCTAATGTAACAGTATTATTATATAGTCCTAAAAAGGAGCTTACCTTTTGGAGTTAATTTCCAAATATGTTCTACTCAAGCATCTCGCTGCAAAAAAAATAAAATTCATCTTCGACTTCTATTTCCATTTACAATAGTCAAGTGGCAGTCCAAACAGAACAATTTTTGGAAAAGGTTACATTGAGAGCATGTTAAGCTCCTGTATACGGCAATCTTCATTAGTTTACCCATAACATTTCCATTACAAGTTCCCCATAATAGGGAGGTCTCTGAAAAGTTCATGCAGAAAAGCGTCTATGGAGCCTTCGTGTAACGTGCCAGACTGAAAGGCATTTGACATTTTATGAGCAACCCGAGGGGTCAGGCTTTCATAAGAGAGTTCTCTTTCTCCCTGCCATGAATTAACAGAGTAGAGAGCTCTGTGAAAGCATCAATCTCTTACTCCATTTTTCAGGTGATCTTTGAGAAAACCCAGTGAGGGTGAATTAAAATCTGTCGCAATGACACGGCTAAGGTTATGGGAAATGTGACCCCCAGCATTGTGTCTTTCATTGCATGTGGAAATGGAATTTCATTTTCTGAACTTCACAAAGTTTTCTGTCCTAAAAATTTGGTTTATTATGAAATAAATAAGTGTTGTTGTTTTTTTGTATTTTAAACTTTTTTTTTTTTACTTGAGAAACCGGAAGTAGAGAATAGAAGTACAATAAAAAAAATCTCATAAAAATATACTACAATAAATCTTATAAGGGTGATAGAACATATGCAAATAACGAAGGATGAGATCAAATATGATTGACAGAAGTAGTTTGATGAATGGACAAGTGCCAGAAAGGAGGACTGCAAATTGGAGGGGAATGAAAAAAGTTTTACATACAAGCGACTGTACTTTTTCCAGTTCTGTAATATACTTCTTTAAAACTGGTGCCCAAATATGCCCTGCATATTCAAGATCAGATTGCACCACTGATTTATAAAGAAGCTAAATTTTATTTTCATCACATGAATTAATATCCCAACAATAAACCATTTCAGTTCTGAAATGTAAGGAAAAAAAAAACAAAAAAAAACATGGGCCACTAGACCTCAGTAATGCCAGGGGAGGAACGGCTTTCGGCATCCTATGAGTGGTGGATTATGTTTAATTACGTACAGTAGTTGACCCAGTCTCCCTTCCATTGATTCCACCAACTCTGCATTTGGTCTTCTCCAGCAGGAAAAGCGAGGTGTTAAACAGCTGTCACACGTCAAAATAGCTAATGTTTTAAGGTTATAAAACTGATAATTGACAATTATGTATTTTTGTTTTTGCTGGCAGAGTTCATTGCTTCCACTATCTTATCCCATTGGCAAAGCAGGGAAACTATGCCATAGTAGCCAACGTGGAGAGCATGGACTATGATCCCCTAGTTGTTCGCTTGAACAAGGACATAAGTGGCATTGAGGAGGCCATGGGAGCCAGTATCCAGCAGCACAAGTTCCAGTATATCTTTGAAGGTAAGTTGGTCGCACAAAGCACCAGGGGGGTCAACTGTTTTGGGTTTTTTTTGTATGTGGTTATTGAAATTTTACTAAACTTGTGATTTTAAGAGAATTACATAATTCAGAATTAACCACAATTTCAAACAGCTTAGGGAATTTCAATCCATCTTCAGTTTTCTATCTATTTATCTCTCATTGCAATTCCAGGTCACCAGCATATCATAGTTTGGGCCCCCATTTTCCTAGTATCTTGTCTTGCACCCCAAAATTTTTTATTTCTTAGAATATTACTAATGGTTCTTAACCAGCCTCATAGTTTTCTTCCCCCTCTCATCAGCTACATTAGTGCTGCTACACCTTAGCCAATTTTGTTTTTTATTTGATATCCTGTCTTGCTTTTTTGTTTCTCCCACCTTTTTATTGTGTGTCATTGAGTAATTCCTTATTGTCTTTTTTGGTAATATTTACTAATGCACAAAAAGCTGAAAATAGGGAAAAATAGGTCAATATATTTTGCAGATGTTACACATTTACAGTTTGTGCGGAACATTGGAGCTTCAGCTGATGAAGACATGTTGCACCTTGAATGGATACTGTTTCACGAGAATGCGTTTGAGCAGTTAAAGAGATCATTTAAATCTTACAAACTAACTTTTATCCTTGTATTAAGTTTTATACATGTGAGTTCTTATAGTTGGCAAAGACAGGTGATCCAGAAGTACCAGGTCCTTGTGTTGTCCTTAAAGTGTTTCAGTTTTTTGCCAGCCATGGTCCTCACAAGTATCATTTTTATGGAAGGATGGAAAGTGTGTTTTAGGATTTACCTTCCCCCCCCCAAATGACTGGGTGTAAATTGGTTGTGTAGGTCCTTTTGCTTAGTGATCAATGTTGGACCAAACCTGCAGTATAGTTATTAAATATTGATTTGGGGGTAAGTTCATTTCAATTTGCAAAATCTTAGCTCATTTGTCAAAACCATATTCCTAATGTTATAGTATGCCCCTTGTCCCTATTACGTAGGCCCTCCTTCTCTGCACGCATGAAAGGGTTAAAAATCCTTTTAACACTCACCTTAATTTCAGTGCCAAGGTATCTCAGCGCTGGGTTGGTCTCCTCCAGTGACATCACGCTGATGGAGTAGTGTAATGCAATGTTCCTTATAGTGAGGCATTAGATATTCTTAATAAAAGTGTGACATACCCAACACAGATTTATAGAATTATTTATTTTTTCTCCCTATCTCACAATCAATGCTATTTGTATTGACCAATGGTCTCTTTCAGGTCTTGGCCATCTGATCTCCTGCATCTTGATTAATGGTGCCCAGTACTTCAAGCGTATCAGTGAATCTGGCATCAAGAAGATGTGCAGGAACATCTTTGTCCTTCAGCAGAATCTCACCAATATAACCATGTCCAGAGAGGCTGACCTGGATTTTGCAAGGTGGGCCCTTTGGGTGTTTTAACTTTTATTAAATGACGTATTCATGTCACAATTTCAATTATTTATATAGTACAAAGATATTCTGCTTGCTGTACAATAGGTAAAGAAGGCAAACCTTTAATTCTAACAAAATGTGTTTGACATACGGAAATAGTAGGTGAAGAGGACCCTGCCCAAACAGGCTTACAATCTAAAGGGATGAAGTAGACATACACAAAGGGAATCAAATTATCTGTATGTACCTAAATGATGGAAGGGGTGTTTGGGAGAAGGGAGCACAGCAGATGGGAGATGGCGGATGAAGGTTATAAGGGATGAGAATTGATACAACATAAACTGAATGGGATAGCTGATCCAATGCACCTTGATTGGAGAAGTAGTTAAAGGGTGAGGGCCCTTAACTCATGACCTGTGTGGCTTAAATAGGTCAGTGTCAGCCTGGGCAGTTGATTAGGGATGATGGCTGTCCTGTTCTGTATTTTGCCCCCTGATAACTGTCCTGTTCTTTGTTTTTTCAAAGGACAATAGTTTAAAGGAACGCTATAGGCACTCAGTGAAGTCTGCCATGTCCCCCTTTTTAAGCCTGCAGCTGAATACATTACCTTTCTGCAGGAAGGGCAATGTTTTCATTGCGTGGTTAACCTGCCCCTTGTGGCTGCCACTATAGCGCTTCTGCCAAGATAGCTGACATAAATTCCACTATTTCAATCATGGTCTAATAATGATTAGCACAATAATGATTAGATTGCTTTGCAATATATCCATAGCTGAGTATGGTTCAGGTGAGTGCTTGGGAAGGGGGCTGGGGGGGAGGTCAGAATGAAAATTGAATATTTCATTTGTTTCCAGTGCTAAAATCATTTAGATTCTGTACAGATTACATCAAATTCACCCCAGCCCCTCAGTGTTCTTACCAGTTAATACCAGTTAATAAGCATAAACCTCTGCGCACAGATGTTTTATTTATTTTTGTGTACTTCATCTCTGTGCTGCTCATCGTTCTGAAAACCAATCTGTCTCAGGTAAAGAAGACTCTCTAAATGAGTGTGCGTGTTTAGAGTGCATGATACATGTAACCCTAAGTCATTCCTGAACTGAAGTCGCACGTTATTGTTCATTGTTTTTCTTTACTTCAGTTATTCAATATCATTACATCAATGACTGTATTTTCTGCAAATAGGGGAAAAAATAAGTTGTTACTTTAATTGGTAACCATTATAAAATAATACAAGGTCGTAATAAAAAAAAAATAATGTTTGATCTGAGGCTGTACTGGACCATTAATGCTTTATTTTCTATTTATTTATTTTTATTGAATGGAACTGTGGTCAGTGAACCCTCTGTGCTCTCAAAGTTAATTTCTCTATTTTTTTGTCATTATATTTTTTCTGTCTTTGTTATTATTTTTGTATTAGGGAGATATAGGCAGTACAAATAAATAGATTCATAAATACATATTGCATTTTCAAGTAACAGCCTGTACTTTAGCACTCTTGAGCTAATGTTACATTCAGAATATAGAAGAAAAGCACCTTAAAACCATAGCTGCAAGTGAAAAATGCATTGAATGCTATCGCAGGGTACAAATCTCTCTGAAAGGGACTGAGTTGGAAAAAAGTTTTAGACTATTGGTGGGGGGACAGAGAATAGTAAAATATCCCAGTTTAACCCCTTAAGGACACATGACGTGTGACATGTCATGATTCCCTTTTATTCCAGAAGTTTGGTCCTTAAGGGGTTAAACCAGGGCCATGTTTTACGTTGCAACAGTATAAAGTCTAGTTTGGGGCTTACTCAGGAGTAAAACCGTTGAATTATCTATAGGAGCTAGAAAGAGTTAAACAGTTGTGCAAAAATATGTTGAATACTGACAGACATGTAAGGAGAGTTTAGTATTCACAGTACAGTGACATAAGCTGTTAAGTTGCACCCAAACAGAACCTTATCCTGTGAGGTCTTATATTGGGTGTATTTTCTGATATACTTTTTAAGTCCAACAGACCAGTGTGACATTGTGGCCAGGTAGGACAGCACTGTAGACAAGGTAGAGCAAAGTGGGGGACCAAAGTCTAACACTTTTTGTGCTGAAGAGCATTTTGTCAAAGATACAGTTTCTGAAACTTAATAATGTGTGATCAGTTGTTGGACTGTGCTTTTATGTATAACTATGTGAAATGCAATCTGTAAATGAAATATTTAGCTTTGGAAAGTGGAAACTTGAGTTTTACTTGACATTGTCCCTTTAACATGAGAGATATGTTTCCTTATTTTTCTATTCATAATGGTAACATTATAATAATCATTGCACTGAATACAAGACTTGTGCACGGACGGAAAATCCGGTTAGTCCGAATTGTCTTGTCTGAAAATTTATAATGATTAGGATAATCTGAATTTCATCTATGTGTATTTAAATTCTCATTCATAGAGTCCACTCTTGCTGTTCATAGTGGGGGCTGAGGAGGGCACTAGGTGCCCCATCCCAGGTTATTGTATTTAGTGCCTTCACAGGTGGAGGCTTGAAGGGAGTCTATGCTTGTCTCCCACCACTTTATTTTATTTTATTTTTTAATTGCCTACATGTGAGAGCACCTGTATCAGGTCCCCCCTTTATTTTATTAGCAACTGGGCAGCAATAACTGTCAGATCAGGGCTGCTCACTGTTTAGTACACATGCCCCTAAATGCAGCATGGCTTGCGGGGTCATGAAGCAGGTTTTAAACCTCCCTCCTATGCCAATGTGGGGGTTATGATGACCTCCTTAATCTCTTATTTGTCGCTTAGTTCAGGATATATCTTTTGAATGATGCTTGAAGAATTCATTTACACTGAATAGTACCCCAATTCCACAGGCCTGGGATTGGGGAAAGGAAACTGCAGGTAGCTCTGCTGTCTTTTTTTTTTTTCTCCTCTTCTACATTTAAATAATATAATTACAAAAGGCAGTTCCATTTTTGCAAGTAATTAAAAAAAACTAATGATTAAGTAACATACTCAATATTTGGCCATAAGTAAGAATTAATAAATTACCTGAAATTGGAACAAATATAAATGTACAAACTCCTGAATATTTCTGGAAGCTCAAATACTAGACTTAACATCCTTCCTGCGCTGGACATTTCCATGCTGATTCTTGTAGGAAATCCCTACCGTATAAGCGTGGACTTAAAACCCACAGAAACATGTTATTTTAGTTTTTGTACAATAAAATTAATGATCTTCTGACAGCAGATGTTTTTTTTGACAGATTGTATACTCAGTTCAGGCTCTAGGGGAGGAATTTCTCAGTGTGCAGACCATTAATAACTGGTATTTTGGTATTCTTAGAAGGTAGTTACAGCAGGAACCATTTAAACATCTCCCAAGACTGCTGCTGAGGTCTGAGGTGTGACAGGCCCTTGTTAAGCTTCAAGTTATGACAGATTTACATTTTTATTGGCTTGTATTCACTGGAATGGCTAGTAACCGGGGACTGCCCATTGCTATAATGATCAGACTAAACTCTGCAATACCTACTATATATATATATGTATATATATAATATCCTGAATAACCGTTACAGTTTCAGCCTAAACATTAAGAAAAACAATATATTTATAGTCTTGCAGGAAAATTACCATTCAATTTGCCTTTAAATACAGTTTCTCCTGGGTGACATGTATATATTTCTGTGTTTTACTGTTGTATGCTTGGGATTTGGTTGTCCATAGTGCTATCTGCTTATTGAAAACTATGTTTTGCTTTGTAATGCAAGAAAACGTGCATCTTGATCATCCTTCTGGAGTGCGTGGCTGTCATCTTGCTGAATCTATTTACTAAACAATAAGTTAATGAATTTCAAAATGTAAAGTTAGTCGTAAACAAAATGTCCAGATGAACATTGATTTTCCTTTGTTTTTTTTTTGGTTTTTTTCTGTTGACGATTATAACTTGGTTGTCTGCCCACCTCAATTCGCTGTGTTTTGCAGCATTTCTAAAATACTTTTTTTTTTTTTTTTTTTTTTTGTGGAGGAAGCCCACAATATTTATAGATGCAGAGGACCTTCTACTAATGAAATGGCTGTTAGTGGGAAACCTGTCCAATTACTAAAAAAAAACAAAAAACTTTTTTTAGGCTATTGTAAATGTTGACATCAGTCACAGTCAAAATACATTTTACTTAATGTCATTTATAACCAGGGGTTAGATGTATTTCTTTATATCATAATCCAGACAACATACCAATAAGTAGTTAAACATAAATAAATGTAATTTATAAAGTCAGTATAAAGTGTGAATATTGGACTTGGTGTATTTTGCAGAATCGTTGGCTCTATATCAGAATTATATTGACGGTATTATTAACATATATATAAATATATATATATATATATACACTATAGACATTCTATATATATATATATATATATATATATATATATCATAGGCGTGCGCAGCCTATTGCATTAGGGTGTGCACCCTAAAGCACAAACACACGCCACGCGCGTGTGTGTGTATATATCTATCTGTTATTGTGATGTGTGTGTGTGAGGGTGCGTGTTTGTGACTGTGCTGTTTGTGTGTGAGGGTGTTTGTGTGTGTATGTTTGTCCTGCGAGGGTGCTGTTTGTGAGGGTGCTGTTAGTGTGCTGTGTGTGAGGGTGTTGTGTTTTTTTTAAAGGTGCTGTGTGTGTTTGTGAGGGTGCGGTTAGTGTACTGTGTGTGTGTGAGCTGTATGTGTGTGTGCTGTATGTTTGGAGGGATTTGGCAGATTAGTAAATCCTTGCTGCCATGTGCCATCCCTGGTGGTCTAGTGGAGAGTGAACTCTAGCCCCGCAGCAACGCTCAGATATCGCGAGAGGAACCTGGCGGAGCTTCTGTCTAGAGCTGCCTGGGTCCTCTACTGCCTCCCTCCATGCTGCTGTGGGCCGGTGAGGTAGATCTTTGGTCTCCCCGCCGGCCCATGAAGGCTTAGAGCAGAGCCGGCACTCAGATAGCGCCGGTTCTGCGTGTGTGTATATATATATATACGTACACACACACACACATACATACTCACAGACACACACATACACTCACACACACACTGACACACACACTCACAGACACACACACATACATACTCACAGACACACTCACACTCACAGACACACACACACACTCACACACACTCACATACTCACAGACACACACACTGACACACACACATACTCACAGACACACACATACTCACAGACACACACATACTCACAGACACACATACTCAGACACACACACACTGACACACACACACACATACTCTGACACACACACACACACTCACAGACACACACACACACACACTCACACACACACACACAAATTATTATATTTTAATTTTAAAAAAAAAATGTCCACCCAGCCTCCTACCTGGAGTGCTGGTGGACTTTTCCCTGGGGTCCAGTGGGGGCGGGCGCCTCTCTGCAGCTCAGCGCGCGGCGAGGGAGCTCTCTGCTGTCTGCTCTCTGCTCCCTCTCGCCGCGCGGGCTGTCTGCTGGAGCTGGGAGCCGGAATATGACGTCATATTCCGGCTCCCGGCATCAGCGCGCGGCGAGAGGGAGCAGAGAGCAGACAGCTCCCTCGCCGCGCGCTGAACGGGGGGGGGAATCCATCACCTCTTGCCCTCCCCATGACAGGGGCAAGAGGTGAAACAGGGGGCACTGAGTGCCTGCAGGACTCAAACCATAGGCGTGCCACGGGGATTAGGGTGTGCCCAGGCACACCCGGCACACCCCGTGCGCACGCCTATGATATATATAGACATGCTAGCTCTTTACTTTTGTGATATAGATATATGTATTTTACAAAGGGAAAGAGCTAGCATGCCTTCTGTGTCTAAGGGAATTCAAGTGATGTGGCAGATGTATCCAGTGTTTAGATAAAGAGGAAAGTGTGTTCAACAATTCAGAATACGCTCCCTCTTATTAGAAATATCATATTGGAACGAAAGCCAGGCAAGGTGCTGCTAACTTGTTTAGGATTTGGCATGAGTTGTTAAATTACTGCCTAGATGGAGTATGACAGCCAACTTTGGACTACGCTTTTGCCAGGAATCTGCTGTGAGAATTACATGTGTTGATTAGTGAAGTGTGACTCTGCCATGTCAAGGCAGGCTGTAAAATACACGACTATTATATAAGGAGTTCTCCAATTTTACATTTTCTCTCCTGTGACTCAGATCCTGACATTCACCAGGTTTAATAAAGACAGTGTGTGGCTTTATGTAAGAACAATTTGGCTCACTTACTTATCCTCTTTTTATATTTTTTTTTTTTTTTTTTTTACCCTGCTCTAAATATTTTAACTATACTTATTTTGTAGCCCATATAAATAAATGTAAGGAATATTATTCTTAAAAATGCCCTGTACTGTATGCGTTGGCAGATCAATATTTTGGAATGAATAATATATTTGTCTATAGTCTGAACATTCTTCAAAAAAATGAAGAAAATCGGCTCTGTACAGCACATTCCTGTCATTTCAGACAGAAATAAGGCAGTAATGATTTCTTTGCACCATATGATGAGGATTAGGATAGAAAGTTGACAGCAGATATGAACCAATCTGCCCCATGACAATTTTCCCTTTTCTGTACTCATGATCTCTGTTGCTTTATGTAATTTTCTGCTGTTGTGTTATAGAACGGTGGTTCAGTGATTTTGAGTCTTGATAACAGTAATACAAACGAATAAAGGGACAAGAGTTTGAAGATCAGACCGTATGCTCATAGCATAGAGGCAACACATGCTTAATGGGTAAACTATATTGGTCCTTGATAGCAGGAGAAGAGTGAACCGACAGGCAGTTAGCCGGTTCCAGGAGCCCTACTGTAACTGTATAAATACATGCATTCATAGCGTTATTTGCTAGAGTGATAATAATGACGAGATCTGTGCATGTAGAAACGCCGAGCCATGTTAGTGCTTTCTTCTAGTCAGGTGTCGTATACGGAAGTTCTGCAGGACAAGAAAGAAATACTATCAGGGTTGTGTGCAAGTAGATTTATAATTGTCTGTCCTTGCACATTAAACTCCCAGGATTAAAGATGAAGTCATGCCTAGAAATGTCGGGTAGCCGTGAGGAGGAAAGAAAGGTAGTGGGAAACTGGAGAGACATGGAAGTAAAGAATAAGGAAACGAATCCATATTTTTACCTCCAGATTATAAGCAGTGCACAACAGCTGGGATACCCTCTGAACTGGAGGAAACGGCATTCTGGCTTGACACCCTTGAAAAAGTATATATGGGTAAATCCAGTGAAGATCTGCTGAACTTTTGAAAACTATCAGAATGGCTCCAGATTCCTCATCAGAGGTGCTGACACTATCTGCTAAAGCCATAGGTCTCTAATGTAGCTAGAAGATTGGTATGGATTAGAAGCTGGTTGGCGGATTCTACATTTAAAAATTCCTTGTGTGATCTCCCATTGGAACAGGGTAGATTATTTGGGTCACAACTGCATGACATTCTCAAACGTATGGAAGAAGGGAAGACGGTCTTGCCAGAAAAACGCAAGAACAATAAGTGGAACAGACCATTCTTTAAAGGACCACTATAGTGCCCTGAGGGTGCCCCCACCCTCAGGGTCCCCCTCCCACCAGGCTCTAGGGGGTGGAAGGGGTTAAATTTACCTCTTTTTCCAGCGCCGGGCAGGGGACTCTCCTCCTCCTTCTCGTCGTCATCGACTGAATGCGCATGCGAGACACAAGAATGCTTTCCTATGGACGCTGGCGTCTTCTCACTGTGAAAATCACAGTGAGAAGCGCGGAAGCGCCTCTAGCGACTGTCAATGAGACAGCCACTAGAGGCTGGATTATCCCTATTATAAACATAGCGGTTTCTCTGAAACTGCTATGTTTACAGCAGAAAGCACCCTAGATGGACCTGGCACCTAGACCACTTCATTAAGCTGGAGTGGTCTGGGTGCCTATAGTGGTCCTTTAACAGGAACAGAACATCCTAAAGAGATTCCTTTCAGAGGAACTCTAATAGGAGAAACCAAAACAAAGTTTTAACATTAATGACAAATGGAAAGAAAATTCTCTGAGAAAAAAAGAGCGTAGATTCTGACTACATACCTGTCGGAGGAAGACTCCTTGAATTTTTTTCAATATAGCAGCTGGTTTGGTTTCTGTCTATAGTTCAAAATGGTTACCAGCTGGAATTAAACAACATTTAACCAAACATGCTTCTCTTTGTCTCAAAGAAGTCCGTACTCTATGGCAGAAAAATGTAGAAGTACTTCCAAAAGATCACTTTTTGGGGACATATTCAAGAATATTTTTGGTGAATTTAAAAGAAGTGAACAGATTCATGATTCAGACGTTTTGCACAATCATGTCCGCTAACCATTTGATTGAACCTGGCTCATGGCTAAGTACCCTCGACAAGATGCTTATTTGCATATTACAGACGATTTTTAAAATTATCCATAAAAGATCAAGACTGCTTTCTACATTTCCAGTTCAGAGTTTTACAAAAATTGTTTTGGACATCACGGCAGATTTAAGAAAGCAATGCCTCAACATTGTCCCTTACTTAGATGACTGGCTTCTCATCGCATCTTTAGTAGACCAACTCCTAAGAGACATTAGAACAGTTACAATATCACTACATGAACATACCGTAGTTGGATTATCAAAGTCGAAAAAGAAAATTACTAGGAGGTCAGAAACTACTGACCCGATAGTCAAGGGTTGGACTAAATGGGTAAAAGAGAGGGCATAACCCCACAGGTTAGTATGACAGAAAAGAAAAAAGTTCCTGTGTGTCTGTATATTGAGAAATGTTTACATGGTGTGTTCAATAAAAACATGGCAACATTTCATTCTTTGTGTGTTATTAGTTTAAGCAGACTGTGATTGTCTATTATTGTGACTTAGATGATGATCAGATCACATTTTATGACCAATTTGTGCAGAAATCCATATCATTCCAAAGGGTTCACATACTTTTTCTTGCAACTGTATATATGAGCTAGAGTAGGTAGCTATACAGAGTAGAGTAAATGGTGGATGAATAGGAGGTAAATAACAGCTTATGTCCCTTTAAAATACCCATAAGTAATGTATATGTATATGCGCTAGAATATGTGGCTATACAGAGTAGAGTAAATAGTGGATGGATAGGAGGTAAATGGCAACTTATGTCCCTTTAAAATACCCCTAAGTATATATTACAATGTATATAGTATCTGGGAATAGCAGAGAAAACCTAAATGGGTACAGCAAAAATTACTAGTCCCACTAGGCTAAAGGAACATGCAGATTCCCAAGTAAGATACTACAGCACCCAACATACATGGAGTATGGGGACTATAAATTGACCTCCACATCCCTTTGTCAGTTTAAATATGGCTCAGATGGTGCAGTTAAATATCCGCAAATCAGAACAGCAGAAGTCACTGTCTTATTGTAATGTAGCTCAATTGAGTAACAAAGTATCTGGAAAACACAGAATGGACACAATTTCCCAATTAGATACTTAGTACTGTGCTACAAATTCTTATCCTATCCTGTTTGCTATAGAGTGAAATTCTGACTGCCTAAGCAGCTGTGTTGCATCAGAAAACTCAGGATGTCTAACAGATATTCTATGCTGTGCTAGATAGCAAATGCCATATCCTAGTACCTAGTGGATAGTCTGCAATCCCTAAAGCTTAACCTAAGGGTTGGATTATCAATGAAGAAAAGTCAGAGCCAACTCCCACTTGTTCTATCCAATTTCTGGGTCTGATCTTGGACTCTGTGAAACTGAAAATCTTTCTTCCAAGCGACGAGAGTAAAAATCAAAAACGCCATCTTTTTGATTACAGACAAAAAGATCTGCTCTTTAAGGGAAGCAATGAGACTTTCTTCACAGCAGCCATTCCTGCGGTAAACTGGGCCAGGGTAAGAATGACACGGCTGATTCATCTAGAACAGGGGTAGGCAACGTGTGCCATGCACAACACTCGAGGTGTCTTTGCACTTCACTCAAAGCTGCTAGAGCCAAACAGGCTCTGGCCTATCAGGAGTCCCAGTGAAACTTTAGATATCTGCTAATACGAAAAGGTGGTAAAGGACAATCCTCAGTCTATGCATTGCAGCACATAGATAAAGTGATCTCAGATCACTTCCTCTTAACACTTGTGAATGGGAATCCGCACTGGAGTAGAACAGCCCATAGCTGCTATTGCAGCTCCTGTCCTTGACCTGTACCTGGCCAGCCTGCTCTCCACTGGAACCCAGGGTAGCCACCCACACACACACACACAGTCACAAACAGAATATTACAACTATTTAAACACAATATTAACACATTGCCATATACACAACTTAAAACACAGATACACGCACTGGCATATAAAAACAACTTGACACACAAATACACTCAGATACAAATAGTGGTACACACACACACACACTGACACATACACACACTCAGAAACACACACACTGATACACACTTGCACATACACACTGACACACAGATACCTACTGGAACACACACTGGCACTCACAGATACACACACACTGGCACACACACCCAGATACACACACAGTTACACACACAGGCACTCACACAGAGATACACACACTGACACATACACACAGATACCCATATTGGCACATACACACTGACACACAGATACCCACATTGGCACATACACACTGACACAGATACATACACACTGACACACAAATACACACACTGGCACCTATGCACACTGGCACATACATACAAACTGATGTCCACACTGGCACATACACACTCATACACAGATACACACACTGGCACATACACACAGATACACACAATCTGACATACAGTGCAGCCACCTGTTAGCTTAAATTTTGGTGTCTGGGTTAAGGCTGATGGGAGTGAGCATGTAGATGTTCACTCCAGCCTCTCCATGCTGCCTGTAGTGCTTTCTTGTGCCAAGAAATAAGTCAGACAATTAAACAATTCAAAACATATGTTTGTACATAACACCCACAACCAAATATGGTCAGGCCCCGATGTATGCCGCCATCCCCAACATGGAGGCACATCCTGTCCTGAGCATAGTATCCATTCCCACCCGAAGATGTCCGCAGCGTTTGTACAGCCTCAATTTCGTCTGTCATTTCGTCACTTCCTGTGATGACTTCTCAGTGATGCGCATTGATCTTCACATCTTCCGGTCTGTATCTTCCCAATATGTCACTTCCTGTGACATATGTGACGTTGCACATCCGGTGGGAGGTGATTTAGCTTGTATTTGCTAGATGGGAGTGGTTTGATTGCAGCTCTTCTTTCGTCTGTTTTGAAAGAGGGCAGAAATGCCCAAAGTTCATACAATATGAACTATGAACTATTTTACCTATGTATTGATATCCACATGTGCAATTAAGTAAATATATCAATGTATTGATACATTCGAACAATGTGATATATTTACTTAATTGCACATGTGGATATCAATACATAGGTAAAACATCTAGACCTATAAAAATCAGAATTGGTGAACACTATAAAGAAAGGGTTCACCAACTATAGTGTATCTAAACATTTCCTAGAGAAACATGTATCAGATCTGAAATTTCTAGATTTCTGTGAAATTGAAAAAGTTAGGTAGCACTGGAGAGGAGGAAATCTGCCCAATGTGTGAAATGGATCTTTGAAATGTGCACCTTAACACCTATGGTTCTCAACATAGACTTTGAGACAAACCGTATTCTATAGGTTTATTTAGTAATGGATCATTTTATAGACTATTAATTATTTTACATAGATGTTTAAAGTTTTTATTACATTCTTATCTTTATCCCTCCTTTCCTTTATTGTATACATAACTCTGTGTCCTTTCCTATAATGCACAGGTGTGTAATTTTTAAGAATCATATTAAGATAATCAAGTATTATTATATTTTAATTGATATCAAGTACAGAATTTGTTTTATATCAACTTTTTTATTTAAACTTATATTTGTTTAATTTTAATATAAAATTTTCTTTTATTATATTATATATTCCGACATATTGTATGAACGTTAAGCCCTCTTTCAAAACAGACGAAAGGAGAGTTGTGGTCAAACCACTCCCATCTAGCAATACAAGCTAAATCACCTCCAACCCGATGCGCTACGTCACAGGAAGTGACATATCGGGAAGATACCGACAGGACGATGTGAAGATCAATGCGCATCACTGAGAAGCCATCACAGGAAATGACAAAATGATGGACGAAATTGAAAAGAGAGAAAGAGGCTGTACGAACACTGTGGACATCTTGGGGTGGGAATGGATACTATTCTCAGGACAGAATGTGCCTCCATGTTGGGGACGGCGGCATACATCCAGTCCTGACCATATTTGGTTGTCGGTGGTATTTACAAACATATGTTTTGAATTGTTTACTTGTCTGACTTATTTCTTGGTATATATATAGCCATACATGTTCAGTTGGAGAAATACATGCATCTGAGGAAGACCACCTGATAGGTTGAAACGCGTTGTGCTATTTTTATTTGTTTTAATAATTTGTTAATATACACCTTTTAACCCCTTAAGGACACATGATGGAAATATTCCATCATGATTCCCTTTTATTTCTGAAGTTGTGTCCTTAAGGGGTTAATACTTACCCTGGACTCTGGAGTTCCTGTTTTGCAGCAGTGCCAAGTTCCTGAGGGTGATCTTTGGAAATTCCATCACATATCTCTCTTATGAGATGAAAAGTGCCATAAGTACCGAGCCAACTTTTAATTGTGAGTTTGAAGAAATAGTCATATGTATTAAGGCCGTTTGGCCTGTAACTGTGGGAGGGGCTTAAGTTAAATCGCTCCCCTATATAAGGTACACCCCTTACCTGACTCCATACCGATCAAGGTCAGCTTCTGAATGCACTGCCGGTTCATCCAGTCGCCATTTTGGAATACTTTTTCTTCTTAGAAGGTCTTCCACACTGAGCTGTGTCCATGAATCCTGCCGCAGGCCTTTCCGTCCGACCAGCTTCTTGCTTCTTTTTTCATCGCTGCAGATCACGTCCTAGTGACTCTCAAACTGTTAGTTGACCTACCCGGTATGCCATCCCACGGGTCAGGTCCTCACTTTACGGTTACGTTCGGGTATTATAAATGCTACACTGTATATGCAATCTATTTCTTCGTTCATTACAGCCGTTTACACGGCCAATTCGTTTAAATCTGTCTATGTATTCAGCCCCACTCGGGCTTTCGTACTCACAAACGGGAACATACTCATCATCTCTGTCGGACAGAAATCTCAGTTCGCGCGGTTCAAACCACACTAACGGAATAAATTTTTGCTCTGTTACCAACCGCATCATACTGCTGAACTGTCTTTGTGTGTTCCATCTACACTTACTGATCTACACACATAGGCTGTTCGCATGTGTCCGAACGGATACATGCGATACAGATCTCTTTCATTGAAGGTATCTGCCGGTTTGTACGTTTCAAACGCACGAACGGGGATAAAAACCTTCAGGTTTCAATCCTTTGACAACAGGTTTTTCTACCGAACGGCCACACAGTGCATATGTCTTATGTTAAACATGGGCCAATTCATGTGGTAAAACGCACGAACTGGCTGATCTGGGGTTTAACTTGTTTGTTTTTCAATCAGTCAAGATTAACAAACTCTCTACACTGCCATCTACAGACCACTTTATATAATTCAATCCACATGTAAAAAATACATGGACACATAGATATATATTATCACACAGTATTCAGTTAGTTACACATAGCATACCCGATAATCTATGTTCATGCACATACATACTACAAATCACCTATCAACATACATACCCTCCCCATAATAATAGTATGCCTCACTAAAACAACGAGTGCATATATACATATATCTAAATTTTTTCATGTATGGGCATCACATACAGTTCTAACTCTGAATTCATGTCAAATACTGTATTACGTCCACCATGCTATGACTCAACACTGCCAACTACAGGCCAGCAAGTGCATTCATAATTTACAGAGATTTTACAAACATCATCTCCACCGAACCCTACAGGTCAACGGCCAAACATAATTAAGGGAAAATTGGTCTATGCCAGTTTTTCTTTATTTTCATACAGTCTCCATCTATTTAGTTACAGGTACTACAGAAACCTATACGGATTGTCAGGTTTCAAAACCATACTACAAGGTACATACACCTGCTTACAGTATATCCATACCTGTTCCCTACAGAATAGTTATAAATACTGGCAATTAGGGTCATAAGGGCCAATAGTTATTATCCATCCTTCTCTGCACTATGCTTCGGATTAGTGGTCCCACGAGGCCAACACCCCGCCTCACACTGGGAGGCATACATCCTTCGGGCCACTCATGAGCTAGCCGCCTTGCACGTATCATAGAGAGGGCCTCACCTGTCACTCCCCTTCCTATTTTCTGGTTACAGTCAACATTCTGCCACAACGTTCGGTGGCCACAAAAAATCCCCTCGTGCCAAGGATAGATAGAGCCTCTTAAGCCACTTGGCAACTAGCAGGGCCTCACCTGTCACCAAAACAATACACATAATGGTTTCACCTCACGGCATAGTTAGCAAGCCAGTACTAAACCACTCTGTTCAAATAATAATTTTATCTTTTATTTATTTAAGTATGTCTCATGAAGGTGACAAAGAGATCTCTCTTCATAGCACCCCAGCTAGGGTCGAGACACCTTCACATAGGGGAGATGTTGCCAGTCCAGCATCAATCAGATCCTGGACGATCCCATGCATCACCACCGAAGGAGGCGACAAATCTCCTACCCTGCCACAGCAAGGAAAGCATAGCTATTCAAACTCCTAAGCACAATAACCGACAACACGGAAGCAGGGGAAGGCTCCAGCAACACCAACTCGGGTGACATCCAGGCTATGCTGGCCTCACTCATGAACTCCAGGGCAAGGTTAACAACAGACTGGCTAACCTCAAGACGGTCACCACAGCCCTCACCAAGGCTGGCCTTCCTGATACCATACAACAGACACCAACCAAACCACGGGCTACGGGTACTATTACCTCTTCAGATTATCAGGATGTTGATCTTGCACACACGATCCCAGCCCACATCAAGAGAGACATCCTGAAAGGCAAAGATGTCAACCTTAGCATCCCTACTAATTGCCTCCTAGGATGTGGTCGAAAATAAGACTTACATGTATGACGAAATATCTGTGGTGGTCAGATCCAAAGACTCCAGGTTAAACTGGAAACTGACCATCCCTGAATTTGTGTTAGCATTTGGTATATTTAGATATGTCATTTGTGAAGTGTACCCTAATAGAAGGGAAGAATTTGATTGTTACATGCACAAGCTAGTGGACCTGGGGAACAAATATGGTGGGTCGGCTTTTTACGACTACCATTGGTCTTTTTCCACCAAGTTGTCTGGCGCTCTCTCCCAGCATGGAACACGTATCAACTGGAGCAGACTAGATACGGAAATATTCTGTAGACACTTCGCAGGTCTCAAAACACCGGCTTGTGCATCCTGCTCTCCTACCTACACTACTAATTTTTTGGCAAGACAGGAGGCTTCATATTTGCTTGTCTTTCTTTACTGTAACTCCCAGCAGCAAAGAAACAGTTAACAATCAGTGTAAAAAAGTTTAACCAATCAGCATGCATCACAGTAATATAAACTGCCAGGCTCCTCCCAACTCCTCTTTCTTTGCTGCTTAGCCTCGCAGGTGAGTCTATTCTAATTATATCCCTATTAATGCTCAATTTAGCTGACTATTATCACTTTAATATCATTTGAATATATTATATGTATTTTCTGTTTCTTTAAATGAATTTATGTGAAATATTTGCTCTTTTTTTTAAACAACTGTTAAGTGGGCTGACATTCTAGTCAGCCCACAACTTCAGATTACTTCATACTTCTTTCAATTTATTTATATTGTGCTCTGTCAGTTTAAATCTAGAGCACTGACAGTTTTGCCGCGGCTCCCGACATCTTGCCGGTCCGTTCAGCCTCTCAGTTCTTTGTACACAATTTGTGTTTCCCTGGGGTCGCCATAGAGACGCGTCCCGCCTTTCCTCCTATGCCGCGGCCATTTCGCTTACCTTTTTCCCGGGCTTTTGACTCAGCGCCATCTTGTGGAAGATTTCTGTGCGACTGTTTTGTTTTGTTTCGGCTCTTCACTGTAAATCCGACTCAGCCGTTCGGTTAGTATACTTTTTCTTCTTAAAGCCCTAGTCCGTTAGTTTACTTAAAGGTATACACTCCCATACTCAAAAATATTAGTTTTTCTGTTTACAGATTCCCAATTACAAAACAAAGTGTTTAAAAAAAACCTTGCTTGATTTTGAGGGTGACCCCCTCTAGCCTATATTCTGAGGGTGACCCCCCTCTAGACCTCTTTTCTAAGGGTGTCCCCCTTTTTTTGCCTCTATACAGGGTAACCCCCTATATAATTACACAGGTACATACCTGTTATTGATTTTGGACACTATTGTCCTTTTCTCTCTGGGTGAACCCCACTGATAAGCTGTGGATGAACCCCACTTATTTACATGATAATTGTTTCCTGCATTTTACATCCTGTCTAAGTCCACCACCTCATTGTAAATAGTTTGTCTGCATAAATATATTAAAAAAAAGCTCTATATAATTTTTATTTTTTTAAAATTATAAATAAAAATATAAATAAATTAAATACTATAGTGGTGACCCCACTGTTACTGACATTATGTCTGATTTGCCAGAACCAGCAGTCTGCTGAACTTAAGGCTTGGCTATACAATGCCATTACCGACTCCATACGCAAAGCTCTAGCGGCTTTCCGTGAGCAGACAGTCCCAGCCCCTACGGCGACCATTACCCAACTGTCTGACTCCGAGGATTCTCATGGTTCAGAACGTGACGAAGCTCCTCGCAAACGCCCTTGGAAGGGTGATAGCACTACCGCCGGTAAAGGCAAAGCCAAACACCCTAGAGTTTCCTATTCTAAACCAGGGAGGTCTCCCAACATGATTTTGACCCACTTGAGGGTTCAACCTCTAATTATAATCTTCAGGTGGTAGATGAATACTATGCAGAACATTCATATATTGATGCTCCACCTCATAAGACATCCCGAGACCTTTACCCCTCTGATTTTGCAAATAATGAGCCCTCCCTCATACCTCAAGAGGAATTCCATTTGAAATCTGACCTAACATCTGAAAACCCTAACTTAAAAGATGATACCTTATTTGACACCTCTGGCCACCCTTTATTTGACCCCAGATGCATCAGGCACCCTAGATCTGCCAAATGGACACCCCCGGACCACATTGCCAAATACTGTAGAATGTGGCTCCGTCGGCCTTTAGAAAAAGAGGTGAGAGCCAAATTGAGGGCAGTATGCCCACGTCCCATCATACCGGACAAGGTGGCCAATCGACCCCTTCCTTATTACCTTTCTGACCAAGTCAGGGAAATACCCCCGTAAGTGTCTAGAACAGGGTCTGAAAGCCACTCAAGATAAGTTGATGGATGTGGCGGGCCCGCTTATACAAATTTTCATTATAGCAGACGAGGCTTTATCAGGTGGCACATTTGATGCACATATGGTGCGAGAGTGGGCACAAAGGGCTTTATGCCTTTTAGGCAACGTCAATGTGGCTAACTCGACAGAACGGCGGAAGGCCGTCCTTTATAAAATCGATGCCAAGCTTGCCGAATTTTGCATTAAAGAACTTGGTCCAGAGGCTCAAGGCATGTTATTCGGAGACAAGTTCATAAAAGAACTAAGTAAACACGTCTCTGTATTTACTACGCTGACAAAAGCGCAATCCTCCATCGCAAGGCGTTTCGCACACAACGTTCTTCCGGGAGAGCTGGTCGCTACAGAGACCGAGCGACTGGCAGAGCCGCCTTCACAGGCTACAGGCCTCGACCTTCAGACACCTGGAACTCGGGCAATACCCGATTCCACCACGGGCAGTTTTTCCCCTCTCGCGGTCGCACTGCTACAGGTAATGGACCTTCCTTATTCTCATATTCCTATTGCAGGCCGGTTAACCCTTTTTTTTCCCAACAGTGGTCTCAACTCACTCGGGATCCTTGGATCCTTCAGACTGTGTCCGGGGTCCACCTGGACTTTTCAGACGAACCGATACAAAAATCTCCTCCTATCCCGATCAAAATGTCATTGTTAGATGAGTCGACTCTACGTAGCGAACTCAACAATCTATTCACCAAGGGTGCGATTGAAAGAGTTGTTGGCCCACAGGTCTTCATAAGCAACATGTTTCTAGTCAAGAAAAAATCAGGAGACCTACGACCTGTTATCAATCTGAGAGATCTGAACAGGTTCATCACATACCGTCACTTCAAAATAGAGGGAATTTGAGAGACCTACTCTGCGAGAGAGATTGGTTCTCCTGCTTCGATCTAAAGGATGCATACCTCACGGTGCCGGTAAAACCAGCCCACCGCTGCCTCCTTCAGTTTCGTTAGGAACAGGAACTATGGAAATTCACCTGCCTCCCCTTCGGACTATCTTCCGCACCCTGGTGTTTTACCAAACTAATGAAACCAGTAATGGCGTTTATCTGGACGATATCCTCCTCATGGCGCAGGACCAAGAGACTCTTCACCTTCATACAGCTATGACCTCCGCTTTGTTGCAGAACCTTGGCTTTGTGATGAATCGCCAGAAGTCATCTCTCACTCCATCCCAGACGGTACAATTCCTGGGATTCCAGATCGATTCTGTTCAGGCAATCCTTCAACTTCCGGCAACCAAAATCGAATCCATAAAAAAGGACATTTGGAGGTTGCTGATATCACCATACCTCTGCCTGCGAGATCTAGCTCGCATCATGGGCTTTCTCTCCGCCTCAATACAGGCAATATTCCCTGCCCCATTGCACTACCGAGCATTGCAACGCCCGAAGACGCAATATTTCCATCAGTTGACATCCTACAACCAACAGATCACACTCACAGACGAAGTCTGGCTAGAACTCCATTGGTGGCTACACCATATGGACGCTTGGAATGGAAGAGCCACTTTCAGATCCCAACCCGATTTCATTCTGGAATCGGATGCAAGCCTGCTCGGATTGGGCGCAACTTGCTCGGAAAATTCTACAGGAGGACTCTGGTCCCATTCGGAACGAGCACTTCATATCAATTGCCTCTAACTAATTGCAGGCTCCTTCGCAATCCGCAGTTTTCGTCTACAATTGTTCCGTGGTGCTGAAGATGGACAATGTGTCAGCGGTTCGCTACTTGAATCATCTAGGAGGTTTCAAATCGAAGATGCTTTCGGACCTGACCAAGGAATTGTATCAGTTCTGCCTAGACAGGAATATCTCCCTGCGAGCAGAATATCTACCGGAATCACACAACCTCGTCGCAGACTGGTTCTCCCGACATTGGAGGGATTCCAGCGATTGGCAATTGGATCCACAGATATTTCACCGTCTCCAGATCTGGCGGGGACCATTCAACCTGGACCTCTTTGCGCCTCAACAGTCAGACGGACGCATTTTTCAGCTGGTTGCCAGATCCAGCGTGCCTTGCAGTCGATGCCTTCTTACAGACGTGGCCAATATCTGGAGCATATGCGTTCCCTCCATTCTCCATGATTCCACGCACACTACAGCACCTCAAAACTCAGTGTCATAACAACTCTGGTGACCCCCCTATGGCGGGCCCAACCATGGTACCCTTACCTCTTGGAACTGTCAGTGGACTTTCCCCTGTTTCTACCCACCTCCTGCGACCTCCTCAGGGACCCTGCAGGCAACTTTCTCCCGTTGGCAATACAGAATCATCTCCGACTAGTGGCTTGGACCTTTTCAGGGGATCTTGGAATGTCTCAGGCCTTTCGACTACTGCATGGCGTCTCTGGAGTTGCTGGTGTTTGGAAAGGAACTTTGATCCCTTTTCAACATCTATAATTAATATTATCAATTTCCTGTTGTCTCTGTTCGACCAGTGTAAATCCTACTGGACTATTGACGTGTTTCGATCTGCTATTTCTGCAGCGCATGTTCCTATTGAAAGTTCTTCAGTAGGCAAACACCCTTGTAGACTCTTGCGGGGCATCCGCATCGCTAGACCTCCGGCTCCCAAATATAATCAATTCTGGGACGTGGCCATCATGCTCACGTTCTTAGAAGCTTGGCCGGACAACGAGGCACTCTCCCTATGCCAATTGTCAGGCAAATTAGCTCTCCTCCTTTGCTTGGTCTCCTTCCGAAGAGTCTCCGACATCAGGGCTTTCGACTTTCATGCCCTCGATTTTACACCGGAAGGGGTGCACTTTCACATCCCTAGACGCACCAAGACCAATTCATCTACAGTGAGCTACCCCTATTTTTCGGAGAAACCCCTTCTCTGCGTAGCCCGTTGCATAAGACAACCCCTCTTAGGGCACCTACTGGGCCCCTCCTTGTGTCTTATGTGCAACCACACAAACCAGTCTCGTGCCCTACTATTGCTCGGTGGATTAAATGGCTACTAGCCCTGGCTGGCATTGATGCGTCTTTCGGGGCTCACTCGGTTAGAGGCGCGGCCGCCTCCTCTGTATTCATAGCTGGAGGTTCCCTGGCGGAGATTTTATCCTCCGCTGATTGGTCTAGAGAATCCACTTTCCGTACCTTTTATTTTAGACATTCTCAACACGTTTCTTTGTCCATGCTATCTACGCGTTAAAATAGCAAATATGAAGCCTCCTGTCTTGCCATAAAATTCGGGATTATTCTAACTTTTAGTGACCGAATAATCTAAATTTTATTAAAGACAGGAGGCGAATATTTTCCCACGCTGGAATATCTTTACCCACCCTAATAGGTAAGTATCTCTTAGTACCTCCATCTCTAACTAGGTGGCTAGCATTCTCTCAACTTTTTTCTGGCCTATACTTCATTATTATGAAGTTCATTATTATATTCATTGCATTCAAATTGGACGTTAGTTTCATTGCATTTTAATTTGGTTTTCACTTGCCCAAGACACCAGACAGTTAATTATTATATGTTAAGGCTTGCACTTAAATTGGACGTTAGTTTCATTGCATTTTAATTTGATTTTCTCTTGCCAAAGAGACCATACTTTCACGATGTTTCTCTTTCCTCCTAGTGTGAAGATAGCTAGTCATCTCTATTTCAAGTCTCCCCCGCGGGTTGAGCACTGTTTTCATCCTATCTGATACTTACACAGTTACCCACTCATCATTCTAATGGTTCTAAGTTTACATGGTTGACTCTACGACTGTTCGTCTACATCAAGAAAGAGGAGTTGGGAGGAGCCTGATGGCAGTTTATATTACTGTGATGCATACTGATTGGTTAAACTTTTTTACACTGATTGTTAACTGTTTCTTTGCTGCTGGTAATTACAGTAAAGAAGCAAATATTCTCCTCCTGTCTTTAATAAAATTCAGATTATTCGGTCACTAAAAGTTAAAATAATCCCAAATTTTTGTTCTAACACGACAGATGACCGTATTCAGTCACCTAGCACTAGCTGTGCTGGTAGAACTGAGAAAACCACCAGAGACCAACTGCATCGTCCCATCATTTTCTTTGGTAAATCCCAGGTTTGCAATAATTTCAGTGTGGGCAAATGTAGCTTTAGTGCATGCAGGTTATTGCATATTTGTTCACAATGTTTCAGGGCACATGCGAAAACCATGTGTCCAAATAAAATGTACCCTAAACCATACCTAACATCTGTTAACATTCATGTCTTCTCGGCACTACTGACCAATCACCCCTCCAGACATATAGTAGATTTTCTCATTTTCTGTTTTTTCAGAGGGGTTCCATACAGGCATCATACATATGCCCACAGGCCATCTTGAATGCCCAAATTTACAATCAGCGCAACAGAACCCAACGGTCGTAGATACGCTCATAGCCCAAGAATTGGCACAGGGGTTTTTGTTCGGGCCTTTTAAAACCCCACCATTTACGGCATGGCGCACAAATCCCATCGGGATAGTAACAGGGAAATCTTTCAGAGACTCATTATAGATCTGTCAGCCCCTCATACCTCTACTACCCCAAGTCTTAACTCCCTCATTCCCTCCAAAGAGTTTTCCCTACAATATGCCACTATAGATCATGCCATCACGCAAGCAGGGGTTGGAGTCTGGCTAAGTAAGACAGACATTACAAATGCCTTCAAACCGCTACCTATCCACCCTACACTCTGGCACTTACATGGCATCAAATGGGGAGATAACTATTATATTTTTCTCCCGCTTAACCTTTGGCTCAAAAAGTAGCCCCACAATTTTCGACACATTTGCAGAATCACTTTGCTGGTTGTTACTTAACATTTCCAGATGCCCCATAGTCATCCATTATCTGGATGACTTTTTGCTGATCGAAGAAAACTCCTTTCCCCCCAGAAGTCTCAAAGAAACTATAAGTCCGTTTGACCACTTGGAAGTCCCAGTATCCCCTAAGAAAACCGAAAGGTCCAGACACCATCATTACATTTCTGGGTATACAACTTGACTCAGCCTCCATGCAAGCTAGTTTACCACAAGAGAAAATTACAAACATTCTCAACAGCTTCAACCACTACATCTTGCTGGGTACTTGCAACCGCAAGGAACTTCAATCTCTCATAAGTTCCTTGACTTTCATATCCAGACTTCTCTGTCTTTTCCCACACTTCCAACACGACAACCATAGACTGTGCATGGATGTGCACGCCACGGCAGAACTGCACATGTGGAAAGAATTCTTGACCACCTGGAATGGTAAAAGCATGTTCCTCCCAGGATTGTCTGACATATCTCCAACCATATGGTCAGACGCGGCGTCTACCACAGGTTTTTCAGCAATCTTTGGGAACCGAATGACTTTGGTGTAGGTGGCCTGAAGAAGTCTGTGACTTAGAAGGCTTTTTTACAACTTCAGCTCTTTTTGAGATTTACCCCATAGTAGCAGCTGCCGTGGCATGGGGACATTTATGGTCAGGCTTGTCAGTTCATTGCCACACAGACAACCAAGCCACATGTCACATCATTAACAAAAGCCGTTCATCATCCCTAACAATCATGAGATTTCTCAGGAAACTCTCGTGGTTAGCAGCATGTCACAATTTCTACTTGGTCTGCTTTTATGTGCCAGGCATTAGTAACATAGTAGCTGACAGTCTGTCTCGTTTCAACTTTCAGGCTTTTCGGCAAGCACTCCCGTCAGCAGCACAAGCAGCCACAGCCGCCCCTCCGTTCCAACAGCTAACTATGGACCAGAATTAATCATGCAACATAGCATCTGTCCAAATTGGCACTATCATCCAACATTCACAAAACATACAACAGAGCCTTCACCCTGTTTAGAAGATTTCTATCGGACCATGACATATCCCAACCTTTTGTCATGACATTTATCATAGCCTTCACTTCTTTTTGCCATCTTAAATTACACTTACAACACCATCAAATTATATCTTACAGGCATTTAACATCACATGCTAACCCTACAACCTAATACACATAGCTTCATGTCATCTTATCAGATAAAGAACATACTCAGAGGTATTCAGAGATCCGTTCCTCCACGTCCCCCGCAGAGATTACCTATAGACAACACACTTTTCCAGTCATTATCCGACCTATTAGACTCCAAACCTTTCCACTCTACCATCAACACAGTCATCAAAGCACCTCCAGTGGTGATCACTTATTACCCTACCCAAAGCAAATGGTGTCCAGTGGCAGCTCTAGATTCCTACCTTCTACTTACCACATCACTACCATCACAACATTTATTCACACTACAAGACTCTGTACTCACTACCACTGCTTTTATGAAATACATACGATCCCTGTTAACCATGCTAGGTTTTAACCCTTCTCACTACTCAGGTCACTCCTTTCGCATAGGGGCGGCCTCCACAGCTTCCAGCGCTAACATACCAGTGCACATCATCAAATCACTGGGTCGTTGGAAATCATCCGCATATACGACTTACATACCCAAACCTACACAAGAATTAAGAAATGTATTTAAAGAAATGTCTGGATAATTGTATATATTTGTTGACTGTATTAAATATTTTGCATATTCACTTTTGCCCTCTTTATTTACAGGCCTACCGTATCGTCGGTCTCGGCACACCACAACCGATTTGCTCTTTTATACTATCATACGTTCTTTCTTGAACTTTACTCCATATACGGCTATTTGCCCCTTGCACAAGTACTAAGGCCGTTTGGCCTGTAATTGTGGGAGGGGCTTAAGTTAAATCACTCCCCTATATAAGGTACACCTCTTACCTGACTGCATACCGATCTAGGTCAGCTTCTGAATGACCCTCCCACCCACTCCTCATTCTCAACACTTTTTATATTTCTATTTCTTTACTTTCATTACTCCTTGGTGGGCCCTCTTTATTTACAGGCCTACTGTATCGTCGGTCTCGGCACACCACAACCGACTTGCTATTTTATACTATCATACGTTCTTTCTTGAACCTTACTCCATATACGGCTATTTGCCCCTTACACAAATATATATATATATATATATATATATATATATTCTCTCTTACTTATACAGATTACACTATGTGTGTTTAACTTATTCAATATAGGTGAAAGAAATGTATGTGTAAGGTAAACCAAAATATCTCTTTCTGTGTGCGCTAATCACCTTATTATTTTTTTTTCAATTTTATCACATTTTTAAGTGTAAAGAGTGACATTATACTTGGGTAATTTTAAGCTGCACCAGACTGTTTATCTTGAAAGCACCCTTCTGTCCTTTATTTGTACCTTTTGTAAGATCTTCTGGGTGACATCTGTGTGTGTGTATATATAACATAGATGTAAAAAACAGATAACATTTGTATCTTGTTATACCTTTTTATTGGACTAACAGAATTTTAGTCCTTTCTCGAGTCTGAAGCATTTCTGAGCAAGACGACACATAGAATTCAAAGTTGAGTTGTGATACAGGGTTTAAAGCTACATGAGTGTAGATAAGACACAGGTTTGCTAGAAAATAAACACCATTTTTGCAGAGAGTCATAAATATCTTTCTGAAGAGCAGAGTGATGGGGAGAGAGGGAGAAGAAAAACAAACAAGCAGACAGTGCAGAGGATGGTACACTTTATACATGCACACACACATAAATATGTATATGTGAACGCATAAACACATGTACTATATTTTTTTTTCTTCTCCCTTTCTCCCCCCTCAATCTGCTCTATAGAAAGATATTTATGACCCTCTGCAAAAATGGTGTTTATTTTCTAGCAAACCTGTGTCTTATCTACACTCATGTCGCTTTAACCCCTGTATCACAACTCAACTTTGAATTCTATGTGTCGTCTTGCTCAGAAATGCTTCAGACTTGAGAAAGGAAGGTTCCCCCGAAAGTTTGTCATTAAAAAATTCTGTTAGTCCAATAAAAAAGGTATTACAAGATACAAATTTTATCTGTGTTTTACATCTTCATCACTGGCCTAATAAGGCTACAATCTCTACTTGAACACTATATATATATAACATATATATATATATATATATATATATATATATATATATATATATAATGGACACAACTGCCGACGATCACAAGGCATGTATATTCTGAGGAATGAGCAGTTTGCATAAATACAGTCATAGTAAAAAGAAAGTACACCCTCTTTAAATTATATAGTTTTCTATATCAGGACATAACAACAATCTTAAAAATAGGTAAATACAACCTCAGATGAACAACAACACGACATATTACACCGTGTCATGATTTATTTAGCAAACACGAAGAATCCATTTCACTTCACCTGTTGTGGCTGATCAGTGTGTCTCTGTGTGTATAGTGTATATATTTTGTATTATTATTTATAATTTTTCACCATTTATTTATATACTGGCCACAGCACAAATGCTCAGCTTATGTTTGTTTTTTGTATGAGTGGAATAAAAATTAAATCTGGGGAATAATTGTGTATCGTAATGGGCAGATTACTGGGTCACAATAAGTCATATCTGCCTGTTTTATTTCGAGCTGAGTCACTCTGTGTCTAGGTGTTTAAATAATAATAACAAGTTGCTGTGACGTCTACTTTACGTATAGTACTATCCATATCCAGGCTGGGAGCAGATGCCAAATCTGCTCCTTCAATGTGCTGTTGAGGAGGTGGTGCTAATTGCTGCAGTTTGTCATATGATTCTTCAATGACAAGGTGTCAGGAGTCATATGTACAACAGGAAATGAATTATCCATGGAACCGGAGCCTCTGGGAGGTAACTCCTGCAGTTTGTGTTAATGGAAGTTTCTGTACACGTTCCCTGTGCATCTGAGTGCTTTGTAGGCAATTTGCAGCAGAATATTACGACTTAATTACATTCTTCTAATCTGTGAACACATAACCGATCATGTCAGTCATCCACAGCCACAGATGGCGTGAAAACACCGTTTTAGTATGTGCGCTCTCTGTATGATTAGGAACACAACATTTCTGTTCTTATTTCTGGCTGTACTCCTGCACCAATTTCAGGATAATTCTTGACTAGTGTACAGTTTTCTAATATAATCTACCGTCCACTCCCTGAGTTTACTTCTAAATGTTAACATACTGCAGGTATGTATAAATTGTGTCTGTTGTTGCAGTCATGGAAAAAGGGCAGTCACCAATGCAGTGTGCCTACTGGTTTCCATCTTTACACTCCCTCTTTTAGTACTTTAGACCACTTTTTAGAAGTCGTATACATAACCCATATAGTATACTTAAAAATTTGAGAATTCCTTCAGCCATGGCTTGTCAGAGTTTTAATGTATTCCAATTACAATAGAACTTTACAGGCACTTACCATGTCAACAAAAGTGCTGATACCTATGTCAGAAGGTGGTAGTTTATCATGTGTGTGAAAATATGTGACTAAATGTTCAGAAATTATCTAATAGTACAAATGGTGGGCGCTAATTCAAATTATAGTTTACCCCAAAAGGGTAAAGGAACAGTAGTAATCTGGTCCAAGTGATTGCGGATAACATGTAAAATCCGTGTTCCAATCGCATAGACTCTTGGTACATCTTAGTAATCTTCTTCTTAGACACATAAGGTAGATGTTCTAATGTATATGGAAAAAAGATGAAATACAGCCAACTTTGGTGCATTAACTTGTAAATGTGAGAGTAAGACACAATTTTCCTTCTCACCTTAGGTGCCTAGACCTGGCACCTAGTATAACAACATGTGTATCTATTAAAATAGATACAACCCTTCTTTAAGCAGCAGTGATGTGGCAGTCATAGCAGCAGCAATATGGAGATCCACAGGACAGTGTTTCCAAGTGTAAAATACAATTTATTGGTATATAAAAAATTTAAATACACTATAAAAACGTCCCTGTAGTGAATAATCCAAAGTCCGAGACGCATTTCACCGGTTCAATCTGGCTTTCTCAATCGGTGTTTCTATTGTTGCTGTGTCCGTGTTCAAATCCCGCCCTCCCCCACACTCTCTTCGGGGGAGTATACGTTCGCTCAGCTGATACTCTAGCCCTCATTAGTTTCATCTGACTTGCAATCATATGGAGTCAGACCGAACTTCCATGTTCAGCTGTTGGTATACTCTTTCCTGGTATCTAGGTTGATGTGTATTAGATTTCGCTTTTGTCATTTCCTTTCTGAGTGTTGATAGAATAGAAAGTGTCCCTTTTACCTGTCTGTTCCATGATTGTCCATTTTGATTACTGATAGTGAGGAATTTTCTCTGTCAGGAATTTCCCCTTGCCATGGTGTTTTGTATCAGTTTGCAACTCTCTGTATTTCTCCTTGTCCCCAAAATAGCTGGCGAGGAGCCCCCAATGAACGAGACAAGATAAGGTTCACAGTGACTTCTCACATTTGATAGACTGTGTAACAAGTTATGTTCAAGTGGAAACAGGGGTGGTCTTACAAGCATAATCCAATCCTAAGAAAATAATCTATCTTATCTTAACATTAGAGTTGAGCGGACACCTGGATGTTCGGGTTCGCCGAGTTCGGCCGAACTTCGTCAAAAAGTCAATAGGGACACGAACTTTTGGGCACTAAAATGCCTCTAAAAAAGTCCTGGAAAGGTCAAGAGGGCTTCAAAAGGAAGTAAAATGGGGGTAAGAGTAGAACAAGTGCCCTGCAAACAAATGTGGATAGGGAAATCACTTAAATAACATAAAACACATAAAAATTTTAAATACAGCTGAGCCATAAAATAGCACTAGATGGAATCTTTGATTTTAGCTTTGGATGAACATAAATCAAAATCTAAAGCATGGCTGTCAGGAGGATCACCATAATTATCCATTTGAGAGAGGGTTGGAGTGCAGGGTATTCTCTTTCATTGTTCAAATTGAGCTCAACTCCTGATGCATGGAGAAAAGGCCTTCACAAGCCTCTGCTATTGTGTATATAGTTTATACTAAGTGACCCATAGGTTGAGGAGGCGGTGACCATGGCAGTGTAGGTTAAAGCGGCGGTTCAGGAGGAGGAGGTAGCCAACACTGTTTTTTTTTATTTTATTTTATTTATTTTTTTTATTTTATTTTTAGTATACAGGTTGTCGTTTAACGGCACATATTTTTAGAACAATGTTAGGTAATACAATCAGCTTAAGTAAGCAACTTTAGAGAGTGTTCAAGCTCTAACTAGGTTTGTTCAGCATATTGGCTAGTTGCTGACGTCACAGATCATGTATATATGAACATTCCAGTGAGCAATACAGACTAGTTCTAGGTTCTGTCTTTGCATTAGCTTGCTAATCGTTTATAGGTTAGTACAGTTAAGAAATAGGTAGCGTAGATGGGCAACAAGCGTAAATTAAAACAAAATATTTCGGTCTAAACCTACGTTCTGAGTGGATGCAAGTGTGTATATACGCAAAGATTTCCTTGAGTCATATTATTTGCTAGGCGGGATCAAGGTTAGGATAAAACAGACATATCATGGCACGGTAAGAGTAACATTGAAGGACCCTTATCACTGGTCTGTGTTTCTAATATTATGCTGCAGCGTGATTTTCCAAAAGAGTATAACAGGCTTGAGGCATAGTGAAGCAGCAACAGGACTATCAGACATGCATTCATTATTCTGGCTTTTCTTATATAAAATATGCAGAATAACTAGTTGCTGATGATTTATGCAAAGGTTTGACATTCTTATTAAACAACTTGGTTTAGGTAGTGTCAGACAATTCAAGAACAATATATGGGTTAATAACTTAAGTTTAGTTACGAGGAGTAAAATAAACAGTTTGAGTGATCTCTAAGACATTTTAAGATTAAACGCCTACGTGAGTAGTGCTGCCTTAAGGGCTGAGTAGGTGCGTGTGGTTAATTTAGACCTGGTGACCATGTCCGTCAGTGGCTGCTGTGAGAGAAATGAGATAAACTTTGGGTCAGTGGCTGCTGTGAAAAAAAAAAAAAAAAACATAAACTCTGGTTAAAATAGACTCTGGGGTTAATATCGGCTCATTGGTAGGGCATGTTAGAGGCTCTTGTAGTATAAGGTTTCACAGAGCTAAAAGAAAGAAAAATTAAAGGTATTAAGTTAACTGAAGAGTTGTGTTGTCCCTGTTAGACCTCTATACGTCCTGCTGTTAGTCCATCATGACCTACTGTGGCCTTGGAAAACGCTGGAACCAGGGTGATAACATAGGCTGTGTGGACAAGAGAGTCTCTTTATGTGAGGGTCTTCTCACCCCAGTGGGTGCATGTCTCCTGTGGGTCTGTTCCCTCATTTATGTTTCGCATTAGGGGTCACTGCTTTCTGGTCTCCTGTTGTGAGCTACTCCGAGGGGGTCGATGTTGGTATATTGAGTCTTTTTAGGAACTCTGTGTGGTCTTCAGTGGCCGACAGGGTGTGTATCGTATCTCCCTGCTGTACCACCAGTGTTCTGGACAGCCCCCAGCGGTATTTAATGCCATGATCTTGCAGACTCCTGGTGAGGGGCATGAACTTGCGCCGTTCAAGGAGGATTGTAAAGGGTAAGTCCTCATATATCGAAATCCTATTGTTTGCGATCACCAGGTTTGGTTTTTGTCTAGATCGCGCCATGACAGCGGTTTTCACTGATATGTCTCTTGAGACTACTATGAAATCGCGGGGTGCGTCCGCGGGCGCTGTGGGGCCTTCCTGACCCTGAAGGCTGACACTAGTGTTGGCCGGTCGTCTTTTGTCTGAATTCCCAGCGCTTGCAGGACCTCATTGGCAAACTTGAGTCGGGCTTCCTGGCCTATCGACTCTGGGGCCCCGCGGATTGTGAGATTTTTCCATCGGTGGCGCGTTTCTAGGGAGATCACCATGGGTGTAAGGTGTTGCGCTTGGTTCGTGAGGGCGGTGACCCAGGAGTCGTGTCATCGATCTTTTTCCCCCTCTCCCCTTCTCGGGTCTCGATAGCTCTCACGTGGCAGTTCAGGCCCCCTATTTCCTCCTGGACCCCAGCGAGGTCCGCCTTCCACACCTCTCTCAGGTCCCGCAGGAGGTTTTTTTATGTCTCCTTTGGTGGATGGGGACGTATCGGAGTCCGATTCTATTCTCTGGTACACTCCGCTGTGGGTCTGAGGTGCTTGAGTTGTCTCATCCTCCAGTGAGAGCTCGGAGTCACTCGAGCCGCGTGGCTCCGCAGGCGCCATGTTTGGTCTGACCTGCTGCGGCGGCCTACAGAAGGACAGTCTGATGTCTGTGTGTTTCTGGTCCTCTGCTTGGGCCATTTTTCGGTGCTTTCTGCCCATCTCTCTTGGAGGGGTGTTCCTGACATCTAGACGATAAATCTTGAGCTCTGTTGCGGTATTTAAAGTCAGATTTTGGGTCTCTGGAGCTGGAGCTCTTCAAGTGTGTGACCCCTCAGTAGCTCAGCTAGCCATGCCCCCTTTATTTAATTTTTTTTAAATTGGGGTAGCCCCCAAAATATTGCGACATATAAAAAAAAAGAAAACAAAGAATAAGTACACTTGAGTATAACACTGGCTAGGTGAGGCCGGTATAAATGTCTATTCTGCACAAGGTACAGATAAGTCTGGTGGGATCCATGCCTGGTTCATTTTAATAAACGTGAGCTTGTCCATGTTGGCTGTGGACAGGCGGCTGCGCTTGTCTGTGATAACGCCCCATGCCGTGCTAAACACACGTTCAGACAATACACTGGCTGCAGGGCAGGCCAGCACCTCCAAGGCATAAAGGGCAAGCTCAGGCCATGTGCCCAATTTGGAGACCCAGAAGTTGAAAGGGGCAGACCCATCAGTCAGTACTTGTAGGCTTGTGCACACATAATGTTCCACCATGTTGCTGAAATGCTGCCTCCTGCTAAGACGTTTCATATCAGATGGTGGTGCTGGTTGTTGTGGCGTGCTGACAAAGCTTTTCCACATTTGGGCCATGCTAACCCAGCCTTCTGAGGTGCTGGTGATGCCCCAGCTGCGTTGGCGACCTCTTCCTCCTCCTCTGCCTTCGCCTTGTGCTTCCACTGAGCCCCCGGTGTCAGTTGGGAATGCCCTCAGCAACGCAATCCTCGGTGGCGGAAGTACATGCGCCAAACTGCTATCCGCCTCAGGCCCAGCCGCCACTATGTTTGCCCAGAGTGCAGTTAGGGAAATATAGCGTCCCTGCCCGCGCTTACTGGTCCATATACCTGTGGTTATGTGATCCCTGCCACAGATGGCGTTGCGCAGTGCACACCTGATTTTGTCTGCCAATTGGTTGTGCAGGGAAGGGATGGCTCGCCTGGAAAAGTAGTGGCGGCTGGGAACCACATACTGTGCGACAGCCACCGCCATCAGGTTTTTAAAACTGTCCGTCTCCACCAGACGGAATGACAGCATTTCAAAGGCCACAAATTTTTAAATGCTGGCATTCAGGGCCAGGGATCGCGGGTGGCTAGGGGGGTACTTTCTCTTTCTCTCCAGTGTTTGGGAGATGGACAGCTGAACGCTTCCATGGGACAGAGTGGAGATGCTTTGGGACGGTGGCGGACGTGGTGGAGTTGCTGCCACATCCTCTGTTTTCGGGGTGGCAGGTGCCACTGTGACCCCAGAGGTGGAGGAAGAGGCCGAGACAGCAGCAGAAGAGGAAGCAGGAAGAGCCCGAGACCTTTCATGGTTTTTGAGGTGCTTACTCCACTGCAGCTTGTGCTTTGCATCTAGATGCCTGGTCATGCAGGTTGTGCTCAGGTTTAGCACGTTTATGCCTCGCTTCAGGCTCTGATTGCACAGCGTGCAAACCACTTGTGTCTTGTCGTCAGCACATTGTCTGAAGAACTGCCACACCAGGGAACTCCTTGGAGCTGGCTTTGGTATGCTCGGGCAGTGGGCAGTAGCAGTCGTACCGTCTAGGGGACGGCCGCCCCGCTTTTGTACCCTGCTCCCTCTTATGCTGTGCTGGTGCCTCTGTGCAACCACTGCCTCTTCCTCCAAACTGCACACTTCACTCGCATGACCTTGATTCCATGTGGGGTCCAGTACCCCATCATCCTCCACATCATCTTCCACCCACTCCTCAACCCTGCCCTCCTTGCCAGTCTGCAGACTGCAGAAAGCCACAGTAGCTGGCACCTGTGTTTCATCATCATCAGAGACGTGCTGCGCTGGTCCTTGCATGTCCATATCCTGACACATAAGTGGTTGTGCATCAGTGCACTCAATCTCTTCAACTTCTGGGGCAGGGCTAGGTGGATGGCCCACGGAAACCCCGCAAGCAGAGTCATCAAAAAGCATAAGAGACTGCTGCATGACTTGTGGCTCAGACTGCTTGGCTGATTTGCAAGGGGGTGAGGTGAAAGACAGATGGCCCTGGGCTGCAGGTGCCAACTCTGAGCTTTCAGCAGGGGACCGGGTGGGAGACAATGTGAAGGAACTGGAGGCACTGTCAGCCATCCAATCTACTATCGCCTGTACTTGTTCTGGCCTCACCATTCGTAGAGCGGCATTCGGGCCTACCATATAAAGCTGAAGGTTCTGTTGTGTACTCGCACCTGAGGAAGGTGTTTCACTTATGCGTGTAGCTGGCACAGATCGACCACATCCTCTCCTTGCAACAGGAGCTCCACCAACACCAGCAGCACCACGACCAGGGCCACATCCCTTATTTGACGCTCTCCTCATTCTTTGCGTTTACCCATCAAACTAACAGATGGTTTATGTCAGACGACAATGTAACCGCCAATAGTCAACAATTTTTATTTATTAATTTTTTTAGTTTATTGGACTGCAAGGAATGCACCGCAGGCCGCAAACGTACTATTTAGCACCAAAATTTTTTTAGAATTTTTGAAAGTGTGATGTAACCACAGTATTTGACGGTTCTATTTGACTCTCAGATATGAAGTGCAGGCCCCAAATATACTATTTAGCACCAAAACAATGTGAATTTTTAAAACTGCTATGTCACAACAGTATTCGACGGTTCTATTTGACTCTCAGATATGAAGTGCACACACCAAATGTACTATTTAGCACCTACAAAATTAGAATTTTTAAAACTGCGCTGTAACCACAGTATTTGACGGTTCAATTTGACTCTCAGATATGAAGTGCACACACCAAATGTACCATTAGTAGGCATGGCTGTGATGGCTTCTAGGGGCACACAAGTCAAACACTTGTTCATTGGCTGCCCTGCAGCCTTTCAAAACGCGCCATTAAATCGCCGAACATGTCCAAAAATCGTAATGTTCGGTACGAACCCGAACTTTACAGTCCGGGTTCGCTCAACTCTACTTAACATCCTAACAAAACAAAGTCCCAATATGTATGTATAATAAAATGCTCATAAATCAAGCCCATTACCTCAGAGGCGGGTGGTTGGTTGGGTGATTGTGGAGGCAGGCGGCAGGAGGCCGGCTGGGAGATTGTAGAGGCAGGCGATGGGCTAACTGTGCGTATTGTTGCCAGGCGGCGACGAAGCTGTGATCTTCCTGATCTGCTCCCTTGCTTGCCGCTTAGTAAGGCCGAGGCCGGGGCCGAAAAAATTACATCATATTCTGGCACTGGCCTCACTAAGCAGCGCGCAAGTGAGCAGAGCAGGAAGATCACAGCTCCCTCACTGCAACACTGACAAAGGAAGCACCTCTAGTGGCCGTCTGAGTGACTGCCACTAGAGGTGTCACTAGAAAGCAATGTCAACACTACTTTTTCTTCTGAAAAGGCAGTTTTACATTGAAAAGCCTACCGTGACAAGCTATAGACACCAGAACCACTACATTAAACTAAAGTTAAATCCTGATGACTATAGTGTCCTTTTAAGAATTTAATTTTTACTGTTGAATATAAAGCTTTGTAAATGTAAAAAATCCTGGCTCCTAACTTTTTTAGCTATTGCATATAGTCCAATTTAGTTTGTAGAGAAAAAAATCCCCCCCATCACTTCAGACTTTTATTCACTTTTACAAAATCACCATATAAATGCAGTCAGAACAAAGGTTTGACAAAGTCAACAGCATAGCCATTAATTCATTTAACTGTGAATGACCCAGGCGGTAGACTTACTGCAGTGAGTGCAGTCAGTGCCAGCCACTGAAGCCATAGGTGAAACCATATGCTTGTCTGACAGATCAGCGTGGCTTTCAATGGAAGTGAGGATGTCTCTGCATGAATTGTGTAGAGTATGTGTAATAATATGTAAACATATGGGCATAGCATGATAAAACACCTATTGGAATTATCAATGGTGGTCTGGGTAGGTTACATTCCAAGTCACCTGTAAAATGTATTTCCCTACAAGACTACACACAGTCAGAATGTATTTCTGTTATTCTCTAAATCAGACTGATTTATTAGATGCTGATAAGCTGTCTGCTGCTGTTGTGCACAATTTAGTCCAGTTTTAGTAGCTCAACTTTCCTCTTGCGCTGTAATACAACAGATGGCTTCACAAAAATCATATAGATGCAGCATTTTTCAAAGTTATTGTTGGACAAGCAAAGCTACTGGAGACTTTTCCTCTCCTGATCAGGTTGTCAACAGTTCTTGAGTTAATGCTGCCATCTTGTGGAGGTTTTGTAAATAGAAATACATTTCTTCATCTCAATTTATTTGCAACATAGACACAAGAGCAGGGAATTCTCTAATCTGTGCCCGGGAAAATTTCCCCGAACATAGATTAGAGGGATTCCCTGCTCTGTTGCTTTTGTCTGTGTTCGGGGAAATTTCCTCGAGCATAGACGAACGCAGCATAGCAGGGAGTCCCTCTAATTCCCACGACTGCTCGCACTTACCACCCTGCGAGAGAGCTGGTCGTAAGTGCGAACCGTGGTAAAACAGGTAGGTCTCAAAATGAAGACCACCTGTAATTCTGTGCATACAGCGATCACACTCCTTTAAGTTCAGGTAGAATGGCAATCCAGGGTATAACTATTGCTCTGGAAGTAAGAATTATAATGTGAGCATTTTTATTATATTTATTCCTAAACTGAACCGGTAAATGTTTATGGTGGTGAACCTTTTCACATTATTATTATAATCATAGTCAGACTACCCCACCAGTAAGTGTCTTTGGACAAGACACCTAGCTATATATATATCCGTCGACCTCAAATACTCATAGATTGTAGCTCTTTTGAGCAGGGCCTGCTGTACCTCTAAATATCCCCTTTCTAGAATTGTGATGTGCAAAATATTGGTACTATTTGAATTCCAATAAAAATATTATTTGCATTTATATAGCACCAACTTATTCTGTAGCTCTTTTCAATTTTAACACCAATGGAGACAAAATGATTACAAATGTTGATAGGAACAAGAGGTTAATGAAGGCCCTAATCGAGAGGAAGTGAAGTATAAAAATGACAAGAGGAAGGGCTGTGTAATAGACAAAAACAAAACGTGGCAACACTACTTACCCAGACTTTATTAAATCCTAATCTTATGTATCACATTTTGGCTGTATCATGGGAATTAACAAAGTAACTTTATAATGGCAAAGAAGTTTTCGGTTTAGTCCAAGAATCAAGGTATGGGTTGAATCTTACCACCAAATAATTAACTTTGTATGTTGTGGAGTGAGCTATATTATAGACACTTTGTACTGATTTGTATAAAGATATTTGCACATTTCTGACCTCTCTAATACTATAGGGTTTAATAAATCAGCACCTACACAAACCCTGCATTAAAATAAACCCATAAGTGTTATTGGTGGTATAATAGATTAATACTCATAGATATGGCTGGATATTTTCAAGTAGTCTTTGTGCCCTCTCATTGGCATAGTGAATAGATGAGCATGTCTCGTACCTGGGATTGTGATCATTATCTGTTTCATTCATATTGACGGGGCAAATAGAATGCTGATTTCATGTTGTTTATAGTCAGTGTGCAGATTTGCTCATCATAATGTTATGTTACCTACCTTGGTTGGATCACAAGTACCTGCTGAAGATATCTTAGTTTCATCTGCTTTTCACTTTAGGCCTTTATTAGTGCTACATGGAACCCACTGTCACTGTCCACTGCCGCAATACTATTGCATACTGCATATGTATTGTTTTCCACACGTCCTTCATATGCATGTACCAGGAGCACCAAAGGATAGCCTATAAAAGGATAGCCTTCTTTAACATTAAACACCCAATTGTTTTTCTTTGGTTGCTAGTTTGTTGGCCTATTGTATTGGCTAGCATGAACATTCTGATTCTTCATGTTGTAGACTTTTTCGTTAATATTCTGTGTTTTCAGCCTCTGGCTTCTGAATAGCTCTTTCTGAACAACACGTGAAAGTGGAATGTTGAAAAGGGCATAGAAAATTAGTAGCAGTAGTTTAATGTGCATTCTGTTTTGACACCCAATCTGAAGCCAGAACTACGTGCAGCACTGTATGAGTATTTATAGGCAGTGGCACAGCGTGGTTGACCAGCACCCAGGGCAAGGCAAGTATTGCGCCCCCTAACCCATAGACGGTTAGCAAACCCCAAGTCTCTTAATAGGCACCTAGAAACCATTATTCTCCTTCCCTTATCTCCTTGCATCATTTTTAAAATCCACCTCACTACTAAAGTACTGCATATAGTCAATACACATTGCTTAAAGGACCACTCTAGGCACCCAGACCACTTCAGCTTAATGAAGTGGTCTGGGTGCCAGGTCCTTCTAGGGTTAACCCATTTTTTTTTATAAACATAGCAGTTTCAGAGAAACTTCTATGTTTATGAATGGGTTAAGCCTTCCCCCTAATCCTCTAGTGGCTGTCTCATTGACAGCCACTAGAGGCGCTTGCGTGCTTCTCACTGTGATTTTCACAGTGAGAGCACGCAAGCGTCCATAGGAAAGCATTGTAAATGCTTTCCTATGCGACGGGCTGAATGCGCGCGCAGCTCTTGCCGCGCGTGCGCATTCAGCCCAGGAGGAGGATCGGAGGCGGAGAGGAGGAGGAGAGCTCCCCGCCCAGCGCTGGAAAAAGGTAAGTTTAAACCCCTTTCCCCTTTCCAGAGCCGGGCGGGAGGGGGACCCTGAGGGTGGGGGCACCCTCAGGGCACTATAGTGCCAGGAAAACGAGTATGTTTTCCTGGCACTATAGTGGTCCTTTAAGGCGTGAGCTAGGTAGGGAAAGAGGAGCACGGATATCTAGGCGTCAATTACTGGCATACCAGTGTGATAGCATTTAATAGGCATTTACACATTACCTGCGGTATGCTTAAACGTTAAATCACATTAGTAATAGGCATTATGTAATTCAATTATAAGGATTACATGAGGATAGTATGGCTGTAATTAGCAAGAGAAATACTGTAAAATGTTACGTAGCAAAAATGTTGTGCCCTCTGCGACTGCCCATGTGGCCCCCACATGCTACACTACTGTTTATAGGCACTGGCAGGGTTAATGTAAACTTGATATCGGAGAAAGAAAACAGATCTTGTCAGGCCAAGTTCCTCTAAATAAGTAACATACAAGGAAAGAAAGTTTTGATTGTCATATGGAGGAGAAGGAAAGTGACAAGATCCATGTTAGCATCAAGATTGCATATTCATGCAGAGCAGTAAAAATATAGCGTGTGACTGTGCCAGCCCCATGGGATAATGTGATGGATTTATGCATGTGACAGCAGCGTTTCTAGATAGAAACCTTTAAGCATTTACATAGAGATGTTATAAGATTTTAAAATAAGATTCCATGATTAACTAATGGGAAATAGTATATATTAAGTGAATGTTAACCACTAAGAGAAGGTTATTTTGTACAATATCACACATTTTATATGATTTTTTTGTTTTTGTTTTACAATTATATTTTGTCAGCATTGCTTGTAAGGCAGTTGCGTACACAGAGTTATAGACATATGTCATAGCTTACCGGAAAAAAATAACAATGAAAATAAGTGAACGGTCAAATTGGATTGTTTGCATCTGCCCAAAGGCTACATCCTTTTTTGTGTTCAGATTATCTTATGTGACATGTACACCTCTGAAATATATCACCCATGCAGCTACTTAATCAAGTTATTTAATTTAACCGTACAGTTCTCATATATACTTTGTTTTTGTTTTTTTAAAGACTCATACAAATTAATACAAATTACCGTAAAACAAGAATTTTCCATTTGTTCTAGCAAGTAAGCTGCTTCATATATGTAAAAATGAAAGAAATGCCTTTCTCAGGTAATGCCTTGGTAATTTTGTTTTGCAATCTGAGTAAGAATTTTAATTGCCAGCCCAATGTGTATAAAGATGGTATTTCTCAAAACTGAACGTAATCTCCTTAAAGAAACTGCCAAGCTTATTTTTTTTTTCAACAGACAATTGGAAGCCACTTATACTTTAATTAATTTCCAGTATTTTCTTTGAGAAACTCTGCATGTAACTCAAAAGGCTTGGGTGATTATGCAAATTATTTTTTGCTTCAAAGATCCCTAAAAATTTTTTAAAAATTGTTGTGACCATGGAAGTCTTAGTAATAGGTTTCTGATTCTTAGTAAGTAAAATGTCTAGATGACTTTTTCATGTTTGGAAAAAAAAGCCTGGAATTAATACATTTGTTGTGACACATCCACTTTTGTACACATTTTTATAGTATTGTGTTTATTATTTAATACATTTTTTCATATTCTAGTTTGGTCGCAATGGTGTTTGGTGTTTTTTTTTTTTTTTAGCAACTTTTAATAGTAGTTTAAAGCTGCAAAGATTTTCAGTCTAATTTCTTTTGTATTAGTATATGAATTAACTTGCGCAAATTCATATTGAGCCTATAAGAGCGTTTCCACTTTCAGCTGCAGGCAATTTGTTATTATCACTAATCTATCTATCTTCACTCACCATGGAGTTTATTGAAGACCTGGCAATGTAATCTCGTTGCATTTTAACCCATGCATATCAGAGAAGGCCAAAGTGTCTTCATTACAGTGTTCGTGGCAGTAAGGCAATTAACAATTATGATCAGTAATGTTATCTTATAATTAGTGCCGCAGTAAGATTGTAACAGTCCGTTAATTAATATACGTTTTTTTTATATTCCTTTTTTTTTTTTTATTTTCCTGGAATTTTAATCGCACGAGATTAAAAAGCCTAGAGCTAGACCCATAAGTATACGGGACCACTATAAACCAGACCCCACTGGAGAGGCCAATCACAGGATACCTATTCAGTAGTTAAATTTGTACTTTTTATTACCTTACATAGTATACATGTTAATCCTTACCCCCAAAGGTTTGTTTAAATCATATGGATCAAAGAATCGCTTACAGTGAATTGCTGACTCTTCTTTGACTATATCTGTCTATTAATTTATGCAAGCAAAAGGGGAGGGGCTGAAGAATTGTTACAAAGTGGCATATGCTAGCTATAATTTCTCTTTTTTTGCAGTAAACCTGCAAATATGTAGTTTATTTTGAAGGCGATCCGTTAATAACCCAGCCCAGAGATGGGCAGCAGTACAAGTAAACGTGGTGTGTCGAGGAAAGATTACCTGCTCACCCTGTGATTTCCATATTCTTCACCTACTCGAATACAACACGTAAATTAAATTAAAATTTTGTGATATAAAATTCCACTTATCAACCCAGCCCATTAAATTTATTATCAGGTCTGCGTTTTCCAGCTCAGTCGGTTATAATTTCCCGAGCTCTTTATCTATATAAATTTAATTAGCCTTGATATCATCACTATATTATAGAACTAATTAACGATTTAGATAAGTGCTGAGAGAGCTTATTTAATACCCCATAAAGTTCAATGTGGAAAATTGAATAGGCTATACTTTAGATGGCTGTGAAGTTTATGAAACCCAATGCCCAAATCAGTGGATTTCTTTAAATGCACTTAGTCTTCTTAATGTTTAAACTATCTCTAAACAAGCTCATTCTGCTATTTCATCACCGTACACAAAGTGCTTTGTACATAATGAATGAGAGTTGGTGTTCGAGAAGGTCTAGGATGACATCATTACACACAGTGATGTCATTAGCCGTATAGACAGGCCTACACATAAATGTCACCTGAATATACTAGTATTTTTTTTTCTTAACCATCATCATTTTAATACACTCTAAAATGAATTAGAATACATTTAGTGGGAAAATAGTTTACGTTTTGTGATTTATTTATTTTCTTCTTGCTTATTAAATTTTATACTTTCTAAGGAATGCGTGTAGATAAGTTATCCCTGCATTCCTTTTAGGTGAAAGGCATATAAACTGTCAAATGAAAGCACCTGCAACTCCAATGCAGATACATTTATTATGTGTACAAGGGGGGAAAAAATCACATTGTGTGTACAATTTAAAATTTGTAAGAAGTTAAATGATCTGGAATACCCTGCTGCCTCTAACAGTAGGCACAATCATAATATAATAGTGTTTATGTGACAGATGTGATGGAAGATTAACTTTCTCTGTGATTTGTTTTGGGGCAAACCACTGTTTGTCTAAATTCAGGCTGATTTCCGAGCCACAATGTGCCAGAACCAAGAATAGAATGAAGAAGTGGCTTGTTTTGTTTCTTTTTGTTTTTTTGGTGAGGTCAAATAAGCAGCTTAGTTTTTACCATGATGGACAAGAGGTCTGCGCAATAATGTGGGTTGTATCTTCTGTCCAGCCAAGAGGTAACAAAAATGACGTTTGATGGTTATGGGACAATGACTAAATGTTTATTTTATTCAGAGATCAAGCAATAAGTGATCAATATCGGAGGGAAAATGGGTGCCGTAAAACAAGCAGGTTTGTGCCAGATACTTTGAATGCAGCTACTGTGGGAGACAAACTAGCAGTGATACTGTGTGTTTTACCCTTGCTATGCCTGTGTAAGAGTGGAAGATGTCTGCGTCATTGACTCTAGTGTGAGACTTGGCTTAGCTTGCTGCTGTATCTAGCAAGCAAACTAGCACTATCAAGTGTACTTGCAACAGGAGTAGGAGCCATACATGAGTAGGAGATTACAATTTTACCATTCATAATAACGAGTATAGGCTACTAAAATTGTTTAGTTCGGTTTTTTTTTTCCTATTTTATTTTATTGTTTTCCTGAGCGTATTTAGTCTATTGCGTGCTGTGCAAGTGGGTGAGCACTGTGCGGTGTTTAATAATTTCAACACAATAACATTATAGTACTGAATTTCTTCCAGCACCAACCCATTTTGCAACACAAACATCTATTTTACTGAATAAAGTTGTTGATTATACACAATACACAATCATTCATATACCACTGCCATCACCACTATTAATAGTATTCAGATCGTGAAAGTGGTATTAGCAACATGTCCGTTAACCCCAATTCACCATCCAGGAGGCAATTGAATATTTATTTTAAGACTTTTCACACGCATCATTAGATTTTGCTACAGCTTCCACTTCCATTTCATCTCCTTCTATCACAGCAAGTTCTAGCATTACAGTTTATGGGTATTATGGTGCTCGAAGCAATGGATTGGATAAACCAGTGGACATGTTGACTTTGCCGGTGCTACCCCATGTTTATTGTAATGCCCCCATGAAGAAACTAAGGCAAGCTCAGCAGAGACTTTTTCTGTGCCATCAGTCCAACTCTTTACTGAAGAGGTAGAGCAGAGTACCCTAGTAGGATCCCCTGGGTCTGGGCTTGATGGTGGTGAGAAATCAAGTGTTGATAGCATTGCTTTTTCCTCCACCACTCCAGACATTTGTTTGAGTCTGTCGCAGGAGGAAATTGATTATTATACAGGGGAGTAATAAGAAGAGTCCATACAAGAGAGACAGCAGTCCACTATTTGCTGCACCTACTCTGCACTTTCTACTTTTTCTAAGTCCATTTATAACTAAAGTGGAATTGCCTCATTGAATGGAAACAGTTGGAGCATCATCTCCTACCAGTGCCAGATGCAGTTTTCCAACCACCTCCCTTCCCATTGTCATTAGTCAACAAAGAGCTTGTGTTGCAACAGCTTCCAAAGACACAAATCCACCCGTATGTCCATCAGCCGCAAGGGTAAATGTTAGTATTTTGTGCCGTAGCAAAGTTTGCCATTGTTTTTACAGCCTCCTAGAAGTATGAATTGTTCGGTAGGGGTTTAAGGAAAGGCCACTGGTGCTGTATCTGATCCTACCACCTCCACTCCTCCACATTCCCAGGGTGCAGTCTAACAATATTACACTCCTGATTCCCCAGCTGGTCACTTTTGGGGGAGCTTCCATGATAGAAGGGGAACCCTTTAAGCAGTTAATACAGGACATGGCTTTCCAACATGTTCTTCCCTTGCAATTCAGATTTAGCAGGAGAATAGTCCCATTACTGTGTGCTACTATTGAAGGAGTAGCTCAGGTTGTGCACTTCACCAAACATTCCTGGAGTTCTTGTAGTGGTCAGCAACACAGTGGTAGCGGTGGATAAGGTACAACCTTAGCAGCTTGTTAAGCTGGGAGTGGATCTGCATGGCAACAGAGCTACTGATCTGCTTCATGCTGAAATGATGGATAAGGAAAACACTTCGGCAAACATATTGCAAGTAATCAGATGAATGGTGTCAAATTTGTTGGCAGAGCAGGCAGGCACCTATATGCACATTGGGTTTCAGATGGTTTTTTTATAGGCGTGTACTGCTATTCACACCACCTACATTAAGTAGTGATGCAATTCAGGAAGCTAACACAAAGGTGCACACCATACTTGAACATTGCAGGAGGATTACCAGGCATTTCCACAGTAGTGTGAAGGCCAGCCAACTTTTGAGACAGGAGCAAGAGAAAAGAGACTTCCCACACCATCTACGACTGGTTGTCCGCACAGAGTGGAACTCCACATAAGACATGCTGGAAATGATTTTGGAACAGCAGAAGGCAATTCATAATCTATCTTTCGACCATTCGACTTCTGTTGATTTGCCACCGGAGTGTGAAGATTGGACACTAATAGGGCACTTAATCTATTTAGGGACATGAGATGATGAAATTTGAGCCGTATCAATGCCAGTTTAGGACAGGGAAACAGCCTGTTCACTCACCCTATTTTCCAGGAAGTCATCCATAAACTTGATGGATAACTTACTGGAAAATAGGGTATTGGTTCCTGGTGGCAGAATCCACAATGATGTAGCAGCAGTGGTGAGGAATTTAAAAGATTTACTCGATGCTAATTGCCCCAGACTGCTGATGGCTTCCCTGTGTGATCTTTGGATTAAGAGGAAAGTTCCACTCTAAAGCCTTCAAAAAATGCTGCCAAAGTGGACCCAAAACTATACAGATTTTCTTATTGATATTGTGAACACATTTAGTTACAAGAAAAATATACATACCCCATTTATCGGTCCTTAGAATGACTTGGCTAAAGGATAAACATAGTTAATAAGGATAGCCAAGGTCAAAGGGATGCAGAAATCAGAATAAACGTTACACAAGCAGAGGTAAAATTATTGGGGTAACTGATATAGTGAGGTGAATAGCGCTAATGACAAAAATTACATACGTAATTGGAATGAAATCCAGAAGTATATATCTTAAAATAAAGATACACAATAATAGTGCAGCATATAATGGTTATAGTGCCAAAGGAACACTCACACTTTGTAGAGCTTTATAGGCTCTATTTTGGGAGCCTGGATTAAATAATCCCCGTCTATGGATTTCCTGATATGAAACCGTACTGTTAAGCTTTTGGGTGAATGTAGTCAGCACATAAAAGGGAAAGAGATAAACCACATGGTGTAATACGTAGGTGTACAATTAAAAAGAAAGGGGTAAGAAAAGGGTTTACCTTACTGAGAGGGTAGTGGATGCATGGAATAGCTTTCCAGCTGATGTGGTAGAGGATAACGCAGTGAAGGAGTTTAAGCATGCGTGGCATAGGCATATAGCTATCCTAAATATGAGATAAGGCCAAGGACTGATGAAAGTATTGGACAGACTAGATGGGCCGAATGGTTCTTATCTGCCGTCACATTCTATGTTTCTATGTAAACCTACTTACATCTACTAGAGCAATGGCCTGCTCCAGTGTAAATGGCTTCATGTGGAACAATCCCCACCTAGGGATATACTGGACCTGGAATCAGCATCAGAAAAACTGGATGTGTGGTGAGTAGAGCATAGAAATGACTGGGTATGTATAAAATTTTTACAAAGTACTTTATTATAATTAAACAGTGATAAAATAAACAGTCCTATGTAGTAGTCCTCACTTGACTTGTTTCGCCGAAGCTTTATCAGAAATGCCTGCCAGAAGAGGAAGGGAAAGATCTCTGTGCCTTAGTAAACCTCAAATTACCCAGGTATAAACATTGTGCTTGGTTTTAGTGGAGACATTAAGAAAGTTAGTTCATCAATGTCGCATATTTATCATGACATATTCTACCAAAGCAAACAGGAAGTGACACAAGCTAAATAGGGCTATACATAGCTTTGCAAAGTAAGACAGTTGTTTTATACCAAATCAAATCTTAATCTACCTCATGTTATGGAACCTGGTGTACAAGAAATTGCAGGTGTCATGCTAGATATTAGTAGACCACAAATGGAAGAATTTAATGGTGGATGTATCTGCACTCTTTTGTATTAAGCTTTTCAGTTTTAGAGAGATGCATGTATTACAGTGAAGGGTTAGCTTTCCAAACAGCAGCACTCATATGAAAAGTAATTCCCCAGCCAACTAGTGATTCATCTACAAATTGTCAAGTGACACTTCAGATTTTGGCCGGCTGTCGTCTTGGATTTGACCCACCTGGTGAATGTGTAGCTAGGGCCACCCACATTTAATTCAGTCCTGCTGTGCCATAAAAAAATGATGTCTCAGGACGTAGCTTAAATGCTGAGGTCACTTTGTAAAGTAGAGATTGCATCTCTCAGGGAGAAATTAGGATTTCATTGTGAATTCTTTGGGTCTGCCTTAGAAGCCCTATTCCTGCGGTGCTGGGTGAGAGGTGAGAATTAGCATTTAAATGGAGCGATATTAATAGCACACATGGCTTCCTGCAGTTACTAAAATGATTCTGTTACATCAAATCAAGGTACATCTATTTGTTTGTGGGTTTTTTTTCTTTTATTATACGAACATTTTTCTTGCCGTGTTACATTATTTTCTTAAAGCATTTACGTTTTAGTACTTTGTTTATGTACGCAAACATTTGTGCAAGAATACAATGTTTATGTGCATGTTTATAATTACAGCATATTATGTAAGTGTGGTATACACACACACAGAGATGTTTTTTTTTTTATTATTCTTTATTTTTGTAGTGCATAAGCTTAGTACAATCGCTTGTGAAGTACCCCAAGGGCAATCCTCCAGCGCATTATAAAACATTTAAACATAGAGGTACAGGGTTGATCTTGCACATTTTTATAAGGTTGAGTTATGCGGTATACGGTATCGATTGTCATTACTTAAGCATATTCATAACGTAAAATAAAATAACTTTGCTTAACTTTCTGCTCAGATGTGTTTTTATATGTTATGTGATACATTACAGTGAACGGTTTTTTATGGGCCCAGTGCATTTTCTGGCATACCTTTCATTCCCCAAAAATCATTAGGTCTACACATTTGCCAGGTGTTTTGCTAGAACAATATCTAGATTAAAAGATCAGGTTGTTTATTACATAGGCTTTGCGAGAGCGATGCTTTTTAAAAGTGCATGACCGAGACCCCACATTAATTACAGTGAGCTATGCGTACATCGCTGGCAATGATCCAAGCAGTGAGATTAAGTTAGCATTTCTTCTGCGGGAATAGTGAATGGTGTAAATCATGTTGTAAAATGTAACACCTGTTCATGGACAACCCAGTTTTATTTATTTTTCTTTCTTTCTTAAAGCAGAGCTTGAAACATGTTTAGATAAATGTATAATGTTCTCTTCTGAAATCAAACATCATTATTTTACTCCAGTGCTCCATAAATCTCTAGCCAAATGATCTGACCAGAGTCATCATTTCAGTTTAATAATCTCTCCAATTAGGAGGTGTTTACCATGAAAAAACGTTCTGATAAGCAGTCACGTTGTGCCGTTCTGATAAGCAGCCACGCAGCATGAGATGCAGAAAGGCAGAAACGCAATTACTGAATGGAAATGAAAGGCCATGTCAAGAACCAGCATTGTGTTTGCCATCACACGTTTCCGCTTCATTATTTGATAACATCAAGAGATAACATTGTCAGAATGGATTTGTCGCTTTACAAGTGGAGATGGCCCAATCAGTTTTTAGTTAATATAGTCCAAGCCCAGGCTGGAGTGGGCAATCATTCATTATGCAAATTAGACCTCATCCTGCAGCACTGTCCGTGATTACAGACAATTACACCTACAGGAGTCTCTGGCCCTCTTTGGTTTTCAGAATTAGCATTTTATTTGCAACGGCATACATAGGCGGTTCATTGGTACTCTTGTAGATAAACCAGTTAATACAATATAGTACTGACATTGTATTTTATTAATAGCTTGCCCAAGAGTAACTGTGAAATGAGCATTCCAAGTACAATAAGCACTGCAGTCTTTTTTGACTATTGTCAAACTATTCGAAGCTGTTTTGGAAGATGGGTACTCTTTTGCACCCAACCCCTCTCTCTCCAAAGTGTTAACAATTATATTTTGCTTGTATAGAAAAGAATATAGAATAGGCTAGCAGTATTGGACACTCTGAATAACTGTTAACCCCTCCACTGCTTCCAAATTGACACAGGTTCCCTTTGTTAAAGACACATGCTATTCACATCACTGAGGCATATGTTGCCAGCTAATACTCTTTTGTTTTGTTTTTTGTCAACCTACTTAAAAACCTATGATGCTTGGAGTATGATAAAATTACATTCAAATAATGTGTATTCAGTTTTAGCATCCCTCCAATGTCTGTATTTGCATAGCGAATTCTAAAACAGATTAGCAGGGAACATCACACTCCATGTTGAAATGAATTGGAGATGGTAATTAGAAGCATTTCTAGTTATGCCTCTGATTAAGCTGTAGTTATTCTGGTTACTATAGTGTCCCTTTAAAGTATCTGCGGCTAATGTTTTTGTGCCAGATACCACAGGACACGTTCAGAGGTCTTGTTGAGTCCATGCCTCGATGCATCAGAGCTGTTTTGGCAGCACAAGGAAGACCTACACCCATATTAAGCAGTTGGTTTTAATGTTGCGACAAAAGAGGCACAAGAGGCAGAGCCTCTCCACTCCATCTGGGACCAAAAAGAGATTGTGTACAAGATACAGACTGTCATGCTGAGATATCTGCCTGGCTGGTCTAGATAGCTCTTTGTTGTTAAGGTAGACATGCACAAAGAGGGAAGGGAACTCTAACATATAATATAAATGCGTATTGTGTGCTGCGTGTTTAAAAAGCCTGGTACATGTTAGATAAAGTCAGTTGCTCCTTCAAAGCTGAATTCTAGCCATAGGCATGCGCAGCCTATTGCATAAGGGTGTGCACCCTAAAGCACAAACACACACGCCGCATATATATATATATATATATATATATATATATATATATATATATATACACACACACACACACACTGGTTGCTATGTGTGTGTGTGCTGTTAATGTGTGTTTTTGTGAGGGTGCGGTGTGTGTGTGTGAGGGCACTGTAAGTGTGTGTGTATATTGTGTAGGGGTGGGGGGACCGTTCAGTTAATAGCCCCCCTCCCTTCTTACCTTTTGTATGGAGGGGGGACCGTGCTGCGGCCATCGCTGGTGGTCCAGTGTTGAGTGAACTCTAGCCTGCGGGGCTAGAGTTCACTCTTGCGAGATCTGAGCGTTGCCGCAGCAGCGCTCCAACCTTGCGAGAGGAACTCAGCAGAGCTGCTGGCTAGAGCTCCCCAGGTCCTCTCCTGTCTCCCTCCCAGCCTGTGATATTGCACATTAAAAAAAAAATTGAAAAATGATTTATAAATATTTGCCTGCAGAAAAAAATAAAAAAATATCATATATATATACACACACACACACACACACACACACTGAAAGCAATAAACATTAATATGAAATGCACACTTTGCCACTGAAGGTGTACCAGTTCAGGCAAGCTATTGTCCATGGGTTTCTTTTACCTAACCTGCACCACTAAATGCTAGGATCATAGGCGTGCGCACAGGGTGTGTCGGGTGTGCCTGCGCTATGTGCCTCCATGATCTCCCTCACCAGCCCATGGAGGCACATAGCGCAGGCATTAGGGTGTGCCCAGGCACACCCCGTGCACACGCCTATGATCCTAGCATTTAGTGGTGCAGGTTAGGTAAAAGAAACCCATGGACAATAGCTTGCCTGAACTGGTACACCTTCAGTTGCAAAGTGTGCATTTCATATTAATGTTTATTGTTATCAGTGTGTGTGTGTATATATATTATTTTTTTATTTTCTACAGGCAAATATTGTTTATAAATCATTTTTCACATTTTTTTTTTTAATGTGCAATATAAACCACAATGCACACTGCAGGTTCATCAATTTTAGTACCAGCAAATATGTCCTGGAAGAGCACTGAACTAACATGCTCACAAAAGTCCCCTTCTGACCCTACCTAGTTCCCACTGGGGCACTGTGATTTAAAAAAAAAAAATGCCCGGGCAAAATCTTTCCCTAGTGCCCCTTGGTGACATTATTTTCCGATAATTACACAATTCAATGTTATGTATACTCCTACTCCATGTAATATTAGAATCAATCCGTTACCTTATTAAAAACTTTAATGTTTCAACCCTAAATGATTTTACGTCTGCCCTGCTGTGAAATGCATTAACATTTTATAAATATATAAATAATAGTGTTAGTGTTTTGATGCTGAAGAGTTACAAAGAGTCTTAGGAAATATAACCACCAATCAATGCTGTATATTTGTCCCCTGGATATCCGCTATAAACTTCCTCAGCAAATGTGAGCAAAACTGTAAATACATTCCATTTTGTTTTCAGTGGATAATACTTTCTACATTTGACTTTTGTAACAAATAGTTTTTTTGACCTTTTCAAAATGTCCCTCATCAGTACATCTTTTAAACGTTGACTTTTTTCCCTAATTGCTTCTATTGAAAGGTTGTTTAAATCTCTTGCAAGATGTTCTGATAATTTTAAAGTTCACAGTTTGGAATATCAAATTTCTTTCTCATCACCTCAAATGTACAAACATGTACCCTTCAGATAATAGTGCTTATTTTAGATCTGTTTCTTGCAGTTCCCCATACAAAGTTTTTTGGGTTTTTTGCGTCCTCACACTGTTATTAAAGACTGGTGTGAGCTCACTTGTATTCATGTGTGCGCCATTTTAGTCTATGAGCAATCTTAAAATGAAATGCTGCAAACGTAACAAAAATATGCTTATACTTTGATCTTCTCACCAACTTGCAGGCAGTACTACGAGATGATGTACAACACAGCAGACGAGTTATTAAATCTTGTGGTTGACCAAGGCGTGAAGTACACTGAGCTGGAATATATAAATGCCCTGAGCTTATTACATCGCAGCCAAACAGGAGTAGGAGACCAGACCACTCAAAATATGAGACTGCAGCGTCTCAAGGAGATCATCTGTGAGCAGGCTGCCATCAAACAAGCCACCAAGGATAAAAAAATAACCACAGTGTGAAATGGCCACAAAATGTGGTAATCACACAGTGCTGAGATGATCATTAGCACATTGCATACAGCATATAAAGAATATTACTCTACAGACTTTCTAACTTATATAATCATCCATGTTCCAATCTATCATAGTTATATCAGTATACTACTTAATGTGTATGTTATTCATTATTATTAATAATTTTCAGTATATTGTGGGCAAATATATATATAAAATTTGCTCGTGTGACCCAAGGCATTTTGAACACATGTGTATTGATGCCATGCTGTGCTGCTGAAAGCTGTTTGTACTCTCAGATCTGTGTTTTACAGCAGCTCCCTATTGAAGCAGAGAGTGACCCCCTACCTTATTCAAAAAGAGCTTATGCAATTTCAGAAATGTTGAGTTCTAAGAAAGTGGAGACTCCTACATGTGCATTTGTAAATTATAAAAATCCCCCTGCCACCTCCCTCCCTCTCATTTTCCATTTAGGCGGAATTAGAATTTTACATATTTATGCAAAACATAGCATAGATGTTGTTTGTCTTCAGCGACTGATATAAAAGTTACGTGAAGCCAAATACGTATTTTTTATGTTCATATGTAATCAGTATGCCCATATATTTTTTTATGTTAATATGTAATCAGTATGCCCATATATTTTTATGTTTAATTGTAATCGATATATTGTAACTACAGTGTTTCTCATTAACCTAATTGTTTAAACAAAAACAAAAAAGTAACTGTCAGAACTACTGGACAGCTATCCAATGTATTGTCTGTGAGCACCTTGCTCTGTACTATAGGTTTCAGATATTACAGAGCAAAACCTTGTGATGTAACGTTTCCACTGATGATCACTGTATGCTTACTTAACATGCCTTCGCTGGACTATATACTTCAGCTGTGATTGTGCATCTCTGATTATACCATTCTTATCTCCAGATTAATAAGCATATACGTTTAGATCTGGAAAACAGGCGTACAGATTAGCTAAGAGTCAATGTTTATAGACTGTGTATATTAGATTCACAGGGAACACATCACCTTATGTTGTAGATACGGTGGGAGATGGTGTCACATTTCTAATACAATGTAAATGGGTCAGGAAATCTATTTACTAATCTCGATATGAGCTGCTGCTTTTCTGTCCTTACTGCTGTTACTACATTTAGTGAGCAAGCCACGGGCATGGGAGGGAGCACACATGAACATACAGGAATATACTTTGGGATCAATCCCAGTCACAGACGGTCCTGTCTTAATGCCTTGATCCTTTTTATTTTGCTGCATTTCCACAGAACAATGCTCAGTAGCTCAGTTGAGTAATTAGTATGTTTGGAAAGAATATGTATTCTCATAAAATATGAGAATTTCTGCTATTTCTTTACCATATAATCCAGCAAAACAGTCTACACATGTTATTAATTATTTTTCAATTCAACTCTTTTCAACAAAATAAATTGTCAATATGCAAGAGTTGGTAACACTGGAGTAACACATGGCTTTGTATGTGAGCCTGCTATTTTATTGATTAAAAGTGGTCATATGATTGTGATGTCATAGAATACTGCAGTACTACAGTGGAAATCTGCAGCTAATGATTGTACCTTTCTGTAGTTTAATGGGACACTGTAGGCACACAGACCACTTCAACTCATCGAAGTGGTCTGGGTGCAAACTCCCATCACCCTTAACCCTAGAGTGGTATTTATTGGAGTTTTTATAAACTGCAATAATTACCTCTGAAGGTTAACTCCTCCTCTAGTGGCTGTCTACCAAACAGCCACTAGAGGGACTTCTGGGCTTGAAGGCGACTTTTGGTAGCCTAAACGACACTGAACGTCCTCACCCTGTGCATGAGGACTTCCAGCGTCACCGGAATCCCCATAGGAAAACATTGAATAATGCTTTCCTATGGGGAAATCCTAATGCGAGCGTAGCCATGGAAGGGAAGGAGCGTGGGTGGAACTGAGCCAGTGCCGAGGCACATCGGTGCTGGGCCATGGTAAGTGACCCCTTCTGCACCACGGAGGGGGGGTGGAGAGGAGGACCTTGACAAAGGGTCAAGCTATAGTGCTAGGAAAACGAGTTTGTTTTCCTGGCACTAGAGTTTCCCTTTCAGTACTGCACAATTCTGAGACGAGACAGAAATATTATCTGTAGGTTTCAGTGTGATAATCCAGACAATGTAAAGATTAAGCAAACTCCCTAGCTATCTGTGTCAATAAAGTGATACTTCCACAGAAATTATGTGGTTTCATAACAGTAATAAATTGATCTGTTTCAATCATTTGCAATCAGTGATTTATTATAATTTAACCTACACAATACCAGGAAAAGTTTATCACATGCATATATACATCTGAGTAAGATAGAAATGAGAATATTATATTTACTAGAGCTCACAGTCTGAAAAAGGAGTTGTGATAGAGTATGAAAGGTCTTGTACTACAGCATTGTTTCATGAAACATTCTGAAATGTGAGCTTATGAAACGTGACTGGTGTCCAGACACGCAACTTTCACATTGTGTGAGCATTGGACCTGTAAATTACATACAAGCATAGAGTACGGCGAAAACAGTTTTGAAGTGACTGGGAGAGACACTATTCTCATCTTATGTTTGGACCAGGAACAAAGTGCTGATTTAGTGGGCTTTCAGCTGACAGGTGAGTTCACAGTTGTATTACAGTCTTGCACACACCAACTGTAATGGATACAGGAGTTCTGGTTTCAGGCTTTGGACTCAAACCTATTTTGCCCACTGTTCATCCCTTCTCCTAAAAGAAACTGTAGCAGAACACCAGCCTTTCCTTCCTGCACTACTCGGCTAGTTCCAAGGATCTTCCAGAGAGAGTTTCCACAGATGTTTCCCCACAAATTTTAGCCAGACACTTGATAAAGTGAGGAACAACAATGAATACCTTGTTTAGTCTCACGTTGGGTTTTTATCCATTTCTTTGTGTGGTAAACAGAAAACTGCCAATAGCAGTATGGACGTGAAATTGCAACCAGTCACACTACAAAGCTTAATTACAAACCATGTGAATGGAGCACTGTGATTACAAGGAAGGATGGGGACAGATAATAACAAGGACTGTAGACCACATGGTAGACTTCCCGGGGTGGCTGGTCTGGAAGTGTCTCTGGAGCATTGGTACAAGCCCCAATGAAAAAACAAGAAGACTGAGAGGAGGGGGAAATACATTAAATTTAATTATAACTACACTATATAGAAAATACCCACCATTTTAAACCAGATGATAAGCAATTGAAAGGTAGGGAATTGTCCCCACCCTCCCCTCCAAATGGCAGACTAACTGGGCACAAGACCTCAAATTGGTCTGTGTTCTAGTTAGTCGGAAAGCTAGCCACAAATGGTTCATCCACTTTCCCACTCCTTAGAAAGCTTGGAGGTGATAAAGGTATACCAATTGTTTAAACATACTGCAGTAGTGAGGAGCCTATGTACTGTGGTTCCAGGCACCACAGACTGCCGCTGGGGAGAGATGCCGGCTGCACCATCTCCGTAGACCTCTGTCAGCCCATGCTTAAATGCCAACTGCATCTTAACCAGTTTCCAAAGTCATGATGCACTGGCACCACCTACCCCCACTCTCAAAAACATGAACTGCTCTTGGCAAGAGTTGCCAATCACACCCTCTCTCGTCAATGTCACTGACGCACACTCCCGAACTGCTAGAGGCTTTAGTGATTATAGCCCGATCGCATAGTATGCTCTCACGAAATCCAAGCAGGTCGTTGGAAAAATCAATAGTTTTGTCTTTCACATACCCAAACATCAGTCAAGACATGATGAAGGGTAAAACAGGAATGCTTTATTATGGCCAGATGGCCCACTTTTATACACAGACCCTCAGCATGGGGTCTCCAGCAAGTGTATGGTGAAACATGCCCACGAGTCTCTGTGCCTGGGAGATAATTGAGTGTATTTTGTTTAAACTAATTATCTCCCAGGCACTAGAGGTAAAGAAAATAAAACATCCCAAAATACACATAACACACATAGGAACCCCCACAAGTATTATATCCTATAGCCTGGACTTCATCTTGGACTCGGATGCCAGCTCATCAGTCTGACGTAATGTGCGACGTGGCCATGGGCAGCCTCGGGACTCCGGACGAACAATGTCTTTATATCATATTATATTGTATGGAAGTGTCGCACTGTTCACTGCTCACTAGTTCTTCGGATAGACAAGGTGTCGGGCAGTGCACTACATAAACCGTGTAAGTGGTTCCCGTTCAAAGGTTCTGATAATTCTTACAAAAATCTATACCAGTAGTGCCTGAGCTGACATCTCTTCATCAGAGCGGAGTACATTGCAGGTCAGGACAACCATGTGGCGGATTGGTTCTCCCATCACTGGAAGGATGCCAGCGACTGGCAGCTTCACCCAGAGATATTACATCTCTTGGATTGTTGGCGCAGTTCCCTTCATCTGGAGCTGCTTAACTCTTCCGTTTCTTACCGTTATTTCCTGGACCGGCCTCAACTGTATAGCTCGTTGCTACATCTCATTGAGTAAACTCTTAATCTCCTATGTTCAACCTTTTACGATATTAAGTCCTACCTACCATGAATATGCTGAATTCTGCATTTCGAGGGCGTGAAAGGGTCTTTTGCTGCCCACTCTACAAGCAGGGCCGGACTGGGGATACAAAGCAGCCCTGGAAAAAAAAATTGTGCCAGCCCCATAAGTCACTGCGCCATATATTGTCGCGTGTAATATGTAAGGCTATGTCTTGCCAGGACAGATGATTGAGTAATATATATATATATATATTGCCTTTTCTAATATAAAATATTGGTCCTTTCAGGGTAAAACGTTTAATTATACAGTAAGCATACGCACATGCAGACACAGGCAATTTCACTGACATTTCAGTGACACACACAAGCTCATTGATACACACACACAGCTTAATGTGGTGGTACTGGTGTCTTTAGTATGTCCCTACAGGCTTTTCAACGTAAACACTGACTTTTCAGACAAAAGGCAGTGTTTACATTGCTTCAAAGTGACACTGCTAGTGACAGTCACTCAGACGGTCACTAGAGGTGCTTCCTGTGTTAGTGCCCTCCCGCCCTCGCGCGCTGCTGAATGAGACTGGCGCCGGAATATGACGTCATATTCCGGCGCTGGTCTCATTCAGCTGCGTGCTGGGGAGCAGAGCCAGCGCAGCTCCCTCAGCGGCCGCCAGGACAAGTCCGCCAGCGGCCGCCAAAAGACCTCCCCAGCGGCCAGGGGAGGGCTGGCAGCCTTAGGCCTGGGGGGCAAAACCAGTCAAGTAGACTGGTGCACCTGCCCAGGATCAGAGCCGGTGCAAGGATTTTTGCCGCCCTAGACAAAATAAAAATTTGCTGCCCCCACATGTCACATCACAATGCCCCACCCATATGACCTGCCATATGAACTAACGCCAGTGCTGCACACAGTGTGTGTTTACATTAAAAAGCCTGCAGGGACCAGCTATAGACACCAGAACCACTTCATTAAGCTATAGTGTCCCTTTAATGTGAGGTAAATTATAGATTAGTGTCACTAATAATATACTAGATTGCCTACTTACAAGCAGATGAGGATGATGATGGGCTGCAGTTTGGCTCCACTGGTCTGGTGTAGAACAGGATCTCTGGAGGCTGTTTGCAACTGTGGTCACAAAATTCAATGTTCTGGGAGAATTGGAAGCAGCTCAATTTTTTGGGGCCCCTTACACAGCTCAAGGTCTGGGCCCCAGGGCCTGACGGTGAGTATGCCCATAAGGCCCACTCATAAGTTCCACCCACCCATGAGTTCGCTCACAGGGAGTGGAGTGTGTAGGGGATGTGTTATGTGTTATTGTAGAGGATCTAATATGTGTGCTTATGGTATGTAGTGTTTAGGGTTACCAGTTTGTGCAGGTGATGCAGTGTGTTTGTGTGTAGTGGAAGCAGTGTGTATTTGTGTATAAGGGATGTATTATGTGTTTCTGGTTGTGTGTAAGGGATGCATTGTGTGAATCTGTGTTTGTATGCATAAGGGATGCAAGGTGTGTGTCTGTATATGTGTGCATGAGATGCATTGTGTTTCTGTGTGTACGTAAGAAAAGAAGTGTGTGTGTTTGCATGCGTGTGTACGGGTTTGCATTGTCTGTTTCTGTGTATGTGTGCGCGGAACAGGAGTTTCTGTTTCCTGTAACCGGCCGGACTGACAGGAAGTGCACACTCAGTGTGCATTTTCCTATCACTCCGGCCGGCCTCCGCGGACTGGAGTGCAGCTCGGCCACGCTACAGGGAGAAGTTGCAGCCGCCTGACCGCTCTTCACAGAGCGCTCAGGCGGCTGCAGTATTTAAAGGGCCGGCCCCAGGTGCCGACGGCCCACCGGGAAATTTCCCGGTATCCCGGTGGGCCAGTCCGGCCCTGTCTACAAGTGTGCTGCGGTTTTGGGCGGTTCATTCTCCAGGATTTTGACTTTGGTGGATTGGCCGTGTTTACCAACTTTTCTCCCCCCCAAAGAAAGAGGGAGGGGGAGGGGTCCAGTCGACAGTTATGTTTGCCTTACCTTATTCTGATTTGGTTATGTTTTACTGACTGTGTTAATTGTTTGTTTGCTGCTTGAGGTGTCAATAAAGAAGGTATAAGCAAATATGTGCCTTCTGTCTTTAAAGCGGCACTGTCATGCCAAACTTACCTTTCCTCAATCTCTTCCTCTTCTCCCCCTCTCTCAGGATCTGTTCTTCTTTTCTTCCTGTCTTCTTTAGTTTTATTTAAAATCATAAGACAAAGTAGGGACTCTTTGCCTTATGGAGGATTCCTCCGCTTGACCAGCTCTGACCAGCGGAGGAGTAAAGTGTGCTTCATTTCCGCTGGTCAGAGCAATTTTCCCATGATCCTTACCTTTCCTCTGTGTTCCCACGATGCTTCCTGTCATTTTACACGAAACTGCTGAATTGCATTCTAACTGAATGAGAACAGTATGTTCGTTTCTTTTAGAACACAATTCGGCATTTTATTCGGATCACAATTTCATTCGAATGAATGAAACTCCGATCCTATTCATGCTGTGGCTGCATCTTGCAGCCGCTTAGTAGATAACTCCCTAATTCACACGGTATCAGGGAGTTATCTACTAAAAGGCTGAAAGACCTAAATTGGTCTTTCAGCCAACTTTACTAATACCAAGTAAAAATTACTTAGTATTAGTAAATAATATGCCCCTACTCGCTATACCGCGAGTAGGGGCATGTCTGGTAAACAGTGAGCAGCCTGTGCTAAACGACGGGTGGGGGCCCTAAAGTAAAATAAGGGGGGAGACCTAATGTCTTTCCCACGCTGTGTAAAATGACACAGAGCACTGTGATTGGATGGCTTGAAATCCATCCAATCACAGTGCTCTGTGTCATTTTACACAGCGTGGGAAAATTCTTTTGAATTTTCCCACGCTGTGTAAAATGACAAAGAGCACTCTGATTGGCTTAAACCCACCAATCAGAGTGTTCTTAGCCTAATTGCAGGCCGGGCAAGGCTTTATAAGCCTTCCCCCGCCCTGCGGAGCTCAGTCTGTGCGGAGCCCTCCATGGGTGAAGATGGATTATTTTTTGGCGCTCGGGTTTTTTCTTTTTCGTCTGATTTTTTTTTTTGCGCTCGGGATTTTTATTTTATTTTCAATTCGACGGTTATGATTGTTTTTTTATTTGGCCTTTTTTGGGGCTGAAAAATGAAGATTTGAGAAAAAAGAAGACGTTGAATGGTAAGTTTAATTTTATTTTACAGGTTAGTTATTTTATTCCCCCCTCACAATTTTTTAGGGTGAGGGGGGTAGGTAGGGACTTTTTTTTTGGGTGGGGGGTGGGTGACTAGGGGCTTGGGGACCCCTAGTCACCTTGGTGGGGGGGGAATTGACTTAGGTCCCCCACCTGCCGCCCAAGGGTGGGGGCCGGGGGGGGGACAGTAGGTCCCCCCCATTATCTTTATGGCCCCCACCTGCCGCCCAGGGGGGGGGCCGAGGGGGGGGACAGTAGGTCCCCCCCCTCATTATCTTATGGCCCCCACCTGCCCGCCCAGGAGTGGGGGCGGGGTGGCACAGTAGGTCCCCCCACTCATTATCATTATTGCCCCACCCCCGCCCGGAAGGTGGGCAGTAGGTCCCCGTCATTCTCACTATGGCCCCACCCGCCCAGCCCAGGGGTGGGGGGCGGGGAAGCTGATGGGTCCCCCCTCATTCTCATTATGGCCCCACCCGTGCAGGGGGTAGGGGCGAGCAGTAGGTCCCCCATTCTCACTATGGCCGCCGCCCAGGGGTGGGGCAGTAGGTCCCCATTCTCACTATGGCCCCACCGGCGGGGAGGAACTGTCCCCCCCCTTATCTTACTTTAGGGCCCCCACCCGTCATTTAGGGGTGGGGGCCAATAGTTTTTTTTTTGCAGTGAGCAGCCACAGGCTGCTCACTGTTTAGTGGACATGCCCCTACTCGCAGTATAGCGAGTAGGGGCATTGGGGAGATTTTAATCTCTCTTGTGCTATTATGGGGGTCATATTGACCAAGTGGTGGGGAGCACAGCTCCCTGCCACTTCTATCTTTACATATTACAAGGAGGGAGCTGAGTGCCGGTAGCTCCCTCCTTGTAATAAACTGCACAAACAAACGAACACTGATACTCAGATACACTGATACATAGTGTTTGTTTGTTCGGCTGACATTTCTATTCATTCATTCGTCTGTCTGAATGAATGAATGAATGAATGAATGAATGAATAGATGAAATTCCCGTTCGCATGTCCAGGTGTTTCACTGGGCATGTGCGGGAATCTCACAGTCTATCTAGTGAGGGCGGATGACGTGTCCCACGGGGACTTCATCTACCCACACAAAGATGGCTGCGCCCTGAATCAAGATCGGGGCAGAAAATAAGGAATAAAAAATAGGTAATGTGGGGGGCTTAGGGGCATTTGGGGGTGACTAGGGTGTTAGTTAGATGTAGTGGAGGCCGGAGGGGGGTTAAAAAAAAAACAGGATTCGGCATGACAGTGCCGCTTTAATAAAAATTTAGATTATTTCTTTACCAAGGCTAGAATACTCCTCAATGATCAGAAATGCCTAATAACTTTGTGGCCTTTAATTATGTGCATTTCCCTTCAAATCAAAGAGCATCATATAAAATAAATAAATAAGTGCATGAATGCTGGGGCCAAGTCATAATATGATAATGTTAAATCCAAATGAGCCATTTCCCAAAAAATAGAAGCAATTTTCCCCTAAGGAAAAAGTAAATGGTAGCATATATCACAATACCTTGGTGTATTCAATGCAATTAGTTTCCTATAAACATGCATATGTGTAAGCTTGAGCAAAAAACTATCATTTATCAATGTCATGGAATTTGCACTTCTAAATTCTAATTAATACCAGCAAGTGTTTACATTGATCTTAAACAGGAAAAGCGTATAATTAGCTGCCCTTGAACATAAATCATGACACAGCAATAAAAACATAAAATTATTTTTGAATTGATTTATGTTAATGTAAGCGCATCAAACATGTAGATTGCTATGGGACCATGACATTCTCGATTGCAAAGTCTTTATATAAAAGTTTATGCTATATAAACATTTCCTACTTCATTATTGTGGGGAATTTGTTACCTCTAAATTAATAATCTTCTTGCATTTTCATTGATATTTTACTTTACGTTCTGGTGACAATCCAGCATTTTTATATGTATATGCACTATGCCAGCAGGGCGTAATAATTAAATGCTATATTTTCTTCTTAAGGCTATTCATTTTGTATTCTATAGATTGGGAATTTTCTGGAGTTGACCAGGGCATTGCAAATTTCTAGCCAACAATTAGAAAAAAAAATCTCACATTTAATTCTGTTTCCAGCTCTATTTGTGAACAATTTCTGGATTAGTTAACAACCCTAAAATTTAATTAATCACAAAGTCTCAAACCAGGTAATAAAAAAAAAAATCATGCTTAACATTATGTTTGAAAAGAAATGTAGTAAAACATCTCTCTGGAATATGCATTAAGGTGTTTTCCTAACGGAGGAAGAAGATAATATAGAAGTATTTTGTAAGCTATAGTTGAATATTTTTGGGGTCTTATGGCCTTCTAATCTGTACACAGATCTGTAAGATTTTATAGGTTGTCATAAATATGCCTTGTTTTAAGATTATGTTGATGTGCATAATTTGTGCCTAGCCTTCTTCTGACAACAGCAGAAATTCTATGCTTTTTGACAGCAATATGGCTTAATGCGGCAAACAATACAGCTTTGATTATGCAGATTGCACCCTCCGGTGCGATTGGCAGCAGTCAGATGGTGCTGATAATTTTATCAAGTGTTGTATTATCCATCCGTGTTCACCGCACAAAGAGCTCCCTTTCAATCACTGCACTTCACAGTGGAAAAACACAGCCCCTGGAATTCTAATGTGGTACTGTGGTACAAAATATTAAAACATGCGCAACTTTATAGTTTCTATCAGGATTAACTCTTTACGTAAATGATGGGTTAGCATGCATTTACACAAGGCTTAGTATTTTAGCTCTACCTTGTACTGCAGATCTTGTTAACATGTAAGCTTAAGGATTTTTTTGTCATGGATTTGTTTCTGGAAGTCCTCAACTTATACCATACGTCAGGTACCGAACCTTTTTTAATTTGTGTACTGCTTGGCAGCCCATTTCCATTCATTGTACCCCTCACATTAGCAGAATGTTGGTAATTAATATATATGCTGTTTTTTCAAATGTATAAATTTTTATTTGCCCCAAGCTCTCCCTGCTCTTCCAGTGTTCCAGACTCCCCAGCTCCTCCTCTTCCCCATGCGGTGTCTGTGTGTGTGTATCTATGTTTGTGTATGTACTTTTTATTTTATCTGATTATTTTTTCTACTGTGCCATTGGATACTTCCACTTTTGTTTCCACATATCCTATTTCTTGGAAACACCATAACCACTGTGACATTTATATACTAAGACTGGGATTGTACCGTCCACGCTGGATACAGGAGAGCTCTTAGTAGCTCAATAAAGTGTGTGTGCCTTTGCTTTTTAAATAGTTGATACTCTTTTAAAGACATTATACTATACCTGTGTTTTGCTTTTTCTTTCTTTTTGAGATATCTGATATCACACAGAAGCAACATCAAGTCTAATATATATGTTAGGGATGTGCATGGGGAAAATGTTCGGTTCGGCATTCCGAAATTCGGAACTTCAGGCCCCCACCCCTGAGCGGTGGGTGGGGGCCCTAAATACCAATGGGGGGACACCTATTGTCCTCCCCCTGGCCCCCACTCCTGAGCGGTGGGTGGGTGCCCTAAATAAAAATGTAACCCCCCCCTGGTGACTAGGGGTCCCCAAACGCTTAGTCACCCTCCTCCACAAAAAATTAATTAGCCCCTACCTATCTCCCTCACCCTAAAAATAATGAGTGGGGACCAGTAACTAGGTACCTGAAAAAAAAAAAAAAAAATTACCACGTGAGGTCTTCTTTTTTCTAAAATCTTTTTTTCAGCCCCAAAAAGGACCAAATAAAAATCCATAATAACCGTCGCACTTTGAAAGAAAGAAAAAAAGAGCGCAAAAAAAAATAATCCATCTTCACCCATGGAGGGCTCCGTGCAGACTGAGCTCTGCAGGGCGGGGAAAGGCTTATAAAGCCTTGCCCCGCTCTGCAATTAGGCTCAGAGCACTCTGGTTGGTTGGTTTAAGCCATCCAATCAGAGTGCTCTGACAGGTAAATGAAGAGACTGACAGGTAAGTCTCTACATTTACCTGTCACAGAATTCTGATTGGTTAGCTTGAAATCCAGCCAATCAGAGTGCTCTGTGTCATTTTACACAGCGTGGGAAAGTTCTTTGGCATTTTCCCACGCTGTGTAATTTGACTCATAACTCTCTGATTGGTTACTTTGGCACTATTCTGTGAAGCTACAATGCCATATAAGATACCAGGCTTTTTTAGTTATATAGTTAGTGTAGCGGATGGCATTGGGCTGTCCACAAAACTTATGTGTTCTAACATGCTTTCGTGTAATTCTTACTCTCTGTATTCCCATTATATGCAGCATTCATCTGATTATTCGGTAGTTTCACTCCGTTTATTATACGAGTAAAACTACCGAATAACCAGGCCAACCTGATGTAAAGGGTGGCTGTAATTTACCTCCCTGTTCGCTTCATTGAATTTCCCATTGAAAATCACAAACTCGTTGTTAAAGTCCCTGGGTGGCCGCCATTTCAAGAGCCGAACACGTGGCGGCGGCCATCTTAAACTCCCGAACAGCAGTGTTTTGCCGTCGAGTGTCTGAAACTAAAATCAGACACTCGACTAAGCAAACACTGCTGAGACCTCCAGCTATGGAAGAGACTGATAGAAACTCGTTCGGTAGTTTGAATCCCACGAACAAGGGGATTCATCCGAATGCAAACACAGCTCTGGATGGCATTGAGTTTGGGACTTCTTAGACACAAAAAGAGACCGACCGCAAGGCCAAAACTCATGGAACTGTTTTCGGCAACTGTTGCCTGTGCGGTCAGTCAAAAGTTTACACCTCCATAACTCCCGGAACCCTGGTCCGATCTGGGTGATTTTTGAGTATGTTGCTCACCCAGATCAGGGCTATTTAGGGGTGTACCTTATGTATTTGGGGTACATCTAGAACTTAGGGAAAATCATGTACCTTTTAATTATGTTAAATGTTTATCTGAGGGGAGGAGATGTGTGGGTTATACATTGTACCCGATTGGTTATTGTAATAATTATGGTGCGTGTCTCCCTTGCATGGGAGAACTGCTGAAAAGGAGGGATTGTGTGATTAAACATCAGTTCTGCTCCGATGCTGTGTGTCGTCCAGTCATTGGGATCTGTATTGGGATATTCGTGGATTACCTTGCTTGCTGTGACTCTTGTTCTATGGAATTTTATTACTTGTTCCTGAGCCTCACTGGGATCTTTAGTGGAGATAACCTGTGAAACACCAGCTCTCCGCTACAGTTATAATTTTCATAGATGGATTTTGATGGGTGCATGCCTCATTGTGAGGGATAGCAGTTTGACTGTTTTTTACTGACATACTAATAACAATTTATGCAACTAAAATATTTTCAACAAGAACAATGTATCTTATTTACACAGACTGATTAATAAAGACATTCATTGTAGTTTAAAGGGACACTATAGGCACCAAAACAAACTTAGCTTAAGTTTTTTTGGTGTATATATCATGCCCCTGCAGTCTCACTGCTCAATTCTCTGTCATTTAGGAATTAAATCACTTTTTTATGCAGTCTTCCTAAACACTACCTGTAAAGTGAAATCTAATGTGTACACCTTTATTGTACAGTATGTTTAAAGGAACACTATAGGGTCAGGAACACAAACGTGTTGAAAACACTCTTTAGCTCCCTGGCACCCCCCTTTTCTCCCCATAAAAAATAAAAAACCCAAAAAAACCTCACTTTTATTCCAGCAACAAGCAGGTCTGCCTCATTGGCTGACATCAATAGAATTGATGATTTCAGCCAATGAGGAGGGGGGCAGAGCCAAACACTGTCCTGGCCAATCAGCATCTCCTCATAGAGATGTGTTAAATCAATGCATCTCTATGCAATATGTGGAGATACTGAACGTCAGTGCAGCACAACCTAGGAAGCACCTCTAGTGGTTGTCTGACTGCCACTAGAGGTATCCCTATGCAGCAATGTAAACATTGCGTTTAGTTTAGAATTCCTTACCTCCTGCTCTGTTAATACCCTGCAGGAGCCCCTTGTATGTGATAAAAGTTAAATTTATAGAGTAGGAGATTAAAAATGTATAAAGCAAGTTAACTTCTGTTATTTTAGTCACAGCAAGGGACGGTGTGGCTAGGACTGCATAAGCAGGTACAACCGTGATTGAATTCCTAAATGGCAAAAAAATGAGCAGAGACTGCAGGGGCATTTTCAATGTAGAGTACACATATTACAGCAGTGGAACTACTGCTGGTGCAATGCACCGGGGCCCGCTGGTGGGGCCCATTCACTTAGGGCCACCCAATGGGTACTGACAAACAGGAGCCTGGTCAGGCACCGGGGAACTTTACTAGTGTTACCAGGCCCCTGTAATATTGGCCGGATGGGAGGATGTGACAGCCTGTCATCCCAGATGTAGAGAGCACCATGCTGGAGATGCAGAGAAGACACAGGCAGCAAGAGGGAGAGAAAGGAGCAGCTCTAGATCCCCATACTCCTCAGCCAGCAGCACTCCAAGCAAGATATATATATATATATATATATATATATATATAAAAAATATATAATAATACTGCTCAAAAAATAAAGGTAACACAAAAATAACATCTTAGATCTGAATGAATTAAATATTCGTCTGAAATACTTTGTTCTTTACATAATTGAATGTGCTGAGAACAAAATCACACAAAAATAAAAAAAATGGAAATCAAATTTTTCAACCCATGGAGGTCTGGATTTGGAGTCACACTCAAAATAAAAGTGGAAAAACACACTACAGGCTGATCCAACTTTGATGTAATGTCCTTAAAACAAGTATAAATGAGGCTCAGTAGTGTGTGTTGCCTCCACGTGCCTGTATGACCTCCCTACAACGCCTGTGCATGCTCCTGATGAGGTGGCGGATGGTCTCCTGAGGGATCTCCTCCCAGACATGGACTAAAGCATCTGCCAACTCCTGAACAGTCTGTGGTGCAATGTGACGTTGGTGGATAGAGCGAGACCTGATGTCCCAGATGTGCTCAATTGGATTCAGGTCTGGGAAACTGGCGTGCCAGTCCATAGCATCAATGCCTTCGTCTTGCAGGAACTGCTGACACACTCCAGCCACATGAGGTCTAGCATTGTCTTGCATTAGGAGGAACCCAGGGCCAACCGCACCAGCATATGGTCTCACAAGGGGTCTGAGGATCTCATCTCAGTACCTAATAGCAGTCAGGCTACCTCTGACGAGCACATGGAGGGCTGTGCGGCCACCCCAAACCATTACTGACCCACTGCCAAACCGGTCATACTGGAGGATGTTGCAGGCAGAAGAACGTTCTCCACGGCGTCTCCAGACTCTGTCACATGTGCTCAGTGTGAACCTGCTTTAATCTGTGAAGCGCACAGGGAGCCAGTGGCGAATTTGCCAATCTTGGTGTTCTCTGGCAAATGCCAAACGTCCTGCACGGTGTCGGGCTGTAAGCACAACCCCCACCTGTGGACGTCGGGCCCCTATACCATCCTCATGGAGTCTGTTTCTGACGGTTTGAGCAAACACATGCACATTTGTGGCCTGCTGGAGGTCATTTTGCAGGGCTCTGGCAATGCTCTTCCTGTTACTCCTTGCACAAAGGCGGAGGTAGCGGTCCTGCTGCTGGGTTGTTGCACTCCTACGACCTCCTCCACGTCTCCTGATGTACTGGCCTGTCTCCTGGTAGCGCCTTCATGCTCTGGACACTATGATGACAGACACAGCAAACCACCTTGCCACTGCTCGCATTGATGTGCCATCCTGGATGAGCTGCACTACCTGAGCCACTTGTGTGGGTTGTAGACTCCGTCTCATGCTACCACTAGAGTGAAAGCACCGCCAGCATTCAAAAGTGACCAAAACATCAGCCAGGAAGCATAGGAACTGAGAAGGGGTCTGTGGTCACCACCTGCAGAACCACTCTTTTATTGGGGGGTGAGGTCTTCCTAATTGACTATAATTTCCACCTGTTGTCTATCCCATTTGCACAACAGCATGTCAAATTGATTGTCACTCAGTGTTGCTTCCTAAGTGGACAGTTTGATTTCACAGAAGTGTGATTGACTTGGAGTTACAGTGTGTTGTTTAAGTGTTCCCTTTATTTTTTTTAGCAGTGTGTGTGTATATATATATCTGTGTGTGTGTCAGTGTATTAATGAGTGTGTGCAGGGCTGCCATCAGAAATGTTGGGGCCCCTTACACAGCTCAAGGTCTGGGCCCCCCGGTGCCTGCACCCGAGTCCGCCCAAAGTGCTGCCCCTCCCCCCCCCCCGAATCCGCCCACAGGGATGCAGTGTCAAAAGTAAAGTTTGCCGCCCCCCCATGTGACATCACAATGCCCCACCCATATGATCTGCCATGTTAACTAACACCAGTGCTGCAGTGCTGCCGTGTTTACATTAAAAGGCCTGCAGGGACAGGCTAGACACCAGAACCACTACATTAAGCTTCAGTGGTTCTGGGGACTATAGTGTCCCTTTAATGTGAGGTAAATTAGAGATTAGTGCCACGAATAATATACTAGATTGCCTACTTACAACCAGATGAGGATGATGATGATGGGCTCTGATTGCCGTCTGGCTCCACTGGTCTGGTGTAGAACAGGCTCTCTGGAGGCTGTTTGTAACTGTGGTCACAAAAATCACTGTTCTGGGAACGGGAAGCAGCTCCATTTTTTTGAGGGCCCTTTACACAGCTCAAGGTCTGGGTCCCAGGGTCCACCTTCATGTTCCACCAATGAGTTTGTTCACAGGGAGTGGAGTGTGTGTGTGGGGGATGTCCTGATGTGTGTAAGGAATGCATTGTGTGAATCTGTGTTTGTATGTGTAAGGGCTGCAAGATGAGTTTGTGTATGTATGGGATGCAGTGTGTGCGTCTGTAAGGGATGCATTGTGTGTTGCTGTGTGTAAGGGATGCATTGCTTGTGTACGTGTGTCTGTGTGTAATGCATTGTGTGTTTTTCTGTGTGCAAGGGGTGCATTGTGTGTGATGGATGTCAATCTCTCCCCCTCCCCCCGTCAATTTCCTTCTCCCCCCCCTCCCTCTCTCCAATTTCCTTCTTCTCCCCCTCCCTCTCCAATTTCCTTCTCCCTCCTCAATTTCCTTCCTCTCCCCCCTCCCTCATTCCTCTCCCCGTCCCTCAAATTTCCTTCCTCTCCCCCGTCCCTCAAATTTCCTTCCTCTCCCCGTCCTCAAATTTCCTTCCTCTCTCCCTTCCTCCAATTTCCTTCCTGTCCCCCTCCCTCTAATTTCCTTCCTCTCCCGTCCCTCAAATTTCCTTCCACTCTCTCCCGTCCCTCAAATTTCCTTCCTCTCCCCACTCCCACAAATTTCCTTCCTCTACCCCCTCCCACTCCAAATTTCATTCCTTCTCCCCCCCTCCCATTTCCTTTCCCTCCCTCCCTCCAAATTTCCTTCCCTCTCCCCCCCCTCAAATTCCCTTCCTCTCCCCCTCCCACAAATTTCCTTCCTCTGCCCCTCCCCTCAAAATTTCATTCCTTCCCCCCCCCTCATATTTCATTTTCCTCCCCCCCCTCCCATTCCTTCCCCTCCCTCCCTCAAATTTCCTTCCTCTCCCCCCTCCCCCTCAAATTTCATTTCCTCCCCTCATTCCTTCCCTCCCTCAAAATTTCCTTCTCTCCCTCCCCATTTCATTCCTCCCTCCCCCATTCATTCTCTCCCCCCTCCCTCCCATTTTCATTCCTCCACCCCCCCTCCATTTCATTTTCCCCCTCCGAATTTCATTTTTCTCCCCGACACGGTCTTGAGAGCACTCTCCTGGAGTGCTTCTCCTTCCACAGCTCTCAGCGGCGCCCAGCGTACTGATGCCGGAGCCGGAAGATGACGTCATCTTCCGGCTCCGGCATCAGTACGGTGCGCGAGGGAGCTGAAGAGGAAGCACCCAGAGAGTGCTCCCTCGCGCGCTGGCCCAGCCGCCGGGTGTCTGCAGGGCCAGCCTCTGGGGGGCCCTGAGGTGACCGGCTGCTGGGCCCCCCAGGAGAAGAGGCTGGCCCTGTGGGTACATACCGGGTCGCAGGGCCCCCTGCGACCCGGTATGTACCCACTGAATGTGGGGCCCGGACGACCTGAGCAGTCCGGGCCCCCCAGGACCATGACAACCGTTGTGGTTGTCATGCCCTGATGGCGGCCCTGAGTATGTGTACCAGTGTATACAGTACACACAAGTGCACGCCTGCATTTAAATCCCAACATTCACACACATACTCCATAAAGAAACATGCCTTCAAACACACAAACCAATGATGTTAAACCACCAGGGAGATAAATGAGTGTTTGGGAGCCGGGGATTTTGTCCCTACCTCCCAGTCTGTGGGTGCAGCCTATATTGGTCGCCACACTAGATCCCAGTGCCCATTTTATTGGTGGGCAGAATATACTTTCTTGTGTAATGTTTTATCTATTTTAAATTATTAAAGACTGGAAAATGTACACACACACACACACACACACACACTGCACAATGCTAAAAACAACCCTGCAAGGAGGGGTAAATTGTAGATTCTCAGCAGGTAAAGCATTGTGGGACTTGTATGACACATGAGGATCTACATTTTGGCCACCCTTGTTCTAGAGGGGGGCCCAAGAAACATTTCTTGCACCAGGGCCCTCTCCATGTTAGTTACAGCACTGCCCCTGCAGGCCCTCAGCATAAAATATAATGAAGACAGGGGCTAGCACATGTGATCGACCGCTTCCAGAGGTCCTCTCCAACTCTCGCAAGTCCAGGGCCATCAAAGTGTTTCCGCAGGTTACCATGGCAATGCTCTGCATGACACGCAGATCTGATTCATGAGAGTTGGAGAGAGGAGCTGCCAGAAGCTGATGATCATGTTGGCTGGGCCCTCTCTTCACAACACAGCACACGGCAGCCTACACAGTGCTACTGGACCACCTGAGAGTGTAATGTCCCCCCTTCAGGGCCACATATGAGGTATGGATGGGGGAATAAAATTAAAGCAGCACTGCCAAGCCGAACTTACCTTTCCCCAACCGCTTCCTCTTTTTTTTTTTTTTTTGCTTTCTGGTCCTCTCTCAGGGTCTGTTCTTTTTTTTTCTTCCTATCTGATCTAGTTTGCTTTAAAACATAAGGAGAGCATAAAAAAAAAAAACAGGTCGCAAGAGTATTCTGAGAAAGGACAGCAACTGAAATAGCCTGCCCTTTGGTGGGTCCCCGCTCAGAACTCAAGCTGGTTTTAGCTCATCTAGTGCCATTACAGAGAGAACATTTCTGAAGCATATCAGACTGGTCCCACCCATACGGGCAGTCCAGATCCGAAATGCCAGCAAGTTCCCTCTGCACAAGAAACCTAGCAACCCCAGACTATCGTTTCAGCCTTGTTAGGCATCATCAGTGAGGCATAGCTGCTCACGGTGCCTAGAGAGATATCAGCTATGCCTCACTGATGATGCCTAACAAGGCTGAAACGATAGTCTGGGGTTGCTAGGTTTCTCGTGCAGCGGGAACTTGCTGGCATTACGGATCTGTACTGCCCGTATGGGTGGGACCAGTCTGATATGTTTCAGAGATGTTCTCTCTGTAATGGCACAAGATGAGCTAAATGCAGCTTGAGATCTGAGTGGGGATCCATCAAAGGGCAGGCTATTTCAGCTGCTGCCCGTTCTCAGTATTCTCTTGCGCCCCGTTTTTTGCTCTTTAAAACATAAGCCAAAGTAGGTACTACTTTGTCTTATGTATTTTTCCTATGCTTAACAAGCTTTGACCCACTTCCTGTGGGTCAAAGAACATGTCCCACAATATTCACCCTTTACTCAGTGATCTCACGATGCCTCCTTTCAGTATTCCTGAACGTCCTGTCTAAACTACCAAATTTCATCCTAACAGAATAACAATAGTCTGTTCATTTGTGTTAGGACGCAATTTGGTACTTTTAGTTTGGTTTGAAATTTAATTCAAATAAATGAAATTCCAATCTGATCCGTGCTGCGGTCGCTTACTACATAGCTCCCCAATTCCCACGGTATTAGGAAGCTATCTACCAAAAGGCTGAAAGCCCAAAATTGGTCTGTCAGACAACTTTACTAACGCTAAGTAAAAGTAAGTACAATTAATAAACATTACAAGGAGGAAGCTGCGAGCCGGTAGCTCCCTCTTTGTAATAAACAGAATGAACAAACTAACTACGACATTCGTTGTTTGACATTTCTATTCATTAGCCTTTCTGACGAATTAATAGACTAAACTCCCGTCCGAATTTTTGACAATAGCAACTCCCCAAGTGTGTAACTGGGTGTGCGCGGGAATTTCACAGCGCTATCTAGTGTGGGCAGATAATGGGTCTCACGCAATGATGGCGGTGGCCAGGACCTAGGTCTGGGCAAAAAATAAACTTAATAGAAAGGTAGGGGCATTCAGGGGGCTTAAAAAAACAGGTCTGGCCATGACAGTGCCGCTTTGATAAAACCTTTTCCCCACAGAAGGCACGCTTCACTGATAACAACCTTTTCCCACAGTGTCGGGGTGAGGCGGGTGACATTACCCAGCATGCTCGGTGTCGGGGTGAGGCGGGTGACATTACCCAGCATGCTCGGTCGGGGTGAGGCGGGTGACATTACCCAGCATGCTCGGTGGCGGGGTGAGGCGCGTGCCGATGCCCCGCGCGCTCAGGCTGCGGTTTGATGTCAGTGCGCGTGCTCCATGTTTCTCGGTCCCCGCCCTGCCTCCCTCTTAATCCGCGCCGTCTCCTAGCAACCGCTTAGTAAACAAGATGGCGGCCGGTCCCTTGGCGTTCTGTTTCCAAGCAATGCGCTCCTGAGCCGGAGATCTCATTAGCGGCCGGTGTCCGGGGTAGGATGGCAGTGGCGATACTCAGCCCGGAGTTCCGGGAGGAATTCTCCCCTATGGACTCACTGGAGATGGCAGATGAGAGTGCGGGGGGTTGGGAGCCTCCCAGCCCTGACAACGGATCGGACCCCGGGGACTCCCTCAGTGACAGCGACAGCGAGCAGCAACACACCGACATGGAGGTAACATAATACACACAGCCATATACATAGACCCCCACACTGCCCACAGCTACATACATAGACCCCCACACTGCCCACAGCTACATACATAGACCCCCACACTGCCCACAGCTATATACATAGACCCCCACACTGCCCACAGCTATATACATAGACCCCCACACTGCCCATAGCTATATACATAGACCCCCACACTGCCCACAGCTATATACATAGACCCCCACACTGCCCACAGCTACATACATAGACCCCCACACTTCCCATAGCTATATACATAGACCCCCACACTGCCAGCCATATACACCCCCTACACTGCCCACAGCTAAGTATTGCTACATAGACCCCCTACACTGCCCATTGTGCTACATACACATAGACCCCACACTGCTCCACAGCTAGATACAGACCCCACACTGCCTACAGCTATGTTACATAGACCCCCTGCCACTGCCCACAGCTAGATACATAGACCCCCAAGCTAATGCCCACAGCTATATATACATAGACCCCCACACTGCCCACAGCTAGATACATAGACCCCCACACTGCCCACAGCTATATACATAGACCCCCACACTGCCCACAGCTATATACATAGACCCCCACACTGCCCATAGCTAGATACATAGACCCCCAACACTGCCCATAGCTAGATACATACACCCCAACACTGCCCATAGCTAGATACATACACCCCAACACTGCCCATAGCTAGATACATACACCCCAAAACTGCCCATAGCTAGATACATAGACCCCAACACTATCCATAGCTATATACATAACTCTATAAATACCCTGCCGGCTGACCACTGCCCATATAACTATAGACACAGTGCAGCTGAACACTGCCTATATCTACCCACATCTATATGAATACAATGCCCATATTTATATAGATACAGTGCCAGTGGACCATTGTCTATTTCATTATAGTAATGTGCTGCATCACTGTAATACAAGTACTGTTGCCTGACTTGTATTTCTTTTTTTTTAAAAATTTTTTTTTTTAACCTGCAGAAGGAATTTGATGGAGTTTTGCAGGAAGAAATAGTCTCTGGTGGACTGTCCAGGTTGGGACGTTCAGCCCTTGGAAGCGAGCTTGTTTATCTGGACTTAACACTCTGTGTAAGTAACAATATGATACAATTCTTAAACGAAATAAAAAATATGTTTTAGTTAGCATTGATGACAAAAGGTAGGTCAATTCATTTCCTCCTTTGTTTTTTTTTTGTTTTTGTTTTTTTCTTGCACATAATTATTTTAAATTTTTTTTTACATAAGTTTAGACATTCCATACTAGAGGACAGCCCACTAATAGCAATAATTTGCACTAATCTCTCGTTGTAGCGGCACTTTTTTCTACCTCGTATATCCTTTTTTAATTTTTTTTAGACTGGTGAATTGCCTCTTCACCTTCTCAAGGCGGCATTGTTTCTTGCCTTCAGGTCTTTTGAGATGTTTTTTTTTCTGTGTTAAATGTATGCGTGCTAAGTTTTTAGGTGTCTTTCTTTCTTTTCTTTTTTTTCTGCTCTTGGTTTTATGTGCCCATCTCGCAAGAGAGATGTCGTGAAGGGAGGAGGTTCCACGAGGAGCCTCCATGATTAAATTTGTTTCTTTGAACGTCAGTGGAATGAACTCCCTGCAAAAGAAAACAATTTTTCTTGATTTCGTAAAAAAAGAAAAGATTAACATCTGTGGCAGTTTCAGAAACACATTGGCAATGGATCAGATCTAGGGATTTCCCCCATCTTTGTTTATGCCCCAACTCACTCTCCAATATGGTTCATAGGTAGGATTGTCTCTCGGTGGAGAAGATAAGACGCGGAAGGATTCTTTTTTGCGGAGATTTTAAGTGTTTATTGGACCCCACTCTAAATAGGATTTAACCTAAAAAAAAAAGATCACCAACGCCATGCTTTCAATCATGCTAAAGTTTTAACACATTTAGAACCAATGGTATTTTAGACCTATGGCACATGTGACATTACTCCTGTTTCTCTTTTTCACATCAGGCATATTCTAGAATTGACTCTTTTTTTGACTGAAACATAGCGTTAAATTGATCAAAAAGATTCTGATCACTAGTATCCCATGATCCGATCATAATGCAATAGTGATGACTATTTATGAGAAATTTATAATAAAAAAACTAGATCCAATTGGAGACTAAATGACTGTATCCTACAAAATAATCAGAACCTAGATTTGATCAGTGAAGCCTCTGATTTATTTTTTATTATTAAAGAAAACGTATCTCCAGACACTTCACTCTCAACGATGTGGTGTGCTTACAAGTGTACAATTAGAGGCCACTTAATCAAATTGGATACTCAAGAAAAATATTCCCGAGCCTTGCCGAATTATATATAGATCTGGAAGGATTGGAGAGAGAAAACAGAAGCAACCCCCTCAAAGCAATTAAGCACTAGGGTAATGATGGTTAGGGAACAGATTAAGAACATCTTAATACAGAACGCAAACTACACTCTTGAACGTCTAAAGAGAACTACAGGGAGTGCAGAATTATTAGGCAAGTTGTATTTTTGAGGATTAATTTTATTATTGAACAACAACCATGTTCTCAATGAACCCAAAAAACTCATTAATATCAAAGCTGAATATTTTTTGGAAGTAGTTTTTAGTTTGTTTTTAGTTATAGCTATGTTAGGGGGATATCTGTGTGTGCAGGTGACTATTACTGTGCATAATTATTAGGCAACTTAACAAAAAACAAATATATACCCATTTCAATTATTTATTATTACCAGTGAAACCAATATAACATCTCAACATTCACAAATATACATTTCTGACATTCAAAAACAAAACAAAAACAAATCAGTGACCAATATAGCCACCTTTCTTTGCAAGGACACTCAAAAGCCTGCCATCCATGGATTCTGTCAGTGTTTTGATCTGTTCACCATCAACATTGCGTGCAGCAGCAACCACAGCCTCCCAGACACTGTTCAGAGAGGTGTACTGTTTTCCCTCCTTGTAAATCTCACATTTGATGATGGACCACAGGTTCTCAATGGGGTTCAGATCAGGTGAACAAGGAGGCCATGTCATTAGAGTTTCTTCTTTTATACCCTTTCTTGCCAGCCACGCTGTGGAGTACTTGGACGCGTGTGATGGAGCATTGTCCTGCATGAAAATCATGTTTTTCTTGAAGGATGCAGACTTCTTCCTGTACCACTGCTTGAAGAAGGTGTCTTCCAGGAACTGGCAGTAGGACTGGGAGTTGAGCTTGACTCCATCCTCAACCCGAAAAGGCCCCACAAGCTCATCTTTGATGATACCAGCCCAAACCAGTACTCCACCTCCACCTTGCTGGCGTCTGAGTCGGACTGGAGCTCTCTGCCCTTTACCAATCCAGCCACGGGCCCATCCATCTGGCCCATCAAGACTCACTCTCATTTCATCAGTCCATAAAACCTTAGAAAAATCAGTCTTGAGATATTTCTTGGCCCAGTCTTGACGTTTCAGCTTGTGTGTCTTGTTCAGTGGTGGTCGTCTTTCAGCCTTTCTTACCTTGGCCATGTCTCTGAGTATTGCACACCTTGTGCTTTTGGGCACTCCAGTGATGTTGCAGGTCTGAAATATGGCCAAACTGGTGGCAAGTGGCATCGTGGCAGCTGCACGCTTGACTTTTCTCAGTTCATGGGCAGTTATTTTGCGCCTTGGTTTTTCCACACGCTTCTTGCGACCCTGTTGACTATTTTGAATGAAACGCTTGATTGTTCGATGATCACGCTTCAGAAGCTTTGCAATTTTAAGAGTGCTGCATCCCTCTGCAAGATATCTCACTATTTTGACTTTTCTGAGCCTGTCAAGTCCTTCTTTTGACCCATTTTGCCAAAGGAAAGGAAGTTGCCTAATAATTATGCACACCTGATATAGGGTGTTGATGTCATTAGACCACACCCCTTCTCATTACAGAGATGCACATCACCTAATATGCTTAATTGGTAGTAGGCTTTCGAGCCTATACAGCTTGGAGTAAGACCACATGCATAAAGAGGATGATGTGGTCAAAATACTCATTTGCCTAATAATTCTGCACTCCCTGTAGGTATGATAGAGGGAATAAAGCAACTAATGACTAATAAACTAAAAAGCAATAGAGCAAACACAATGGTAACTAGGATTACTCAGGGAAAGGATGTCCTCCTTAGCCAGAGAAAATAGGACAAGCTTTTCTAGATTTTACCCATCATTGTATAATCTCCCAGAGAAACAGCTCTCCGTAGAGCTAGCAGACTTTTTTCGTAAACATAGCCTACCATTAGTGAAGTAGAGAGAGCCATAAAAAAGCCCAAGACAAATAAAGCCCCAGGGCTTGATGGTTTTAGTAAATGCTTTTATGTAGCATTAATAAACAATATGAAGGGGGCTCTTGCTAAGGTTTTTAATCAATTTAGCATATCAGGAGAGTTTCCCAGTGAAATTCTAAAAGCATACATAATACCTATACCAAAACAGGGTAAGGACCCAGAGCTTATAGCAAATTACAGACCCATATCTTTGCTAAATGTCAATTTTGAAATTATATTTTTCTATATTAGCAGCCAGGTTAAATAGTATTATTTTATCAGTTATACGCAAGAACCAGGCTGGCTTTATTGAAAGCAGGTCTTCTGTTTATAATGTCAGGAGATTCATCGACATTATGGATATGGTCCAGTCAGACAGAGTGCCCCTCTTTGCTCTGTCATTGGATGTCGAAAAGGCTTTCAACAGAGTTGAGTGGGACTTAAGTCTTTTCAGGAAATATATTTCAATCTATAATGTCGCTATATATCACCACCACTGCCAGAGTACTGAATGGTGGCTTCTCCTCCCATTGAGTAACGGTACCAGACAAGGATGTCTGCTTTCCCCAATATTATACCTGTTGGTAATTGAACCTCTGGCTGTGGCAATCAAGGCAGACGATCAGATTAAAGATGTTTCGGTTTTGTCTTATTATTATTATTATTATTATTATTATTATTTATTTTATTATTTATATAGCGCCAACAAATTCCGTAGCGCTGTACAATGGGTGGACTAACAGACACATAAGTGAGATCAGACCACTGACGTACAGGAACAGAGGGGGTTGAGGGCCCTGCTCGATGAGCTTACATGCTAGAGGGAGTGGGGTATAGTGACACAAAGGGTTAAAGTAGGGGAATTAAATAGTTTGTTACAGAAGGGTTTATTGAGTGCTTGGTAGGTCATTTTTGACAGGTGAAGGAACGGAGTCATGGGGTGGGGGATGAGAAACCTGCTGACAGTTTAATTGATACGCTTTAATAAAGAAGTGAGTTTTCAAAGATTTTTTTGAAGGAATGGAGGCTGGGTGAAAGGCTGATTGAGGAGGGAAGGGAGTTCCACAGAATAGGTGCAGCCCTGGAGAAGTCTTGAAGGCGAGCATCAGAGGTGGGGATCCGGGCAGAGGATAGGAGTAGGTCTTGGGCTGAGCGCAGGGGTCTCGTCGGGACATACTTGTGTATGAGGGAGGATAGGTATGTTGGAGCAGCATTATGTAGGGATTTGTAAGCAAGCGCCAGAATTTTGAATTGGGCCCTATATCTAACTGGAAGCCAATGCAGGGACTGACAGAGCGTGGAGGCGTGGGAGGTGCGACCGGACAGGAAAATAAGCCTCGCAGCCGTATTCATTATAGATTGCAGCGGTGCAAGCTGGGAACATGTAAGACCGGTGAGAAGGGGATTGCAATAGTCAAGGCGAGAGAGAACAACAGCATGAACCAGTACCTTAGCCGCGTCCGGCGTTAGATATGGGCGGATGCGCGCTATGTTCTTGAGTTGGAAGCGACAGGATTTGGCTATCGATTGAACATGGGGAGTAAAAGAGAGATCAGAATCAAAAAGAACTCCTAGGCAGCGAGCCTGGGAGGTAGAGGTGATAGTAGCGCTGTTGACTTGGATGGCGACAGACACGGGAGTAGCAGCACTTGAGGGAGGAAAAACTAGAAGTTCTGTTTTTGATAATACGCAAACAATGTAGTACTCACAATTTGTGATCCGATTTATTTCCATAGATGAAATTATGGCAATTATTAATGATTTTGCGTATATTTCAGGATACAAATTAAAAATACATAAATCTTCCGTTCTTTCTGTGAATCTATCTCCACAGACAAAAAATATTTTGTTGAATAAATATGGGCTTGACTGTCCAATAAGCTCTTTTAGATGTTTAGTTGTTGAAATATGAAGTGATCTCACCAAACTAATGGCTGCAAATTTTCTTCCACTATTAAACTACACTAGTAAAAAAACGTAACAAATGGAAATCGAGGGAAGTGTCGTGGTGTGGGAGAATTAATATCATCGAATATCATATCCTTCCAAAGTGGATCTTCCTTTTCCGTATGACCTCTGTGCTCTGTCCTAACAGTTGGTTAGACTTGGTTCAATCTCTCTTCAATATGGCTTGCAAAGCACTCCCGTATTAACGCACACTGTTTGCCACTGAAACTGAATCAAGGGCGGCTAGGAGTAACACAGATAAAGAACTATTGGAAAGAGTTCACTCTAGGTCACATCATCTACACTCCATTTGATAATGTCTAAGATGAACCATGGTATAACATTGAAACAGATATGTCTAAAACTGGAGTCGCAAATACAGACTTGGGGTTAATATTCTGGTAGACAGGAGGGGAAAAAGGAAGGGACACAATAGAGCCTCTAAGTGCATAGTAATCAAAAACCTCTAACAGATGGGAAAAACTCAAATCTGATTGCCATCTCGAAGATAAAATTATCTCAGGGTTAACTTTAACCCAATAAAACATTTGCAGCTGGATAAATTCTGGTCTTTCTGAAACTGGAAACTTAGTCAAGGGAAATAGGAAAAGGGATATTATGTCTCTTAGTAAAGACAACTGTTTGTACAAAAGAGAAATCTTTAATTACATTAGGATAAAAGGCTATCTTCTTAACCACTTGGTTTTAAATAAGTCTCCTAAACATGACGAATTAGGAAAATTAATTAAAGGTACGCAATTGAAAATTTTGGTTGCTGGCTGTGTAGAATTGATTGGGAGAGATCATGATAAACTTATTCTACCAGTAATACAGAATGTGGGAGCGGGGCCTGAAACTTAACATTAGTAGTGAAGAATGTATCGATTCTTTGGGAATGTTATCTTAATTTAACCAAGGTTCATTTCCAACTTTTATATAAATGGTATTTAGCCCCTAGCAGGTTGTCTAGTATGTATCCCAATGCCTCAGATCATGGAGATGCTTTCTCTAGAAAGGCTGTTTTTTACACATATGGTAGGAATGTCAACTTTTGCAACTTTTTTTGAAAATGATCCATAATAAAATCCAGATTTTACTTAAAATCAATAAAAAAATGTCACCGTGGTTTCTTTTTACTACAACTAAACTTTCAAACAACTCTTGGCCCTTCTTCATTGATTGTTTCCCACATCTTCATGCGGCCAAGATGCTAATAGTGAGGAATTGGAAGTCGGATTTTGTCCCACGTTGGCATCCAGTCAAAGAACAAATAATTTTTCAGATTAAAATGGTGATGGTATTAATAGGTCTTTATACACGGAGTATTAAAAAAATGGTTATGCATAATAGCAGGGCTTGACAAATTTGCTTTGATTCTAGGAGCCAGCTAAAAAAGTTAGGAGCCATATTTTTTTTTTTTTAAACCCTGCATAGTTTTATATTCAACGACAAAAATACAATTCTTAAAGGGACACGATAGTCACCAGCTTAATATAGTGGTTCTGGTGTCTATATCCTGTCCCTGCACGCTTTTCAATGTAAACACTGACTTTTCTTAGAAAAGGCAGTGTTTACATTGCTTCCTTGTGACACCTCTAGTGACTGTCACTCAGATGGTCACTAGAAGTGTTTCATGTGTCAGTGCTGCAGCACCTACATTCAGCATCTCCACATGCTGCATTGAGGCGCTGAATGTTCCCCACAGAGATGCATTGATTCAATGCATATCTATGAGGATAGGCTGATTGGTGCAGCGTTTTGCAGCCAATTCTATGGGAACACATTTGGATTGACTGAGACCATCAAGCTTGATGATCTCAGCCATAGAGGCAGGGACAGTCTAGGGGAGACCAGCATGGCATGGGAGAAAAAAAAGGTGAGTAAAAACTCCATTCCCTTGCGAACAGAAGGGGTCTGGTAACCTAAACACACACCATGACAGACAGATACCATGACACCTACACACAAGCATATACCATGTCAGACACACACACAAGCATATACCATGACAGACACACACACACACACACGCATATACCATGACAGACAGACACAAACCATGAGAGACTGACCCATACACTCACGCACACTTGATAGACACTCACGCACACCATGAGACAGACACTCACGCACACCATGAGACAGACACTCACGCACACCATGAGACAGACACTCACGCACACCATGAGACAGACACACACACACACACACAATATGAGAGACCCAAATACTCACACTATCACAGACAGACAATGCCTGTGGGATCCAGTAGGCGACCGGCTGGGTGCCCGTGGAGGTGGGCAGCAATTGGGTGCTCGTGCAGACGGGCAGCTGGCGGTGCATATTGTTGCCGAATGATGTCATATTTCGGCCCCAGTCTCCCTATGCGGCACACAGGGGAGCAGAGCAAAGACATCACCGCTCCCTCGCCGCCTGCCTGTACGGGCACCCAACTTGCCGCCGGCTTCCTAATTCCCCAGCCGGCCTCCTGCTGCTGGGCTCACATATCCCAGACGCCAAGGCCAAATTCCTAGGCGCCATGGCAACCTGGCACTTGGGATTTGTCGTGCCCTGCATAGAGAAATTCTAAATGGCGCACCCTTCCTCTGACATTTCTTACTCGCCTTTCTGTTAAGTGATAAAAGAAAGGGATACAAAAAATCTATTTCATGGACTACTCTTCCGAACTTTCCTGGCTTCCTCCTGCGAGATAGTTGATGTCATGTTTTGTGGTTGTTGTTTTGTATTTGTGATTTTGTTCTTTGTGCAAGTAAGATTGACGCCTAATTTGTTACATCTACAATTTTAAGTGTTTGTATACCATTAACGCTAATAAACATTATAAATAGAAAAAAAAAAACTTTTTGGCTTTGGTCTTTCTCTCTTTGGCTATGAGCTTTTCAACTTTAGGTTTAGCCCATCTGACCGCTCTTTTGCAAGCCCTATTGGCATGCTTATATTTATTATAAGATGCAATTGACCCCTCTGATTTAAAGGATCGCTATAGGGTCAGGAACACAAAAATGTATTCCTGACCCTATAGTGTTAAAACCACCAACTAGCCACCCTTGGCTCCTCATGCCTCCATAAATATAGTAAGAATCTTACTGTATTCAAGCTTGAAGCTGTAACTCTGCATGCTGTTAGACTCAGGAAAAACAAGCATCAGCAGAGGTGGTAGCCTGATCCAATCGCAATGCATTTGCGCAATAGGATTGGCTGAGACTGACAAGGAGACAGATCAGGGGCAGAGCCAGCATGATTCAAACATAGCCCTGGCCAATCAGCATTTCCCCACAGAGATGACTTGAATCAATGAATCTTTATGAGGAAAGGTTAGTGTCTGCATGCAGAGGGAGGAGATACTGAATGTTTGGATGCATTTTAGGCAGCCATGACCCAGGAAGGATCTCTAACAGCTATCTGAGGAGTGGCCAGTGAAGTTATCACTACGCTGTAATGTAAACACTGCATTTTCTCTGAAAAGACAGTGTTTACAGCAAAAAGCCTGAAGGTAATGATTCTACCCACCAGAACAAATTCAATAAGCTGTAGTTGTTCTGGTGATTATAGTGTCCCTTTAAATGTTTTCAATGCCATTTTCTTATCCTTTATCATTTGACGGAACCTTGTGTTAAGCCATATTGGTTTTAATTTGCTTATTTTATATTTATTTCCCAGTGGTATGTATTGAAAAATATTCTTTTGTAGAATTTGTTTAAAGACATCCCATTTATTATTTGAGCTTTTCCAGTGAATATTTCCTGCCAGTCAATTGGTTGTCAAAATGCCCATATCCTATTGAATTTAGCCTTTTAAAAATTCAATGTTTTTGTACAGCCCATGTCATATTTGTTTATTTATTTATTTATTTAGCTAATCTCAAATGATACCATAGTGGTCACTATTTCCCAAGTGCTCCATAACTAGAATGTTTGAAAATAAATCAACATTATAAGTAATTACAAGATTTAGACAGGCGTCTCTTCTAGTTGGCACTTCTACTAATTGAGACATTAACTTATCGTTTATCAGGTTCAAAAACCTGTTTGCCTTAACTGTACTAAATGTCTCTCAATGTTTGGATAATTCAAATCTCCCATGATTAACAAATTACCCAGGTGTGCAGCCTTATCAATCTGAGATAGCGGTTGCTGTTCCCCATCATATTCCTATTTTTCCATAGTCCTGGAAAATTCTACAGTGGTCATCACAGTTACCTGACTTGAACCCCCATAGAAAATTTCTGGTGAGGTTTGAAGAAGGGGGTTGCAGCAAACCCAAGAATATTACTGAACTGGAGGCCATTGCTCATGAGCAATGGGCTAAGATTCCACAGGAACACTGCCTGAAGCTAGTTTCTGGCTTTGCATCTCATTTGCAGCTGGTCATAACAGCAAAAGGGTGCTCAACTAAGTACTAAAGAAGCTTGTCATGAAGGAGTTGAATAATGTTGAGACTGGAGAAGTCATTCTACGTTGCATTTTCAGTTGAATTTGGGGAAACTATTGAAGCATTTGTTATGTTGAGCTATTTCAATTGCTTTTGTTTGATTTGTTCTTTACAAACAGTGTAAATTCTGTAAATATCGACAATAAACCTGATTTTCAATGAGGGTTAAAGGACCACTGTAGTGCCAGGAAAACAAACTTGGCTCTCTAGGGTCTTTGGGTGTCCCCCACCCTCTGGGTCCCCCTCCCGCCAAGCTGTAGGGGTTAAACACTGGGGGACTCTCCTCCTTTGGACGTCATTGGCTGAATGCGCACGCACGGCAAGAGCTGCGCGCGCATTCAGTCAGTCCATAGGAAAGCATTCTCACTGAAAATCACAGTGAGAAGCACGGAGGCGCCTCTAGCAGCTGTCAATGAGACAGCCACTAGAGACTTGATTAACCCATATGTAAACATAGCAGTTTCTCTGAAACTGCTATGTTTACAGCAGGCAGGGTTAAGCCTAGATGGACCTGGCACCCAGACCACTTCATTAAGCTCAAGTGGTCTGGGTGCCTATAGTGGTCCTTTAAATAATTTTGCTTAAACTGTATTTGTAAAAATATAATGCTCTTTATTAACAAATACTATAAGGTATGTAATGAATTTATAACTTTTCATGCGGCTCTCTGATAAATCTTGTTGGTTTTTTTTAATGTGGCCCTCGGATTACCTAAGGTTGGACAGCCTTGGTTTAGACCATTGTATATCAAGATTTAAAAAAAAAAAACAACTTTAACATCTGTATCTTAGTCTTCAGTCCTGTTTAAACTTATTCCTACATCACTTATTTAGTGGCAACAAATTCAAATTTCCTGTCCCTTTAAACTTTTTTTTTTCTTCCCTTCCCTTTCTTTATAGATTGATAGTTTTGATATGTGAGTTGATCCTTTTTTTTTTTTCTTTTTTTTTTATGCACTGACATAATGTGGTTTATTGCAAACCAGACAAAATATTGGTGTATGCAAATATGTAAAAATATAGCAAGCATTTAATTGGCTGTGTTAAAATATAAACATGATTACAGACTAGTTTGGTAATTGCCTATAATGAGAAAACACTGGCAGTGTGATTTGAAAATGCCATCTTTATTCTCTTATCTCGCAGAATCGTAATTTAGCTGACATCCACATTCTCTGTAGATATACTCACCTGCAGAAGCTGGATATCTCCTGTAATGGAATTAGTGGTATGTATTTTTAACTCCAGCTGGTAAACTGACATGTGTTTTCAGTATATGGTTCTGGGCATAACTGAATAGTGTACCCGTCATGATTACCTTTGCAGATTGTTATCAATGTAGTTAGTGCTGAGTTTAAAAGTTGAAAATACATATTTGGGCATGCAGTGGCCCCATATGTTTACATTTAATTATGCAAAGGAATATGGGCAGGGTATAATAATTAAAATAATTATTTTTGGGTTGAATGCACCTCTATACTTTGTATGTATTTTATAGTTATAGCATTGTGCTAGTTAAAAGTGATAGCTAAGCAATTTCTCCTCACTGGTTCCTGGTTGATAAAACGGCTTTCTTTCTGAACGGTGCATTGATATGGCAAACACGAGTAGTGGTGACCCCACTAGTACTGTGCAGCCCACACAGGTGTAATTTTTATTCTACCCGCCTCCCATCCTTGGATGAATGGGGTTGCTGATTTTAACATTAGCTCTGCCTAATTACACATTGCATAATAAGAAGAGGAAGCCACACTCTTTCTCCTAGAACCTAGGTGCTACAAACCAAGGGCAAGTAAAATAGGATGGTCCCGGCACTCGAGATATCACATTAAACAGCTTTATTGGAAGTGAACAAGAAATGCAACATGTCGGCCTACACAGAGGTCATTGTCAAGCTTGACAGAGGCATCTGTGTAGGCTGAAAAATTTCTTGTTTATTTCCAATAAAGCTGCTTAATGTGATACCTGGAGTACCTGGACCATCCTATTGTCCATGGGCAGCCGCTGGAATTTTTCCAGGATGGAAGGGGGGGGGCATAATTGTAATGACATCCATGCTTGGTCCCTTTTTGACAGTGTCATGAAGGAGATGGGGCATAGTCATAATCACATAAAGCCAGGGTGAATAGTGTTTTCACAACTATGGTGTCAGGAATACATGCTTGTATTCCTGACACTACAGTGTTCCTTTAAGCAAATTAAAGGAACATTCTGTTCACCATAACAACTTCATCTAAATGAAAATGCCAGGAGGCCCCTAAGGCATCCTCCACCTCCAGTTCTCCAGGTTGCTCAGTGGTATTCTGCTTCTGAAACAGAGTGTCTGGAAGTGCAGATTGACGTCAGGCATGGATGCCGCAGATTGGCTAGAGTGGTCAGCTGACGCTCTAAGCCAATCGCTGGTTCATACATTTTTTTTTTGTACTTTTTTATGAATGGGGAGCTCTAGCCAATCAGCGGCACCCCTACCGAGCGGCACTCTGTGCTTCCTGATACTCAGTAAATAAAAGTCAACACATTAACACTGATATTTTTTTTTTTTTTACCTGGGGAGATGAGAAGGTCCAAAGTTTCCATGCCAGGCCCAGGTAACAAAGCCTTATGATGTAGTTTCCAGAATAAAGTGGAGGGTTTACTTCACTTGTCCTTCCTGCTCCAATCTCATTTTCTTCTCCTTCATTTGACACAGTCTTCTTTTTCTTCTGACACTGTCTTCTCTCCTTCTTCACTTTTCTGCTTCTTTTGCGCCCTTTTGCTCCTTTCTCTTTCTGATCCCTTTCTGCTCCTTCTCCTACTTTATACCTTTCTGCTCCTTCTGTTCCTTTCTGCTACTTCTGTTCCTTTCTGCTCCTTGCTGTCCCTTTCTGCTCCTTGCTGTCCCTTTCTGCTCCTTGCTGACCATTTCTGCTCCTTGTTACACATTCCTCCTTCTTGCTGACCCTTCCAGCTCCTTGCTGGTCCTCTCTGCTCCTTGCTGTCCCTTCCTGTTTTTATCTGCTCCTTCTCCTACTTTAGCTTTGTGCTCCTTCACCTTTGTGCTCCTGTCTTTTCCTGCTCCTGTTGCCCATTTCTGCTTCTTGCAGACCCTTTCTGCTTCTTGCTGACCCTTCCTGCTCATTTCTATTTCTTTCTGCTCCTTCTCCTACTTTACCTTTGTGCTCCTTGCTGCCCCATCCAGCTCCTTGCTGCCCATTTCTGTTCCTTCTCCTACTTTACCTTTGTGCTCCTTCTGATTCTTTCTGCTCCTTTACCTTTGTGCGCCTTCTGTCTTTTCCTTCTCCTTGCTGACCCTTCCTGCCCATTTCTGCTCCTTCTCCTACTTTACCTTTGTGCTCTTTCTGCCCCTTCCAGCTCATTGCTGACTCTTTCTGCTCTTTGATGCCTCTTCCTGTTCATTTCTGTTTCTTCTCCTTTTGGCTCCTTCTAGTACTTTACCTTTGTGCTCCTTGCTGCCATTTCCAGCTCCTTGCTGCCATTTCCAGCTCCTTGCTGCCATTTCCAGCTCCTTGCTGACCCTTCGTGCTCCTTGCTGACCCTTCCTACTTTCTGTAGGCTGTCTCCCCCATCCCTGTTCCTTTGTGCTCCTTCATCTAATTTACCTTTGTGCTCCTTGCTGCCCCTTTCTGTTAATTTCTGTTCCTTCTCCTTTGTGCTCCTTCTCTTACTTTATCTTCCTGCTCGATTCTGTAGGCGGTCTCCCCCATCCCTCACTTACCTGATCTACAGGCTGCCTCCCCACCCTCCCCCCAATTCCTCACTTACTTGATCTGTAGGTGGATCCCCCTATCTCTAACTTACTTGATCTGTAGGCTGCACACCTGCCTTTCAGTCTTCTCCTGCAGTCACTGCGGGAGGGAGAGCTAGTCATTTAGATGATTAAAGCACTCTCCAGAGCCCCCAAAGTATTTTTTACATAATCATTAGAAAGTTTATTGTGACAATCCAAACATCTGCACTGTCATAAAGGAGTTTAAATAAAATAACCTTTTCATTACCATGCTTTAGAGTTTGTTGTCAGTACTGATATGTGCTTTTTTTTCTTCTTTTATTGTTTATTTGGCAGATGATAGATAGTACTATTGGGAATACTATAAGGGGTAAATAATATATTGTAACCTGGCAGATACTTAGGTGAGTATTTAGGATAGGCAGGTAGGTTGTTACTATTTTGTTACATATTTGTTTAATGCAGCTGACATTAATGGGAAGAAGGATAAACAAGAAGTAATGAAATGCCCCCTATTGGAATAAAATAAAATTAAGTCTTTGTGCCCAACTGCCTGTCTGTTACAGTTACATTCCCTCTATATGACTGTAGATTTGCTTATACATATCCATATACATATAACTGAGGTCTGGAGATATGCTACCCTTGTTATCCTACCATAGTAATATACCGCCCTGAATTCATATTGCTGCCTGAATGATATACTTATTATGTACACACTTATAACAATTCTGTTTCATTTGTTGCTTTGTGACAGACATTGGTTACACGGTATTAGTTAATGTATAAATCTATTTCTTAAGACTTCAAACTGCAATACTATTAAAGGTTTTTTTTCTGTTTTTTGTTCCGTAGATCTATCCTGCATCAGTTGCATGCCATTCCTGACCGAACTCAATGCCTCTAACAACAGGTTGAGCACCTTCTTTGACTTTGTGCCACCTAAAAATCTGAAAGTAAGTTCAGCTTTGAAGAAATAATGTCAGAGGTTATCACTAGCAATGCTATGGAGTCGTTGGTTGGACTCATCCTTGGAGCATCATGGCAAATGTATTCGCAAACATCTGAGGCTACCTATTGCTGCATACAGTGAATCATTCACTGTGACATATCTTCTAATATTCAATACAGAGAGTAAATGTTCATCAACTTTCCAAGTGTTACACCTACAATGGTTAATTGTGTTACATACTTAGCAGTTATTACTTCTGTTACGCCATTAGGTCTCTAATTATGGTATCCTGCATAGGACCAAACAGTCTGCATGCCAAACAATCCAATCCAAGTACGCATCCCAATGCAGTAAAAGGCTTCATACAGCATAGTATGCTTATTATCAGTATGTCTTATGACTTACTCATCCACTAAACAGCAACTCCAAAGCTCACAGATTTTATTAGTTTTTTTTTTTTTTTTTAACCCACCTAATCTAGGCAAAAATAATGGGGGTTTAGTTACAGTATATGATCATACATTGCATAAGCCTGCCACAACGTCAATGTACCCCATCTTTGGCAGGTCCTACTCTAACAGCCTAATGTCTGCTCTTATGAGATTAACTCACTTATTTGGGGGATTTATTTTTCCATCTACGATCGCTCTGCAATACAAGGACCTGCCCAAGATGATTAAATCCGTCTGTTGTGTCATACTTTGGTTGTTTTACCACTCTGCGTTTTTGTTTTCTGTTTCTCTAGGTGGTGGATCTTTCATTTAATCAGATTACAGAGATGAAGGATTTATCTGTTCACAAAATGCTGACAAAGCTGATAATAAATAGTATCCTTTTCAAAGTTTTAGAAAGTAACATCACTTTTTTATTTTTTATTTTATTTTTATTTTCACTTGCCAATGTGTATGCATCAGTGTATAAAGAAAAAACAGGGATGTGACATCTTCTCCATCATAAGGCATTCTTATCTTTCTCTTTGGTTGTATTTTCAGTATGTTAACCTAAGTGATAGATAAAATCCACATGGGCAGAAAGGATTGGATTTATGCATATAATTTATCAGTAAGATGATTAATAGGGACATAGTTGAGAAAACGGAATTTAAAAAAAAAAAAAATTTACGTTAACAAAATCTGTTGAATAGGGAATTTTTCTAGTGCAGTTATTTTGACCTGAATTTTGAAATGTAGTTTTTTTTTCAGAATTAGAAGGGAAAATATATATATATATCTCTATATCGCCAACATAGCCTGTAGAGCTGTACAATAGGAAACAGGATAAACAAAGCATGTGTAACATGCAGAAGCACTAGTTGAATATGGCTCTGCCCAACCTAGCTTTAAAATGATTCACTGTTTCTTGAATAAACACAAAAGTAAGTTCCCAAGCCTATCACCCTCTTCCAGTATTAATATATTGAGGGAATATTATAAAACAGATCATATATATATATACAGTAACAACAATAAACAGTTCTGGAAAATATTTTGACCAAACTTATATATAGCAAAATATACCTGTTCTGTGATGTCTGTGAACATCATTGTTGCGCAAGATGTCATATAATATTTTTACAACCACTAGCCTGTAGAATTTACCAGCATGCACTGGTTCCTAATGTAATCGGTTCAGGAAATATTTTTACAACTCATTGATACATCGATAATAGTTTAATATTCACAGATATAGCATGAATTGAATCCTCTTTATCGTCTGTGTAATATTTAGTATTGCTTGTTTGCCCTTTATACTTATTATATAACAGTATTATAAAAAAAGTCTTATCTTGACATAGTTCTCTCTCTAGCTACACTGACCAGCAAATTTGTAATTAAAGTATGCCTCTCATATTATCCAACACATCCAACCAAGTCATAATATTTTTTTATTTTCTGGAGCTATTGTTATATAAACATATTATTTCCTTGAAAGCTTTTAATTTTTACAGATAATAATATACAGCAAATAATTGGTTTGGAAAAGTGTAGCAGTCTTTCTCACCTGAACTTGGCTCACAATGGAGTCTCCAATATGTGTGGGTTTGGTAATTTACCCATAAAAACCCTCATTCTGGTATGTGACATCCTATGTGTCTGTAATATGTATCCTGTTATATGAAATGCTAGATCAGTAGGGCTCTAGTGGTAAATACATTAAACACATACAGTTCTGCAGATGTTTAACTCCTTTCACAGTAAATCACTGGAGATCCCTACTGTGTATACAGTTTTATTTTAGTGTTTTCAAAGCTCTGCATTTGTACCAGTTGGGGGAAAAAGGACAAATACACAATGTGTGTTTAATATTTAAAGTGCTTGATCTTGTTCCTGGCTATTTTATTCATGTGCTGTCATATCCCCAGCCTGCCAGTAGACACTTTGTTCTTCTTTTCCGTGAGAGAGAATATTTAGAAATACCAGGAAGATATAAAAGTGATATGTGACCCAAGATCCAATGCACTTAAACAACGATAGTGTGTGCCTGTGTACACATTTAATGTCTTCACAGCCTCATCTTGTTTTACGTTATCTTTCTAGAGTGCCAACCAAATTAAGAACATCACTGGTCTAGAAAATCTGAAAACCTTACAAGTTTTGGACTTGTCATGCAATCAAATCTCCACTCTGGAAGGTCTTGAGGGTTTGGAGTTTCTGCAAACCCTCAACTTGGAGGATAATGAAGTAAGCTATATTATTTTATTTCCACTAAACCGAAAATTAAAACCATTAGTGGTGAAAAAGGAAAGTATTTCTAAGTCTTATTGTTCTGTATTCTCATTCCTTTTTAGATCAGTTAACATTTTCCCTTCCTAAACATATTATCTCTATCCTTGCACTTATTTTACTACTCTTATTTCCACAATAAAAGTTAGACTGTTGACTGCGAGTCCTGTTTTTTATTCATTTATTTTATTTTGTAATTTTATACATTGAAGTAGGGTAAAACATTGCCTTACACAACGCCCCCCTCCTGCTGGTCACTGCATGTAGCGTGGATAAGCTGCAGACTGTGGTAGATATGCTTCTGTAACCTCTACCTGGTCTGACAAGAAGTGCTCACTGAGAGCACCGAACTGCTTCCTGTCAGACCGGGTAGAGGAAACAGAAGATCCTCCACGGAGGTCTGCGGTTCGGCCACGCAACATGAATACATAGAGGGAGGTGAGCTGACACAAGGGGGAAGAGAAGAGACCACAAAGTGTTGGGGGTGGTGAGTCATACTGAAGATCGAGGATGGGGGGGTGCACAGAGAGGGCGGAAGTGGGAAAGAGGAACACAGAGGACTGAGGAGGTGGGTGAGGCACACAGAGGACTGAGAGGGTGAAGATGCTGGGGAAGTGTAAAAAGAGACACACAAATGAGTGGAGGTAGAAAGTGGCTGGGAGGATAAAGAGACACATAAACAAGGCAAATTTAGTTGGTTTTTTGGGGGGGGGGTTGCAAGAAGCTGGTCTTGTCTAGGGTACAATATAGTCTTACACCGGGCCTGACTGTATGTAGGATTTATGTTTGAGAGACATGTTCTCACAAGTTGTATCATGTAATTCTTCACCGGCCATCTCTGATAATAAACCTCTTAGTAGTGAAAATATGTCTGATATGTGGTTTCAAAGGTACTTCATTAAGCTAAAAGACCAAAATAGTGTATGTGTAGATGGTAAATGACAGGTCTTTATTGTGCTAACAAACCGTTGCACGAGAAAAGCAGTGGAGCCAGTATCCAGTACCCAGATCTTCTATTTTATCAACCGCTAGTGTTTGCTTAACTAATTCCGATGAAGAAATGTGTTTGTGAAATATGCATGTTATTTAAACAGATATGTGAAAAATCTGAGTCTTTATAATGAATCTTCAGGAATAATGGCTTTTTTACATATAGGTAATAACATGGCAGCCAATCAGGTGAATCTTTTTTTTTTTTTTTTCCATACATGTGTAAGTGGGGCATAAAATGGCACTGTCGTGGTTTTCTTTCATTCTTTCATTTTCCCTTTCCTTACACCTCTTGTGTCTTTTTTCACCTCTGTCCATGATGTCTGCAGATTGCCCTTTTATGAGATTCTTTCGACTGATGGCTTGAGGGTAAATTAGCACGGCAACTGAACAGGAACTTTGCATTAGCCCTGCCCATTGGAAAAAATTTCATTATAAAACCTGCAAAGTGACAGTGCTGCTTTCATGCATGTAGCGAGAGAAAATCTACAGCAGAATCTTATCTTTTATTCTTTTATCTCTCTATTTTATTTTTAGATTTAAAGTGCCACAAAAAATGTGTTTTTAAAAATGAAACCCCTTTGCAGCGGCTCACAATCTAAAGGTGAATGGGCCTCCAGTGAAACCTGCAAAAAAGAATTTTACTTAACTGGAATCTAGTGCGGGGGTAAAGCTCCAGGTGCTGAATTCTTTGCCCCCTCCTACTTACAGGGGCCTTGTGTGGTCCAGTAACATGCTTCTAAGAGTGTCTTACCAGGTCAAAGTGCACGCGTGGTCTCAGGGCTGGCATAGTGAGCGAGGATTTAAACAAAACGCCGCCGATACTGACTCCTACCACCATGACCACTTCAAATCACTGACGTGGTCATGGTGGCTGGATTAAACCTTAAGCATGGGATGATAGTGATCCACTGGCACACACTAAAAAGACAATACAATGATGACGGTTTGTCTGCATGTGTTCTGGTTCACTGTGCTGGATAGATTTATTGATAGATGGCTTTGTTTGAGAACCCAGATATAAACAGAGCTCAAAAAAGTATGGTTATACTGTGTTTAACATCTATAAGAAAATGTAACAAGGAGGTTGTAGGAGTCAGAGAATACGTGTTTAGTACTTCAGAGTTACAATGGGAGATGTGTGCTAAACTCCTGTGCAGCACATTCAGTTTTACATTTAATATCAACTTTAATTATTTAGTTTTTAATTTTACTTTATAACAATAATTGTATTTGTAACCAGTAAAGCACAATTCACTGTGTGTATTTTATTTATTCTGCTGTCCACGTATACACTGCAAATCATATATTCTGTTAAAAACACAGAAAAGGGAGTGCATGAAATACTAATATAAAATACTAACAATGCTTAGATATGTAATAGTATAGCAGTCCCACAAAAACAAGAATATTCCCTAATTCTCAGTAATTAAAATACATTAAAAAAAGTGTCGATGCTTAGTGACTAATCCCCTGAAATAGTATTCCGAGGTAACACTTAATATTGCTCAAATATATCACAAAATTCTATCAATAGTAGAGTCCTGGGTGGTCTAATATAAAACTGGGTACTTGGGTGTTCCATTTCAGTATTCACTTCCAATATCATACTTTGTTGCATACAATGTATCCTTTTTCAATAACGTTGAAAGATACAATAAAACATATATAGTGTAATACTATTTAATCAGATATCCCAAACCCTACCCCTCATAGGACCTCTTACAGGATGCAAATGTGGTTACTGTCTCCATTAGCCACTATATAAGTACAAATCACAGCAGCATTCCGAGTTACTGCTCCACCGGTGTGTTCCATGCCATCAGTCTTCTTTTATTGCGGGGGATCTGTGTGTGGTCTGGGGAGATGCTGAAACTCCTCGCCGCTGTAATCCTTGTGCTGTTACAACAGTTCACAAGCCGCTTTCACATCAACTCCACCGTTGCGGATTATTGTTGATTATTCACTAAGCGCTGCCACTTGTTTTTATATATATACTTGTGACGAGACCAATCTCGCCACATTGCATTGGAGAAGCCTGGTTGCTCGCCTGTTGCCTTTGGATTATGGCCCCATGTTAAAAGGCTTGATTTTCCCCTGCAAAGACATGAAAGCAGGGTCATTTGGTGCTTGCCCTGTTTGAGCGGTGATACCCCAGATAGCTATGCCATGGAGCCCATTCGTATAATGAAAGACTATGGGAAAGACTTTGGCTCCATGGCAATTGAACTGTATGTGTGCTCTGAGCGCCATTCAGTAATAATGTGCGCTCAGATCTGAGCTATCTGGGGATATGTTGAATGTACCTGCTTTGTGCAATGGCTGCACAGTTATATGTTTTTATGTGTTTTATTGTCTTTTGCTGCCATGTGTTCAATGGAGTTTTGCCTCTGTCCTTGGAGATAATTGGATTACTTCCCAATTATCTCCAGGATAGAAGACTCTGTGGAACTGGTTTTGGGCAGAAAAGCCATGCTTCCTTTGGTCACAAAGGACTACGATCTATCTTGTGAACCACATTTGACATATGTTTGTATTTGGAGTATGCTGATTCTGAAAATGTAAGTTTTATGTGAATGTGATGCATACTTTTCAAGTTATGAATAATGTGGAAAAAATGTATTTCTCTGTTCGTTATAATTACATTACCCATTGTGTAAGGTAATTGAATCACAGGCAGAGGGCAGGATTTTGTGTGGGAGTGTCTGAGTGTATTGTATGTGTTTATTGGTTGTGTTCCAAAACCCCGTGGGTGGTACTAATGTGTATATAAGAACAATAAACCCACAGCTCTTACTGTTCACTGCTTGACCCTCAACACGGAGCTTTGTCTCGTTCTTGGGGGGATTTATTGTATGCTGTTCCAGTTCGTCTGCTAGGAGTGTAAACCTATTCGTATGGTTTTTCCTATTCGGCTGTTTACGGCATTCATATGGTTTCCTGTTTGGCGGATTGGTGTTCTGCAGTAGCTGTGCCTGTGTCTCTGGAAGGGAAGATCTACTAAACAGCAATTAAAACCCTTTTATGCCTGTGGGTGCCGTTACAATACTGTTACACAAATCGTAAAATTTCTAGCTAGGCCTTAAGTTAGTTGGCACTGCAAGCCTGGAGTGTCTATTGCACACTCAGCAGGGGTAACATCATACATATTAGGGTAACATTTTTAATCTCCAGTTGCTAAAAAGTGTGTGTGTGTGTGTCTCTCTCTATACTCGTAGCACATGAATTAGAATTTTGTATAATTCTTGTCACCAATGGTTTGTGTGCAGTTATACATTTTATAGAGCAGAGTAAGTGATGAGAACCGCACCCAGTCCCAACGGCCAAGGGTGCTCCAGAGCAGGACCAGCAATCCCAGTACAATAATCCAAGAGGAAAAAACTCACAGGCACTCCAACTTCAAGCCGCAGGCAGATTTATTATGACAGAATGCAACGCCATTCTGTCATAATAAATCTGCCTGCGGCTTGAAGTTGGAGTGCCTGTGAGTTTTTTCCTCTTGGGTTATACATTTTATAGACCCATACCATTATTTAAAGTCCATATTTATGTCACTTGTCTTGCTTTGCAATCATTACATATTTGAGTGTAGAACCAGAGTTACTTTCTTGTGTAACTGTTGATTTTTTTTTGATTTTTTTTTTTTTGCTTGTGTTGTTTTTGAAAGAATGCACTGCATTCTTCTAAACTTTGCAGACAGGCAGTTTGGAATAGTCTACATGAAATACGTTTTTTATTTTTCCTAACATCCAGGTGTCAAACTTTAGATAAGTTTCTCCTGCTCCATGTACTGCTCAAAATCACACTATGGTTTATTAAACAGGTTTACTTTGGAATGACACAGGTGAAATAAAACAGACTGTGATTGTGAATTAACTGCCCTGATGTTTATTAACATTTTCTCTATTCTCTTGGGGTCCTGGTGTGCATGGGTCCATTCACTGATAGGTAAGAATTCCATTCCAATATCCTATTACCTATTCCAGTATAATATGGTTCCGGCGTTTCATATTTTCTGGAATTTAAACAGTATTCAAGAGGAGATTGTGCATATTTTAAATGTATTTCTGCTCACTTCTGAGTCTATTTCATTAACTGATTTTTCACTGTTGCATTATTTTGCAGAGACTGTCCTGGTGATTTACTGTGTATGTTATCCCTTGCTGTCTACAGGTTTGTCAAATTAGTGAAATTGCCTATTTGGAAGAGCTTCCTCTATTGCATGTGCTGAACCTGTTAAGAAACCCCATTCAGGTGAGTGAGTGATCGTCTGCATTCCATTAAAAATTCAGAAAAGAAAAAAATTTATATTAAAGGACCACTATTGGCACCCAGACCACTAAAGCTCAATGAAGTGGTCTGGCTGCCAAGTCCCTCTAATGTTAACCCTGCTGCTGAAAACCTATCTCAATGAGGAACATTCAGCACGTCCATGCAGATCTTGGAGATACTGAACCTGGGTGCTGCATGTGGTGCAGCAGTGACCCAGGACTCTCTAGTGACCGTTTGAGTGACTGTCACTAGAGGTGTTGCTTAGCAGCGATGTAAATTCTGCCTTTTCGCAGAAAAGGCAGTGTTTACACTAAAACGCCTGCAGGGACAGGATATAGACACCAGAACAACTAGATCAAGCTGTAGTGGTTCTGGTGACTATAGTGTCCCTTTAAGAATTGCATTTTCTCGTTGAAAATTATTGGCTCCTAACTTGTTTAGCTAGCTCCTAGATTTGAAACAAATTTGTCAAGCCCTGCTTTAAGTGGTTCTACTAATCTGAAATAAGAACCTAAATTTAGAAGAAATAACTTTATTGTAAAAACTACGGGGAAAAATATGTTGTTTCTATTAAACAATACAGGTGCATGTGCTAAGCTGAAATCATATTATATCCTATAGATCATTTATTATTATTTATATATAGATGTACTCTACAATTACAGGGGATTTACAGTAACACTAGTCAGAAATGTGGCTTCTCAAAGGAAATTAATTTCATAACCCAAAATGATTTAAAGGTCATGTCTTACTGGAACTTGGGACATATGGAAATTCCCAATCCTTTATTCTGATTTAGTACCTTTTTCCATTCTAACTCCATGTGGATCATTGTTATAAGCTCTCCCATTTGCTTCTGGTAGTCAGCATATAAAAGCACACAGAAACAAGGAGAAATTAAACAATACTTCCATTTCTCCTCCTCCTCATTTGCAATGTTTGTTTGACATTGCCTTGTATGAATTGGATCATGGTGTAATTTGTTTGCTAAATGTTTAATATTAATTTAAAGGAAACAGAGCATCTTATGAATGAAAGGCTCACACCACAAGTTAAAAAGGTCCCCTAAGTTATAGGGGACCGAGTGTCACCAGAACAACTACAGCTTAATGTATTTGTTTTGTGGGTAGAATCGTTCTCTTCAGACTTTTTGCAGTAAACACTGTATTTTCAGAGAAAATGCAGTGTTTACATTACAGCCTAGTGATAACTTCACTGGCCACTCCTCAGATGGCTACTAGAGGTGCTTTCCTGGGGCATTACTGCTCAGTGTGCAACATTGCCATTCAGTGTCTTCACCGTCTGCATAGACACACTGAACTTTCCTCATAGAGATGCATTGATTCAATGCATCTCTATCAGGAGATGCTGATTAGCCAGGGCTGTATTTGACTGGCTCTACGCCTGATCTGCCATCTTTACAGTCTCAACCAATCCAATGCTTTCCTATGTGAAAGCATCGTGATTGGCTCTGAACACCACTTCTGATAATGTCAACCAATCAAAAATAAGTGGAATATTGAGGCAAGTAAGAACATTTTATATGAAACTGGTATTATTGACTTTTCACTATCACGCCTATTCACAGCTTGGCTATTTATGTTGTGCCATACAGATTTAATTCACTAAGAGTTAGAGTTTAGTGAATAACCCTTAAATATTATATAAAACAATGAAAATTTGAAAATAAGATATACCCAGACTTAACTATAACACAAGCCTACACAAATTACTTTACAAAATTATGATATTGTATCCTGTGCAGGAACAAGCAGAATACTGGCTGTCAGTGTTATTTATGCTGCAGAGGCTAACTGAACTCGATCTGAAGAGGATTAAAGTAGAAGAGAAGGTATTTGCTTTGTTTAAGTGCCTCTTTGTAGTTAATACTTATATTGATTAACCTTTTAGGGACCGAGGCAATTCTTTATTTTTTTAAAAATTCTTTATTTTTGGTGCTAGTTTGCATATTACAGGCACATTTATTTTGCCACAGCAGTATAAGCAGGTATTAGCATAGTAACAGCATGACATTTTTCAAGCGTGTCAGTCAATTATGCTGCACATTTTTTTAATATGGTGGTCTGTTCGGTTATGTAGAGTTGGCCATCACATGGGACAAATACTCCTTGCTATTTGTTATGTAACGGCTCTGCTTGTTGGTGGAGTCTGCCAGGCTTTGAGCTCTTGGCCTTGTGAGGGTTTGACTGTGGCGCGGGTGCTGGCCTTTGGGTGTGGGTTGTGCGTGTGACTCATTGGGCCCTTTGCCTTGTCAACAGGCTGGCTGCTGGGATATGAGTGCTTGAGGGAACTTAACATCTACGATACCCTCTCCTAGCGAAGGAGATATAGCTCCTGGGGGTGTCCAAATTTACTTCTAGATTAATAACCTCTCCAGGTAGCTATTGGATAGACTGTGTGATAAGGGCAAGTGTGGTGTGGGGCTTGGGGGTTAGCCCTAATGTTGTGTCCGGCTAGACATGGTTCTAGGACCGTAAGCTGAACCCCTCGCACCCTTGCATTCGCTACCCCGGTACCCTGAGGAGAAGGGGGGGGGGATGGTGTTATCGGATCCCATGGTGAGCACCTTGTGTGCCAGTTAAGTGTCTCAGCCACACAGGGCGGGTGAGGTACTATTACCTTCCCGCATAGGTATTTAGGTACAATATATTGGCAGGTAACGAAAAGTGCAACTGACTAACAAAACCTATTGAAAGAAGGAAACAATAAGTAATACATTGCAGCGTTAGCTGGTCAGGTACTGTTAACATTTCAGGTCGTTGGTCTCTTGTCTCTTCTGGGCTTGAATGTGGGTATTTCAGCAACAGTCTGGGAGTGAGTGCGAGGTAGTCCCTCATTAGGGGTGTTTCGTGAGGAGAGGCCCAGTGCTGCTAGTGGAGCAGGAGCATCTGCCTGTTTTGTGGCTTTGTATGATTTCCCATCCTTTGTTACCCACAGTGATCTTGGAGTTGCCCATTGGTAAGTTAGGCCTTCAGTTTGTAGAGTCTTTGTGAGGGGCTGCATAGATTTATGCCATAGCAGTGTGCCTCTGCTTAAATCTTGGAAGAAGGAATTTTGACATACTTCGAAGTCATATGGTGACTTCCCTTTTAGTGCAGCTAACAGCCCCATCTTGTCGGATATCATTTGGCATCTAAGTGTAATGTCGCGTGGTGCAGTAGCTGGGGCGTGTGGGGACTTAGTGATTCTGTACACCCCATCAAAGGTGAAGTATTTGGCTTATCTCGCTGGCAGGAGGGAGGCCACTAGTCATCTTATGAATTGTGGATTTTATTTTGCTACCCAAGAAGGGTTCTAGTACAATGGGATCCCTGTTCCCCAAGTATATTTGCAGAGGGAACTGAGTTCTACTGTGCACTGCATGTAGTACTGGAACATTTATATAGACAATGTGAGCGTTTTAAAATTGCAGAGAAGCAAATGAAAAAAGATCTACATTAATTTTTTTTAATTTTGTACATTGTGCCTGGCAATAGTAAGGAGAGATGGAGGACCATTTTGTGTGTGTGTGTGGGGAGCGGTTATATGTTGATAGGATACCTTGGTGTAGACATTTACACACTTGAACTTGAATGTTTAAGAGTGTGATGATGTAAATAATGGATTGTGGTGATGAAACTGAAGAGCCTCCATACTTCTTTTTTTTAGTATTTGACCCCTGTACCAAAAATACAACGTATCATTTAGTATGATTTAAATATACAAAAAATGGAGGTAAAAAAAGAATTAAAATTTTCATGATTTTATGTATAATATTTTTTCACAACTAAAGTTTGTCCTCCTATGCCTAGGCTTTCAATGTATTTTTGTTCAACTGGTTTCACAGTACAGGGAGTGCATTACTGTTTCAGTTATAACATTTAAAGAATTTAATATGCAGAACTTGTTCATAGAGGTCACCAAACTCTTATGTATTCATTTATTTATTTTGTGTGTATGTGCGCATGGGAACTTTTCAGACCTGCTATTAACGGGGACCTCTGGGTGTAAATCACTGTCAGATCTAAGCATCAGGGAGGCAAACACTCGGACTGTGTGGTCAGGCAAACAGGGGGTGACTGAAAGGCTCTCCGGTTCCCCCATGATATCCTTAGTACCCGACAATATCAGTGATGATGTTGCAGGCACATGGCCAAAAGTGAAAGTTTGCATTTTTAATGAAATGTGACAGCTCTCAATTATATTGTTTGTTACAGCCAGATGATTAGCTTGGGCCAATAAATCTAGCCACTTCTCACAATGGAACACCAGGTATTAATAGCTACCTGGATCTCCCAGTGCACGTAGGGGGCACCAGAACTGCAGGATGTTCCATGCTATCATAAGCGACTTTAAAGACAATTATTTTCAAGATAGAATAGAAACGGCTAAGGATCTTATGAGGCCAAAGTGATTGCTTAATATTTTATGATTATTCCCAAGTATATAAATAATCTGAAGTTTACCTGAAAACTAAACATCACCTTGGCCAGAATTTAATGTTTTATATTTTCAGTCAGTGTTGACTCTCTAGAGCAGGGGTAGGCAACTTTCAGCACACCAGATGTTGTGCACTACATCTCCCCTGATGCTTTGCCAACATTATGTCTGTAACAGCATTATGGGAGATGTAGTCTACAACATCTGCAGTGCCAAAGGTTGCCAACCCCTGCTCATTTTAACACGATTAGCATGCCTCTCATCATAACTGATTTTGGCAGGGCAGTCATGATTTTTTGGTCCTGTCCCACGGTCTCAACTTTGTTTTCTGGGGTCCTGCTTTTGGACCAACAGTGCTCTGTGCCTGATCTGACAGGCAGCCTGGCTTTTATTTAAGAGTGGGGAAAAAGTCAAATGATGTTATTAGCAGCAGGGGTAGGAGTTCACATTACCCTTATGCCCAAAACACAAGTTTTTATATGTTTACAATAACAAAATCATCTATATTAATACAAAGTATTGTTTTATGAAATCATCAAGCTAGAATAAAATTTACACCGAAATTCAAACTTCATTTATTGTGTAGTAGATCTTCAAGTCATTGCTAGCTATAATAAAACCATTTTGTTTTGCAATGTGAACATGAAATGACCAGGTGGCAGCAGTGAATAAGTATGACCCTCCACCAGAAGTGATTGCAGCCCGAGACCACATGGCAAATGTTATGTACAGCATGATACAGCTTCAGAAAGTTCTTGACAGGTAAACTTAATGTGTTGTTTGCAAACTAATAATTATTCATCATGAAAGATCTTTCTACTTTGGCCAAATAAAGGCACTCGTTGGAAAGGACAATTAATGTGAAAGAGAAGAAAGCTGTAAATTGGGGCAATTTAATTGGGTAAATTAATAGGTTTTAGAATCAATGAGGAGCATTTTGTGCTTAATATCAACCAAAACTAAAAGTAGGGACAAAGCGTTCCTATTCACAGTTAGTTACAATGCATTCTGTGTACCTGCTGTCCCAGTTATAAAAGATCAGTATGCTTTTACTTCTAGAAAAATGTGGTTTCACTTCACAACACTGGAAGGTAAAACCTATATACTTTGCAGTGCTATCTTTATATTGCTTTATATCATATGAAAAACAACAGTAGCATCATTGGTTTATTGATCAAGTTAATTAATGCAACTTATTACTGAATATATGTAGAATAAATGCCATTGGCAAAGAAGTGGAGTCCTTCCATTACATTAAATTAAATGTTGTATTTGGGGTCTTATGGTAAAGGCATGCACAAACCCAGCTCTCTCTAGGACCAGTGATCTAGTGAATCTGTAATTTGATAATTTACTGTAGTCATATTGCCAATTCTACATGTCATTTTTATGGATACGCCATAAAGCTATGGAATAGTGTCTTCTTAACACATTAACACACAGTCAGTGATAGCGTTATATCGACTAACATGTAAACTTTTTACCCTATCTCCAGAAATACCCTGTTGTACATCATGCCATTTGTATGTTATAAAATAATCTTTATAAAAGTCTTAGGCGAAATAAACACATATATAATATAATAATTACTGGACCCCTTATGCTTTTTTAGGTTGTGGTTGGTATTGTCCTCTTCTAGCTTGTAGATGTCACTATGAAAATTATCATTTTCAAATTTTATTATGCCATCATCTTATTATTTTGTATCTAATTTATCTAAGCTAATAAAAAAAATTAAAATTTGAAAATGATAATTTTCATAATGACATCTACAAGCTAGAAGAGGACAATACCAACCACAACCTAAAAAAGCATAAGGGGTCCAGTAATCATAACAACCTGAAAAAAAGGAAGGCAAATCAACCATACATATAATATGATATATATTCTATATATGTGTAATATCCAGGAGGGAGTGTAATGCAGTCCCAAGATAAAGTTGGAGCATTGATGATGTCCAAGCAAACTCCAAATGCAGTCCAAACAATAGCAGACAAGCGAATAAAACCCACTTCAGACCAATTAGACTCAATAAAAATACATACCTGTGTGTCTGTATGATGAAATTCTTAACCAAAGGTGGGAATCACACTGGTATAAATCCTCACAGTCTTGTATTCCTAGTGAAATGGGAAAACTCCACGAAAAAAGAAAGGGGAGTGTATTATAGTGATGGGAGGGGGGCAGCGTGTTAAGTTGGGGGGAGGGCAGTGTATTAAATTGAGGGAGCGAGGTGGCAGTGTATTAAATTAGAGTGGTGGGAGTTTGGGCAGTGTATTCAGTTAGAGTGGAGAGAGGGGGGGCAATACATTAGATTCGGGGGAGGGGTCAGTGTATTAGAGTGGGGGAGGCTGTGTATTAGATTTGGTGGGCAGTGTGTTAGTTTGGGGAGGGCATTGTATTAGTTTGGGGGGGATGAGGCAATGTATAATAGTTGAGGAAAGGGGGCAGTGGATTGGATTTGGTGGCAGTGAATTAGAATGGGGGGTGTTTTAGATTGGGTCTGCACGGAGGCGCTGTATGTTCCCCATGGAGATAATGATTGGCTGCACTGCCCACTTTTGCCACACATGCACAGTAGCCTCCCAATGCTTTCCTGTAGAAAAGCATTGCATTGGCTGAGATGATCTCAGCCAAAGTGATGAACACACTCCTAGTACTTCGAAATTAACAAGATAACATCATTTGTTTTTTTTACAGCTGTGCAACAGCATACATTCAACATTACCAAACTTTTCTTAATATATCAAGTTAGTTGGACTAAAACATTGGTTATATGGAAATACACATCTCCTTAATAAATTTGGTCTTTTGTTTACTTTGAAGCTCTACGAGCATGAGGACTCCAGTGTCAAGCGACTTTTTTTATACTGTACTTTTAAAAATAAACCTATGTTTCTATGAAAACTGAAGTTTTTTTTTTTTTTGTAGCACCCATAAACTTAAACCTTGTTTATTTGGCCTGTCTTAGCCTATGAATTTGACATGCTTTTTCTTGACTGACCCAATTAACATCTAATCTTCTACAAATGTCTCACTTTCCTGTATCCTGATTTCCCTTCTCATAGTCCTCACATATCTATATTCCCCCATCAGCCATAGTCCCCACCCTTCACTGCGATATCCACTCTATATTCTATCCCACTAACTCTAACCATATTTCCACCAGTCTCAGGTAAAATCTGCCATACTTCCTGCTTCTCTAGCTATGCTTCTCCAATCAAATCCCATCATCATATTTTCATTCCCTCATTGAATAAGCATGTCTGTATTAACTCACTCTGCTCTTTGCATCTGCCAGCCAGCGTAGGAAGAGAAGTACAGAGAGGAAGAGAAACAGAAACAATGTTTTTGTTTCTCCTGCTTCAATGCAATATATCCTGCTTCAATGCAATATGTTCAGGACTGAACTGGATTGTGATGTCAATTCCTGAATCCTTTTAAAAGAAAATGGAACATCACATTAAGTTATGTGATATAAATAAGTATTTTGTGCTTCCCGATTTCCAGCAAGTTTTACCATTGCCTTGAACATTTCATTCATTAACTTCAAATGGAGATACTTAAACTATGTTCTTGTCTTGCAGTACGTTGCCTAACTTGGACACCCCATACCCTATGCTAGTGCTTACTGGGCCCCAGTCCTGTGGAAAGAGAGAAATGGCACATCGGATGTGCAGGGAATTTAAGGAGTTCTTCCGTTATGGGTGAGTTCTAATACTTTCCTATTTAAATTGTGGGGGGTTTTTTGGGACTTTTATTTTTTTAATGCATGCAATATTACCACTTGTAATTGGTAATTTGCAATTTTAAACATTGCCACTAGGTGTCACTTCTGCCATACTCATGGTGATTTAAAATCACACAGAGCTAGCCCTATACTGATTTCAATGTATATGCATTGAATATAAGTTAATCAATGTACAAATATCACAAAGCTAAGTTAATAAACACTCATGGACATGGATAATTAAAAAAAAAAAAATTTTTAAGCAGAGCATACCATTGGGCTTAATGTCACCTATTTATTACAAAGTGTAATTCACATTACTTAATGCACATATGTGCATGCACAAGGGAGTGCAAGCATATGCTTGAAATCATATGTAAGTGACCGTGAGATGTTAAAAATGAAATGCATGTCAAAGATAACTTTAAAAATATATACGTTACTCTTATTGAACCCTTTCTGATTGATTGCCTACAACAAGTTGTTTGTAGTTATACAAACATGTGTTACATATTAGACATGAGAGAGTGAAAAAGTATTCCAGTAAAATATTCAGCCCAGCACTTGCAGCAGATGGGTTCATTTAGTAGTGTACTCTTCAGCTTTGTGGGAATTTCAACCTATTTAAACGTCTGAACAAGATACTTGAAATTAAAAGCATCATAGATCAAATTAAATAAAGGAATAGCTAACCTAATTTTCTCTAGAACTAGTTATGTGATCCAGGTGCATCATCTTGTTTTATTTGGACCAACTCATACATGTGAAATTAAAAAAAAGGCAACATATCCCACCCGGGTTTGAAAACCTAATCGTATTTTAGTAAAATGTAAACAGCACATCCCAATCTTCTTTAAAGCCTTTTGCTCACCAGGAATGGGTTGAGATGTTTGAAGTGAGGTGGATGCTTCATCTACATCATAATAATATGTGCTTGTTAGCAGAATGTATGGCATATGGGCCGGTGCTTTTAGATAACCTTTAGATAACTTCAGCTGAACCTTACTACTTGCAATGTTTTAGAACTTAAACAATGATAATAAAATATTTTTTTTCAGTAATTGTAACATTTAGCTTTATTAACATGACATTGGCTTGAAAATGTGTGGGCAGGGCAGATTGCAGCATTGTAATGTATTGCACATTCATAGTGTTTTTCATTACATAATATTGGCTACTTCATCTCTTGCATATTATGGTTGCTGAAGAGTACTGTGTGCAACTCGAAAGTTTAAAATACTGTACCTGCAGGAACACTCAGGTTCTTTCCAAGGATGATAACCTATACCGGGTAACTGACTGATAAATCAATCTTATCTAATAAACCCGGTAATTAACTGCTAATAAAATCTTATCTTATTCACCAGGTATTTGCCTGATAAATCAGTCTTATCTTATATACCAAGTACCTGGCTGGTAAGTCGATCTCGTCTTATATACCAGGTACTTGGCTGGAGAGTTGATCGTATCTTATTCACCAGGTACTTGCCTGATAAATCAGTCTTATCTTATATATCAAGTACCTGGTTGGTAAGTCGATCTCGTCTTGTATACCAGGTACTTGGCTGGAGAGTTGATCGTATCTTATTCACCAGGTACTTGCCTGATAAATCAGTCTTATCTTATATACCAAGTACCTGGTTGGTAAGTCGATCTCGTCTTATATACCAGGTACTTGGCTGGAGAGTTGATCTTATCTTATATACCAGGTACTTGGCTGATAAATCACTCTTATCTAATATACCATGTACACACTTATCTTATAAATGCATCTTATAGATGGGGAAATCTGATGGCAAAAAACAAACTAGATGTCTACGTTTGTAATTTTTTATGCGCGGCCTTAGGATCACCTATCTCACTCATGACAATGTTCTTTTTTCAGCCCATGCCACACCACCAGGAATCCATACTTTGGTGAGGAGAAACGTTTTGATTACCATTTTGTCACACCAGAGATGTTTGAAGATATGACTTGCTCAGTGAGTAGAATGCTTTCTTTGATTGATTCTTTCTTTCTTTCTTTATTCATTATCTTTTAATAAGATTGCCCTTTTCTATTATTTATTTACCAAGACTGAATTCTGCCAGAAACTGCAAATGTCTGCAGTACATGTCAGTGTCCCCTGGCCATATTGCCATATGTCATAATGCTGTATAGAATGCTGTTATCATACTTGTTTTTGTTCCAGGGCCAGTTTATCCTGACTATGAAATATAGTGGTCACTATTATGGACTAAGCCGGGAAGCTGTTGAATCTGTTGCAAGGGAAGGGCTTGCTTGCTGCACACACATGGAAATTGAGGTATATGCCACAGTGCTACAGGAAACATTTTCATGGTCAGCATTCCAAGCCCATGACTACAGTCAACAACAATTAGTTGCAAATTCTAACTATTGCTTGATAATTAAGTAATGAGGTGATGATTAGCTAGCTGTTGAAGTGATCACAATACCAACGTTCCTATACTTTTCAACCGCACTTTTATATCACTTTTTTGGGGTGCCATACACTCACATATCACGACAATTCGTCAGAAGGAGAGTCATTGACACTTGGCAAAGTCACCCCTTGAAAGAACTTAGTCTTCATTAACCTATGATGAAATGAAAACATCAGTCAATTTTCTTTGTTGTTGATATTTGCTGTTGGCCTATCAAGCTCTACATTGAGTGATTAAAGGGACCCTCCACTGCCCACATAAGCTAAAAAAAATGTAGAAATCTCTATTTAGTGGATATACTTCCAACAAATTAATGCATGCATGCATTCATTGTGGACATATATTATTAAAAGAGCTTGCAAAAGCTGCAGTTCTTATGAACTGCATCCTTTGCAAGTTCTCCCATATTATCCCGGAAGAGACAAACAGTCTCTTGAAGGGGAATTAGGTTTTTGTCACTGAGAATCCTCTGAAGCTCTGAGAAGATCACACATGTATGTAAGTGTCTAACAATATTTATATTTCTTCAATTTGTTTCCTCATGGTTCTCAGTAGCAAAGACAGAGAGCTAAATTTTGCTAATGTGGAAAATGTATCACTCATACAATCAAAACATGTTAGGATGATTAAAAAATGCACTGAAATTGGTGCTTTTGAAAAGGAATGTAGGGGAGGGGCCAAAAACACTATTGACAAGCAGGAAAATGGAGTTAATGTGATACAATGGGTTAAAATATCACACATTAAACAGGATCTGCTTGTCCATGTAATGGCATTGCCTTTACAGTGTTTAATAAACATTCTATATCTTAGTTAACATAGATGACACATTGTTTCTCGACTCAGGGTGTAAGGAGCCTGAAGAATTCATATTTTGAGCCTCGTTATATCTTGCTCCTCCCAATGAACAAAGAGAAGTATGAAGGGTGGCTGAGGAGAAAAGGCTTGTTCACCAGACCTGAGATAGACGTTGCAGTGTCCAGAGTAGACATGTACATTAAAATTCACCAAGACTGCCCAGGCTATTTTGATGCTGTGATCAATACAGGTAACCGAAACAAAATCCAAGAATGAGATGTATGTATGTTTTGTAACATTGGTTTTTCGTTTCTATGTATATATGTATGTGTACAGTATGTTATGTATGTATTTAATAAAGTTATCATATTCTATATTTCATGTAGATGATTTGGAGGAAGCATATACTAAATTAAGACAACTAGTGAAGGAGTATCTGGGTCTGACAGAGTCTGATCAGTCAACTCACATTGTAACTGCAGCAGGTGAGTCACAGTTTCAACGTGAAGGGTAAATTAATACTATGGATGGTACATTAACAGTCTTACAGCACACATGAATTGTGTGAAATAAGTTAATATAGTACCAGGTATTCTGTGTTCATTTATTCATGAGCTGAATTCAGCATTGCCAAAGAGCTTAAAATTATGCATATTGCAGCACTTCCTTCAAAAGGACTTTAGAGTTTATTAAATACACACTCCAGCATTTTGATTATTTTCTATTCATTCAATATGCTATGATATAGTTAATAGAGGGGAAATAGTGTGTTTAAAAGTAGCTTCACTAAAAGTCAAAATGTTTCAAGTATACAAAAAAATAAACTACAAATTATCAAAGAGAACTCAGATGAAGCTGGACAAATGTTGCATACGCACCCTATATTCCCTGCTCATGTTGTCTTGCAGTCCTACAGCAACCTATGAAGAAAAGTTGCAAGTGTTCTAAGAACTGTGTTTCCACTTTTCTGTGGATCATGATTGGCACTCTCACTAATCATTATATCTAGAAAAAAACAGGAAAAGGATGACAAATTGCTAACCTTTTGGTATTATGCACACACTTTTTATTTATTTTTTTTACATACAAGTTGATTGCCATTTCTGGTTCTGTAAGTTCATCACTAATGCTTTACTTAATTTCATATGTGATGAGCAATCTTAGATTATCTCTTTTAGCAAAGGTTCATTCATTTGTTTCCAAAATAAGACTCCCTTTTTATTTTCTTATCAGAGCTCATGCTATTGCACCATATGAAATTTCCCAAGCTTTGTTTACCTTATCATAAGTCTTTTGAGCACTTAGCTCATTATTAGGAAAAACATCATGTCATTTAACTTTAGTTGCATTGTTATATATATATACTCATTAGCAGAATCCAATATGGACACATAACATATGCCGTGTCCTATATTTTAAGATTTAAGAAAATCATTGACTGGATCTTCACCGAATGAAAGAAGTAAACCTCCTCAGGCTGAAGTAAACAATGAATTTCTAGATTCTGCTGCCAGGAACTACTCAGCCAGAGTCTCTGCAAAATTATCCCCACAGAAAACCTCAGTGGTAAGGCGTTCTCCTGATGATAATACATCAACATGTAGATTAGCTTATAATGAATCGACACGTATGTTTCATTATTAATATTCTCCTAGGAAGAAGCTTCTGTACAGAGACGTCAGTTGGCAGCCAGGCAGGCATTAGCGGGGAAGACACCAGGAACGTATACTCAGCTGTTCCAAAGGTAAGCTAAAATGTGCACACGCAACGGGTTCACTGGTAATGCTACAGCCCACTTCTAGATGGGGTGCTCCTAGATAATTAGTACTTGAAAATGGATGAAGCTCAAAAAATTAAAAACATTGAAAATGTAATAAAAATAATATTTTTTGCCTTTAATTGTCCCATTTGTGCCGGTATCGGTCTCTTTGTCTCTGTTCTTTGTCACTCACGCTATTTCTTCTTGCTGCTCTCGTCTCTACTTTTTTCCTGTCTTGGATTTTTTAATGATTCTAATTTTCCCTTCATTATTCTCAGTCAATGTGGTCACTCCTCCCAGGTCCGGCCCAAGGCATTGTACTGCCTGGGTCAAAGGATGAAATGCTGCCCCCTCCTCGAACAAAACCACACCAACCAAAACACGTACACGTCCATTATTTTATGCAGTGTGTGTAGTGTGTGTATTGTGTATTTGTGTAGTGGATGCAGTGTATTGCATTGTGTGTGGGTATAATGGATGCACAGTGTGTGTAGTGTGTGTGTGTGTATGTATAGTGGATGTAGTGTGTGTATAGTAGATACTATGTAGTGTGTGTATAGTGGATGCAATGTCTGTATATAGTGGATGTAGTGTGGCTGTAGTGTGTGTGTGTGTGTGTATAGTGGATGTATTGTGTATGTGTGTGTATAGTGGATGCAGTGACTCTGTTAATTAAATGCATGCTGTGTGTGTTTGTGGTGATAAGTACATTTGTGGGGGTGAGCAATTTATTTTATTCCCTCCCGAGCTTCTTCCCTGCCTGCCTCTTACCTGTGGGCAGAGAGGTGTGATACATGATTCCATGGTGGTACAGTGAAGAGGGCCTTGAGAGTGATCTTACATCCCCAGCAGCAGCACGCAATGCATGCCGGAACATTGCTATGTCCACCCATGGTAACACTCTTGCGGCTAGATAGAGAAGAGCATCTGTAGCTGCTGGGGATTGTAAGATCACTCTCAGGGCTCCCTCTTCACTGTACACACCAGCAGGGCCCGGAACAGCACAAGTGTAGAGTGGTAATCGTTATATGTGCAAATAGGCGGCCCGGGCTCTGCTCCAGATTACTTAAAGGTTAATTTTGCCGCCCCTGTCACAGTGCCACTGGGGCCAATAGACAGGCCGGCCCTGACTCCTCCCATGTATGGCTTTTTGATCCATCCAAGCTTTGATACTAAAAATATCATCATTGTGAAAATGAGGATTCATAATGTAATACTGAATATTCCACCAGCTAAATGTAAAGATGCATACCATTGTGTTGCACCAGTCATGTGGTGTTCAGACCTCCCAAATGCGGCACCACACCAATTTCTCCAGTCAGTGTGTTTCTGCCCCTTTTTTATGGTGAAGCATCCGTGCATTCACATCATGACATTATCGACATGGAATTGCATTTACATTTTGGGGGCATGGATATTATTGCCCCAAATCTATAAATACCTGTTTTTTGCATTTGTTCATTGACCTGTTGTGGTTACCTTCTGATCCCAATAGCGCATTTTTGATCTGTGATTTTCTGGTTTCCCTATTCGGCTTGTCTGATTAGTCGATTATCCATGCTCTTTGACTGGGCTTGGCCTATCGTCCTTGTGTACTTCTGGAATCCCTGACCCTTGCTTTGTTTCTTAACTTCGCTATTTTACCTACTGTAGGCATTGTGTTAAGCCCAGTCACAATAAGGTCTGATAATACGCTGCTATCCTTTGTTCTTCTCCTTGGTCAGTATAGGTTTAAAGGACCACTCTAGGCACCCAGACCATTTCAGCTTAATGAAGTGGTCTGGGTGCCAGGTCCAGATAGGGTTAACCCATTTTTTTTATAATCATAGCAGTTTCAGAGAAACTGCTATTTTTATAAATGGGTTAAGCCTTCCTCCAAAGCCTCTAGCGGCTGTCTTATTGACAGCCACTCGAGGCGATTGCGTGATTCTCACTGTGAAAATCACAGTGAGAGCACGCAAGCGTCCATAGGAAAGCATTGCAAATGCTTTCCTATGCGACCGGCTGAATGCGCGCGCAGCTCTTGCCGCGCGTGCGCCTTCAGCCGAATGGGCGGAGAGGAGGATGATCGGAAGAGGAGAGCTCCCAGCCCGGCGCTGGAAAAAGGTAAGTTTTAACCCCTTTCCAGAGCCGGGCAGGAGGGGGTCCCTGAGGGTGGGGGCATCCTCAGGGCACTATAGTGCCAGGAAAACGAGTATGTTTTCCTGGTACAATAGTGGTCCTTTAAGCATAACGTGTAGGGTTATTATACTTACTGTGACACTAAAACAGTGTTTCCGAATTTTGTATATGACATTAGCTTGCCTACAAGGTTTTAATGAACTCAGTGACCCATTCTACAATTACAATAAAATATATAACAAAATAAATCCTGCAAAAAAACCTAATTAGATACAAACCATTGCCCTGAGGAAAGCAAGGTTGCTACAATATATTTTTTTTTTTTGTGGCCAGTTGCCTGTAAATATGTTGTACCTGTTTCAATCACTGAAGACGAACTGATATGGCATAGGAACCCAATAGTGACTCCTGGCATAGAGATTAAGAACATCTGGCATAGAATAACAGCAGCAGAGTTGTAAATGCTGATGAATTTTACCTCTTACCTCCAAGTAGTTTTTTTGGTAGATTAACGCCTCAGTTTGTGGTCCTTGAATAACATTTTCTTCCTTGTTTAATATAGATGTTTATGATTAATATAAAGTTAAACCCCCTAAGTTCTGGTGAGGGGAATAATACAATTTGCTGTGATATATCTGCAGGTTAAACATGTACAGGCTTGCTATATTTCATTGTCAACAGCATAATGAATGTTGTCTGCGAGCTGCACACTAATCACTGTAGGGAAGATGAATAGCATAATCTCATGGGGAAAAAACTGTGTGTTCAGTCATTTCAAATAACACACAGCACACAAATGTCCTTAACAAGCACTGACTGAAGATGTATTCACTTAACTGGAAATGGCTGAATTTCATGGAGCTCTGAAAGTTTTATTTCCTACTTCAGTCAAGGTCTTATGTCAAGGGATCTTCTACTTTGCAAATATTTTGTCAATCTAAGACATCCAGTAAGGATAGAGACTTGAGTTAGTGACAGAGAACTTTCAGAGGTTTCCACCAGAGTATCCGATATTTCCTTAGATTTTTTTTTTTTTTATATTGTTGGGCACTTCCTGTGAATGATATAGAGCCATGGAGAAGTTATGCTCAGACAGGCAGGAATTTAGCAGGGTGATGTGATTTGTGAGCCTTGATAGGTTAGCTGCTGGGGGCCCATTATTAGCTTTCGGGCCAGCATATGGATTTCTCGTTGGTTTAAACTTTCCATAGGGGTTTCTGTGATAAACACTAGCCACTTGACAATGTTTGATCTCCTACTTTTTTTGTGGGCTTGTATATGGAACAAAAAATAAAAAACAAAAAATAAAAATAGGTGCGCTGTATCTTTAAATGTTAAAAAGTGCAAATAGTGCAATAATATGTGCAAATATTTTGTGCAAAAACAGTGTGTATACAATCACATTCAATGTGGCATAAGTGCAAAATGCAAATGTGATAGTGTAAAAATCAATATCCAAGACAAATAACTTACAAGGGAAATATATGTCTCCTTAAATTCTCCAAATCACATAAGAACATATGTAAAAAGAGATAAAAAATGGAGAAACATAGTATAATATTGTTTTACATAAATATAAAGACCAGCAAGTAGAATTAGGAATATCACTCACAAGTGAAGAGCAGTAAAAGCCTGCTCAAACTGATCCAGCTTTGAATCCAAAAACCAGGACTTCAATGTTGGTGTAAATAGGCAGGACACCAGCTTCCCAAATTAAAAACAGCTTTATTGAAAATAAGTGGAATCCACACTCTCCGTTTCCATATAGCAGCCAAATAACCTTTTGCCAGTACTGTGTAATGTATATCTACCAGTCCCTGGTGACTTTCGGTATTACAGACTTCACTTCCTGGAACTCGGAGTTTCGTCCGGTCACGTGATGGCGTGATGACGTAATCGACGTGATGACGCGTTTCGCCCAATCGGCTTCCTCAGATCACATCCTGATGTAGCTAGTCCTGCCTTTTAAAGCCCATACATGGGTGTGGTTTGTATCAATCATTGTAGAAACTCCCCATAAACTAATTAGGGGTAGATCTTGTAAATGTCTATATTTAGAAAGTCCATGACACATAAAAACAACAAGAAAAACAAGAAAAACAAGTATAGCATAAGGCTAATCTTCTAATTAAAAAAACCTCATCCAAATGACTCATAGAACAGCAGTAGATAATAGTAATAATAATAATAGCACATAGATACTTCTAGTTAGCATCTAATATAATTCCACAAGAGGAAGAATATGTATATGCATATATACACATACACACAGGGTCATATATATACATATATATATATATATGGAAAAAAAGGGATATACATACACATATAAATCACATATATATTTATATATATAAAATTTACATAAAAAACCTAGGTAAAAAACCAAAATAAAAAACCAAAGGAAGCCTTCTATAAAGGGGAAGAAAAAGGAAGTAAGTTAATAATCTTTAAAAAAAAAATTTTTTTAAAAATCTAAAAGACAGGCACAAGAGAAAAAAAAGGTCATTAAAAAAAGTTGTACAAATCGAATTCAATATTGAGGCCCTTAGGTTCAAGAGTATTTAATGTATGAACCCATTTCATCTCTTCTTTTCCCAAATGTTGGATAGAATTTCCTCCTCGCCATGATTTTTTAACTAATTGAATCCCTAAAAATGTAAGGCCACTAGGATCGCTATTGTGGTACTTCTTAAAATGGGCAGATACACTATGATGGTCTAAACCTTTACGGATATTATTAACGTGTTCATAAATTCTTTTATGTAGGGGGCGAATAGTCCTCCCCACATATTGCAGCCCACATGGGCATATTAAAAGATATATAATATTTTTAGTAAAACAAGTTATAAAATCCTTAATAGTATATTCTTCTTTTGCATATTTTGTCTTAAACTTACTTATCCCTTTTAAGGTATTATTCTTGCTACACTTACAACCTGCACATTTTCCACAAGAATAAAAACCTTTTTTATTTACATTTAAATTTAAAAAAGTTTCAGGCATCTCCTTTCTTGGATGGTTAAAGGTTAAAATCTGTTTTAGACTAGGTGCACCCCTAAAGGTAATAAAAGGTATATCTGGGATAATTGTCGATAATTCCCTGTCTTTCTTTAAAAGGTGCCAGTGTTTCTTAATAATAGATTTAACTTTATTCGAATCTTGATTAAAGTCTAAAACCAAAGGTACCTTCTCAAATTTATTTTGTTTGTCCCTATGGTTACTTTGTTTGAAGACTAATTCGTTTTGATGATATTCTTTAATTTCATCATAAGCTTTTTCTAAGATATTAGTGGGATATAATTTTTGGGAAAATTTGTCTATCACTATCTTTGCTTGCTCCTCAAAGACATGTTGTTCAGTGCAGTTCCTTCTTATTCTTTGTAGTTGACCTTTTGGGATATTATTTAGCCATGGAGTATAGTGCCCACTGTTATACAATACATAACTATTTGCATCTACTTTTTAAAAAAAAATTTTAGTTTTTAAAATGCCTGTTTCCTCATAAATTTCTAAATCTAAAAAATTAATACTATGGTTATTAAAGAGACTACTAAAATTTAAACCCCAGTCATTTACATTAATATTCTCTAAAAAAAAAGCTCTAAATCCAGTTGTGTGCCTCTCCAGATAAAAAATATATCATCTATATATCTATGGTAGGAGACCAGGTTCGTCCCCCAGTGTTGGCTGGTATAAATAACTTCTGTTTCCCAGCTCGACATAAACAAATTAGCGTAACTGGGGGCGAACCTGGTCCCCATAGCAGTACCTTGTAGTTAAAATTAAAATAATTATTTTCTAAAATCCATTTAATGCTATCAGTTAAAAATAAAACATGTTCCTTAGTAAAATTACCTGAGTTTTCCAAAATTTCCTGAATTACTTTACATCCCTTGTCATGAGAAATGGAAGTGTAAAGTGCCGTTACATCCGAGGTTACCAAAAAGTAACCATTTTCCCATTTTATGTTTTTGATAATTTTTATTACGTCTGTAGTGTCCTTGAGATATGATGGCATATTTTTAACTAAATCTTGTAGCCAAATATCAACATATTTAGAAAGATTGGCTGAAACAGATCCAATGCCGGACACAATCGGCCTACCTGGAGGATTTTCTAAGTTTTTATGTACCTTAGGTAAGGTATAAAATACAGGTACTCTGGGAAACTCAACTAGTAAAAATTTATATTTATTTTCATTTAAAATTCCTTCTTCTCTACCCCTTTTCAAAAGGGTCTCTAATGATGTTTTAATCTCTGTGGTTGGATCTCTTACCAGTATCTTATATATCTTTTTATCTTCCAATTGTCTATGACATTCTTTTAAGTACCTAGAGGTATCTTGAATCACAATACTGCCCCCCTTATCAGCAGGCTTTATTATTATTTCCTTATTCTTTCTCAAATTTTGTAGGGCCTTATGCTCATTATAGTTTAGGTTCAGATCATGTTTCTGCTTACATTTCCCTAATTTATCAAAATCCTCAATGACCGATTTTTCAAACATATCTATAGCACTAGTTCGATAATTTTTTGGATAAAAGTTTGATTTATTTTTTAAAACAGTATGATTATCACTTTTCTTCACATCTGTATATTTGTTAATTTCAAAAAAACGTTTTAAAGTAAGTGTTCTAGAATATTTTAATATGTCAATGTATGCTGAGAAGGAGTTAAACTTTCTACTGGGGGCAAATTTCAAACCCTTATTAAGAGTTCTAATTTCGTCATTATTCGGAACAAAGTTGGACAAATTAATTACTCCCTCCAGTTGGACATTCTTCCTTTTTTTTCGCTGTTGTATATGGAACAAGTGAGACTCTATTTGGCTACAGTGCTTTATAACAATTCATCCTCAATTTTGGTAGTCAGTTGTTCGGCATGGTTTAGAATTGTAGGACCTTCAGTGAGATCATTCCTGAAGCTATTCTTTTCAGACAATAAGTTACTTATTAGGAACAAGCACATAGAAAGTGATTCTCTTTTCTATTAGATACTGCAATCTATCTTTTACCACTTGGTAGCCAATGCACTGCTCGGAATCAGTGGTAATTACATTTGACACTGTTTCTTTTTATTTTAGGTGAATCATTGTATTGTGTACTTTTTACTGTTTTTACTAGGTCTCCTTATGTTTTCTTTATTGGACTGAGGAGATCCTCAATGTATAGCATGTGAGTTTTAAAGTAGCCTTTTTAGGTCACAAATTACATTAAGAGCTAAATTTTTATCTCATACAGGGCATTGCACTCAACAATCTGGATGATTGTCCTAATTTCCTTATGCTTTTTTTTTTTTTTCCAATGTATTTTATTTTTCAGTTTTCATTGGTCATACAAAGCATAAGAAGGAAATAACGAGAGGACGGGGTACAGAAGGAAAAAAAGGGGAGGGCGCCAATATATACATTGTATCATGAGTATACAAATGCGTCTTTAACAACTGTTCGCATAATTAGGTAGTAGTCACAATTCAACAGCTTTCATATACATTTCATAATATTGGTAGTTACATACATGTATGCCTGAATATGTTCTAAGGCACTGGTTTGGTTCCTTATGCCCTAACTGTTGGGGGATGCAAGGGAGGGGAAAGAGGGGGGGATTAGCGTTGGTGTTCTGTGTCAGCAGATATTATATTGTTAAAAGTTGTTACAAGTTGTTACAGTGGGTAACCTTCCTCACCTGGGAACCCTGGTGTTGTGCTATGTAACTCGTAGTCCCTATTGTGTCTAGCCGTACCTATATTCCACCCATCTGCGCCACCTCGTTTCATGTCTACTCTGTCTCTCAGTGATACGACTTGCCATGCGTTCGTATGTATATATCGAATCCAGTCTACCTAGAATCTCTGGTAGTGGGGGTGCCTGTGTGGATTTCCACCTTTGGGCAATTGCAGTTTTGGTTGCCATTAGGGAGTGGATCGTTAAGTAGCTTTCATCTTCGTGGAGGTTGTCTGGGAAAATGTGTAATTAGAAGCACTCTGGTTTTGGAGGAACCCCAATCCCTTGGCTTTTGCAAAGAAGTATTTGTATGTCTCGCCATAATGTTGTAATCTGTGTGCATGTCCAAAATATATGGTAGAGGGTCCCCTCTTGTTTTTGGCATCTCCAGCAAAGTTTGTTCGATCCTGGATATATATGGGCCAGTTTGTTGGGGATCAGGTACCAGCTCATGGTTAGTTTGCAGTATGTTTCCCACTGATTGAGACTATGTGAGGCCTGTTTTGTTTTCTTCTGAGCATGGTGCCATATGGCTACTGGGAATTGCATCCCCAGGTCCATTTCCCATTTTGTCATGTAGGAGGGTTTTGTTACTGTATACTGGGTTAGTAGTGTGTTGTAGCAAAGGGATAGTGCTTTAATCTTGGGAAGTTTCCCCATACACTTGTGGATAAATGGTGGTAGTAGATTGGGTTCTTTCAAGCTAAGCCTGCTCTCTTGTATTATATTTCTTATTCTCAGGTAGGAGAATATTTCCCTAGGTGGAATGAGGTATTCCCTGGCCATGTCGGGGAATGGTTTGATACCCTCTGGGGCCAGCAAGGAGCGTACCAGAGAGACCCCCCGACTGAGCCAGTTGTCTAGCTGCAGGTTAGTCGTTCGGGCAGCCAAGGCCTGAAGCGATGCTGCAAGGAGTAGGTCATTCTCTCTTAGGAATAGTGGGGTAGTTTGCTTCCAGGTTTGGAGCAACGTTTCTGTGGCTGGTAGCAGGGTTTTGGTCTTTGTTAGTTTTGTGTTTGCCCAGAGAAGCATTGGGATTGTGCCAGTGGGCAGGCATGCATTCTCCAACGCTAGCCATACCGGAGGGGACGGCCTCTCAAGGATCGTATGGCCTTGTGCCAGTATTGAAGCTTTGTGGTATAATTTTATGTTGGGTATGCCCAGCCCGCCTTTTGTGAATGAACGCCAAAGTGAGTTTTGTGCTATTCTTGGGGGTTTCCGTTTCCAAATGTGTGCATTGATCATAGCCTGAAAGTTTTTTAGTATGGGGTTCAGGATTGTAATGGGCAGGGTGCGGAATAGATATAGGATATGTGGTAAAATCATCATTTTTATGGTGTGGATGCGCCCAAACCAAGAAATCTCTTTGTCCACCCAGGACTTGAGTTGTTGATCTAGTCTGTGTATGAGCGGTGTGTGGTTTTCCCGTATTATCATTGATTGTGATGCTGGCATTTTTATGCCCAGGTACGAAATGGAGGTTTTCCGCCAGTCAAATGGGTACTGTATTTTAAGGTGTGATAGAAGGGTGTGAGGCAGCCCTACCGCCAGCTCTTGTGTTTTTTGGGCGTTATTCTTGTAGTAAGACATCTTTCCAGTAGAGTTAGCAAGTTTGGTAGAGATGTCTCCGGGTGTGTTAAGAAGAGGAGAACATCGTCTGCGAAAAGGGCTATTTTTTGGTCCCCTATTGGTGTTGTTAGGCCCTCAATGTTTTGGTAATTTTTAATGTGTCTGATTAGGGGTTCCATACACAAGATAAAGATTAATGGAGAGAGAGGGCACCCCTGTCTAGTACCATTTGTTATTTGGAAAGGTTGTGATAAAAACCCGGAATTTAATATTTTGGCTGACGGTTTGGAATAAAAAAGTACCATTATGCATTTCAGGAATTCTGGTGGGACGCCCATATATGTCATTACAGACTGCATGTATGTCCAGCGTAAGCGATTGAACGCTTTTTCCGCGTCTAGGGCTAGTAGTAAGCCCTTCTGGTTAGTGTTTTGGGCCCAAGTAATTAAGTTCAAAAAGTGGCTAATTTCCTTATGCTAATTTTAACTGCTATAACCGGTTTTAGCTTATCCTGGTAACCAAGTAATCAATATAATCTTACTACAATATTTAGACCACATTTATGGTCAAATGGTGTCAGTGTCTTTGTAAATATTTTTAGTTAGGTTAGAGAGGAATGTTATTAGGGAATGCATAGCCTTGAGATTTGTTGTCTTTATATTTTGTGGTCTGTCACTTTGACTAAAGTCCTCAATAATAAAATTTACTAGAGGGCTACACTCTACTTGTCTCCTTCACTTGAAGATGTTTATTCATTTTAGTTAAATCAAGTTTATGCCGTTTGCTTCAGATGGTTCCTGATTAAGACCATTCCTACACACATATATGAATATAGTTATTCTATTTCTAAAAGCATTCTGTAAATAATAGATCATCAGTGTATATTCTCAGTTAGACTTTGCGTAGGGTTTGCTGTCTGAGTACTACTTCCAAGTTGATTCTGATTTGGACTGTCAAATTTCCCAGGAGGATCTCAACCCCGCAGGTGAGTCTCTGTTGTGCACTTTCAGAGTCGTGGATGCTCTTCAGTCATCCTTTCTGCAGGTATCTGCTTTGGATAAGGTTCTATTGGTCACTGGATCTGGCCTGTACCACTTTCAGGTACACCAAGCTGTTTCCTTCATTATTAACCATGTCTGGGAGAAGCCTTGCTTTTGCTTTCCACATATTTTGCCCTAAATAGGCAAGTATGTGGGAATCCGTTCATAAGGCAGATGATATTATTTCCAACAAAACCACTATTCCTCAGAAAGATAGTTTCTCCTTAAAGCTTCTGTAGTACAAGCATAAGCCCAAGGATGATAGCCTTCCATAAAGAACGCCTGAGACAGGCTTCACAAGGTCTTTTTTATGCAGATAATTATTTCAGTTCAGGTACTTTGAGCTAAAACTTGCTATACAATAGTTAATTTTCCAACATTTCCCAAATCGATTAGTACTTTTGCTTATTCCATCTTGTAAAGCTATTATATATTATTATATTTTATATGTGTACTGCAACTACAATCGTTGTTCGTTTTTTTTTTTTTGTTTTTTTTTTGTTAAACAGCCATAACACAGTCTTCAGCTCATTGTAAATAGGAAATATTGGTTTACACTCCTTCCTCAATTATAAAAAGCATGAGACCTGGCATCTGTGAGAAAGTGAATGCATTGCAAGCAAAGAACATAGGCCTATTGGCCTAGCATTAACCTTTATAAATAATATATTTTCCCATATTCCACTGTGCTCCAGTGATTCAATGTTGATACAACCATATTTGGAGTTAGGAGTTTAAAGGAACGCAAGTTGTTATGATGCCAGGACATCCCCTGGACACACTTTTATCTCAAGGTGTTAAACAGTTCTAACCCCAATGTTGCCTCTAGCGCTATTCTCAGCTCTCCCTCAAGCAGTGTCTGCCTACTGAAATTTTGCTATCAGGAAGAGCAGAGTGCCACGGGGCAGGGGCGCCACTGATTGGCTGAGAGCGCTTAGCTCACACACTCAGCCAGTCAGAGACTCCTCATTCACAAAACTGGCTTGAAAGTAAATATACCTTTTCCAAGCTAGTTTTATGAATGGGGAGTTACTGATTGGCTAACAGCGTCAGCTGTCATTTGAATGACGTTATTATGGTACCTAAAGGCTACTAAACTGTCCCTTTAAGCTGGACAATTATGCTCCATTTTTATCCCTTTCACTGTTGAAGCTAAAGTGCCAGGGGTTTTACAATGCTCTCAAACTGGAGGACTGGGCAAAAAGCTTTGTGGAAGTTGTAGTTTATTGACAAATGGGGATCTACCTTTGTCCTCCCCTGCTCTACAATGTCACTGGTACATACAGGGAAGATTACATAACATTTAACACGCAAGTGAAAAACTACAGACAAGCATTTACAAGGCTGATTTCAGTATGAGCCTCCATCATTCATGAACCTTTCAAATCATAACATATGAATTTAAAATTGGGTAAATCTTTGAACAGATAGAACTCTTGGCAAAGAATTAGGTAATGACGTATCATTGCTTACTTTACAGTGCCAGTGTGTTGTGTGTACAGACATGTCCATCCAGTTTTATAATGTGTCTTCTATCTGTTTTACTTTTTAGAGGTCCTCTAACAGCTCCAGCAACACTGGGTACACATCGCCGCCTTCTAGATCCATCATCATGCACATCTATGCTTCAAAATGGAAGTAATGTTAGTACAGACAGCAGCCTCCCTCCAGCCAGCCATGATTCCAGGTGCATCGAGGCAGAATACAAATAATAATATTGATGTATTGATACTGATATTGTTACTAATACTCAAGTTAATTGTACTTCTTTTATAAACTTGGGAAAGATGAAAGACAGAGTTCAAGTAGCTCATCCCCAAGAGAAGTTCTTTCTGTATGCTATAAATTTACAGTTAGCTAGTTCACTGTTTTTTGATCCAGGCTATGTTAAGCTCTCAGTAGAGCTGTGGCTCTATGGCTTATTTATTTCTCCTGGAAAAGGGCGCACCGCGCAAAACTGATATTAGGCAGCCGAAACTAAGCCTTCTGCCTGCGTGATGGACAGATCTAAGAGGCAGGCTTAGAGCTGCAGTAATTTTCACATATTTTTGTCGTAGCGGACAGTAGGCTCAGAATATTGTATGCTTTATCACCTTTGCATTTCTGCAAAGTTGTTATTGTGGTTGGGCTGAGTTGTAACCAATTACAAATTGTATTTTACAGTGGTAAATTAGATTGGTACAGTTGTACTGACAAATTATTAACTAACTAGCTGATAATTTGGTAGGTTAGAATTAAAATACATCAAAAATATGTTAAAACAAACAAATCTTAATCACATACTTTTATAGTGGGTAGCTTTACATTTCTTTACCTACTCTGAGATCAAGAGACAGCTCGGAAAAGTTTGGAAACACTTTTGGACATGAAGTAACCCACATATAAAACGTAACTTTTATTAGAAATCTCATAAAACCATTAATATGGTAGTATATTGAAATTTTTTTTTTTTAAGTCCCTACAATCGGGACTGAACATAGTATAGATTACTGATTTGAAATAATGTCCTTATTAAATCTGGAATAGCTAATAAATATAAAGTACAAAATTAAATAATACTTTGTATTCATTAGCTATTCCAGATGCAATAAGGACATTATTTTAAATCAGTGATTTATACTGTTCAGTCCCGATTGTAGGGACTTTAAAAAAAAAAAAAAAAAATTCAATATACTACCATATTAATGGTTTTATGAGATTTCTAATAAAAGTTAAAGGGACACTATGGTCACCTGGACAACTTCAGCTTAATGAGGTTGTTCAGGTGAGAACTATAGCTCCCTGCAGCCTATCTCATGTAAACACTGTGTTTTCTGAGAAACCCCTCCAGCTGCAGTAACTCAGAGTGAACCAGAGGGACTTCGGAGTTGATGGAGGCATGATATGCCTCCATCCACTCAGATCTGTTGTCAGCAGAGCACAGGGCAACACTGTGCACAGCATCCTGTGATTCAGTATCTCCTCCCTCTGCATTCAGACACTGAACTTTCCTCATAGAGATTCATTGATTCAATTCAACTCTATGAGGAGATGCTGATTGGCCAGGGCTGTGTTTGAATCATTCTGACTTGAATACAGTAAGATTTTGCTATATTTATGGAGGCATGAGGGGCCCAGGTGGGCTAGTTGGTTGTGTTAACACTATAGGGTCAGGAATACATGTTTGTGTTTCTGACCCTATAGTGATCCTTTAAATGTTATATGTGGGTTACTTCACTTACGTAAAGGGTTCTTTTTCCTTCCTCCCCTTTTCCACTCAGTTGTTGCTTATTAGTATTACTCTCATATAAAGTATTTTCACTTTTGTACATGTTCAAGTTATGACACGTCTGCGGGATATTATGGGACAGATTTCCGTTATTGCATCACTATAAATTGGTGCACTGCTTAAAAGGGATTAAATGTATATTCCACTGGGCTTGCCATATAACATGGTGGAAAAACGTGACACTGTCAAAGTGTTATAGCTAACACAACTGGATAGATCTACATACATAGGTCTATTGTTATTCATTTGGTTGGATCAGTATACATTTCCATATAAAAGAAAAACATTGTTTTTGTATTTTTTTTTAAGACTGAATGTTTTGTATTTATAACTCCCTTATTCCTGACATGTCCACAGTTCTAGAGATTCTCGGCCCAGCTCGGGGCTATCGTTACTTTCTTCAGCTGGTGCCTTCTCTGATCACCGTTCCTCCTCTCAACCAACCCCTGTTATTAATATTCACTCACCTCCAGAGGACAAAATAGAACCACTGGACCTGTCCAGCCTTGTGAAAAGAGCAGACACAACACCAGGTTTGGAACAGAAAAATAAATACTGTATTCTTTTTCTACATGGACTTGCGATACATTTAAAAAATCGTGTACTCTAATAATAGATGCTTACAAAGAAAAGTAAATTGCTCCAAAAATAATTTGACAGTCAAGGTAACATATTATTACAAGAAATAAATATACCACTTACATATTTTGTTATATTGATTGCACTTTCTCTAACTTTGCTAATTATCTTCCAGCACCTTAAATATTGTACACAATAGATGAAAACCTCAATCCCACTACTTAACAGCCACTATTTTGTTACTTTCTTTATTATACACAGCAGAGGAGCAGAGTACAGGAAATACTCCAGATACACCACGAATGCAATCTTCTACACGGTCTGAACTAGGAGCATCAAAGTCCAAATCTTCTTCGTCTTCCCGCCTATCCACACGCACAAGCCGTCCAGGTTCAAATACCAAACCCATCTTGCCTCCTATACCATGTGGACGCAAAAAATTGTCAACCTAATATAGTGTAGAACTAAGCTACACCTGATTGTGGTCATATTGTTAGTACATTTTAATATAGATAGTATGGTTAAATTCCAGATTCCACTAATAAATCCATATCCAAAATCATCCTTCTTCTCTTCTTCTCTTCCTGACAAAGGCTGGTTTTATCACTATTAGAGTACTCTAAGCACCTTAACCTATACAGCCCCACTGGAATGCTTGTGGTACCAGGAGTGCCCTAGCACTATCACACTGTTAAGAGTGAAACCATTTTCAAATGACTTGACACTTATCTGACCTGGATCCCATGGACACCAGTACTATGGCTCCTCTTCACAGAAATAAGAAAAAAAAAAATAACTAAAAAAGTTCTGTTGAAATATTCAAAAATAGTTTTTTTTTCTTAAACACTTTTCACCTCACTTGCCCCAGCCTGTCTTAGGGTCATCATAACCTTCCTAATCACACAAAACACTCATTGGTGACACCAGGACCGGTGGAGTTTAAATCAAACTCCACATAATTTATTCACTTTGTCCTATTCTGTCAATTTTGATAGTGTTGAGTCACCTCCTCCCAGTGATGAAGCTTGAAAATCCTAACGAATCGAATATACACATGCTTTTACTCAGAACCCTAGGGAGGGCAGAGTAAAACCTTTTCAGGGGGCGCAATAGTAGACATAGGTACTGTTAAGACCTGGTGGTACCAGCATGACATAAAAATGTAAGTAGGACAAGTCCAATGATCACCAATGAGCGTTGTGTGTGGCTAGGGAACCCCATTACTTTTTTATTTGTCCCCTTAAATTAATCTGCTTAGAAAGTAACTTTCTAAAACAACATAATTTCAGGGGGTTGGGGATGACATAGATGCTTTATCAGTGACATACCTACTACAGCACAATTCAAGCTTAGAGTGCTCCTTTAAGTGTACATTCTATTTTCTTTTAAATAGCACACATAATTGTGTGATAAACTTACAGACTGTAATAATTTCAAAAAATGTAACAATAAACATGACTTGTCCTTCTTTTTTATAAGTGATTGAGCTCAAAAGAACTATATGAAATATAACCATATTCCTACAGTTATTAGCCTGCATATTCAAAATACGAACATCTTTATGATCTCAAACATGTCAATAAATCAAAATTTTGCTTCAACCTGGCTTCCTTTGTATAGTATCTGCAGTTGGGCAGCAAGTGGTGGCTTATATGTAGATTAAGAACTGGTACTAGAGGTATAAAATAATTTCTTTCCAATAGTAATAAGAAATGGCAGGCATCCTAAAGTGTGAATTGAACAGCAAATGTTTTTGGTGAGAATAGCCAAACTTGGGAACAAAAAAAAATCTAATCATCAGTGATTTCAGGTCAGTTACTGTGAAAATTAAAATGATTTAACCCTTTCACTATTAATCACAGTATTAACCCTGGATCTTTTTGTCAGCTATGGCAGTTAAAAATTTTGTAACCCCCATCCTTGCTGTCTGATCCCTGTACTGTACAGCAAGCATGTCAAACTCAAAGTCTGGCACAGGCCACATAAACAAGGTTTAAGTCAGTCCTCCCCCTCTACTAAATCCCAGCACCTCCTCTAGCCAACAAGCAGACTCCACTCACATTGCTGCTGCCAGTATGCGACTTCTGAGTCCGGCCTCTGGTATACCCCAAATGCTGCCGTCTGTGCCAAATCTGATCCTCCCACTACTTTTTGAAACCCTGTGAAGGTGGAACACTGACAGACAGACACACTCACAGACAGACACACACACTTGCACACACATACTTTTCTTTATTGCTCCCTACCTTTTGGAGCCGATGTGGGGCATCTCCGTGGGGTCCTTCTATCTGCTTCGCACTGCTCCCTTGCACAGTTTAGTGGTGCCGGAATATGACATCATATTCCGGCTTCACTCCAGACAGCACGCGCGAGAGAGCAGGAACACTGAGCTCCTTGGCTGGCCCTCCTCCCCAGCCAGTTAAGTGTTAGCAGAGTAGGCACCTGCAATGTGGGGAAAGCAGGTGCCTACTCTGCTTGGAGCATTAGGCATGTACTCGCGGCTCGCTGGGCCGCAAAGATGTCCCTTGTGGGCTGCGAGTTTGACATGCTTGCTGTACAGTATCTGTGCTGTATGTTACTGTATCAGTGATCTCTGATCAAGCTGACATTTTTTTATTATATGTATTAAAAATAATTATATAACTTTTAGTGCTGGTCGCAGCTTTTGGTGGGTGAGGTAGTGGGTATTAGTCAAGTAGGCAAACTAATGAGAAATCCCTTTAGATGGCACTCAATTGTATGGCAGAGGAGGCTTATGCCTTTCTGGCATTCTCAGTCATTGACACTCTTGCAGGCAGTGACACTTTGACAGACTGACATTAAAGGGACTCTCCAGTGCCAGGAAAACTGCAGGACCCTGTAGTGTCGGCTAGAGTGCTTGGAATCCTCAAGAAGCGCTAGGAGCATCCATCAACGGAGGTACCCAGTTGGGTGCCAGGTGATCTGTTACATTGGTGGCAGCGGTGGGATGGCTTCCTAGCCTTGGGAAAACCATCACTACTTCAGAGATTGAAGTAGAACAGGATTATGTTTGCCTATTCCAACATATAACGCTGCCTGTCTCTGACATGATGGGGCTTATTGACGATATATAACAGAAGCATTGAGTTTAGTTCCTCCTCCCCAGCAACCAAGCCTGTTATCAGGGGACCTTGGTACTGTACCACATACGTCCCAACCAGCCCCAGAGATGGAAGACCTTATTGACTTGTCCTGGGTAGACACCCAGCTGGCAGGTGGAGATGGGACCAAGGTCTCTCTACTGGCCCTACAGGGATGCTGGGCAGTCGGCCCAGATCCCCAGCGGCAGTATGTATTCCAGGGAGCTGAAGGTGCCGTCCTACCTCCCCAGTGGCAGTGTGTGTCCTTAGGAGAGGAGACAGTTGGTCCCTCTCCCCAGCAGTCCAGTGAGTTACAGGGAGACAAAGGTGCCGTCCTCCCCCACCCCCCCCCAGCGGCAGTATGTTTCCCAGGGAGCTGAAGGTGCTGTCCTTTCTCCCCAGCAGCAGTGTGTGTCCTTAGGAGACAGTTGGTCCCTCTCCCCAGCAGTCCAGTGAGTCCCAGGGAGCCAAAGGTGCAGTCCTTCCTCCCCAGCGGCAGTGTGTGTTACAGGGAGCTGAAGGTGTCATCCTTCCTCCCCAGCGGCAGTGTGTGTCCTTAGGAGACAGTTGGTCCCTCTCCCCAGCAGTCCAGTGAGTTCCAGGGAGCTGAAGGTACCGTCCTTCCTCCCCAGCGGCAGTGTGTGTCCTTAGGAGAGGAGACAGTCCCTCTCCCCAGCAGTCCAGTGAATTACAGGGAGACAAAGGTGCTGTCCTTCCTCCCCAGCGGCAGTGTGAGTTCTTGGGAAAGGAGACAGTCGGTCCCTCTCCCCAGCAGTCAAGCAAGTCACAGGGAGACGAAGGTGCCGTCCTTCCTCCCCACCCCCCACAGCAGCAGTATGTTTCCCAGGGAGCTGAAGGTGCCGTCCTTCCTCCCCAGTGGCAGTGTATGTCCTTAGGAGAGGAGACAGTTGGTCCCTCTCCCCAGCAGTCCAGTGAGTCCCAGGGAGCTGAAGGTGCAGTCCTTCCTCCCCATTGGCAGTGTGTGTTACAGGGAGCTGAATGTGTAATTCTTTCTCCCCAGCAGTCCAGTGAGTCACAGGGAGACGAAGGTGCCGTCCTTCCTCCCCACCCCCCACAGCAGCAGTATGTTTCCCAGGGAGCTGAAGGTGCCGTCCTTCCTCCCCAGTGGCAGTGTATGTCCTTAGGAGAGGAGACAGTTGGTCCCTCTCCCCAGCAGTCCAGTGAGTCCCAGGGAGCTGAAGGTGCAGTCCTTCCTCCCCATTGGCAGTGTGTGTTACAGGGAGCTGAATGTGTAATTCTTTCTCCCCAGCAGTCCAGTGAGTCACAGGGAGACGAAGGTGCCGTCCTTCCTCCCCACCCCCCACAGCAGCAGTATGTTTCCCAGGGAGCTGAAGGTGCCGTCCTTCCTCCCCAGCGGCAGTGTATGTCCTTAGGAGAGGAGACAGTTGGTCCCTCTCCCCAGCAGTCCAGTGAGTCCCAGGGAGCTGAAGGTGCCGTCCTTCCTCCCCAGCGGCAGTGTGTGTCCTTAGGAGAGGAGACAGCTGGTCTCTCTCCCCAGCAGTCCAGTGAATTACAAGGAGACAAAGGTGCCGTCCTTCCTCCCCAGCGGCAGTGTGAGTTCTTGGGAGAGGAGACAGTCGGTCCCTCTCCCCAGCAGTCAAGCGTGTCCCAGGGAGCCGAAGGTGCCGTCCTTCCTCCCCAGCAGCAGTGTGTCCGGCAGGGAGCAGAGACAGTTGGTCTCGCTCCCCAGCAGCGGGACAATATATTGAAAAGGGAGACAGTCGGTCCCCCTCTCCAACAGCAGAGAGTGTGTCAGGGAGAGGAGCTTGTTATCCCCTCTCCCCAGCGGTTGAAAGTATGTATGGGAGAGGAGCTTGTTACCCCCTCTTCCCAGGGGCTGAAAGTATGTATGGGAGAGGAGCTTGTTACCCCCTCTCCCCAACGGCAGCTTAGCCAACCAAGGGGAGACAGTAAGCTCCACAACAGTGCAGATGGGACCGTGGTCTCTGCACATGCACAACTGGGAGTAGGGACAGTCAGTCCTGTCCACCAGCAGCAGGGCTGTTTAGCCAAAGGGGAGACACTCTGTCTCCCCCTCCAGCAGCAGGGCTGTATGTCCAAAGCGGGGACAGTCAGTCTCCCCCTCCAGCAGAAGGACTATGTAACCAAAGCAGCCCCAGATCCCAAGAGAGGAGCATACCAACTCTTCTTTTCAGCATGGCTCCAACCAGGCTACTCCTGTGGTAGCGCTGGCACCAGGGTAGAGTACTGCGGGTCTCTGCCCCCTCAGCAATCCACCAAGGCAGCCTATCCGTACCCCACACAGCCGTGTTGAGGCACCTGGACATGGACGAGCTAATCTTTTACCTAGGTGTAGTAACCATGTATTGTGGGTGGGCTGTATTACTGTTTGTGCTTCGTGGGTGGGTTTCTGGACTTACTGGCAGGAGGTCAGATATCCTGTTAGTCTGTTTGGAAAAGGGGAGAAATATGGCGGAACCAGCCTCACCACTGGGCATTGGAGAAGACTGATTGCCAGCCTCCTGCCATGTGACTATGGCCCCTGGGATGTATTGCCTGCTCTCCTGTACTGCTGAGGATTTCTACCAACTAGGTGGATTTGGCTATGGAGCTTGTGTAGTGCCCTCTGTTGGTAGCAAGAGTAATATGCACTACCTGAATAGCAAGACTGGTAATTTGCATATTTGGGTAGATTTGCATATCGCTAATTCTGCATGCAGAAGAGATATTTTGTGTTAATTATGGTCTTCCCCACCCATTTATAAATATGTAATTATGTTATAAGTCACTGTATGTTTCCTGCTATGATTTGACTGTTTGTAATTTTATTGAGTTTTCACAGCAATGTTAATGTAATGACCATATGGGCTAGTCCCAAGTAAAAGAAATTTTTACTTCACCCTCAGTTTGGAGTTCTGTTTCTTATCGGGGGGAATCTGCTACAAAGGATTGCTATGCTCTGCATATTCCCTTGCTATAATCACTCCTAAGCTCTTTTAAGAGCTCGTTCCTGCTTTGTTCTGAAAGAAGAGAGGTTAGGCTTGTGGTGACGGCTAGAGTGCTTGGAATCTTCAAGAAGCGCTAGGAGCATCCATCAACGGAGGTACCCAGTTGGGGTGCCAGGTGATCCGTTACACCTCAAACTTTACTGCCCCAGAAATACCCCCATTCATGGCTACCCCTCTTTTCCCAGGGGTTTTGAAGAGGGATCGCAAAGAGCAAATGCTGAGATTCCTACATTTTAACGATAGCGTACTGTTTGATATGCACTATAAACTTTGGCCCCTTATCCAACTCATGTCTAACAAATTCTCCCAAAATGATATCCCAGAGCAAAACATTTGTATTGAAAAATCTCTTATAAATTTAAAGGTAGATTGCTTTTTCAAAAATATATGCCATTGAAGTGGTCACAATATGGCAATACAATTTGGAATACTCTGGGTTGCCTACTTTTGAACATGGATTGCCATAATGGTGGGAAGGTTATTATCCATGCTGCCATACTATAGCAAAGGCAACATATGCCCAGAAAATCACTTACCGTATATACTCGAGTATAAGCCGAGTTTTTTAGCACATTTTTTGTGCTGAAAAACCCCAACTCGGCTTATACTCGAGTCACTGTCTGTATTATGGCAATTTACATTGCCATAATACAGACTGGGGGCTGGCAGAGCTGTTACTTACCTCTCCTGCAGCTTCTGCCAGCTCTCTCCTCCTCCGCGCCGGTCCGTGCAGCACCTCGATCAGCTCCCAGTGTAAGTCTCGCGAGAGCCGCAGGGTCATAGTGCGGCTCTCGCGAGACTTACAGTGTGAGCTGAGAGAAGAGCTGCACGGACCGGCGCGGAGGAGGAGAGAGCTGGCAGGAGCTGCAGGAGAGGTAAGTAACAGCTCTGCCAGCCTCCCTCCTCGCCCCACTGAACTGCCAATGCCACTGGACCACCAGGGATTGAGAGCCCCCCTCCCTGCCATGTATCAAGCAGGGAGGGGGGACAACAAAATATATAAATATAATAATAGATTAATAATAATAAAAATAATATAAAAAATAATATAAATAATAATAAAAAAATAATAATAATATAACAAAACAAATTAAAATATAAAAAATTTTTTTTTATAAAAATGCCCACCCCCCCACCAAGGCTCTGCAACACAAACACACACTGCATCACACACACACTGCACTCATATACACACACTGCATTCACATACACACACTGCATTCACACACACACACTGCATTCACACACACACTGCACTCACACACACACTGCACTCACACACACACACTGCATTCACACACACACACTGCATTCACACACACAGCATTCACACACACACTGCACTCATATACACACACAGCATTCACACACACACTGCATTCATACACACACACTGCATTCATACTCACACACTGCACACTCATACACACACTGCGCACTCATACACACACTGTGCACTCATACACACACACTGCATTCATCATATACACACACTGTAAATAAATATTCAATTAATATAATTTTTTAGGATCTAATTTTATTTAGAAATTTACCAGTAGCTGCTGCATTTCCCACCCTAGTCTTATACTCGAGTCAATACGTTTTCCCAGTTTTTTGGGGTAAAATTAGGGGCCTCGGCTTATATTCGGGTCGGCTTATACTCGAGTATATACGGTAATCAAATTTCCAGGCAGGAAGACTGAAATGCTCATGTGTATATTTGACCTTGTAACTTTCCAAAACCCCATAAAACCTGTATGGGGGAGGGGTGCTGTTGTACTCGTGAAACATCGCTGAATACAAACAAGTGTTTTAGAGCAGTAAAATGTACAATTACCATAATATCATTAGTGAAAAAGCAGAATTCAAAAACGGTCTCCAATGCAACTTGTACTCGTGGACCATCACTGCATACAAATCTGTGTGTATTTTATTGCAGTAAAAGCTAACAGTATCAAGACATTCACAATTAAAATGCCATGCAGAAATTGGAAAATAGCATTTCTTAATTTCTCACATTAAATTGTGTATCATATATAGATATTTCATGTGAAATTAAAGCCCTATTTCTCCTGAACAAATTTATATATAAGTGTGGGTACACATAAAATAAAGCGGTAAACTAAGGTTTAAGAAATACATAGCTCAAATTCTAGGTTTTGTTTTCATTTATAACTTGTACAATTACCTCAGTACTTAAGGGGTTAAACACGGTATGTTGGAAGGAGTTGTTCAGAAAGCAATGATATACTAGTACACTTTTCCTATTGCATAGATATACAGATCTAAGATTCTTCCTCCATTGTTTTTTTATAGGATGTAGGAATACTAGCATTGTGGTTGAAACATGTATGAATACAAATATATTCCATGTTCTGGAATGCATTGGCTTTGACACATAGGGGGTTAATTATCAATCTGTTGTGTTCATTTTTAAGTGTGAATTACTAAATGAGGTGCGATCAACATGGAAACAATTGGAACCAACAGGTACACTCCATTTGTGTTCCTACCTCTCTTAGATCATTAGGCCACAATTTAGCACTTTGCAAAATTTCTGGGCCGGAGAGCAGCGACATGCATAAGATAAGAGTAGATGACGAGACACCACAGATAGGCAGGCTTGAACACAGAACATAGGGAACATAAAATATGAGGATACAGATGAGGGGAAAAGAGGGAAAAGTAAACACACCAGCAATAGAGAGGAAAGGGACACCTGGTAGGTAACCCCGCGGCTGCAGGGAAGGTTACCACATACAAGAGGCAGGCAGACAACGATAACCGATCACAATACATACAGCTATCACTGCCGGCAGACCTCAGAAGGGAGACCACACCACCTCTCCTCCTCCCCCCCCCACCTCCCCTGACAGTAAACGACACCTACCCTCAGCACACAAGACACCAACGAAGACTCCCATTAAGACTACTAGACCCAGACATGGTAAACACACTGTGAACTATAGAGCTATGCTTGTCTTATTGTATATGCGAAAGGACCTGCAAGTCCACTGAAAAAGAACCACAAAAGCTCAAAAGAGACTTGTATGCCACTATAGTATACAAGGTAACACCGTATCCCCAGAAAAAAAATGGAAATTGTAAATGATTGGACCTGCGTGTCCACACTTTATGAAAATTTTGAAAAAGTCAAATAAAAATATATTCACAAACAAAAAAAAAGGTCTTACTCCATGAATGCCATGTTTAGATGCTTCACATCTGATTAATAGACCATGGAAGACCAAACCTAATGCCTGCTGTATTTACTTAATTTTTATTTTATTTTTTGTGGGGACATTAAGATAAAATAACAGAGGAAGGATGAGAATCAGAATGAAAAAAAAAACTCATAGCATTTTTCAGGGGGTATTGCAACACAGAAATAAAAATCTAAACGATGTATGCTATAACAGACATAACTGCTTTCAATTATTAGCTTAAAGAGACACTATAGGCACCCAGACCACTTCATCTCATTTAGTGCCCCTGTCCCCTTAACATTGCAGTTTCAGTTTGCATGGTCTTTCAGACAGCCAGTAGAGGCACTTCCTGCTATCCAACGTAGTTTAACATGCGCTTTGCAAGGGGACATCTAGCACCTTCAAATCCTCCATAGGAAATCTTTAACACAAGGCTGACTTTAGCGAAGCGTTAACGAGTGTGCATTAGGTTCCCCCATCGGAATGACGTCGCTAGAGGTAGAGAAATTACCCGCACAGAGGATAAAGTCAAGCAAATAAAAGTTTATTTTAAAAATTCTAATAAAAATGTTTTAAAACCCTTTATTAATGGGGTGGGGGGAACACTATAGTGTTAGAAATACATGTTTGTATTCCTAATGTTATAGTGTTCATTTAACAGGATGCTAAACCCTACAGGCATAGATTTAAAGGAATTTGAGTTGGATCAGCTGAAAAGTATTAATGTACAAGTCTAGTTATTGCTCTTTGGAGTGATTAAATAAACTGCTAAAGTTTTTCATTAAAGTGTGGATTGTTTTGCATTTTAACTAACTTTCAAATGTTAGGTCAAAATAGTCAGTGGAGAAACTTCAATTCACATTTTACTGAATAACCCTGTGTGCATGAAGAGGCACACCTGATCTTCATATGTATAAAGTAATCCTTTTCAACTGCAAGACTACTTCCAAATAAGGAAAAATTATCTTGTGCCAAAAAATACTTCTGTAATTTTTTCTTTATTAAACAATAATTATATAATACAAAGAGACAACATGATACATATTTTGGAACATAGAAACCATGTTATAACTAAACCTGTAACAAAACCACTAGTATCACCAACAACCTGACAATTGTTCTCCCATGGCATTGTGCCAGTGAGCATCATAGGAATAAGTGCAGATTGTTTTCCAGTTAGAGATTCACTGTGGACATAAGCATTCACCAACACTAGCACAAAATGACTGTCTTATCATTTAAATTACAGCTTTATTAATTGGCAAACTACACATTTATTTCATAATGACATCTAAATGAGAACCTGGGAAGTGTATACTTTCGAAAGGCATTAAGGAGGTTTCTGTATCATAAAAGAACCTAGAGTTACATTCAAGATGTTAAGTCTGCATTGTGGCTTAATGAGCAGCATACGGATATGTGGTTTACAAACATCTAGCACGTTAGGTTTGTCATCAGTGATATAGAGTATGGATGTAAAAACAGAATGGTAAGATGTTGCATTGAGAAGTTATGGAAAGTGGAGGGCAATCCCCTGCAGATCACACACTACTACAAAATACAAAGGGAAACAAAAACAAAACACACACACACAAAAACACACATATTACTTGACCTTTGTGTTAATAAATGTTTATGTCCACTGTTTCCAGGTGTGGAATGAGCAGCACATTGTGCTCTGCAGAACACTGCTGCAGATAACATCTAGGGGATAAGGCACTTATGGGAAATATACTAACACCTGTCAACTATTTTGATACAATAATATTAAAACTAGAAGTTAATCCTCAGGCAATTGCTTTGTTAGTTCCAACATCAAAGTTTAGGTTATCCTAGGACATGATCATAATGAAAATGCCACATGGGTCTTGTCTGCCTTTAGAGGGTCACTCTAGGCAACAATCACTAAAGCATGCTGAAGTGGTTATGGTGCCACGAGTCAATAAGCGTCATCCACCAGTAGTCTGTCGAACCGCTTATGAATGGTTTTGCACCTACCTTGCTGTGTCCAATGCCTGCATTCCTTCTGGTCTGATAAAGTGGAAGTTCATACTTTAGCATTATTATACCAGGTTTAGAGGCAGAGTCATCAGCTGACAGTCAGAAATTTAATACGGTTTAAACCAGATATGAGTTTAAATGATAAAAACATAATTTTATTTTATCAGACCAACTCAGACTGGAAGGAAAGTGGGTGCCAGAAACGGCAAGGTCAGACCATTCATTGTGCCATTTAATTGTACGATTAAATGAGTTTTGCAGAAGAGCGGAGCAATAATTTTTTTTCCAAAAAGGCTTAGAGGTTGACATAAACTGTATTGAGGACCATGCATACTCTTTTGCTACTTGAGACTACAATGAGCTAAAGTACTTACGGACAGTGCTCTTTAACTTGTTTCGTGTCTTACTTTGTACTACTCTCACCCAATTGAGATTTTACTTGTTTGGAGGTGTGTTTACAATAATATTAAAATTATATCAGCTTCTGAATAGACCATAAAGAACCTTTACCTTCCTGGCATATCTCTCCCCATGCTAAGCTATTCATACTTATTCCAAAGTATAGATAAAGGATGATTGTTTTTGATTGTTACTCAAAATGCAGAGAAAACGTTTGGCTGCATCTCAAGCAGAATGTTACAATTGTATGAAAAGAAAAAAAACACAAAACAAAAATACTATTATAATAAAAATTTAAAGACATGTTGAATGGTACAGTGTACAGTGATGAGATGGTACCGTCTACAGTAAAAAAAAAAGTTCAGTGTTTGTAACCATGTTTGTTTTCTGCACACAGTTACAGTCTTGTTACATAGGTTAAGAAAATTGCTTGATATAACATAAAATAACTACCATAATAAAATTACATGACAGGCTTTCTGCGTATGCTAACCTTAATGTATAAATACTATACAAGAAATGCTATCATGCAAAGGATTAACTCAACATCCCCTGGCACCATCCACGGTTTGATATAAACAGAGGGAACGTCACCTCCCAGCTACATTAATAAGGCAGAATTAATATGTCTGCATTACCAGTGTCAATAACACACCCATAGCACTCTAAGCAAATCAATGCTGGACCGAACTGACACTGATTATGTAGAAGTGTTAAAAAAAAAAACTCTTTTTTTTTTTTTTTTACCATTGTAATATAAATCTGTTATATACCATTTCATAATGTATTTATTCTTTTAAATTCATGTATATTGAAATTTTTATAAACTCACTTTATTTCAGCTCTGAGACAGTATCTTTTCTACACATCTTATACAACTCCTGTGAAGTCATCATAACTGATTACCTGTGTCCAATCAGATTCTTCTCCTAGAAAAATTAACTCAGTCTTGAAACCAGTGGTATTCTATGAGAAGCTTTCACTTTCACTTTCAGGAACAGTTTAAATAGACACTATGGTCCCCAAAACAACTTTAGCTTAACCCCTTAAGGACCAAACTTCTGGAATAAGAGGGAATCATGACATGTCACACGTCATGTGTCCTTAAGGGGTTAAACAGACAATTTTGGTGTATAGATCATGCCTCTGCAATCTCACTGCACAATTCCCCCCCATGTTTGTTTCAAATATGCAGCCCCAGCCACATTCTGCATGCAAACAAAATGGTTTAATTTTCAATCAGATGTAACTTACTTTAAAAGTTTCTATCTTCTGCTTTGTAAATTTAACTTTAATCACACACTTGCAAGCTATTAACAGAGCAGGACATAAATTATAAATTAAATATAATTTGCAGTACAGGAAGTGTAAACATTAGATGACTTTGTGGGAAGTGTATAAGAAGGCTTTGTAAGTCACATGTAGGGAGACATGGCTAGGATTGCCCAAACAAAGTGATTTAACTCTTAAATGTCAGAGAATTGAGCAGTTAGACTACTGGGGCATGATCTACACACCAAAACTGCTTAATTAAGCTAAAGTTGTTTGGTGTCTATGGTGTCCCTTTAAGGCAAATGAGAAACATTCCCATCTGTCTGCATGACGATAATGTGTTACCAAGGAGATTTAAAATAAAAAAAGCCAATTTTTTTGGAAATTTTAACTTGTATAAAATGAGCCTGTAGCTTACAGATAATCCATATTTCTAAGAGGTAATTAAGCTCTACATAAAATAACATTGTCAAAAAGAGGTTCATTTATCAGATAAACTGAAATGTAACAGACAATTGTAAAAGCTTAAAGATCTGATGGCCCCTCAATAGTTAGTTACAGATTTGTTCCCTGGTTTTAATACTGTTCTTTGCTGGCTCTATGTTGCCAAATGATAGTGTTAGCTTAGTTATGCCCTTAGTGCTTCACTAAGAAAATTGCCCTAGAGAAAAGCATTGATTATTTTTCCAACCCCACAGATTTCTGTATGTGCTACTGATGGATATTTTTTAACATGCAGTATGTCATAATGGCTAAAGAATAACAACAATTAATAATTACATTTTTTAAAAATCAAACGCCTGCCCTACTTCCCCAAACTATGAAATCATTAAAAAAATAAATCATTAAATCCCATTCTAGAAACCAAGTATATCACCAGTGCATTTTGGGGAGGTGTAGGTTTAGGATGATCATGTACTAAATTTAAATCAGAAATTAGTATTTAATCAATGCATAATGTCTATCATAGGCAGTAGAGCACTTTTTTTTGTCAATGATTAAACCTGGGATGCTGTCACTATAGCACAGTTCTGTTTCACAAGGTTAATCATCCAGTAAGAGTTTTTTCATAGCCTCTTTAAGTCTTATTACATGTATATTATCCCTGAGTATTTTAAGTTTGCATACTTATATAAATTCTATACCTATAATTCACCTGGTATTATATTTCACCTATACATTTTGCTAGCAAAAGTATAGATTTTATAGAAAAATAATACCCCCCAAAATACCGTCAACTGTTAATTTGCACCACACAGGAGTATGCCAATAGTTAACTGGCAGGGGAAGAACCGGAGAAGCCTCCTCCTCATCCAAGTAGCTTTCCTGCTCTCCTTCAGAGCAAATACAGTACATACCTTGTGACTGCTGAAATTATCCCTGTCATTTACAACGTACTAGCATCTCATAGCTTGCCGGAGAAATGCAGGACAAGTGTGACTGAAATTACACACCACAGCACTGGCAAAGAAGCCAGAGAGTTGGAATGACAAGGGAATGACAATTAAGCCTGCTTCCAAAGCAGGCTTAATTATGTAACAGGCAGTTGGTGTGTGTTACACTAATGTAACCCCATCAATCCAGCATTACGGTGGCTAAACAACACTAGAGAGTAGTAACATTGGATTAAAAGCTCCTTATGCAATGAAAAAGAACTTATGCGTTCATTGCATAAATGGTACCTGATTTGCCAGGTAAAAGTTATGCTATTTTAAAAGAACAAACAATTAATCTATAAATTGTGCTAGCAAATGTATTTTAAAAAAGTTTTTTTTCTCCAACCTGTCAATCAGTTCTTTGGCAAAGACTATATGCAAAAGAATGTACTGACAAGGGAGAGCAGAAAAGACCTCCCCACTGGTAGTCCATCTGTTCTCCCTACATAGCAACCACATAGCATGTGCTGTGGTTGCTATGGCAGCTCTAGCCAATGCTGCCAGTGCTGGATAGAGAATATAGAAACCGTAACTAATATCACTCCTTTTAGATGTCGGCATGCTGGCAAATGAAACCAACGTGTTGGCATCACAGAGGAAGTTTGGTGAGTAAAAGGAGAGAGCTGGAGAAGCATTGGAACAGAGGTAAGGTGAACATATCTCAATATTTTACATTGAATACATCATGTATGTCTCGAATACGTGATGTATTTGGGGACTATTTAGTTCAACTTAAAATACGGACAACAGGTTCACCTATCATGACATGATAATGCCAGAGGTATTTCAACATAGAAACATAGACATTACATTAAAAAAAAATTTAAAAAAAGAACCCAACAAAAAAAAAACATTTATGCTCAGAGTTCTTCATCTTGTATCAAACTGAAGGGCAAATATAAGATGTTATACTTATTCGCACATACACTGGAGTTGGAAAAAATTATTCCCGCTTTGTGTCCTCCTTATCTTTGCTTGGAGAAGTCCACACTTCAGTGTACAACAGAGTCCCCAGAAAAACAACAAAAGTGCCAATCCAGTGCCAAGTGGTAAAAGGATTATTAAAGTACAAAATGGAAATAATGAGGCTAAGGAACTTGCGAAGTGTGACAACCAGGGTTACTGTGAGAGAAGGGCACTCAGTGGTTAGGATAAACACACCCCGAATGCACACATACCTGAAAAGTGGAGTTAAGGAAGGTTGAAACAAAATTATATTCACACTAATTCAAAAAGCACCCATACAAGACATATGCATGAATATAGGACCTCTGATTAACATGGTATAGCCATAATGAGTAAACTACAATAAAATATAGACTGAGCTACAGGATGCAATGTTAAGTAATGTGTGTAAATGAAAATTAATGGAATGCTATAGGGTTAGGAATACAAATATATATTCCGGACCTTATAGTATTAAAAACACCATCTAGTCCCACCTTGCCCCCCTAAATATAGTATAGGCTTACTTTTTTTGCAGTCTGCTGCTGCTGGCTCTGCCCCTTATCTGCCTGCTTGGCTGACATTATCAGAAGTGGTGATCTGAGCCAATCACAGTGCTTTCCTATAGGGAAGCTTTGGATTGGCTGAGCTTGTCAAGGAGGCAAATCAGGGGAAGAACCAGCACAAGCCAAACACAGCGCATGCCAATCAGCATCTCCTACAGATGCATTGCATCAATCCATTTCTATGAGGAAAGTTTAGTGTCTCCATGCAGAGGGTGAAGACAATAAATGTCAGTGCTACACAGTGTGCAGCACTGCCCCCAAAAGCACCTCTTATCATCTGAGGAAAAGAAAAGAGTGTTTACTGCAAAAAACCTGAAGGGAACTGGTTATACTCAGCAGGACAACTACAATAAGATGTTGTTGTACTGGTGACTATAGTGTCACTTTAAAACTAAAAGCCAACTATCTATGTTATATGGGAGGGGTTAATAGCAACTTTTTCTTTTTCCTCCATGGAAAGATTTCCACACTATTTTTTCATTGGGTGGATCCACCAGAGCATAAATTGTGCATTACTATTTTTGTACTAATAATGTTATGAATTTGGGTCTGATTTTTTTTGATGTGTACATCATATGAATTATAGGTTTAAGATCAATGTCTCTGTATATAAATCAGCTTTGTGTATATAGATAAATTTATTGGATATATATCACCTTACATGACATTACATAGTCTCTGCTATTAACCCCCTCATACAATGGCAATACAAAAAGATTTATTTTGATTAAATTCTTTGCATTAAGTGAGTGCGGTATTTTTTGATTTTATATTATATCTATCTATCTCAGAGGTTATATAAGAGGGTGACCGCAATACCTGCACCTGTATCACTGTTGAGTGCCAACACCACTACATATTTTTTGTATTTATGTTATATAAAGGAAGACCCCAGGCACCATAACTCCTAAAGCCCACTGTAATGTGTTTGTGAATGGTTTGACAACTTATCTGGGGTCTGCCATGCGCCGATCACCGTCTCTTCTGGCCCAGGAAACTACTCCTAGGAGCTTCCTTTAGCTCCACTGAGATAAGCCCTGCTGGGATGATCGGCTAATTGGTTGGGAGTGTCAGCTAAGCGCTCTCCGCTAATTTGCTAAACCATGCACCTTTGGGATATTAAGTTTTATCGTAAGCTGAAAGGGCTTGATTTGCTTCCTCTAATTATAAAATAAAACATGAGATTTTGGTATAGCACTACTGTTGGCTCAAATGTGAGCAGCCAGAGATGTAAAATAAAAACTGTTTAAAGGATAATGGGTGATAACATTCATTAGCAGATAAAACCACAAGATCGGCATCTGTATTCCTATAACGGGCACGTGGTATGGCTCTGCAAAAAAACAAAACAAAAAATACAACCGATCAGCCACTGAATAACTTTGTACTCCAACCCCTTAATACACTTAATGATTGTTTGTGCACCATTTTGTGTTATTGTTTTAATATACATATATTTATAAACACAAATATCAATTAAGAAACACGTTTTTTATCCAGTTTTCCATTTAATAATTTTTACACACCAAGTGCAACGATACAACAAAAGAAAAGAAACTTAAAAAGATTCTCTAATTAGTCCTGATTGTTAAAATGCCCAATATGTGTTGGATGTAAATTCATTTTTAGGTCTCTGAGTGGCACATATTTAAAATAATACTGACAATTCATTGGTTAGTAAGTTATCTTTCAACATTCAGACTCTGACATACCATGTGTTGTTTTAGCCAATTTGTATAATGTTAATTGCGGATTAACAGATAAACTCTTAATACTCTTACAGGTTTATTATTTTATCACTGCAAACGAATCACACTAAATTGTAAACATTGTGGTACATTTTCATATATATTGGTTAATGGCATTAATAAAATATAACAATTTACAGTTTATTCTTATTGTGTTTACAACTAAAAAGTACATACTACAGGCTATGTAATTAAGAGCATTTTGACACTTATTTAACCATTTTATGAAATGCCTAGGTCAAATTAGTTAATTTGTTTGGTTTCATTTTACACACACACATTTTATTTTAGAGAAATTCACAGAATACCCATGTCCAATTACCGCAAACATATTTGTATTCTGCTACTTTTTTCGAGTACAATGGTACCCTACATGTATACATTTTTCCCTAATCTTGTCCCTCATCCAACCAGTAATCCAGGATTTTATGAACCTGCTTAAAATCTAGAAGCCAGCTTTTTTCAAGGTAAGAAAGCTTCATTTTCAATGACAAAAATAAAATTCTTAAACGGACGCCATAGTCACCAACTACATCTTATTGTAATGGTTCTGGATTCTATAGTCAGTCCCTGCAGAATCTTCAATGTAAACACTGCCTTTTCAGAGAAAAAGCATGTTTACATTGCTGCATAGTAACACCTCTAGAGACAGATGCTCAGATGGCCACTAGATGAGATCCCTAGTCCAGTGCTGCACAGGCTGAGGCATTGAGGAGATGCTGATTAACGCAATGTGGCATTTTGCAAATCACTTGGTTAAAGAGTATGCAGTGAGACCTCCCAATGGTCTTTTCAAACCTTAGCAAGAGTGACTAGGTCGGGGACACTAAATGTATTTTGGTATTTAAATTCACTTAAAGAGCAGTGTGCTGCGCTCACTTCTGTCAGTTTGGGAACACTAATTGTGCAATAGCGAATCCTGTATGCAATGACCAATGGTCATCTTCTGTTCCCAGAGTTATAAACCTATTCAATCAATATTAAAATATATTTTTCTGTTGGTTACAATATTCATTTCTTATTTATAAATGTTACAGACCAGGGTTGTCCAATCTGTAATGAAGACCGCCGGATACCATAAGAGAGGTGGAGGCCAGGCACTATAAAGTTAATGATGTATCTAATTACAACCTATGTTTGGAGGCCATAGGGACGTGTGACCTGATCACATGACCACGCGGCGTCAAGGGGTGGAGCTTATGGAGAGAAAACAGAGTGAGACAGGACAGCATGGTCTGAAAGCTGCAGGTTTGAAAACTGCAAGCTGAGAGGATTTAAAAAACCTCATGCTTCCAGCAAGTCCAGCTGCCACACTCACAGCTTCAATCTTCACTAAGACTCTAGGTGGAAAACTACAATGGGTTTCTTGGTCGACTCCCGGTGATTCTCCTGATTCTACTAAATGTTCCTGCGGATATCCTAAAGAGATGGACAAGAGACCGAGTAAGTAGGGCTAATTCTATACTGGAGGGAGGAGCGCGTGGGTGCTCAAGATTAAGCACACGAAGAGGAATATAGCCTGACATTTAGGCAAACACTTGAATACAGCTTAAGATTCCCCTGCATATTCACCGAGAGATGCTTATGTACATATGTGGTGAATAAATAAGAATGTGATCTGGATGGAGGGGGGGGGGGGCAATATACTGTGGATTAGGAGTGTGTGCTAAGGGGACACTACAGTAGGCGATGGACAGTCTGATATATTGTCTATGATATACTAGTAAACAGCTGGATAGCCCGCGGTATTTAAAAGGAAAAAAAAAACAGATAAAAAAGAAAAGAGAAAAAAGTGGAAGAAAAAAAAACGGACGCATTGATTGTTACGGTCTATAACTCAGATCAAATTGTATATTTGAAAACACAAATCAATATGGGATCATTTATATTGTATGGAAGAGGATCCGGATTACAAAGAAGTAAAAACAAAATTATAAATATTAAGAAATATAAAACTTGATATAAAGGTACATACCCCAATTAGCAACACATAACTATACTCCACTCCAAATTTAAAAAACTCTACAGTTTTGAATTAACGGTGAACAACAGCAAAAGAGGAGGGGAAAAAAAAGGAAGGAAAAAGAGAAAGGGAAACAAAAGGAAAAGGAAAGAAGCAACATTCCTCCAGACCAAAAAATAAGAGATACATAAAAAAAAAACAAGCAGGAACCAAGAAAAGAGCTTATGTAGCAGCAAGGTAGAAGATAAAAGAGAAAAAGATGCACTCCATGCCATGGACCCGGAACACATGGATCTCTGCTGGAGGTGTAATAGAGAGGCCGGCACAGTACTCCACCTTTGGTGGGCCTGCGAAGCCATAAAGCCCTTCTGGCGGGGTAAACACGGCTTTCTCAAAACCTTCTCAGACACGCCACCCCCCTTCCTCCCAGAACACATGCTCCTTCACCATACAAAGTCACCTAGAATGAGATACAAGCACTCACTAACCATTAGAATCCTAAATGTTGCCAAATAGGTGATCCCTCAATTCTGGAAGCAACAAACGACATCCCAGTTGACATCCTGGTTCTCCCAAATGGAAGAACTCAGAGCCATAGAGGAACTCATCATGACCACATCAAACTCCTCGAATAGGTACACGGACGACACGTAAGGACACAGTGACGAGGCCGCATAGACCGACAAACACAGAGACGACCTAGACAGACGTGACCCAGACGCGGACGCACCCCGACCCCCCCACTTCCCCGGACGCCACTACCCGGACACCCCCCCCAATCCCAAACACCGCATGCGAACAGACAAGTAATAGGCATACGCCAGTGACAACATAAGAGAGGGCCTATAAGGCCTCTGGGGAGACGCTCACTCCTCCATGAGGGGACAACAGAACATATGACACCCACATGCACGTTCTCCAGATCAGGCCACGGGCCTTAACGCTGGGCTCAAAGGGGCCAGCGGACCCACCCTGACACCTTAGCGTTTACTAGAGGTAATACCTGACCACCTTACTGCAATGAGACTCACGGGCCCGACACCCGACTATAACACCCGCTACATTGTGACCTGCGCGTCACCAATGCTGGTTTGGCAGACTGTCATTCCTTTCCAACGGCTGCTTATGTCCTACCCTAAGTGGACCCACGAGTCCACACTGAAGTTAGCCTAATGTTACTTAACAAATGGAGCAACTGAATACAAAAGATACACCAGTCTAGGGACAAAAACTGCATGCTGTAAGGGACCTGCGAGTCCATCGCAATTGTGGGCCTGCGCGCCCGATTGGCCGACATAAAAACGCTATGCACATGTTGTACTTTGGTTATTGTGCCCTAAAGGCCTACGGAGACCTGCGAGTCTCAATGTGACTTATTATCGACAATGTAAACCGAAATAAAAACATATTTACAAAAAAAAAAAAGAGAAAAAGAACACTGAAAACAGAGAAAGGCAAAAGTTAAAAAAAGAAAATAGGTCAACAAAATTAGGTCAACAAAAAAGCCAACAGCAAAGAAAGATAAAGACAGAACAAAGGAATCAGAAAAAACTGGTAGACAAAAGACTTTCAGGTTTCTTTTCACCTAATATAAGTAAAGAGATACAAAAAAAAAAAAATGTTATGGATAAAACAAATCCAATAAATGAAAATATTCAAAATGAATCTATCTCAGCAATTGAAGATGAAGAATAAGAGGGGAAGAGAGAGGGAAAGGAAAAGGAAAAGGGAAAAAGGAGTAATGGAAAAAAAATATATATTTTTTTTTCTTTTTTCCCCCTTTCTGATGATCTATTTGTTTTTTTCTGATGGTAACAAAAATTATTTAATTTGTATATAGTGAATATTAATTATATAACTCTTAAGGCATATATCTGAATAATTAATCCTCAATAAGGGCACTATCACAAAGGTTACACATATGATAGTATATACAAGATATTATATGTAGAAATATTATCCAATTTAATAATTGGTATTAGAATTTAATAATACTTAGTTTACACAAGGTATAGAGATAAAAAGTTGTGATTTATAATAAATGGTTTATATAAAGATTTTTACGAAAGCATATGCTCACTATATATAAGAAAATATTGGATTAACTTAAGTTAATTACTATATCTAATTAGTTGTGCACAAGTGTTTCAATTTTTTTCCCATAACCTTGAAGGCACATATTTAATTTTATGACTAAGTATTAAAGGGGTAATAAAGGCACTACAACTAAAAGTTATATACACGATAATATATATAAAATATTACTCAGAAGATTGAGTAATTCATTGAACTATAATAGCATTTAGTAATATTTTTTCCACAATGTATTTTCACAGAAAGATGGGATTTATGATAAGTGATTTTCAACAAAGATTTCTATAAATATATACATTCACAATATATACATTTTAAATACTTGATTAACATAAGATAAATGCCATATTGAACTTGATGTCCATGATTATATAGAATTAGATTTTTTTTTATTTTTTTTTTTGTGGCCCCATGCACGACGGCTCCATATTTTACTCTACCATACACCCGAATAAGAGGTATAGAAATCGACCTAGATCAGGAAAATGGAGAATCTACTTCTGTTTCTAGCTAGGATTATCTTTCAACCTTCCATGAATAGAAGGTTTTTTAAAACTGTATGTAAGCAAGTTGTAATTTTGTCTATTTTTTTTTCTTTAACTTTATATTGTATAAATCATAAGAGGTTATTTCGGTTGGGAAAGGGAGTAAGCAGAAGGTCATATGGTTAGGTTATCATCGGCTAACGCCCAAGGTCTAAACTCCTTATATAAAGGGTCAACTGTATATGGCTACTTGAAAAAACAGAGTGGATATTGCTTTTTTTGCAAGAGACTCACTGGAGATAAGATGATAAAATTACATTTAAAGGCAAAGATTTTCCAGTGCTTATATATGCCTCAAATCAAGGTAAAAAGCAAAAAGGAGTTGCCATAGATGTATCTAAAACTAAAACATTTATCAAATTTTGGACCAAATGGGTCATTATATTATAGTAATTTGTAAGATAGATGAAGAGATATTTACATTGGTTAACATATATTTACCAAATCACTCTCGAGTGTCTCTCTTAAAAACGATAATAGAGAAGGTAGGAAGTATTAAAAAGGGACATGTTATAATAGCTGGTGATTTCAACTGCGTTTAAGATGTAGATATGGACAAAAAACATTCTACAAAATACCCCAATAGATAAAAAAGGCAATTAAAAAAAAAAAAAGCAAGCAATAATGTTAACAAATACTCTTAACAGATATGATTTATGTGATATATGATGGAGAATCTTCCATCCGAAAGAGAGAGACTATACCCATCTTTCTAAAGTTAATTTATCCTATTTCTGTTTAGACATGATCTGTGGCAATACACCATTAATTAAAAGTACCTCAAAAATTTAGATTATTAATAATACATGGTCAGACCATAATGTTCTTATTATAGAAATTAAAGATAAAATTGAATTCAAAATTAAACCAACATGGAGATTGAATGACATTTTACTAAACCCTAAAAAGAACAAAGAATATATCTCTTAGATAATTTCCCTATATTTTGCTGAAAATTATTCAAAGGACACAAATCAAACTAATAACTGGTGTGCCTTCAAAGCAGTAATTTGAGGCTATGTTATAAAATTAATCAATCAATTTAGGAAAAAGCATGAACAAAATTTACAAGACCTATATTTAAAATTTCATAATCTCTCTAATGATAATAAACAAAATCATACTGCTCACACCTATAATGAGATATTAGAAACCCAGGGAAAAATGAACTATATATGAAGACAAAGTTCAATTAAAACAATGAAAAAAAATAAAGACTAAATATAATGCGAGGAGGAATAGAGCAGATAAACTACTCTCAGATAAGTTAAAAAAAGAACAATATAAGAAATATAATAAAAATTATTATAGGAGATAACATTTTGTTAACTCCAGATGAAATAGGCAAAGCTTTTAATGACTATTACAGCAAGTTATATAGTATAGGAAATCATACAGGAGATATAGATGACTATTTTAGAGATCCAAATTTTCCAAAATTAACAGATGTACAGAAACAGAACTTAAATTTACCAATTAGTAAGTTGGACATTGAACAAGCGATAACATCATTGCAACTCTTAAAAACACCAGGCCCTGATGGTCCAAGTAATATTTTTCATAAAACAGTTAAGGTACAGTTGATAGGTGATCTAACAGCTACATTTAATGACTTCGTCCAACAGCATTATATAACAGATGAACTAAAGCAAATATAATTCCAATATTAAAAATAAATAAAAACCCTACTCATATTCAAAACTATAGACCAATATCCCTTTTAAATACAGATATTAAACTATATTCATCAATACTTGCATTCAGGTTAAAATCAGTGATAACTAATTAAATCCACCCAGACCAGACTGGGTTTATCCCAAATAAGTTTTAAGGTTCCAATATTAGAAGACTATTGGATATTATGGATTCAGTGGAAGAATCTGGGACCCCCATGTTGACTCTCTCGACTGACACTGACAAAGAGTTCCACAGAGTCAACTAGTGGTTCATGAGTAAATCTATCTAACATTTCTCTATACAGGGATGGCTTTATAAAGCAATTATGCTGCTGTATTGTTCCCCGTCAGCAAGAACAGTGGGTTATAATATAACTACTGATTGGTTTCCATTAAAAAACAGGACAGGGCAAGGATGCCCACTTTCTCCATTGCTATATATATCAATTGAACCTCTTGCAATGAAAATAAGAAATAACCAAAAAATAGAAGGATTCCCAATAGGACTCACACAACTAAAGATAAATCTATATGCGAACAATGTCCTATTGACTCTGTTAAATCCCAAAGATTCACTTAGAGAACGTATCCAAGAAATTCAAAATTATAGCATAATATCCAATTATAAAATAAATGAAGAGAAATCTAATATTGTCTCTATAAATATAAAACAAGAAGTCATAAAAGAAATAAAAAAAAAAACAGTATAGATTTTGCTGGGTTAAACAAAAACGTTTCTTACGTATTAGTGAAAATAACTAAAGATGTAAAAAGCTTAATGGAAATAAATTTAATGGAACTACTAAGATCAACAAACCAACTATTAAAAGAATATAGAACTATAGAATTAACCTGGTGGGGACGGATCAACCTAATTAATTCCTACATCCTACCAAGATGGTCATATCTTTTTCAAATATTGCCTCTACTGGTACCTAATTTATGGTTATGTCACAATCAAATTTTACAAACTTTAACTGGAAAGGCAAACCACCTAGAATAGAAAACTCCTGTCTTGTAAAAAAAATAAAAAATAAAGGAGGTCTAAATCTTCCAAATATTAAAAATATCTACCAATCCAGTAAAATTACACATATATACTGGCTGCAAATAAAATCTCCTGAATTAGAAGGCTGGCAAGAAATAGAAAAAAATTCACTGAGAAATAATGATTTATCTTTGGCTGTATGGAATCTAAAAAATAAACGATTTTCTATACATACATTGAAGCAGAATATAATTTTAAAACAATTATTAGAAGCATGGTATAAAATAAAAAAAGAAATGGGAGTAACAAACAAAATAATACAGTCATTAAAAGTTCAGATCATAGAATTAACAGATCTAGACCTAAATCTATGGAAACAAAAGGGCATCTTATTTGTTAAGCAACTGATTAATAATGATAAAATTAAACCTTTTCCAGATCTCAAATAGCAATTTAATTTAACTAATTCTCAGGTTTTCAATTATTTAAGAATATTTTAGATAAACATCTTTTATCTAAAAACTCAAATCGTATTACTAAATTACAACAGATATTTAACTATGAAAAAGTGAATAAAGTATTATCTATTATCTAGAGCAAGAACCCTGACAGAAGCTAAATATCCACTAATCAAAACTTCATTAATAGTTAGGTGGGAGAAAGACCTTAGAGTGTATATAGACAATGACGAATGGAACAAAAAACTTTGCCTAAATTTCTTAGAGACACAGTATAAGATTGCCAACAGATAGCATTGGGTCCCAAACAGGAGTGCAAATATTTCCCTATCTACTACAGATAAATATGCTGGAGATGCAACAAAATGAGTGGAACAGATTTACACATTTGGTGGGAGTGTGAGCAAATTAGGGTGATATGGTTTGATTCATATAAATGGTTATTTAATATGACCAAAACCAAAATAAATTGGTCTCCAAAGGAAACACTTCTCCATATGTTCTGGCCAAAAATGTCTCAAGCTCATAAAATGCTAATAACACACACTATTTTAGCAGTTAAATTGATCACACAGAACTGGAAGTCACCTAAAAAAACAATTTGGCGTAAAGCAAAATATCAATTCATATCCCAAATACAAATACAAAAAGATATCGATGAACCTCTTGAATTCACAAAAAAAAATATTCAATTTGGAAGGAATTGTTAAATAAAATTGTACCAGACTAATCGAATATTAATATTATTGACAAAATGATTGCAAGAAAATTAATAGAACCAAGAGCGCTTTTTCTTTTACAAATATAACTCTCTCCCTCCTCAGAATAACCCGTATGTAACGGTCGATGGGAGGACAGGAGCAGCAGTATGTGTTCCTGCCCTCTTACTCTTAGCTACTGATATAACTATTTTTATTACTTCTGCTTTTTTTTTTTTTTTTTGCTTTTTTTTCTAGGTATTGCTTTCTATGTGATATGAAGGATATTTGTATGTTTTCTGGATATATAGATGTATTAACTCTAAACTAACCACTGAAAAGACAACAAATTGTTATGTATGATTAATTGTCTATATGTATAATATTGAAACATTTTCCAATAAAAATTATTGAAATAAAATAAATACGGTCTAAGCTTGTTTCCCTCAGGATGCCACTGGTAAAAACACATTTAAAAAAGATATTCCATGGACTATGCACAAAATTCACAAAGAAGAGCAAATGAAATAGGCTAGTTAAACTGGGCACACTTGTTACATGCAAATACCGCTTCATTAATGACTTGCGATACTTACCACTCTGAGTGAACATGACTGCATGGTAATAAATATCAGGAGCAAGTAGCAGGAATCCCGGCAGTGGCAAAGCATGCTGTCACGGGAAGGATAAAAAGGTAGCTGTGAGATATCAAAGTGCTTTTAAATGTTCATTTATTTATAATGTGTTGCTTTCTGTCTGTGGCCAATGAAAATTCCCCACTTGTCAAAGAGATTTTAAAAGATGTATAATATTTGTATGCCACAAGAGAGAAATCTTTTGAGTTTTCCTCCTTGGATACTATATTTTGTTTAAAAAATACCTCCTACGTATATGTGCCTAAGCAGCTAAATTTTTATTAAAAATATACAAGTTAAAATCCAAGCTAAAAAAAAAAATTAAATAAATAAATATATATACTTGTATTCCGGCAGATTAAGAAATGTACATGTTTAATGTAATTTTTGCACCCACAGATTAAAAATAAATACCCCATTTCTATATCCAGATAGTGGTCAGTAGATTGACAAACTATTAGATCAGTTGTTTCTGTTCACCAGTAAATGATGTTCACATGGACAGTGTAGCAGACTAGATTTTTAGATTGCATAATCTAACCATTGAACATTAACTCAATGGTGACATTCATCAGTGTGCACCAGAATAAACATAGTTCAATAGTCTGTCACAGTCAGTTCCCCCAATGCTAAGTTTCCAACTTACATTGTAGAATAATGCCTCTTTGGGGTGCTTCCCATATTCTTTGTACAGGGTTTCCTGAAAGATTCCCATTCTGGCTGACACTATGAGAGCAAAGGTCAGAGCCGCGATACCTGGAAAGCAGGAAAGAAATGCCCATTAAATTATTTTGATAACAGCTATCACATTACGATGTCAGAGATTGTGCCACTTATAAACTGAAGCAGCCATTACGGAATGGAAATGAACACCAACAATGACAATATATATTTTAGAGAAATTTATAGAATAACATCAGTTTTGCTAAAAATATCACTGATGTTTAAGTACACAGTTTCCACAAACTTGCAATGCTCTGGTTATTTTAGCAAGACTCAAACACACACACACACTGGGCAGGGGTCTGGAACGTTTATTTAACATACAAGGAATGGCAAATAGAACGTTTATGCAGAAACAGCTGTAATTTTGCCTATAAATGCAGGTGGCAGAGTTTAAAGTAAAACTATCATATCAGATAACTAATCATGGGGCTTGGTTCATGTTGTACAATTAATAGGCTTATTTTTTAATGTAGTTAACTTACTTCCCTAAACCTGCTGAGTGCATATTTCTTGTAACATTCTCCTCTTCTGCATACCCATGTTTACGACGCACTGACTGGCTTCTCATAACAGGTTATTAATGTTGTATATATACACTCATATACGTTACGCAGAAGAGGAGGATGTGCCGTTTTACTGTCTCAGAGCGTATGAGCGCAAAACACCTACATCTGCAATAAATAGAGGAGAGAGGAAGCACAAAGCGAGAGGGAGGGAAGGGAGAGCTATCTTCCCTTTGCAAGCGTTTTTTTTCTAAAAGGGAGAGGATTATCACACGTATCGCCAGTGTGCTGACAACAGACGCAAATATGCAATGAATTGACATTAGGTAGCCCACAACAGAGTTCTGCACTTAAAATTGGACCTTTGTTCAACCCCTTAAGGACTGGACTGTTTTTGCGATGTTGTACCTTTGCGACCAGGCCTCTTTTTACACTTTTGTGGTATTTGTGTTTAGCTGTAATTTTCCGCTCTCTCATTTACTGTTCCCATACAAATTATATATTGGTTTTTTTCAGGACAAAAGGGGCTTACTTTACATACCATTATTTATATAATCTCATGTTATTTAATTTAAAAAAAATAAAAAAAATATGATGAAAAATTGAAACAAATATATGTTTTTTGACTTTTACTTGAAAAATCTTTTACTCATCTACAAAAGCTAATGAAAAAAAACTATTAAATAGATTTAAAATTTTGTCCTGAGTTTTAAAATACCCAGTGTTTACATGCTTTTTGCACGTTATAGGGCTATAGGTACAAGTAGGATATTGCGGTTTCAAAACATATATTTTTAGAATTTATCAATAGTGACATTGTAACACTATTATCTGTCATAAATCTCTGAACAACCCCACATGTACATATTTTTTTTTAAAGTAGACAACCCAGGGTATTCAATATGGGGTATGTCCAGTCTTTTTTAGTAGCCACTTAGTCGAAACCATTGGCCAAAGTTAGCATTCATATTTGTTTGTGTGTGAAAAAAGTAAAAAACTAAATTGAACGCTAATTTTGGCCAGTGTTTGTGACTAAGTGGCTATTAAAAAAGACTGTACATACCCCATTTGCAATACTTTGGGTTGTCTTCTTTTGCAAATGGTATGCCATCATGGGGGTAATTCTCATTCCTGGGCTACCATATGCTCTCAAAGGCAACGTAACCAACCTTGCCTTTTTCAATGTAAATATATTTCACCCATATATTTGACCCTGTAACTTTCAAAAACGCCATAAAACCTGTACATGGGGGTACTGTTATACTCGGGAGACTTTGCTGAACACAAATATTAGTGTTTCAAAATAGGAAAACGTATCACAACAATTATATCATCAGTAAAAGTGCTGTTTGTGTGTGAAAAATGCAAAAAAAAGTCACTTTCACTGACAATATCATCGCTGTGATATGTTTTGAAACACTAATATTTGTGTTCAGCGAAGTCTCCCGAGTAAAACAGTACCCCCCATGTACAGGTTTTAGGGTGTCATAGAAAATTACAGGGTAAAATACAGTGGTAGCAAATTAAATTCTCTGGACTTTCGGCCTGGGTTGGCAGGGAGGTCCCTCAAATTGCAATCAATAAAATTACTTATGTAAAAATATTACATAAATACGCATGTAGAATTTAAATATATATGCATATTTTTATATTTGAAGTCTACGTGTATATTTATACAATTATTTATGTAATTTTGTATATGGACATATGTATATTTCGTATTATTTTTATTTATTTATATATACATAGATATATGTACACACAATTTCATTCTAAGTGTATTTTTATATAAATATATTTATTAACCCCTTCACGACCGAGGACGGTTCAGGACCATCATCGGCATTTTTGCCTTGCAGACCGATGATGGTCCTGAACCGTCCCAACGGTCTTAGTTACTTACCTGATCGCCGTCGTTCCCCCGGCGGCGATCAGCGTGGCTCCGGTTGTGGGGAGACTGCCTGCAGCCCAGACAGTCTCCCCACACTGAATTAGGACCCCTGGGGCCATGTGATCGCTTAACACAGCGATCACATGGTCACAATAGGTGTCCATGTGTCTGCCTGCAGGGGGACTGTCTGTGCTGACAGGCAGTCTCCCTGCTAGTGTAAAATCAAAAAATAAAATAAAGTTAATGTTAATAAAAAAAAATTATTATATATGTGTATACATATATGATATATAGACATATATTATATCAATATAATATATGTCTATATATCATATATATATAATGCCATACTAAGTGTATTTTTATATTAATATGTACTTATATTAATATAAAAATACACTTATAATTAAATTACTCACGTATATATATATAATATATATAATAACTATATATATTGTATATATATATATATTATTATAAAATATAAATAATAAGTAATTTAAATTTTATAAAAAATTTTTAAATAATAAAAATAAAAAAAAATTATATATATATGAAATTTTATTCTAACTGTATTTTAAAATTAATATATATATATATATATATATTTATATCAAAATACACTTAGAATGAATTTGTATATATATCTATGTATATATAAATAAATAAAAATACGAAATATACATATGTCCATATACAAAATTACATAAATAATTATATAATATACACGTAGAGATTTCCAAATATATAAATATGCATATATATTTAAATCTCTACGCGGCGTATTTATGTAATATTTTTACATAATTAAGTAATTTTATTGATTGTAATTTTGAGGACCTGCCAGCCAAACGGTAAATGAAAAGTCCTAGAGAATTTAATTTTTGTTGTAAGCACTGGGGATTTTACCCTGTACGCTCTATTTATTACCTCCTAGCCCCTGTATATAGGCTTTACTGGAGACAAGTTGAACATTGTAATATTAGCGCATTCAAAACAGCAAAACATATCACAGCGATGATATTGTCAGTGAAAGTTTTGCATTTTTCACACACAAACAGCACTTTTACTGATGATATAATTGTTGTGATACGTTTTCCAGTTTTTAAACACTAATATTTGTGTTCAGTGATGTCTCCTGAGTAAAACAGTACCCCCCATGTGCAGGTTTTATAGTATTTTTGAAAGTTACAGGTCAAATATATGGGTCAAATATTTTTACATTGAAAATGGCCAGGTTGGTTACGTTGCATTTGAGAGCGTATGGTAGCCCAGGAATGAGAATTACCCCCTTGATGGCATACCATTTGCAAAAGAAGACAACCCAAGGTATTACAAATGGGGTATGTCCAGTCTTTTTTAGTAACCACTTAGTCACAAACACTGGCCAAAATTAGCGTTCAATTTAGTTTTTTTACTTTTTTCACACACAAACAAATATGAATGCTTACTTTGGCCAGTGTTTTCGACAAAGTGGCTACTAAAAAAGACTGGACATACCCCATATTGAATACCCTGGGTTGTCTACTTTAAAAAAAATATGTACATGTGGGGTGTTATTCAGAGATTTATGACAGATAATAGCGTTACAATGTCACTATTGATAAATTTTAAAAATGTATGTTTTGAAACCGCAATATCCTACTTGTACCTATAGCCCTAGAACATGCAAAAAAAAGCAAAAAAGCATGTAAACCCTGGGTATTTTTAAACTCAGGACAAAATTTTGAATCTATTTAGCAGTTTTTTTCATTCGCTTTTGTAGATGAGTAAAAGATTTTTCAAGTAAAAGTAAAAAAACTAAATAATATTTTTTTTAAATTAAAATACATGAGATTATATAAATAATGGTATGTAAAGAAAGCCCCTTTTGTCCTGAAAAAAACAATATATAAGTTGTATGGGAACAGTAAATGAGAAAGCGAAAAATTACAGCCAAACACAAACACCACAAAAGTGTAAAAATATGCCTGGTCGCAAATATACAACAATCGCAAAAACAGTCTAGTCCTTAAGGGGTTAATATCAAAATACAGTTAGAATAAAATTTCATATAGATATATATTTCTTTTAAAAAAATGTATTATTTTTATATGTTTTTATTTAATTTAAATTAAATATTTGTATTTTATAATATATATATATATATACACACACAATATATAGTTACCGTATATACTCATGTATAAGTCGATCTCATGTATAAGTCGAGTGCAGTTTTGTGACCAACAATTGTGAAATATGCTATGCCTCGTGGATAAGTCGAGGGTAAAACTTGGGGCTATGAAATTCTGTGATTTTTATAATTATATACACACACACTCATACAAACACACACTCTGCATTATATACACACACACTCATACAAACACACTCTGCATTATATACACACACACACTCATACAAACACACACTCTGCATTATATACACACACTCTGTGTATATAATGCAGAGTGTGTATATAATGCAGAGTGTGTGTTTGTGTAGTGTGTGTGTGAACTGGGTGGGGGGAGGGCATTTTTATTATTTTAATTTTTTTTAATTTTAATATTTTTTTTTATTATTTAATTATTTTTTTTGTCCCCCCTCCCTGCTTGTTAACTGGTCAGGGAGGGGGGGCTATCTTAATCCCTGGTGGTCCAGTGGCATGGGCTGTGAAGTGGGGGGCCGGCAGGAAGCATTTACTTACCTTTCCTGCAGCTCCTGTCAGCTCCCTTCTCCTCCGTTCCGGTCAGCTCCACTGTAAGTCTCGCGGTCTGGTTGCCGCGCGGATTGTTGCCACGGCTCTCTAAGTTGCCATAATACAGACAGTGACTCGAGTATAAGTCGAGTGGGGGTTTTTAAGCACAAAAAATGTGCTGAAAAACTAGACTTATACTCGAGTATATACTGTATATATATTATATATATATATATATATATATATATACACACACACACACACGTGTGTAATTTAATATTAATATATGTACATATTAATATAAAAATACACTTAGTATGACAATATATATATATATTATATATATATATATATATATATATATATATACACACACACACACACACACACACACACACACACATATATAATTTTTAATTTTTTTTATTAACTTTAACTTTAATTTTTTTTATGATTTTACACTAGCAGGCAGCACAGGCAGTTCCCCTGCAGGCATACACATGGACACCTATTGTGACCCCAGGGGTCCTAATCCACGATGGGGAGACTGTCTGGGCTGCAGGCAGTCTCCCCACAACGGGAGCAACACCGATTGCCGCCGGGGGAACGACGGCGATCAGGTAAGTACGGTGGACCGTTAGGACGGTTCAGGACCGTTACAGGTCGGCAACGCAAAAATGCCGATGACGGTCCTGAACCGTTCTCGGTCTGAAGGGGTTAAATAAAACCACCAAAATGTGTACACAAAACAACAACAACAAAAAACCCTGGTTTTTATTCTTCTCTTTCATTCTGTTACTTTTTTGTTGCCCTTTAGGCTTCCTTAAAGTTTGAGGTTGTTTTTGTGTTAAATTACATTTTTAGTGGACCTTTAGGATTAGATATATTCATATGGCTAGTAAAAACAAACATAATGATACTAACATTGCCATTAATATAGTAGCAGTGTGTAACTAAAGGACTATATTTATATATATTTGTTCTGGTGAGTAGAATCATTACCTTCAGGCTTTTTGCTGTAAACACTGTCTTTTCAGAGAAAATGCAGTGTTTACATTACAGCCTAGTGATAACTTCACTGGTCACTCCTCCGATGGCTGTTAGAGATCCTTCCTGGGTCATGGCTGCCTAAAATGCATCCAAACATTCAGTGTCTCCTCCCTCTGCATGCAGACACTGACCTTTCCTCATAGAGATTCATTAATTCAATTCATCTCTATGAGGAGATGCTGATTGGCCAGTGTTGTGTTTGAATCATGCTGGCTCTGCCCCGATCTATTTCCTTGTTAGTCTCAGCCAATCCTATGGGGAAGCATTGAGATTGGATCAGGCTACCACCTCTGATGATGTCAGCAGACAGGTTTTGACTATTGACTATTCTGAGTCAAACAGCATGCAGAGCTACAGCTTCAGGCTTGAATAAAAGTAAGATTTTGCTCTTTTTAGGGAGGCATGAGGGGCCCAGTGGGGCTAGATTTTGGTTTTAACACTATAGGGTCAGGAATATATCTTTGTGTTCCTGACCCTATAGTGATCCTTTAAAAAGGCATGCACAGAAAATACAGTAAAAATACAGTTTGCACAAAATGTATAAAAAAAAAAATGAATAAAATTAGATAATACAATTAGATAATGTTTACACAGGTCCAGCTATGCTTCCATGCTAGGAATTTAAATGACACTAGACTTTGGTTTATAAAGGTCCAGATGTATAAAAAAAAAGCCAGTTCGTGAATGTTACTACTCACCTATAAGCCACCATAGGAAAACTGCAAACCCATCTTCTTCAGGGGAGGGTTGATGTGATGCCTGAAGGAGTAAAACAATACAACATTAAAGAAAGCAATAATAAATGTAAACACAGCTCTACGCACTACAAAGGTTCATTGTCTTTATGGGTTGAGTTTTCTTCATCTGGTGACAGTGCAAGACTCGAGATGAGGCTTATAACAAAAATTAAAGGTAGAGCTGACCACCTATTAAGCATTTTCCTATATTCATTTATGCAGTGTTTCCCAAGAGTAAAAGTAAAAAAAAATACACCTTTTGATGCATGGAGTTACTTTTCATAAAAATAAAGAACACAATCCTCAACAAAAAGATAATAAAGTGCAAGAACAAACAACTTGCACAGAGACACACACTTAGTAGACCCATGGCACCCATGTATGTACCAGAACTGCATGGAGACTAGAGGCCCCTGCATGGCACAATGTAACATTATCATAATTAAAATATGCCACACCGAGTTCTTCTGCAAACCCTTCTACAAAATAAACACTTAAGTCAAGTAGAGAGTGACAAAAACCTACTGATCAAAGTGGCATTGATGTAGGCTGGCTGTCCAATATTTGTTTTATCCAATTTCCGTTAAGTTTTAATTTTCCTACGGCTGCATATTTTCTGAAAATGCTACATCACGTAAGCATCCCAAATCAACTATGAAAGACAATTTTGGCTTGCTAACAGTCAATCACATCTTGCTTGTGGTCAAGAACAGCATTTATAGTATGCCTTAGGTAATGGTGCAATACACAAAATAAAACAGTCAAGGAATTAGCAAAATGAGAGCAACAGGGCTTTACCACTTGCTGTGCAGACATCAATGTGCAAATAAAGATCCCCACAGAAACAAGAGCAATAGACAAATACTTGGAAATGCTGTACCTAGGGGAGAAAGAAAAAATATTTTTAGTGAACACTGTAAATAGTTATTTAAGAGTATACCAGTGAGACATCATCAATCCACCACAATCTACTTCAATCAAACTAGATATTCCTTTCTCATCAAGTTACCGCCCTATGAGTTTAGGCTCGCTCTAAATTCCACATATCAAAACTATGCAGCCAAATGTGAAACGTTAAGCTGCCATTTCAATCTACAGAATAATAACCAAAAAAAAACATAATACTTACCTAAAATAAAAGTAAATGAAATCTGAGAGCCATTAGCCATTACTGTAGTAATAAAAATAAAATTTAGGATTTGACAGGCTGGTTTCCTACCAAAACTACAAGCACAATTCTCTGATTGCATATTTTGCCCTTTATTGATGTACTAAATCACACATTTTACCTCTTGATAAATTATAATAAAGCTAATTTTGTATTAAAAAGGACCACTCCGTGCACATTTCAATGAAGTCATTATGGTATCTGAAGGTCCTATGGGGTTTAACCCGAATGTCTTCTTGACAGTGCCCATTTCTGCCCCTCTGCCTCTTCCTCCAGTACATACCAATAATGGGTGTACCTTTCTAGAGCATTTAACGGTCCCCAAGGTGCTAGGGCCAGAGAAGGAAGACGTCATAAGTTTAAGATGGAGCATAGGACTTCCAGACACAATAAGCACTTCATTGAGAGTTGATGCTTAAGGTTTTAAAAGAAACGTAACGTCTGAGATTTTGCCAATGAGACTGACGGCCAACAAAGTAATGTAACATAGAACTCATCCCAGATGTTTCCCTTGTTAATAGGTGGCCTTTACTTTGGTACCAAAAAGGGATACTTTGTGACTACTTAAAGGTACACTATAGTCACCAAAATACCTTTATCTTAATGAAGTAGTTTTGGTGTGTAGATTATGCCCCTGCAGTCTCACTGCTCAATTCTCTGCCATTTAGGAGTTAAATCACTTTGTTTATGCAGCCATAGCCACACCTCCCTGCATGTGACTTGCACAGCCTTTCTAAACACTTCCTGTAAAGTGATATCCAATTATTAAACTTCCTTTATTGTACAGTCTGGTCGGGTCACCGGTACAAAGGTAGTATTTCCACGCCCTCTATACCTCCTCGTATCTCTCAATCCGCCCCTTCAAAATAGCCGTACCCTCTTCCATCTGACTAATCTCCTCCACTCAGATGTCTTGACAAGATTTTCATGTATTTGGAGATAGGGAGCTTACAGCGGTTTAGAATCATATCTGCCGGGTGAAAGTTCACCCCCTTGTCTGCCACAGACGACAGTGTCATAAATCTTCCTTCACTAAGGTGTGATGATCAGACATTCCCAGAATATGTGAAGGAGCGAGCCCACCATGCCCCAACATCTCTAGCAAACATCAGGTGCCACAGGAAAGAACCTTTGCAATTTCTCCAGTGTCATACGATTACATTAAGATCATGTCGTTTAATTACTGGTATCTGGTGCAGATAGAACTCAAGTAAGTCAGCAATATCATCTTCGATCACTCCTGATCTGTAAACGACATGTGTAGGGCATATTCCCACAATGACTAGTACTTAAATGGGGCAAGGTTGTTCTCTGTCAGCAGCACCCGATGCAGGGCAGAAATACCATTACGCAACAGTTCATCCCGGGAGTATATCTCGTCAAATGGTGTGAGTGACCTGCTTGAGAGACCTCAAGAGAGGTAGGAGATCTGTCTTGTATACAGCTTTGGATAGGAAGCATTCTCCTCACACCACGAATTAATGAACCTCTGCCAAGGTATGCCCATGTGTGTCGATCTAGACCAGCTGGATTTTCTAACAAGGGATACATAGGGCTGTGTAAGGTGGCGAGGGACAATTGAAAACAGGATTGGTACCATAGCCGAATTGTCGCCTAGAAATGGCTGCTCGCGGATGGCTCCCAGAGTTGCTCCCATGTTCAGCCACAAAGCAGAAGGGATTCAGTCCTGTACCGTTTTGCTTTCCAGGGTAGGGAAGATCCATTGAGAAGTTGGATTGTGCCATTCGATTATCCGGTGATATACCTGAAAAGAGCTCCTGCATGGTTAATAGCCTGCTAGACCTTGGATCCTCCTATGTGTGATTCAAATTTAATTACAGAGCAGGAGATAAAGACTACTAAAGCAAGTTATCATCGGATTGAAAATGAAACCATATTTTTTCAGCCTCGCAGGCTGTGTCAGTCACAACTAGGGGACGTGAGGCTAGGACTGCATGGACAGAAACAAAAGTGATTTAACTCTTAAATGGCAGAGAATTGAGCATTGAGACGGCAGGGGCATGATCTATACTTCAAAACGGCTTCATTAAGCTAAAGTTGTCTTGTTCACTATGGTGTCCCTTTAAGATCCAATGTGGGAAATAGATGCATTTATAAAAGCCCTGTTTAAGAGAGGTCCAGTTAAAGATCAAAATATCTTACCTCTTTTTAAGTATAATTATTCCCAACACCATGTTTGCTATCAAAGATCCCTAGAAAGGAAGCACAGAATTTAGTAATAAATTATTGATGTGAAAAATGTCAAAAGAGCAGCCGGAATTTTAGATACAGTGTTAAAACTGCTGATCATTCACTTGACAAAATCATTCATCCCCATTAATATGCACATTAAATGGACAGTGTGGAAGAATTTTTTTTATATGCAAGTAAAATAAGAAGAAACACAAAAAACACAAATTTATTCTGACTTCACACTTCTTGGACTGCCTCTCACCTTTGTTTTCGACAAATGAACACTCTAAGCAACCTAACCATTAGAAGGCAAAGTTGGCAGGGGATTCTAGGCAAAATAAATATTAAAAAAATGTTATAGTGGTTGTAACGGATACTAGTAAATATAGCTTCAAATCTCCCAAACATTAACCTAGACTTAATGAAGGGGTAAAATTATCTCTGTTTAATCCAGGCTCAAGGGCCCACTTTTATACAGTATAGAGACACTGCAAACACGCCCATGACACTTCCATTAACACACCCACAAAATGTCCCCAAAATGCAATGTCACCGTGACTCAGCAGAAAATTACAAAATATGAAAAACACACAAAAATGCATATTTCCCACAGTCTATACATCGTCGGATAGGCTGGATTTGAGCACCCAACATATCCAACACAGCCAAAACACCACCGTGTGGAAGTTCTGACCCATGCCCCAAACCGTTCAGGGCGTTTTATGCTTTAGCCGGTCAACTTCCATGTTAAAGAAATACCGAACGCACACTCTGGCTTGCTGGTAGCGTTTGTTCGTATGGTTCATACAAACAAACCTACCGCATGGCATGTCCGGGGAAGAGGGATCTGAGCGCCCAACATTTCCGAAAAGCGCTTAGATCCCACGCACACCACCATGTGGAAGTTCTGACCAGCCGCACACATGGTCCTATGCCCAAAACAGTTCCAGGGCATTTTGTGCTTTTGCTGGTCAAATGCGGGAGTTCCATGTGATAGAAAAACAACTCTGGTTTGTTGGTAGCACTTGTTCGTATAATTCATACGAACAAACCTAGCGAATGGCGCTCTCCTGCCATGTGTGGAGAAGAAGCCGGCATTCGTCAAAGTTCAATGGTGTTCGGGAGTTTCAGTGTCAGATTTAGGCTTCACACGATCGCTGCCCAAACACTGCTGCCTGCATTTTCGTGTACAAGATGGCCACAGTTTTCATGCGATCATGCATACGAATGGCAGCCACCCAGCCGCACAATTAGAACCCACATGGATTGAAGTTTCAGGAGAGGTTAACAAGGGTCAATAAGCTTAGAGGTGGTCCGCAGTTCATGGGTTGGTTCAGTTCCCGAACAGTCCAAGGGAATCCCACAAACCAAGTCTCTTAATAGCCTTTTAGCATGGCCCATAGTCAGTGGGCAGGAGGCTAGCCTCCACACTCCTTCAGGAGCCTGTGTCAAATGTCTAGGCAAAGGGGCGTTCGTCACAGTGGTTGTGCTGCTTTAAGTGTCCCTTTACACAAATTACTTTTAATTCTTATGTTAAAAAATTAAAAATAAAATGTGGTGTATGTACAAAATCGGTATTGTGATTTATATATTTTTTTTGTATTAATTTTTTAAATCAGCCTTGGATTTTCCCTGTAACAGCAGCTACATAATATAATTAATTGCAAGTATTTTTGAAGCATCTCAGATTGCAAGGAGAAAGAAACTAAACACAAACACCCCTTTTGTCAAACACAGCAAAATAATTCAACTCAAATTATTACAAGCCATCTACCCAGTAATTTATCACAGATATAAAATAGAAATGTAATATCCCATCCCCCTCCCCCCAACATTTCTACTTACCGATCTAAATATCATGTGAAGTGGCATGGAGATATTGAGATTGAGTGCATAATTATTCACCACACTCACTGTAAAAAACATGGTTACCATAATGATGTAATACCTGTAAGAAAAATAAAACTAACATAACTTCTCTAGTAATTACAGACCTAGATGGATGTACTATGTAATGTGTTACATTTAACATATTCCATTTCAAAATGCAGAAAATAACCTGAAGCCTAAAATAAAACGATATATGTTGCAGTCAATGAGGATTTGGACAGTAAAAGAAATACAGGGTTTTTTCCCCCCTAAAGTGTAAAGTCTAAAGTGTAGACTAGCCATGTTTAAGGCTAGTACCTTAAGGGTTTAAGGGACACTATAGTCATCAAAACAACTTTAGTTTAATGAAGCACTTTTTTCCCCTATGTATAGATTATGCCTCTGAAGTTTCACTGCTAAATTCTCTGCATTTAGGAGTTAAACTACTTTTGTTTCTGTTTATGCAGCCCTAGCCACACCTCCCTTGTCTGTGGACACAGTCTGCATGAAAACAAAATGGTTTCATTTTCAAGCAGATGTAACTTACTTTAAAAGTTAATCTACTGCTCTGTAAATTGAACTTTAATTACATACAGGTGGCCCCTGCAGGGTTTAGCAAGCTAGTAGCAAAGCATAAGATAAATTCTAAATTAAACAGAATTTGCAATAAAGTCTAAACATTAGATCTCACTTTACATGAAGTGTTTAGGAAGGCTGTGTAAGTCACATGCAGGGAGGTGTGCCTAGAGCTGCATAAATAAAGTTATTTAACTCCTAAATGGCAGAGAATTAAGCATTGAGACTGCAGGGGTATGATCTATACACCAAAACTGCTTTATTAAGCTAGAGTTGTTTTAGTGACTATGCCGTCCTTGGGGACCCAGCTCTAAAACGCCAGCAGGCGGCATAGGTTTGTTCCGCCATCAAGGGCTGTCCCCCTGCTGCCGATCCGGCCCTCCTGGGCCATGTGATCGTGAGGTCCTTCTAAGGACCTCACGATCACATGGCCGGAATAGCCGTCCATAGCAGTGCCAGCAGGAGGAGTGCCTGGAATGACAGGTAGTCTCCCTGCTGCCTGAAATAAATTAAAATAAAGTTTGAAACAGTGTAAAATAAAACAATATATACATAACCGAGGTCCCAATGCGTGTGTGTGTGTGTGTGTGTATAGAATATATATATATATATATATATATATATATATATACATACACACACACACACACACATACATATACACACACACACGCAGTGGGACCTCGGTTTATGAATTTAATGCGTTGGGTTGTCTACTATTGCAAATGGTATACCATCATGGGGATAATTCTCATTCCTGGGCTACCACACGGTCTCAAAGGCAACGTAACCAATCTGGCGAATTTCAATGTGAAAAAAACTGAAAAATTTAACATGCTATATTTGACCCTGTGAGACATCGCTGAATACAAATATGTAAATTTAGTTGCAGTAACAGCAAACCGTGTGACATTTACAGTAAAAATTTCATGCATAACTAAAAATATTAATCTCACTTTTTTTTATATTTTCTCATTAAATTATGTTTCATAGCTAAATATTTGATGTGAAATGAAAGCCCTATTTCTCCTGAATAAAATGATATATAATAAGTGTGGGTGCACTTAATATGAAAGAGGTGAATTACGGTTGAACAGACATAGTAAAATTCACAGTTTTGTTTACGTTTTATTTTGATCAAAACATTTACATTTGGCGCAGTCCTTAAGGGGTTAATGAAAAGTAATCAACATTTACATGTTATGGAGTGTATTGGAACTACAATTAATTTTATACATGGACCCCCAAGTATAGGAGAGTTAAAGAAATCACGCAAATCAACATATTCCTAAAGTGGTCATAATTATCTTCGGTCATCAGTTACCTTATTTTTAAAGACATGTCATAACACCAACTCCACCATGTTCCACGGGTGATATAGTATACTTGGGATCAGAAGCAGTTCTTTTCTTACTACATACTGTCTATAATAATGACACAGGTGAATCTTTATCATTGTTCCAGAAACCTGCATATCGTATAAGATACTATTTAGCCAAGTATAAGCTTGCGACTCCAATCTTCTGATTTATCAGTGGTTTGGATCTTGTGGTAAAAGTACTTACCTTGCGCTCATTAGGTCTTCCATGCATTTTAATGCTTTGAAATTATTATTTTTTTATGATGTATATTTTATTGTTTTTTCAGAAACATATAAGCATTGTATAGTTATTCAACATATGTGGAGTTGATACAGGTTGGTAAGATAAACATGACAATTCATGACTGGTAGATACAGTATATCAGTGCGTATACTATATATATATATATATATATATATATATATATATATATATATATATATATATATATATATATATATATATATATATATATATATATATGTGTGTGTGTGTGTGTGTGTGTGTGTGTGTGTGTGTGTGTGTGTGTATTCAACTCGTACACGTGTTAGGATTAACATTGTACTGAAACAAAACAAACATAACTGAACAAAAGTAAAATCATTAATAATGCATCACTATTAAGGAGTACTTTGAGGTATGGAGGTGTGAAATCTACTGCAGGCCTTTGATTGTGCCTATGGGTGTATTGAGTAATCTAGGTGTCCTCTGAGAAGGGAGAACGTAAGGTGCATCATTGCTCGTGGTTAAGGACATGCGCTCAAAAATGTAGAATTGTATCTTATCTCTTAGTTGGGATAGGGTTGGGCATATTGTGGATTTCCAATTCTTTGCCAGAAGAATCCGAGCTGAAAGTAGGATGAAGGCTATCAATTGCCCTTACTCTTCATCCACTGAGGAGGGAAAGAGTAGCAGGAGGTAAGCTTAAGCAGTTTCGGGGAAGTTGGAAATTCCCAATGTGTGTAAGGTGTTATGGACAGCCGACCAGAGAGGTTGGATCACCAGACACGTCCACCATACGTGCAGGAGGGTGCCCTCCTCCAAGGAAAGGAGCATCTCCAGCAGTATGGATAAAGTTTGTGTAGCTTCTGGGGGAGTTGAGGGTGTCATATACCACCTATATAGCAGCATTCTGTGTGTCTCAATGTGTGTGTGTAGCATTTCGTCTACTTTGAGAGATCATCAAGTGCAGCCATTCTGTGTCAGGAACTGAAAGTGAACAGTCAGTTTCCCATTTTGTTTTGCAGTGTAGATGAGTATGTGGTTGAGTGTTTTGCCATGCTCTATAGCAAAGAGATATAGTTTTTGGTTTAGAGAGAGCTTGCCAGCATCGCTCTTTTATCGGTTGTTGTGGCAAAGGGTCAGGGCCTTGTACAGGTTGTGGGAATGCTACCTGAGAGCTGATGATGCCCTTTAGCCGCAAATCTGTGCTGCCGATGACCATAGGATTGTGAGACAGTCTTTGGCAACTTTTCTTGGGGGTGATTTGCTAGGTGATCGGGGGTTGTCTTCTTGGGTGAAGGGAATGTGTCATTCTTTGAGCAGTCTTTTGCGATCATAAAGGTGTGAAAATCTTGTCTGTGCCATTCCGTTGGACCAATAATTTAGCCGGCAATCCCCACTTGTAGGCCACATTTGTAACTCAGAGAGCTGAGGTGATGGGCGCAAACGTGCGTTGTTTATAAATGGTGGCTGAAGATAGCTCAATGAACGGCGTGATGTCTGCAAATTTTCCTGGGAGAGCTGTGTTGATCCTGGCGGCCTGCATTACACTCTTGTAATCACATCTCTGGGTGTTGTTGGGGGAAGGTGTCTCGGTTGTGGAAGCCTGTGATTTCTTCCAGCTTGAGGATGAGAGTTTTGAATAACTCTTGGACAAAGTGTGACAGGTCTTGTGGCCTTATAGTTTCGGGTACCCCGCAGAGCCTGCTATTTCCCCTGTCGCGGTCTTCATTATTTTCCCCTCCCGGAATTTCACCTTTTCTGCTACTGCAGAGTGTGCATCTGCTAGGGAGTTGTGTACTTCCACCAACCCTTCTGTCTTTTCTTCCCGGTGTGCCGTCCAGTCTCCAACGGCCTGGATATCTGCTCTGATATCAGAGGCTATCTTCATAAAGTCTGTGTGTATGGCTGCTTTCAGGTCTCGCAGCATATTACTCACAGAGGCATCTGTGACAGGGTTCTGGCGCGGGGGAGTGGAGCTGCTCTGGCTGTCCCCGGAGGTGGAAGATCGTGGCCCGTTGGCACCATCTTGGTCTCTCTGTATCAGCACTTGCGGCAGAGTTAGATGTAAGTGTAACGTTTTTTGCCAGAGTTTTTTTTTACCGGATTTCATCACCATAAGGCAGAGGAAGGTATCCTTTAATAGGTAAGGCACTTTGTGTGTATGGCTGTATTTCACACTGTGAAAGCCCGGGATTGGAGGAGCTCACAGTTTACACGACCGCTTCCATGCGCTGCTAGGCCATGCCCCCTAATGCTTTGAAATTTTGAAATGCACATCGAGCACTTTTCTTGCTTTGATTTATTGTAGTCACTTTATGGGCACAAATGCGATGGGTAGTTGAGATGAGTGTGTTAGGCAGGTGGCTTTATGATTATAGGGTGGTTTTTCAGAGGGATTCTTTCAAGCTAACATTTTGAGTTTTGGGGAATGGGATTTAAACTTGGAGACGTTCGCTCATCAGTAAACCGCTTTTTCCTTCCCCTTTCATTTCCTTGAAAATCGGTTTATCTTGTTAGACTGTTTTCAACATCCAATACCTCCTTTTTGATTTCACCCCTTTTTTTCCCATGCTACACAAATATATGTGTACATGGAATATTTTAATCCTCAAGAATACTCCAAATTGAATACCCTTGGTTGTCTACTTCTGCAAATGGTATGCCATGATGTAGTAATTTATTTAAAATTTACTTTGCACCCTTTTGGCTTCCTGATTTTTACTACGCTTTGTTCCTGCATATCCCAAGTGGGGATCATACCACCAACAATCCACCATACTAGAACAGGTCGATGCTCTAAAAAAAATGTGAGTAAAATACTACTACTGTATATGTGAACTTTGTGCCATACATATAACGCTATTGGATGTTCCTGTTTATGTCTCCGCATACTGCACTTTACTGAGGAAATACCATCACTACTGCTGAACATATATCCTTAAACGGGGATTATACCTCCCACGCTAATAACAGCAGAGCTCTAGGTAGCTCTCGGAAGTGTGAGTGTGCTTTTGTTAAACACTACCCCATATTAAAAAAAATAAAAAATATTGCACTAATATTGTCTGTTCTCTCTCTCTCTCTCTCTTTTTTTTAGAGAGATTCAGCATCAAACAAGGCCTTGTTTACATACACCCTGTTCCAAATTATTATGCAAATTCTATTCAAGTGTCACAAAGATTAAATATTTTGTTTTTCAGTTTAACTCATGAATGGCATTGTGTCTCAGGGCTCTTTTGATCACTGAAAATCTCGGACACCTGTGATAATTAGATTGCCAGGTGAGCCCAATTTAAGGAAAAAATACTAAAGGAGGGTGTTCCACATTATTAAACAGAGCACGGAAAAAGGATCTCTCTGCTGCCGAAAAGAGTGAAATAGTTCAATGCCTTGGACGAGGTATGAAAACATTAAATATTTCACGAAATCTTAAGCGTGATCATCGCACTATTAAGAGATTTGTGGCTGATTCACAGCACAGACAGGTTCGTGAAGATAAAGGCACATTGAGGAAGATTTCTGCCAGATCCATGCATCGGATCAAGAGAGCAGCTGCTAAAATACAATTACATAGCAGCAAACAGATATTTGAAGCTGCTGGTGTCTCTGGAGTCCCATGGACATCAAGGTGTAGAGTCCTCCAGAATCTTGCAACTGTGCATAAACCTTCTATTCAGCCACCACTTACCAATGCTCACAAGCAGAAAAACACATGAAGACTAATTTTCAAACAGTCCTGTTCACTGATGAGTGCCATGCAACCCTGGATGGTCCAGATGGATGGAGTAGTGGATGGTTGGTGGACGGCCACCCTGTTCCAACAAGGCTGAGACGTCAGCAAGGCGGTGGTGGAGTCGTGTTTTGGGCCGGAATCATAGGAAGAGAGCTGGTCAGCCCCTTTAGGGTCCCCGAAGGTGTAAAGATGACCTCTACAAAGTATGTGGAGTTTCTGACTGACCACTTTCTTCCCTGGTACAGAAGGAAGAACTATGCTTTCCGTAATAAAATCATCTTCATGCATGACAATGCACCATCTCACGCTGCAAAGAATACCTCTGCATCAATGGCTGCTATAGGGATAAAAGGAGAGAAAGTCATGGTGTGGCCTCCATCCTCCCCTGACCTCAATCTTATTGAGAGCCTTTGGAGCATCCTCAAGCAAAAGATCTATGATGGTAGGAGGCAGTTTTACATCCAAACAGCAGCTCTGGGAGGCTATTCTGACATCTTGCAAACAAATTCAAGCAGAAACTGTCCAAAAACTCACAAGTTCAATGGATGCAAGACTTGTGAAGCTGCTATCAAATAAGGGGTCCTATGTTAAAATGTAACGTGACCTGTTAAAATGTTGTTATAAGTTTGATTGAAATAGCTTTTAATTTCAGTAAATATGCTGCAAACAACAAATTACATTTTTTAGTTCTTTACAACCTATAAAGTGTTTTGAAACTTACTGTGCATTGTAAGTTTATGTTTTTAAAAAAAAAAAAAAGTGTTATCATTAGGTTTGTTCAATAAAATTTGAATTGTACTCTTGATAGTTGAGAACATGAGAATTATGCTGACTGTTATTTACATCAATTATTTTGGTAAATGAGAAAAATATAATTTGCATAATAATTTGGAACAGGGTATATGTATATATACACACACAAATACACACACACACACCTTTTTATGGGTGATTCCACCTAAAAATATATAGGTTTTATACGTGGGTTATACGATTTTTTTGTTTTTGTCTATTTTGTATTTCCACAAGGTTGGGGATAACTTGGGTGATAATCTGCAGCCTCTATCCATTGCTTAAGTACATAGCGAGCACCTACACCTTGTATCCGTTTACAAATACAGTGGTACCTCGGTTTACAAACGCCTCGGTTAACCATTTTCGGTTTACAAATGAAAATCCATTGAAAATAATGCCTCGGTTTCCCCAGGATGAATTGCACCTGGGAGGTTTATAGCGCCACCGCCGTGCATGCTGGAGTCTGTGGGTAGCACGTGGCGTCGAGTGTGGAGGTGTTGGAGCGGTTTTTACATTGAGTTTTGGGGCCACTGTGGACATTTTTTTTTCAAAGGTTTTGGGACGTTTTGGGTGCATTTCTCAAGCGGTGGAGAGGTAGGGAGCTGAGCTTTGTCGCTTGCACGCCTTTTACTGTGTGTTCTGCATTGTGGGTTGGTTTCCAAGCCAGCTCATTTTTACTTTTTTCTGACCTCCGGAACAGATCAATTGTTTTTCAATGCATTCCTATGGGAAACCACGTTTCGCAATACAAAACGTCCCGGAGAAAGCATTAAATCCGTAAACCGAGGTACCACTGTATATGTGAACTTGGGTCACGTAGTAACATTATTGGATTCTGTGAGAACACTTTACTCATATTGCAATCTGAATTAGATTTAAGCAGGGAGGCAGACGGTCACATTGTAACAACTATTTTTGTTACATTACTTGTTGCTACTTGAGACTTTTCTGTTTCTGTTGTATTTATGATGTTTCCTGACAACATATCAGTTTACATAGGGGGATCCATCAATGGGTTAGGCATACACAGACACACACAGCTTGCATGTCTGACTATTTTATTTTGCCTATACTATATACCTCACTTCATATTTGAGTAATTGTAGCTATGTTCTTAAAAAGGATAGAGCAGCCCAGACTACTTTGGGTTTTTAATTGTTTAGTTCTTGTATCACTGACTATTTGAGTCCAATAAAATTGACAAACCTATAAAATTATTTGTTTTCACGTGTGTTTGTAGAGACTGGTTTTTCTGGTACTCATAGCTTTTGGAGTATTAGACATTGTTCTATTAGGCATCTGTTTGTTTGTTTATTACAACTGAAATCATTATTTGCTCACCTGCTACAGTTGTCTTTCGAGTTGTTTCTGTTACAAAGCTCTGTTTATTGTAGCTCCTTAAAGTAGAACTCTGGAATATGACAGCTCCATGTTGTGTCATTCCAGTAAAATCTATTGCAGCTTTTACAGAAGACAAGGAAAAAAAAAATATATCACTTTTCTCCATTGCGCTTCTGAGTTTTGGGTCATTGTGTCACCCTACGGATGCCTCAGATGAATGCTGTGCAAGGGCGTGTGCCCTCATGCACTGCTTTAACAATGCCCCACCTAAACCCTATACTTTCTGTAAGCTTGCTTACACAATAGCTAATTGTGAAGTTATAAAACTTATCTAGACACAAAAAGAGCTGAGCAGGACACAGAGTTCTGTAATGCTCACATTGTTCATAGTTCATAGATACAAAAACATCCTCAATTTAAAGCTGTCAGTCTGCGCTTTGTCCTCTTTCATTTCATGCTAACCTGTGCAGGTGAGGGATGGTAGATATAGTTACCTTAATTTCTCTCTACAGTGCTCCACTATCTTTATTCTTGGTCCCTGGTTTTCGCATGCCAGGAAACCCCGTAATCTTTTACAAGTGACCATGTGCAGATACAATGAGATGCCTTAGGCATCTATTAGACGTTGTAAAATAGAGACGCTGGTTCACATCAGCAATTACCTGCAGATGGGAAATGGCACGGGAAACTCCATTTATTGCCACATTTTGTCTTGTCCACAAGACAAAGTAGTGCTAGCTTTGAATATGCTGATATACTATGATTGATTTGGAATTCAAATTGTTGATGTCACGACCTCCAGTACCTTATTGGGACAGCTCGCTTTCTCCTGCCGAAGTCTGCATGGAAGATGAAACCTTCTACAGCTATGAACAGGAACTGGGCAAACGTCACAATGTTTCCACATCCTGGAAATTTCCTGTAGAAGTACACAAATGTCATAGAAGAAGATTGTAATATTAATGAGACATTTCAAACACACCATAGCCACTACACAGTAGGTTGCAGTGTTTGATGTGTTTCTTTAAATCAAATTAAAATCTGTATAACCTTTCAACCTTCAGTAGATTGTGATAAAAATAAGTATTTTTTATATATACACATATCACACTAAAATAGTTTGAAATCAGGAGCTTTGTATGCAAATTAATCTGCTTTTAGAATATTTGTAATACACTAATTTCTAGATTATGGTAACTCAAAACAATAATAATGTTCACATAATACAGGGATTTAGCTTTCAGATTTATGTGAAAAAGGAAACCATGGCATTAATGGTTTCTCGGGTACAATTAGCCAGTGTGTGTCTCCAATGTTCTTGAATCACAACTGTCAAACTGGTCAAGGATGAATGAACTGTTAGTTTGAACAAACGATCTGCTTGACATATACCCTGTTGCCAACTAAGCTAATAGAAACCAAGCTCAATTGAGAAACTTGTCAGAGTAGTTTTAACATAGAGCTATCTTGAGATATTTACCATTAGGTTTATAGGCCTAATACCTAAAGCACAAATTCAATTTCAACAGTTATACTAACTAGAACTTAATGTTATAAAAAGAGAAAGTTACATTTAAATAAATTCTAGTAACATTTGTTCTGTTAAAAGGTTTCTTCAAACCTTTTTCACTGAGGATAGAATAATATCCCTGACGCCCCCCCTGTTTTGACGATACGGAGCCGCATTAGTGCCCAAAGGCTTTGCATAGAGAAGACTTTAATTGGACTATTTTACCAACTCAGGGAGCATAGGCTCTCTCTGAGGAGGAAGAGACTTTCCACAAAAAAAAAAAAATTGTGGATGGGATTGGGAAATTAGAGTTCTACCTGCAAGGGCGAAGCAGTGTGCGCCGACAACAGATGGATTTTATGCACAGAATTGACAACACATGTGGAAATTGGTCATCTGGATGTGCAGTGTTTCATGAATAACTAACACAGGGACTGAATGAATGACTGACAATCATGGAATGAATGACAGGGACTGACTGACAAAGTTACTGAACGAGTATGTTAGTCAGACTGAGTGAATGACGGAGAGTGAGTGAATGACTAACACAGTGACATACTGACTAAATGAGTGACACAGTGGCTGAATGAGTGGCAAACAGACTGAGTGACTGACACAGTGACTAAATATCTGGTAGACTGACTGACACAGAGACCAAACGAATGCCTGACACAGAAATCGAATGACTGAATGGCAAACAGACGGACTGCACGACTGACACAGTGACTGATAAATGGCAAGCAAACTGAATCAATGAGTGACAGTGACTGACTGGCTCAGTGGCTGGCTGAATGACTGGCACAGTGACGGACTAAAAAAAGTCAGTGGTTGAGTTTTATATGTAGTGCATGTGCAAAGAAAAAAATTCCAAAACTGATTACAACACTTTTGTACATAAACTCCTTTATGATTAATCATCACCAGAAAGACACACCTATTTTTTTTACACTTGATGCTTTGAAATTAATTCATGGGTGTTTCTACAGGTTTACCGAATAAGTCTCCTAATGCAGCGTAGATAACCCATTATCTCACAATAAAAGTGTGACTAATGCAAAAGAGCTCCCTTGATGGGCTGTCGGAGAGAAAACCCCTGCTAGAACAGAAACTATGCCAAATGAATACACATAGGTTGAATGAGACTGGCTGAATGAATGGAAGACAGACTAAATAAATGAATAGCAGATAAACTGACTGGATGAGTGAATGTATGCCAGACATAATGAATAATTGGCAGACTGATCAAATAAAATAATAGCTGGCAGAATGACTGGCACAGTCACTGGGTGAATGACTGGCACAGTCACTGGGTGAATGACTGGCACAGTCACTGGGTGAATGAATGGCACAGTCACTGGGTGAATGAATGGCACAGTCACTGGGTGAATGACTGGCACAGTCACTGGGTGAATGACTGGCACAGTCACTGGGTGAATGACTGGCACAGTCACTGGGTGAATGACTGGCACAGTCACTGGGTGAATGAATGGCACAGTCACTGGGTGAATGACTGGCACAGTCACTGGGTGAATGAATGGCACAGTCATTGGGTGAATGACTGGCATAGTCACTGGGTGAATGAATGACACATTGACTGAGTGAATGACATATCAGACAGCCTGGTGTCCAGTAAATGAATGTCACCCTCTATTTCTCTCACCTGGATAAAAGTTCTAAAAATACCACATTGCTGCAGCAGCCGGCAAATACCAGGCCCACGGCCAGTGCGGAGTGCATAGTGACCGGTGTACCGGCAGCGGAGAATTCACCAGCGCACTCAACCAACAGCGTCTCCGCCCAGCACACAACTCCACTCAATGCACTGGAATATCATTAAGGGAAGCGACTTGGTCGTGACACGTCTACCAAACGTTCGCAGAGGCTCAAGGGAAGTGTAGTTTATTCAACGTTCTGACGCTTCAAACACAATATGATGATTCAGGCAGAGCACTCCAACTCCCAATAGCCATCGGGAAACACGTAGCCGGCTGAACGGAAGTACAGTTAGAGCGTTGTGTCCTCTGATGCCATGACTACTGATGGCAAATATGAATTACCAGCAGACCAGAGTGCTGGAAAAAAACAAAACCAAAGTATCCCCTTATCCACGTGTTCACTGATGGCAAATTGTGTAATTGTACACAGACAGCAATTCCTCTCCTGATATAATAATGTATCGCCTTGTCAGTGTTCAATGTATTGTTTCCGCTTCACATGGAACTTCGAATGTCACTGACCTGCCACACATTCCTCGTTAAAAAAAACCCATAGCATTTATTTAAACCATTGCATGATGCAAAGTTACCACTTGATATGAGTACAGAATGGCAAGTTCATTAATATTCAGTTCAGAGAAATTTAGGTATAGGTAAAATGGCAGTAGTTTTTAATTTATTCCTTAAATACTGTAGACATTATTTGTCAGGTACACAGTACTGAGATTTCATGTCGCACCACATATAGGTAAGAAGACATATACATTGAATTTATATTTGACCTTTATAGTGCGAGTTTTAAAATAGCTTTAATGGACACTGCTCATGCTTGTCTTCACCGTGTTAATTCTGTTTAACACAGAGCAGTGATTATAAAATAATATTAAAAAAAAAACTATTCATTGTTTTCTTAACCCCTTAAGGACACAGCTTCAGAAGCTTGTCTTACGCTTAATGACACAAGCAATCTTTGCATTTACTCGCTGTATGCGTTCAACTGCAATTTGCATCTCTCTCGTTTATTCCACTGACACATATTATATACTGTTTTTTAAAGGACAGAAAGGTCTTTAATTTGATGTAACATATATATATATATATATATATATATATATATATATAAATGCTTATTTATTATTTTAAAAATACAGAAAAATGCAAAAAAAAAAAGAATAATTTTGTGTTTTTTGTACAGTTTTTGCAATAATAATGTGTGCCTAATTAGTGCAGGTTAAAGAAAGTAATTAAAAATAAATTCATTTAGTTGTTCTGATTTACAGAATATATAATGTGTCTGGGATTTTATTTATTTTTTGTTAGTTACAGGTCACAAAGCACAAGGAGAAAAATAAACTTTTAATGTGGAGCGATTTTAGAATTTGGTATGTTTGTCTTGTAAGCTTAATAGCCATAAATGCAAACAAAATTGCCACACAAAAATATATATTTATATAAAGTAGACATCACAGGCTATTGTCCTAAGGTTGTTTTGACACTTTCTACATAGCCATTTCACCACCAATCTCTGCTAAATATTGGAGTAAAATTTTGTTTTTTGGGGTTTTTGGCACACAAACTTACAACAAAGAACGTCTCGTGTATTTTGTAAAGTTGGTGTGTGCTATTCCTGTACAAAGTTTTATTTTGTGTTCAGTTACTTCTGCTGAGTACAACGATACCCCCATTGTATGTCTTTGGCACTATTTCGTGAAGCTACAGTGCCATATAGGAGACCTGTCCGTTTCAACATTTACAGTAGAATTTTGAGAGGCGGATTTAATGGGCCTATGCTTCAATTTGGGGTATCATAGCAGTTTGACTGTTCATAAAAACCCCACAAAGGCCTACCATTTGTAAAAGTAGACACTCCAAGGTATCTCATATGGTGCATATTGTGCCTTAACATGCCCCATTTTTTCACCAATATATGCCAAAGTATGTGGTAAAAAAATAATTTGGGGCATTTTTTACATACAGATTACATTTTTGCTGGGCATTTTGTACATTTCATATGTGCCACTAAGTTCAAACCCCCCAAATTATGCTCAGCTAAGTCTTCTGAGTAAAACAATATGCCCAATGTATGACCTAGAGACTATTTTGTGAAGTTACACTGCTGTAAAAGAGACGTGACAAGTTAAGGTTTTTAAGTGTCAGCTATGTCGGCTGAGTACAGCAATACCCCCGTATGTACCTTTGCCAGGCATATGTGGATATTGAAGGGGCACATTTGGGACATAGCCATTCCAGTTCTTTTCAAACTTTACATTTTTACACTGTGCCCATGTCCCATTTTAGAGTATTTTACCAGGCTATATAATCCAATTACACCATAAAGGCATACCATTTCTTAAAGAAGACATCCCAGGGTAATTCAAAAGGCATATTTTGAACCTTAGCGTGGGATCATTTTTCCGCTAGCTTGTACCAAGTGTAGTAGTAATGCGCATTTTTTAATGTATTTTTTTACTTTGTAAAACTTTTTTTACTTTGTAAAATCCGTTTTTAAACTTTTTTTTTACTTATTAAATGTTTTACACTTTAACTTTTTTTACACTTTAAATTTTTTTTCTAAACTTTTCTTTTACCGTTAACCCCTAACTAACAGTAAGCAGCACTAACAGTAAATTCCCCCTTTTCCCATAACTCCCACCTACTCCAGCTAGCAAAATATATATAATTATAAAATATTTAAATTAATTAAATAAATTGAACCGCTGAGGGTTAAAAAATAAATAAACGTTAATCCTTAATTTTTTTTACTTAAACGTTACTAAAACATTTTTGTAAAACTTTTTATTTTTTTTTTTTAGGAGCCACCTGATTTTATTACAAACGAAAGATGTCATTATAGAAATTGTACAGAATTGTTACATTTTCACAACTGTGAACAAATTAGCTTCATGTTAAAATAATCATATAAACCCACATACCAACTTCACATCAGTGAAATACCTCTGGTTTAATATCTGGGTTATTAAAAATATGTGAATGCTCAATAATTCAGTATAAATGTGAAATTTTAGGTCACTATAGACAAATTTGAAAATGTCTCCTACTTATCTGTTTTCAGTACAGCTATATTGGTCTACAGTTTTTTTTTTTTTAAATTTATATTTTATTAGAGTTATAAGCAAGTATATCTCTGTGCCATTATATGCGAGGGATAAACAAATAGAGAGTATACGGTTCAGTGTGGTTCAGCAAACACACTAATGTTAGCAAGAGATGTAGAACATGGACAAGTGACATATGAGAGGGACAAAGGATAAATGAAAGGCGTCAGTCAAAAACAATAGCATTGGTCCTTAGGTTGGGCGTAGCGGTTGACCACATAAGTCAGTATAATTAGTGTATAGTCCGGCTATTAGCAATCGCTATGGAGTGTCCGAACTGTCCCTGACGGTAGGTACTTGTTGTTTAGTCGGACTTCTCCGCTGGTGTGCTCTTCCTGAGGTTCTTTTCTCACGTGGAGTATCTGTCCTGGTTGCACCCTCCAATGCGTTGGTGGCCAATAGGCCTAATTTATGATAGAGCGTCTCTGGGTCATCCGAGGATGTCAGGGTGAATGTGTCCGCGCCTCGTGTGACGGCCAGGGAGCCTTCTGCATTCCAGCGGTACTTGACTGAGCAGTCACGCAACTTCTTAGCCACCGGTGCCAGCTGCCTCCTTTCTGCTAGAACAAGGAATGGGAGGTCACTGTAGATGGATAGGTTATGGCCCTCGAAATGCACTCGACCCATTGTTCTGGATTTATTCAGGATGGCGGATCGCACCGCAATATCTTTGGTAGTTGCAATAATGTCTCTTGGTGCGTCCGCTGGTGCCGCTGCAGCTTTGCGCACCCGAAAGGCAGCTAGGATGCATGGGGTGTCTATCGCCTTTTGAATTCCCATTGAGATAATCAGCTTTTGGACATATGACAGTATGTCTCCCCCTTCTACCTGTTCAGGTATGCCTCTCAGGCGCACATTTCGTCTTCGGTGCCGGGACTCCAGTGTGGTCACTATTTTGTGCAGTTGTTTGACCTGTGAGGCGAGACACTCCACCCGTTGTGTAGTCAATTTGAGTTGAGTATCCCGAGCTTGTTCTCTGACCTCAGCCTCTGATACTGTATGCTGCAAGGCCTTTATGTCAGCTTGTGTTTCTCGGAGGTCTGACTTCCACACCTCCCTTAGGTCCACTAGTAACTTTTTAATGTCGCCTTTTGTGGATGGGGAGGAATCTTCATCTGAGTCAGCTTGCAGGTATACACCAGCTGGGTAGGGAGGGTTACTGGATTCCAGCTCTCCAGGGGAGTCGTCTGAGGCCCCTTGCTCACTGTAACGGTCAGGTGCCAGTGCCACCCTTGCGGGTTCTGGCGGGTTTGCTCTCTCGAAGGATAGCCTTATGTCCTGAAGTGCTTGCCTTTCCATCTGCATTAGCCTCTTGTGTTTGCGCCCCATAGTTGCTGTAAGTTGTTAGGGGTGCTAGCAATTACCCCTGCCGGCGTGGGGGGGGGGGTGCAGTGGTCTCTGGTGGGGTCAACACTGGCCTTTAAGCCTTCAGGTACCTGATCGGCGGGGCTGGCCACCTCCCGTCTGCGCACACGTGGTAGGCCGCGGTTTGAGTTGCCGCCGATTTCGGAGCTGACACTTTCGTCGTGGTGTACTTGTTCACCGGGTGTCTCTCCAGCCTCTGGTGAGTAGCCTGGCTGTGGATGGGCTCGGTACAAGTGGTATTTACCCCTGTTTGGGCACTTTTTTGCCAGAGCTCAGGCGAGTTGCAACCTCCCGGCTCGGCAGTTAGGCTCCGCCTGTAAAACTTTTTTTACCTTTTTAAAGCTTATTTTAAAACTTTTTTTAACGTTAACCTCTAGTTAGCCTAACACCAAATTCCCCAAATTTCCGTCTGCGGTTGGGCAGGGGTAAAAGGGACTGTAGTGGGGAGATAAGGGCTGTGTGTGCGCACCCTAAAGCACCAACACACGCCGCATGTATATATATATATATATACATACACACACATACATATACTGCTGTTTGTGTGTGTGTGTGTGTGTGCGCGTGCTATTAGTGCGCTGTGTGAGGGTGCTGTGTGTGTAAGGGTGCTGTGTGTGTGTGTGTGAGGGTGCTGTTAGTGTTACATAGTTACATAGCTGAAAAGAGACTTGCGTCCATCAAGTTCAGCCTTCCTCACATTTGTTTTTTGCTGTTGATCCAAAAGAAGGCAAAGAAACCCAGTTTGAAGCACAATTTTGCAACAAGCTAGGAAAAAAATTCCTTCTTGACCCCAGAATGGCAGTCAGATTTATCCTTGGATCAAGCAGTTATTACCCTACGTTGAAAGATTATATCCTTGAATATTCTGTTTTTGCAAGTATGCATCTAGTAGCTGTTTGAACATCTGTATGGACTCTGATAAAACCACTTCTTCAGGCAGAGGATTCTACATCCGGATTGTTCTTACAGTAAAAAAAACCTTTCCTTTGCCTTAGACGAAATCTTCTTTCTTCCAGTCTAAATGCATGGCCTTGTGTCCTATGTAAAGTCCGGTTTGTGAATAGATTTCCACACAATGGTTTGTATTGGCCCCGAATATATTTGTATAATGTTATTATATCCCCTCTCAGGCTACGTTTTTCTAAACTAAATAGGTTTAAATTTGTTAGCCTTTCTTCATAGCTGATATGTTCCATTCCTTTTATTAATTTTGTAGCCCGCCTCTGCACTTTTTCTAGTGCCATAATATCCTTCTTTAGAACAGGTGCCCAAAAATTGCACAGCATATTCAATATGGGGTCTTACCAGTGATTTATAAAGAGGCAAAATGATATTCTTGTCCCGAGAATGAATGCCCTTTTTCATGCATGACAATACCTTACTGGCCTTGGCCACTGCTGATTGACATTGCACATTGTTGCATAGTTTGTTGTCTATAACAATTCCCAAGTCCTTTTCCTGTGTTGTTATCCCTAATTCGCTTCCATTAAGGGTATACGTTGCTTGTGTATTCTTTACGCCGAAGTGCATAACTTTGCATTTTTCAACATTAAATTTAATCTGCCATTTGAGTGCCCAGTCCCCAGTCTATCTAAATCCCTCTGCAGCAAAGTAATATCTTGCTCACATTGTATTGTTTTACAAAGTTTTGTGTCGTCTGCAAACACTGAAACATGACTTTCAATGCTGTCTTCAAGATCATTTATAAACATGTTAAATAGAAGGGGTCCCAGAACAGACCCCTGAGGGACACCACTTGCCACCTCTGTCCAGCTTGAAAATTTACCATTAATGACAACTCTTTGTACTCTGTTTTTAAACCTATGTTCTACCCAAGAACAAGCATTTTCATCTAGACCGATGAGTTTGGAACACTAATCTATTGTGTGGAACTGTATCAAATGCCTTGGCAAAATCCAAATAGATCACATCCACAGCAACACCCTGATCTATACTTCTACTTACTTCTTCGTAGAATGCAATCAAGTTAGTTTGACATGACCTGTGCTTCATAAAACCATGCTGATTTTTGCTGATAACCATGTTCTTCTCAAGGAATTCTTGAATATTATCCCTTAATAACCTTTCAAATATTTACCAGCCACAGAAGTTAAGCTCACAGGTCTATAATTTCCAGGCAAGGATTTTGAACCCTTTTTGAATATAGGAACCACATCTGCCTTCCTCCAATCCTTCGGAACACTTCCTGAAAGAAAGGAATCTTGAAAGATTAAAGGTTCACTTATTTCTACACTTAGTTCCTTAAGTACACGTGGATGGATACTGTCAGGCCCTGGAGCTTTGTTTATATTAACTTTCTTTAGTTGCTGCAGCACCTTGTCTTGAGTTAACCAATTACAATTATTCTGCAAGTTTTTAGTAGCAATCATTTGCACATCTATTGCCATGGGTTCTTCCTTAATATATACGGAGGATAAATAGTTATTTAAAATTGCCATTTCCTGGTCTTCATTAACTAACACCCCCGTTTCAGTTTTTAGTGTACTTACACTTTCATTTTTTTTTTTTTTTTAGAATTTATGTACTTAAAAAATGCTTTGGGGTTGATTTTGCTCTCTTTAGCTATCATTTTTTCATTTTGAAGTTTAGCAAGTTTAATTCCCTTTTTACACACATTATTTGCTTCCTTATATCTTTTATAAGATGCATCCGATTTGTCCGATTTAAATGCTTTAAATGCCCTTTTCTTATTTTTAATCTCTTGTTTTACTTCTCTACTAAGCCACATTGGTTTTAATTTGTTTCTTTTATATTTATTTCCCAACGGTACATACTGAGAAATGTACCTTTGTAATATTTGTTGGAAGATGATCCATTTATCCTCAGTGTTCTTTTCACTAAAGAGTTTATGCCAGTCAATATATTGTAAAGCTTCCCTAAACTTATTGAAATTGGCCTTTTTAAAATTATATGTTTTAGTATTCCCCATGTGCTTTTGTTTTTTTTGAGTTTATTTCAAAGGACACTATATTGTGATCACTATTTCCCAAGTGCTCACCTACTTGAATGTTGGTCAAAAGATCAACGTTGTTTGTTAAAACCAGGTCCAGTATTTGGTGCTTGTACAAGTTGTGACATGAAGGTGTCATTTAACAAGTTTAAAAATCTAATTCCCATTGCTGAGCTACTAGTCCCTCTGTCCAAATTTATGTCTGGTTAATTAAAATCTCCAATAATTAAAGTGTTACCCAGATTTGCATCTTTCTCAATTTGCTCAAACAGCTGTTGTTCCTCGTCAATATTAACATTAGGTGGTTTATAACATATCCCAACCAATAGTTGGTTTCCCTTCTTTTCCCCCAAGCAGATATTTACCCATAAAGCTTCCATATTTTCCTCATCGCATTCCATTTGCTTAAGATTTGGCTTTAAATCATGGTTGACATACAAACATACCCCACCACCCTTCTTGTTTTTCCTATTCTTCCTAAATAACATGTACCCATTTAAGTTAACTGCCCAGTCATGTGTCTCATCCCACCGTGTTTCAGTTATGCCTATTTTATCATATTGTTTAGTGTATGCTAATGCCTCTAGTTCCCCCATTTTGTTATTTAGGCTCCTTGCATTAGTAAGCATACATTTAATATTATGCGTCACTTGTATATTTTGTGAATTATCATCATTACATAGCTTCTCTGTTCTGAGCTTGCCGCTCCCCCCATCTCCACCCCCCTTATACTGTGCTAAAGCCCATCTCCTTTCTGTCCTATCTCCATTTTGTAGATTGCTATGACCTTCCCCCCTACTACTAGTTTAAAATCTCCTCCAACCTTCTAGCCATCATATCCCCCAGCACTGCAGACCCTCTCCCGTTTAGGTGCAATCCATCACCACTATAATGGTTGTACCCAATCGCAAAGTCGGCCCAGTGCTCTAAAAACCCCAAACCCTCCTTCCTGCACCAAGACTTAAGCCATGCATTGACCTCTCTAATCTCCCGCTGCCTTTCCACTGTAGCGCATGGCACAGGTAATATCTCAGAGAATACCACCTTGGAGGTCCTTTTCTTAAGTTTGCTACCTAATTCCCTGAAATCATTCTTTATGACCTTTCATCTTCCTCTTACTTTGTCATTGGTACCAACATGGACCATGACCGCTGGGTCATCCCCAGCCCCTCCCAATAATCCATCCACTCTGTCAGCAACATGCCGAACCCGAGCACCCGGGAGACAGCAAACTGTCCGGTTGAGCCGATCAGAGCGGCAGATTGCCCTATCTGCTCTCCTAATGATAGAGTCCCCTACCACCACAACCTGTCTTGCCTTCCTTACATTTTGATCCCCACCCGTACTAGGGGGGCTGTTAGCTCAGCTGTTAGAAGTAACAGCTTCTTCTAATACAGCTACTCCTGAGCTGATGCTCCCAACATTTTCCCTCAAACGGGCAAATCTGCTAGGTTGCACCAAATCAGGACTAGCTAGCCCTTTCCTCTTCCCTCCCCCTCTGCTTCCTCGCCCCACTGTCACCCAGCTACATGCCTGTTCCCCATCTGTATTATCTCCTTCCTCTCCACTACCTGCCCCACTAAACTCTGCTCAGTGTGATGTGTGTAAGGGTGTTGGTAGTGTGCTATGTGGGTGAGTGTGCTGGTAGTGTGCTGTGTGTGAGGGCACCGTTTGTGTGTGAGGGTGCTGTTTGTGTGCTGTGTGTGAGGGTGCTGGTAGTGTGCTGTGTTTGAGGGTGTTTGTGTATGTGTATTAGGGTCCTGTTAGTGTGCTGTGTGTGTGAAGGTGCTGTTTGTGTGATATGTGTGTGTGAGGGTGCTGTTTGTGTCATGTATTTGTGAGGGTGCTTTTAGTGTGCTGTGTGTGAGTGTGCTGTTTGTGTGAGGGTGCTGTGTGTGTTTGTGAGGGTGCTGTTAGTGTGCTGTGTGTGAGGGTGTTGTGTGTTTGTAAGGGTGCTCTGTGTGTGTGTGTGTTTGTGAGGGTGCTGTAAGTGTTCTGTGTGTGTGTGTGTGTGTGTGTGAGGATACTCTGTGTGTGAGGGTGCTGTATGTGTGCTGTGTGTGTGGGTGCTGTATGTGTGTGGGTGCTGTTTGTGTGCTGTGTGTGTGAGGGTGCTGTTTGTGTGCTATGTATGTGAGCGTGCTGTGTGCGCGCGCTGTAGGTGTTAGGGTGCTGTATGTGTGTAGGTGCTGTGTGTGTGTGCTGTATGTTTGGAGGGATTGTGAAGGTGGGAGCAGATTAGTAAATAACCCCCTCCCTTCTTACCTTATGTAGGGAGGGGTATCCTTGCTGTCCAAGGGAGAGTGAACTCTAGCCTGCGGGACTAGAGTTCACTCTCGCGAGATCTGAGCATTGCCGCGGAAACGCTCAGATCTCGCAAGAGGAACCTGGCGGAGCTTCTGTCTAGAGCTACCTGGGTCCTCTCTGGCCTCCCTCCATGCTGCTGTGGGCTGGTGAGGTAGATCTTTGATCTCCCCGCCGGCCCATGGAGGCTTAGAGCAGAGCCGGTACTCAGATAGTGCCAGCTTTGCATGAGCCGACAGGGGAGATTCGGAGATCTCCCCTGCCGGCAGGGGTCAAGTCATGGGGAATAAAGTGTGGGAACTCTCCCAAGATTCCCACCCCCCAAAAAAAATTATATACACTCGTGTGTATATATATATACGCGTACACACACATACACTCACACACACACATACTCAGACACACTTACAGGCACACACACACACACTTAAAGACACATACACTCACAGACACACATATACACACACCCTTACAGGTACACACACATACATTCACAGACACATACACTCACAGGCACATACACTCACAGGCACACACATACATTCACAGACACACATACACACACACTTCAGGCACACACACATTCATTCACAGACACACACACTCACACACACACTTACAGACACACACAGACACACACACACACACACACTTACAGACACACACACATACACTCACAGACACACAAACACACACATTCACAGACACACACACATACACTCACAGACACACACACTTACAGACACATACACTCACAGGCACACACATACATTCACAGACACACATACACACACACTTCAGGCACACACACATTCATTCACAGACACACACACTCACACACACACTTACAGACACACACAGACACACACACACACACACACTTACAGACACACACACACACACTTACAGGCACACACACATACATTCACAGGCACACACACACTCACAGACACTCACACACAGACACACACACATTCACCAATTATTATTTTTTAATAAAAAATTGTCCACCCAGCCTCCCTACCTGGAGAGCTGGCATGGACTTGTCCCTGGGGTCCAGTGGGTCGGGCGCCTATCTCCATACAACAAGCGGCGAGGGAGCTGTGTGCTCTCTGCTTCCTCTTGCCGCGCGGGCTGTCTGCTGTAGCTGGGAGCCGGAATATGATGTCATATTCCGGCTCCCGCCATCAGCAAACGGCGCCCGGCGAGAGGAAGCAGAGAGCACACAGGTCCCTCGCCGCTTGTTGTATGGAGATAAGCGCCCGATTGGGGGGGTGTCCATCACCTCTTGCTCCCCCCCATGACAGGGGGAACACGGAGGAACACGGGGGGAGGGCATTTGGGGGTGGCAGAGTGCCTGCAGGAACAGCGGGAACGGCGTACCCACGCGTTCCTGCAGGACTCACAGGCATGCAGCGGGAATTAGGGTGTGCCCAGGCACACCCGGGACACCCCGTGCGAACGCCCATTGGGCAGGTGCAGAATTGCCATCGAGCAAACTGGGATGCGATGGCCATGAACCGAGGCTGACAAAAGAGATCAAAGGATTTCCCATTCCGGCCCATGCAGGGCAGCACCGGCCCTAACAGTGAGCTCTGTCCCTTCATGGGCCGAAGGGGAGATTAGGTCACCAGGGTAAAGTGAGCCAAGCGGCCTCCGGACAGCATGAATGGCAGGCTCTGTCTCTCCCTATCGCTAGGGGAAGTAACTGTGTGTTTGTTTTTAATAATTACATTCTTAAATTATTTATTTAAGCCCCTATCCTACTCCTTATATACACACACGACACTCCCTGCACTTACTTACTTACTTAGCGGCTGTAACAGGGCATAAGGGCTGCAACTGGGGTCGATAAGGACTGACAAAAAAACCCTAAAGTTTATTGTCCCCTCCCTAAGGCTTACCTTGACTAAGGGAGGGGGCAATCCTGTTTTCTAGTGGTCTGGTGGGAGATGTGCTCCCCTGTCTGCACATTGCCATGTTAACCAGCAGAAATCTCTGATACAGTAGGAAAAGGGAGAACATAATTCAGTTCAAGTTCTCCCCCTGTCCACTATACACTGCATCCACTTTACTAATACACAGTCTCTGCATCCACTATACACAGACCCTCTGCATCCACTATACTCATACATACTCCTTGCATCCACTATGCAGACAAACACACACTGCATCCACTTATTTACTTATCCTTGCGGGTAAGCTCGGGGAGGGCCATGTGGGTTCAGTCGGGGGTTGGGCGAACTCAGGGACGAGCCCCGGAAACACAGCCTTGAGTTGTGTAAAGCGCTCTAAAATTTCTGAATGCAGCCCTGTGCTCATAAGTATACCACAGTGTCCCACAGCAATAAATCACACAGTTATGAAAATAATGTATAAATGAAGCACAGTGATGAGTAGCCTAAGTGTAGGCTTAAAATGCATGTTGCAAGTGTCCCTCCAGCACTACCTCCACCAGACATGATGCATGACTGCTTTTCAGATAAGATTCTGCAATTAGCACCATCATACACTCCATGTGTCCCTCCAAGGTTGGGCAGACTAGATGGGCCGAATGGTTCTTATCTGCCGTCACCAGAATAAAATGTAACTTTTAATATTGAAATAGATTAAAATGATTTATAATAGATAGTAATAACTAGATCATATAAATCAAACCAAATGTAGGTACTGAGTAAATAAAATACTGGAGGATCAATTTGTTTCTAAATATTTGGTAATAATGAGCAAAGGAGGTCCTGTTCAAAAGTTTTCAGGATAAATCTCCAAATGTAGAGAACCAAATTGGTTTTCTAATATGTTAAGGTATGTATCTAAATATGTTAACAAACTGAAACAACAAATCCATACAGTGTTAAATAAAAAATTGCTACAGGCATAGTGCTAGGTAGGATCCCAAACTGCACTAGACTGTACAATGCAAAAAAAGAAAAAAAATTATATATATATTATTCTTCAAAAAAAAAAATTGAAGAATGATATATATATAATTTTTTTTCTTTTTTTGCATTGTACAGTCTAGTGCAGTTTGGGATCCTACCTAGCACTATGCCTGTAGCAATTTTTTATTTAACACTGTATGGATTTGTTGTTTCAGTTTGTTAACATATTTAGATACATACCTTAACATATTAGAAAACCAATTTGGTTCTCTACATTTGGAGATTTATCCTGAAAACTTTTGAACAGGACCTCCTTTGCTCATTATTACCAAATATTTAGAAACAAATTGATCCTCCAGTATTTTATTTACTCAGTACCTACATTTGGTTTGATTTATATGATCTAGTTATTACTATCTATTATAAATCATTTTAATCTATTTCAATATTAAAAGTTACATTTTATTCTGAGGACACTCATTTGCTCTCTCTTTTCCCATTTTTACTATTGCTGTAGTCTTTGAAGGGTTAATCCCTTGTAAGAGTGTATCCTTTCTGCTTCCAATTTTCTTTATTATCTGCCGTCACTTTCTATGTTTCTATAAGGTAATAGATGTCATGTATATGCTTAGACAGTAGAGAGCCCTATTTATGGTCTCGTTGGTCTGTAGTTGATTATTTTCATGAGTCTGATCAAAAAAATAAATGGTTGCTACTGGTATATATAGTTGAATAGTTGGTCACAACTGAACCATTGACATGTCATAGAGTTGTGACTAACTATCCTCTATATATACATATAAACAATTTTCACATGCATCTGTAAGATAGTATCCACATACTGAAAGTTTTTATAATTATGGCCTTTAATACTTTTGCATAAGCTTTTTTAATCATTTCATGTTTTTGGACAAAAGTTTTAAATAATATTTTCCAAATAATCTAATTATCCATTTACATTGTATTTTTTTGTGTTCCTGTTTCGAATAAATCTTGTTTGATGTTTGCATTCTGTTGAACCTGTGGATTCTCTACTTTTCATTATTGATTGGAGGCTGCGGTCTTTCATACCATGGTGTACTCGCTATTTCCAAACCCTTGAGTGCCACACCACATTACTATTGTCCATTCACACTGATTTCATTAGCCACACACACATACTGTAACTAGCCACTTACACACACATAAATAATATCACACACCAAATGTGTAAACGATTTTTACAAAATTTGCTGTTGCAAGTATAAGCTTTAGTAGATAATTGTTTATTGAATAAACCTCACAGTCTCCTGGAGACATTTAAAGAAAGTATTTGATGGAGGATTAAATAAAATTTACCATGTGTGATGCATTTTTTAAAACTGTTCCTGGTCAAAGAGATAATATGATTCCCTAACTGTGGCTTTAATAGTTTGTTAATAATAGACACAATAATTATAAAAATTGTATATTAGCCAATTAGTCATTATGATCTTGGTGATATACTTTACATTCAATTAGGAGGAAGATCACCTTAATAAGCATAAACCACTATTTATATTATGTTATGTTAGCTTCATCCACTTTTTTAATCCATGAATTAGCGTATATATATAAATTCTTATTTGGTCTATGCACTACACATAGATTCATATTTGGAAGAGGTGTATTTATTAGTTGGTAGGTGTGACTGGAGATCTGTGAATATTTGCTGGTCAATATTTATCAGTATAGTGTTAGTCAGTAGAGCTGCACCCTGCAATGATTTACAACCCTGATCCTAGCAACGCTTTTCCCTTAATCTGTGTTCACTCTGACTTATAGCAAACTTCATTCTACAAAGCACACCTTCATACTGCTTACAGGTAAGATCATGTCAAAACTGAAAAAAAGAAAGAGAAAATATAGTTGACTGGCATGTGCTCTGAGTTCTGCATGTTTTATGTTATCTACTATTTTTACTATATTTATTTTTAGAGATCTTAGTGTGCGGTGGTTTTAGTGGGATAATTGTGGGACAAAAAACAGTAGTCATGGGTTTCTTCAGCAGTGTGTAAACTTTTTAACCTTGATTGTTTATGGCTGAAAAAGAAGACTGAAGAAAGAACATGAACATGTAAGAAAGAAGACAAAGATGAAAGAAAGAATATGATAGAATATCTTCAAACTGTTAAGACTTACAGGTAGCTATAAAAAAAATTGTTTACAGGTACTTTTATTAACATTATTACATACCATCCCTTACCTAACAGATGGGAAGGAATCTGAGTGAGAGTGGGAGACCGCTAGCCATAGGTGTTGGGCTTGGTATGAAAACATATAGGCAGTAACTCATTACATTGTTACATTACATTACAGTGTTAAATACATATTTTGCACTGGGAATTATATGCAGCCATGGTGGTGTTAAATGAGAACTGTCTGTTTAGGAATAGGATTCTTTAAGTCCAGATTGTGCTGGGAGCATAGTCAATAAGGGGTTAAGGAGACAGTCTTAGTTTCCCCTCTTTGTGTAACGCATTATGCATTACCTTAGCAATTTGTCCATCATTCAGTCGGTCGATTTTCTGGTCCCTGTGCTGATGATCTGGTTTCTGCTCTTGGGTTTATGTTTTGGATTTGCCATATTGCTGACCATGATACCTGAGTTAGACTGATTTGGCCTCTTTCCCACTAGGGTGCCTGTTTGATTTCTCTCTACTGAGAAAGATCACATTGGTGATAGAATAATGTGAGCTGTAGTCTGACAAAAGCAGTGCACGTGTTTGTGTGGTGGTTAATGCACTGTTTGACAACTTTAGTTCAGGGAATAAGGCCATAGATGTTTTCTTCCACCTTCTTGTGTAGGTCAGTCCTTTTAGTTGCCGAGTCTGGAAAGCATTTCTTAAAATTGAAAACATAAAATGGAATTGTTCTAATTGTGCTAAAAATAATAATTTGAATTGCAATGTTTGACAACATTTCCAAAAGGAAATGTTTTTTTTTAATGTTAATAATTTCCATGGATTATCATTTCCCCCCAGAATTTTACTGTTTTACCTGCAGTGTTCCCAGCCTAGAACCGTCCATGGAACGTAAAATTGAGAGACAGTTTGTGGAGGATCGTGCCACTGTACTAGAAGTGCTCCCTGTCTCCTGGGATGTAAAATGGCCTGGTCCATATTACCGTGTTACATTGAAAATGTCACGTCTCAAGGATCTCAATTTTGGATTCAAATTTGGGTCTGGGAATCCCAGGTGGGTTTTAGAGCTAAGTCAGAGAAAGCCACGTCAGATAGCTAAATTATATGGTTATGTGTTTAAACCATTTAAAGTTATATATATTTATTCTATTATGTGGACAGTGCTTATAAAATGTACTCATTCACTTCACTTTCTTCCATCAAGCTAAGAATATGTTCTAAGCCCCAATTCCTTAATAATACAATATTTGCAGATTTTTACTCTTAGTAGCAATTACAGTTACGATGATTTATATAGCACCAACATATTCTGCAGTGCTTTACATTAGATAAACCAACTAATAATACAAAAGGCAGGGTGCGCAATAATTACCACCAACACACAGTGAGATTTTCTTATTTACAGGAAATTCCTGATGATAAACCTCTGATTAATCTGTAAAGCAAAAAAAAACTCACCTAGTATAATACTGTTTTATCTCATAATAATTAATCACAGAGGTAATGGGTCACTCACAATCTCCAGAACCACATATAGCAGGCTCTGGCTATGTTGGCTTGAAACAGTAAAAGTGCTTCCTTGTTAATTTACAATTCTGGAATTCCTTCCTCCACAGAATCAATATAATAATGAATAATAATGAATAAAATACTATAAACTCAATTGTAAAAATAAAAGCAGAATAAAACATAGGAAATAGCAGCAAGCAGCAAAAAACCTTACGCTCTTCTTCTGTCTGTCCGTTTATAAAGGATTCTATCCGGAACTAAAATTTGGCGCCATTATTCCGATATTCCCCATTTACTTCCGGATTGTGTCCATGTTTTAGGTACTATAACCCTTCACATTGCGTAATTACGCATGCGCAAGGACACCACAGCACCGTTGTGTCTCACATCATTAAGGCATTGTAGATCTGGATAAGTCTCACACAGTTCATAAAACCACAGATTATATGGCTGAAGTAAACTAAGCCAGCACTCTCATCTTTTTTTATTGTAAAGCACATAAACAAACACATAGCAACATAACTCAATACATATTTATATAAGGAAAAAAATATATAAAAACCTCAAACAGCACACTATTGTAACATATTATAGTTATAAAATTGACTCAATTATCTCCCAGACACAGAGGCACCAGGGTGGGCCTACTTATTTGAATAAGGACACCATGCTGTGGGTCTATGAGTAAAAGACTGTTCTATGACAATAAAAAACAGTTGTACTCCCAGAACTGTGTGTCGTCTAGTTCCTGGGGGGAAAGAGCTATAACACTAACCAGAGCTTCCTCTAACTACGAGGGGAAACAGCGGAGATACTCAGCCGCAGTACAATGTACATAGTATAAGTTAGCAGGGCTTATCCATGAACTCAACTCTGTAAAAATATTGTACCCATCTGATTTGTTTATTGGCTAAATAATCAACTGAAAAGGCTAAATTCCAAGTGAATGCACAGTTATTAAAAGTAATTAAAGACTGATATATCTTTTCTATATATTTCTATATTCTTCTTTAACTCTCATTATTTGTTACAGCAGAGAGCAGTTCCCAGTTACAGACTTTCCAGAGAGGTGAGAACAATGAGAATACTGTTTTACTGATTTATGTTTTTTACCTTATGCCTGGTCTCACAATGAGTAGCATTTATGCCAGTAAAAGTAATTTTTCGAGTCAGCAAAATCAAGACTCTGGAATGAACCATTTGCTAACTAGTATCACAGCAAAGTTACACAAGTTAGTGTATATCAATGTTGGCATAACTTTGCTGCAACCCTAAAAACAAACAAACAAAAAAACTCTTGACTGAGTATGTCGCATTGTGTATGTACACAGTACATTATATAAGATTATATAGAATATTTATTAGTACAAAGAATATGTTTTCATTATTATTACAATTACTCATTGGAAGTTAATGGGTTACTCCAAGCATCATAACCACTACAGCCCGCTTTAGTGGTTATGATATCAAGAGTACCATACTTGGTCCTTGGTAATTGGGGAAACCATTTAGTAACAGATAGTCCTCTAGCCTGGCTCCGAGACTCCTTTCCTGCTGTGTGACGCATGAGTCTGAGCTCTGCAGAAGCCAATTCAGTCAGGATTCATTGGCGTAAGCTGACCTCTCTCAGCCAATTAATGGCACACTATGCACTATGCACACTTTGCACAAAATTTACATTAGCAGGGTGAAACACTTGTTCCAGGCTGGCTAATGATGCCCTAATGGTGGACTTACACCTCCTGCAGCAGATAGGTTAAACTCCATGTGTGAAAAACTGCACATACAAACTCCAGGCACCATGACTATTTCAAATCACTTAAGTGGTCATGGTGCTAGGAGTAACAGTTTTATTAAAGGGAAACCATCACTTCTCTGGAAATTACACCATTGACTAAAACACAAAAAAATCACCCATACCGTGTGATTTTGTTTCCACATAATGATGTGATTTAATTTACTTATGAGATCTGTCCAGAAAAAGTCCAGCCATTGTAAATATAACTAGAATAGTTTGTGCAACATAGATGTAACCTGGCAGCCAAGGATAGTGGACTGGACTTCACTGTACTTGTCAATAGGTGAGCTAGACGCCATTGAGTGAGCATGTGTCCTGTGTGGCTATCGCATTCAAAATGACTGAGCGACTAGACTAGAGCAATGAATCTGCATCAAATTTTGCATTAAACTTGAACATTCCTCCACGGGAACTATGCAGATGATTTAGAAGGCTTTCGGGGACGATACAATGAGTGCAGTACAAATAGAAGTGTGGCACAAGCGCTTCAAAGATGGTCAAAAATCTGTTAAAGATTTGGTGCCCTGCGACTTCTGGCTTTTCCTAAAACTAAAATCATGTTTGAAAGGGAAGAGATTTCAGACCGGCAATGAAATTCAGGTAAATACGATGAAGCAGCTGATGGCGATTTCAAAAAAGGATTTTTCTGAGTGTTTTGGACAGTGGAAGAGACGCTGGGAGAACTGTGTGAGGTCCCAAGGTGCCTACTTAACCCCTTAAGGACCAAACTTCTGGAATAAAAGGGAATCATGACATGTCACACATGTCATGTGTCCTTAAGGGGTTAAGGACACATGACGTGTGACATGTCATGGTTCCCTTTTATTCCAGAAGTTTGGTCCTTAAGGGATGAAAGGGGACTGAGGCATTATTGTCCTAAAATTTAGAGTCAAAATAGCCAAACTGGAAAAATTCTCTAAGTCAGCGGTACTGTCAGTTCAGCTACTCCTTATTGCTTTACATTTAAAATTGACTGTGAAATCTCACTTTAATGAATACCTCTGTTAGCAAATTACATAAAAATCCAGTTCAGTCCAGGCACAGGCATAGGACATAAGGAGCAGAAATAGCATTTTTCATTTCGTTTTTTCCTTGTATGCTTTTTGCATGCGGATTGTAAAGTACAACGTTTATGGCAATGATTGACAGGAGGATAAAATGGAGGTGCTTATTTGCTGGATAAAGAAGTGCATTTAACCGTATTTATGTTTCTGTTACATCTCACAAACACATTTTTGTTTAAAAAACATAAAGTGATAAATGGATTTAATTAACAAAATCTTGGACATGGACAAATCTCCTTTAGGACAAATGCTAATTATATTGTGTAATATAGTCTGAATCTTATCAATTCTGTTAATGCTGTAGGATTGTTAAACTGGACCTATCCCTCAATGAGCTCCAGGAATTGAGAGCTGGCTGCCTCCTGCCATTAAAGAACCTTGTTGAATTAGATGTATCTCTTAATACCTTAATCAGGTAAGAACATCTTCAAAGTAACAACTTTTATTTAGGGCTAAATAAAATGTAACAGTGTTTTCTATGAATATTTCGTTTTTTACATATGTAAACAATACATCTCTGTTTGACAGTATTCCGTCAGATGTTTTATTTCATTATTATGTTATCCTACTACCTCGAATTGAGGTCCATATACCACCTTGACCAACTCACAAAATTTTGCTCCAGCATCAACATTATGAAAATTGTGTTAGTTTCCAGATTTTTCTAGACCTAACTATACAGGTGATACTCGAAAAATTCGAATATTGTGCAAAAGTTCATTTATTTCAGTAATGCAATGTAAAAGGGGAAACTAATATATGAGATAGACCCATTACAAGCAAAGCAAGATAGTTCAAACCGTGTTTTGTTATAAGTGCGATGATTATGGCTTACAGCTCATGAAAACCCCAAATCCACAATCTCAGTAAATTAGAATATTGTGAAAAGGTGCAATATTCTAGGCTCACAGTGTCCCACTCTAATCAGCTAAGTAAGCCATAACACCTGTAAAGGGTTTCTGAGCCTTTAAATAGTCTCTCAGTCTGGTTCAGTAGGAATCACAATCATGGGGAAGACTGCTGATCTGACAATTGTGCAGAAAACCATCATTGACACCCTCCATAAGGAGGGAAAGCCTCAAAAGATAATTGTGAAGGATGTTGGATGTTCCCAAAGTGCTGTATCAAAGCACATTAATAGAAAGTTATGTGGAAGGGAAAAGTGTGGAAGAAAAAGGTGCACAAGCAGCAGGGGTGACCACAGCCAGAGGATTGTCAGGAAAAGGTCATTCAAATGTGTTGGGGACTTTCACAAGGAGTGGACTGAGGCTGGAGCCAGTGCATCAAGAGCCACCTCACACAGACGGATCCTGAACATGGGCTTCAGATGTCGTATTCCTCTTGTCAAGCCGCTCCTGAACAACAAACAATGTCAGAAGCGTCTTACCTGGGCTAAAGAAAAACAGACCTGGTCTGTTGCTCAGTGGTCCAAAGTCCTCTTTTCTGATGAGAGCAACTTTTGCATCTCATTTGGAAACCAAGGACTCAGAGTCTGGAGGAAGAATGGAGATACTTGAAGTCCAGTGTGAAGTTTCCACAGTTTGTGTTAATTTGAGGAGCCATGTCATCTGCTGGTGTTGGTCCATTGTGCTTCATTAAGTCCAGGGTCAATGCAGTCATCTACCAGGAGATTTTGGAGCATTATGGGGATGTTGACTTCATTTTCCAGCAGGACTTGGCACCTGCCCACACTGCCAAAAGCACCAAAGCCTGGCTCAATGACCGTGGGATTACTCTGCTTGATTGGCCAGCAAACTCGCCTGACCTGAACCCCATAGAGAATCTATGGGGCATTGCCAAGAGAAAGACGAGAGACATGAGACCGAACAATGCAGAAGCGCTGAAGGCCACTATTGAAGCATCCTGGTCTTCCATAACACCTCAGCAGTGCCACAGGCTGATAGCTTCCATGCCACGCCGCATTGAGGCAGTAATTGCTGCAAAAGGGGCCCAAACCAAGTGCTGAGTCCATATGCATGCCTATACTTTTCAGAGGTCCGATATTGTTATATGTACACTCCTTGTTTTATTGATTGCATGTAATATTTTAATTTACTGAGATTGTGGATTTGGGGTTTTCATGAGCTGTAAGCCATAATCATCGCACTTATGACAAATCACGGCTTGAACTATCTTGCTTTGCATGTAATGGGTCTATCTCATATATTACAAAAATATATGGAAGGGCTGCGCCAAATAAGGGTAGATAGTCCAGTAAAGTATTGCTAGGGTGCCAATAGATGGTCTAGGATACTTGATAGAGTTCCTCTGTGGATGCGTCTGGTGTAGACCGTTCCGTATATGTAAATACAAGAGAGGTAGAGGCGACTAATGGTATAGTATGAAAGTTCAGGGTGTGATAGGTAACAAAAAGTAAAGAACTCACATTCAAGAGAGCTATGGCCAGAATTAATTCTGTATTTTACTGTGTATTTTAGATCAATAAAAGTTTTTTGGCTACCTTATTGTACCAATCCTCTTTTTATTGCACTGTTTATGCACTTTAAACAACTTTTTTTACCTATTCCTGGCATTTTAACCTTTCCTGGTTACTTTTACTTCCACTGGCAATTTTAAAGTTCCAGTACTCCAAGAAATCCTAGGTGGGGATCATACCACCGGCGCCTATCCATAGAGCAGTACCTCTGCTCTATCTTTGTGAGTATTATTTTATTTTCTCTACTACTCTCTTAACCTATCACAATTGAGAGCACTATTGCTGCTTTTTATTCTTCTATATTGGAGCCTTGGATCACCAGACGGTGCTGACGGACGTATCGCCGCTACATATCCTATAAGCGGGGATTATACCGCTGTACGCTATCCACACCAGAGCTGGCCATAGCTCCCTCAAATGTGAGTTTTTTACCTCTTCTTATCTGCACATTGAACCACATCAAAATTGAGAGCACTATTGTTGCTTTCTGTCTTTCTTTTCCGAGTTCTGGACTACCAGACGGTGTTGACGGAGACCCCCTCCCTACATATCCCATAAGCGGGGATTATACCGCTGTACGCAATCCACACCAGAGCTGGCCATAGCTCTCTTGAATGTGAGTTCTTTACTTTTTGTTACCTATCACACCCTGAACTTTCATACTATACCATTAGTCGCCTCTACCTCTCTTGTATTTACATATACGGAACGGTCTACACCAGACGCATCCACAGAGGAACTCTATCAAGTATCCTAGACCATCTATTGGCACCCTAGCAATACTTTACTGGACTATCTACCCTTATTTGGCGCAGCCCTTCCATATCTTTTTGTATCTATCCACCGAAGGACCCGAGGGGTTTTCCTTCATTTGGGTTGCTGCCTACCTTGACTAATTTTGTGATTACTAGCGCTGAATTCTTTTTGTGTTTATCTATCTCATATATTAGTTTCCCCTTTTACGTTGCATTACTGAAATAAATGAACTTTTGCACGATATTCAAATTTTTCGAGTATCACCTGTATAGTTAGAAAAATCTGGAAACTAACACAATTTTCATAATGTTGATGCTGTATGTCATCACAATGGATTTGAAATGAAACAACCGAGATACAGTTGAAGTGCAGAGTTTCAGCTTTAATTCAAGGGGTTGAACAAAATTATTATATGAAACATTTAGAAATTGCAACCATTTTCATACACGGTCCTGTTATATCAGGGGCTCAAATGTAAATGGACATATTAATACAATCATAAATAAAATGTTAATTGTCAATACTTTGTCAAATTTCCTTTGCAGGGAATGACTGCTTGAAGTCTGGAACACATGGACATCACCAAATGCATGGGCCTCTTTTGTGATGCTTTGCTAGACCTTTACTGCAGCTGTCTTCAGTTGTTGTTTATTCGTGGGTCTTTCTGCCTTAAGTTTTATCAGCAAGTGAAAGGCATGTTCGATTGGGTTGAGATCAAGTGATTGACTCCGTCATTGTAGAATATTTCATTTCTTTATCTTAAAAAATCTCTCGGGTTGCTTCCGCAGTATGTTTTAGGTCATTGTTCATCTGTAAAGTGAAGCGTTGTCCAATCAACTCAGACAATATATCCCTATACACTTCAGAATTCATCTGGCTGCATCTGTCTTCTGTCACATCATCAATAAACACTGTGACCCAGTGCAATTGGAAGTCATGCATGCCCATGCCATCCCACTACCTAAACCTGGTTTTACAGATGCTTCAGATCATGCGCCATTCGCCTTCTCCATACATTTTTCTTTCTACCATTCTGGTACAGGTTTCATCTGCCCAAAGAATGCTGTTCCAGAACTTGCTCTTGTGAGGTCTTCTCTTTTTTTTAAATCTCATTTATTTCTTTTTTTTTCTTTAAATTTGCTATTTCGGCAAGTGATACATGACAAAGTAATGAAGCAGACACAGCTGACAAGCTAAATTAGAAATTGAAAACAGTAGTGTCTGAGTAAATCACCCTATTTTATACATGGCATCGATTATTGTTAGACTAGTGAGGCATAGGAGCCGAAGATGATTAATCGGTCAACCGGTTGTTCTCAAACAGATTATCAACAGTATACAAGATTATGTATAAAGGACTTAAATACAGATGCCTCTAACCTAAGGGAGGTGGTGTAAATGCTTAAAACTCTGTTAGAATGTAATCCAGGAAAATCACCTCCACAGGACTGCAGTAGCTTATATGGCAACACTGAGTTGTCCACCTCAAACAGGTGGTGTTTGAAATAATAAAATATGACATAAGAACAGTATTATCTACACAGATAAAAAAAACAGCATGGAATCAGGATGCATTATAGAAAACAATAATGAGCTTTAATGTAGTCAGCAGCACATCAGGTCAGAGAGTCTCGCTCTCCCCTCATTTACAAAGGGGATGCAATAATAGAGACATCCCAATGATGGCTGAAGCTTGTTGATGGAGTTGATTCGAGTAGGCTCAGCACCTGCAAGAACCCTCCAAGGATCCTGATGCCCTAAAGGATTTCCCATTTTTGACAATCGTGAGAGATCTGGGGTAAGATCATCTGTATGAAAGTCCAGTGGTTTGGAGGGCTTTCGTGATAGGCTGGGTTGACTTTCCCCACAGTAATGTGGGTCTGCTGAGGTCTTGGAAGAAAGTAATCCTGTGTGATTCAAATTGAAGTGGTGTTTTCCCCTTCAAGGCAGTTAAGAGCCTTTGTTTGTCTGCAAGAGAGCAAGAGACTGACAGCACAGGACGAGATCTCTAGAAGCTGCCTTGGAGGCCTGAGAAGACTTGCGATGTGGTATGCCCCATCAAAAGCGAATTGCTTGGCAAATTTTGCAACTAAGCGCCTGATAAAATGGGGAATTACTTCTGGGGGGAGTGAGTCTACAACCCCATGGATCTTGATGTTTCTCTGTCGCCCTCTGTCATTCAGCTGCATAGGCTTGTATGTAAGGATCACAGTTGCTGTACGGATTCACTCAAGGTATTTAACCATTGTTTGTTATCTACTAAGTCCTCATCAGCGGCCTGCACCCTTTCTGTCACTGCTTGCACTTCAGTCTTCACCAAAGTCAGTTTGGCTGAAAACATGTTTTGGAAGTGCATAAGTAGGTTGAGCATATCTTGTTTAGTAGCTGGGTCAGTTCCGTTGGCTATGGCTGCGGGCTCCACTATCACTAAATCATCCATAGGTGATTCATTGGCTGAGTTGCGGCCATTCCTCTAGTGTTAGTTGTGGACACGAGCATCTGGCTGATGTCTTGCCCGTCCCTGATGGAGGGTTGATTTGGCTTCTTGTGTCCTATGTCCAACCTCAAAGGAGTTAGAGGGAGGGTCTCCGCAGGTAAGTCGCCATCAAAATCTGTATTGCCCCAGTAGGCTTTAATCAACAACCGTGGGACTCCTACATAGTAGGCCCGAGATCCCCGCCCCTGAGTTTTAGTACCTGCGGGAAAAAGGAAGTGCATCTGCCAAATCGGGACTGCTTCCCAAATATGATGCTGATTTTAATGGCTTGATATGTCACCAGTGGTGGTCTGCCAGAGTATCACCGCCACAGATGCCCCTTTCCCAATAAACAAACACAAATAATCCCAAAGGTAAAATATCTCCGTTCATGGGGTTTTGTACAAAAACAACATAAGGTAGATGAAAGCTGATTCGAGTAGAATGCTCCCCATGTTCGGTAGTCTGTAACTCCCAAACTCCATTCATGTAGGTGTACTGGAACTGGAATGGGCAGCAGGTCCATGGTGACCAGTGTTTATGGGAGTGCCTGGCCGAAAGGAGTTCCAGGCACTCAACAACCAAGTCCCGCTGCCAGCGTTCGGGAGACAAAATGGCCTCGATCCATAGTCCCAACCATGTGCGTTCGCATGCACGAAATGGCGGCAACCCAGTGGAGCATTCTATTAATTTGTTCCTTTACAGTTTTTGTACAAGATATTCAACGTTCCACGTTCTAATGGGTCTCTGGGGGGGTCTTGGTTCGGGAACCGTGCAAAATAAACAAAGCAAAATTAAATATGAATCAGTTATACGAAAGGAGCAGAAAGTGATGGGGTATTCCTTCACATCTCCGATCTGAAATAGTAGAGATGTTTTTTTCTGTAACGTGCTCGGAGCTGCTAGAAATGTCATCTATCTCAGTCTTCTGCTTGACTCCACCCAGGTGACTATGATAGACACCTAAGACAAAGGGAATGCCAATGGATATATAAACTGAAAACCCTAAGTCCAAAGGGACTTAATGAAGGTTTCTCCTTTTCCCTTTTTATCTAGCCTACACTCTCTCTTTTCCTTTAACCCCTTAAGGACCAAACTTCTGGAATAAAAGGGAATCATGACATGTCACACATATCATGTGTTCTTAAGGTTAATAAATTATTTTTACTTTGTATCAAATGTATTCTATGTAATACGTAGCGAGTGGATCTTAGTCCACTAGGAAGTGAGTCTACTAATAGATTAGATGGATAAGCACCTAGTAAATACAAAACTGCATGAATTACCCTTAAGTGAGATATTTCTTCTCCAAATAGAAGTGCATCTGATTACTCCACTGTATTTATTTTTGGTCTAAGTTCATTTTTTACCCCAAAACAACCTGATGCTCCCTAAATTAACTATTTAACAAGAGCCTTCCTACTCGTGATATATACTATGTCCAATTTCTGACTACTAACTCTAAAAACATTAATTCACTTATTTTTGATGACAAAAACTCGTTCAAGCCCAATCTATTTTACTTCAAAGTACTCACTTGATCATAGATGTTAAAACACCAACCAAATATGTATTTTAATATACATATTTCACTATGGTTTATACATATATTCTGAAGGAATGATCAAAATAATTGGATGACTATTCTAATTATTAATATGATCTTAAGGGGCTTATATATTCAGTTTCTCAAACTATAAATGAAAACTGCGAGTCCAGTATGCCTGGTAAATCAGGGGTTAACCTACTAGTGAGATTGCAAATGAGCTAACTCTCTGCAATTAGGGTTTTACTTCTTTATGTACAGCTCTGAAAGTTATTGGTTCCCTTTTTAATCACTTCTTTTTTTCACTGTGTGTGACACTATCACCATTAAGTGTTTATGTGTAGTTTTTCTTCTTCTTCTTTTTTTTTTTTTTAATCTTTGTGGCACTATTATACGTCATTGCCACCTAATAAACTTTTCTCTTTTTTTAAATTTTTGCTATACATAGGATGTTAATATTTATATTGGTAACATTGTGAGTTCGGGTACCTGTTTATTTACTGAGACCAGCTCTCATTCTTTTTCTATATTTGTATTTCAGGGTTATGCCCTGGTTTTCTGCTTAGCCCTTTCTCAACGCAACAATGGTACAACATTTTCTGCCCTGCACCTGATGTGCGTTTCTTTTTAAATATTAACCTTACAGACATCCACAAATTTGCAATTAGTTGCATTTTACAGCTTTTGTAGAGAATATCTATAGTATACCAACTTGAAATGACAAAGGACAAAGGACAAATGACAAAGGACAATCAGCAAATTTGGAATCCACAATCAGATTACAGACTCTGCATAGAACCACAATTAATCTAGGTAATAAACTATAACACTGGGTGGTTCCAAGACTAACAGGTTAATTTAGTAAAGTGAGAAGCGAAAGTGAATTTAAAATTTAAAATCAAAATAGCTAAGCTGGAAATAATATCTAGGTCAGATATGCTTTTATTTCTGCTACTTTGATCTTAAATTTGAAAATGTAAAATTCTCACTTTAGTCAGTAACTCTAACAAATCGTGAACAGATCAGCAAAGTAATAGGGTTAACTAATGTACAATGTTATAGAATACTATATATATATATATATATATATATATATATATATATATATATATATAAAAATACGGAGGATGAATCAAGAGAAAATCACATCTGCTAAGACAAGAATGATGTTGTACACATGGGGTTATATATCGCATACCCTCTAAGAATGTAAAGAATGAAAATGGTACATGGAGGTCCAGCTTATCGAGGGCATGACAGTGTTGGAACTTGTGTTACTGATGATTTGTGCTACATGAACCGGTGAAAAACCTGGGATAGAGGGATAGGTGATGAAAACTGGGATGGTATGGCCAAACCTTGGATAGTTGGGAGGTATATTATTATTTTTTAAATAGTTACTTGTTTCATAATTTATCAAGCTGACACAATTATTACCTTTCTAGTAGTTTAAATGAAAAAAAAACCAATATTCCTGCTCTCACCTTTGTGTGATTATTTTGCCAAGTGTGTCTTGTTATTCATAAAGATCTTTGTTTTCTGAGGCACAAAAGCTTATATCTCTAATGCCATGCTTTCTTTTTTTTTTATCAGTATTTCTGGACTAGGAGATCTACCAAATCTGATGATTTTAAATTCTAGTTTCAATGCAATTAGACATATGGACAGCTATGGAACCTGTCATCAATTGACAATTCTTAATGTGTCTCACAATCAAATTAGGACCATAAAGGATCTATCAGTCCTTGCAAACCTCACACAGCTTCATTTGAACTCCAATAAGGTAATAAACAATGCTGTTCAGTGGTGTATTTTGGTTTTGTATAGTTCTAGACATGATTAAATTTGCCCCACCTCTTCCTTTCAAGGCTGCACCTCTTCCTGTTTATGACCAACATGTATTTTGACTTGACTGACAGACACATGCCCTCACTGATACATACACTGACAGATACACAGTCATTGGCACACACACACTGTTTAACCAAAACACACTTTCACTGACAAACATTCACTGACACACCCACTCACTGACAGACACACACACACACACACACACACGCTCACTGATTTGACACACACCAACACAAAAACTCACAGACACACACATTTTCACTGTTTGTACAATCTGACAGACACACACATATTCACTCACTCACAGACACACAGTAACACACACACTGACAGACACACATTCTTTCCCTGAAAGACACACACTTACAGACACACACTCACTCACTCACTTACTCACAGATACACATACACTCACTGACAGACACACACTCACTCACTCACTCACAGATACACATACACTCACTGACAGACACACACATACATTGACAGACACACATACTGTACATTCACTGAAAAACACACACACAGTTATACTGACACACTCACACACAGTCTTCTCATATACTCACAAATTATTTATTATTTTTATTTTAGTTTAAATCCACTCAGCCTCCCTACCTTTGGGAGAGCTGGAGTGGATTTTTCCCCAGGGGTCCAGGGGGGCTGCTGGGTGGGCTGCTGGTACTCTGGATTGCTTGCTAGATGGGCACACAATGGAGGCGGTGAGGGAAATATCATCTTCTTGCTCTGCTCCCTCTGATGCCAGGGCTGGAGTGACTTCATATTCCGACATCACAGCAAAAAGATTGCATAGGACATCTCTCCCTCGTCGCCCATCTGCGATATGCGCAGCTGCCCGCCTTGGGGGGCCCTAAGGTTGGCAGTCTGCTAGCTCTTGGGTTCCTCATGACACAAAGCTAACAAGACACCGGTGGGGCCTTTGGGGATGGTGTTTTTGTGTGGTGGCCTCTCCATAAATACAGCACTGCTTATTAATCTATTTATCTATCTCACTAGATAAATAACTGCTTGTTGGCACCTATATAACCCAACATTGGCAAAGAAATTAGCCTATTAGCCTGCAGAACAGACGTAGGCAAAGTATTGCAATAATTAAAAAAGAACTCACCAAAGTAATATGTGATACACTACAAGCACATTGTCTTGGTAAACCTAACCAATACTATATTTTTTCAAAAGATGAATTAATAAATGTTTTTTTAAAATGCGTGTTGTATGTTGTCCCAAGTCCACTGTAAAACTGAGAGCGATGTAAAATATTCAAGTAGATCATTTTGTTACAGAGACACTTTAATGCACTATATATTAAGTTAATTATACCGCTCAGTGTGAGGAGTGCAGATTTAATGCTCCTAAACTCAGGTCAATGCTGTGAGAACAGGGCTCGAGTCCTGCAGGAACGCATGGGAACGGCGTTCCTGCACTTTTTCCAAAGCAGGAATGCCGTTCCCGTTACCTGTCCTGCAGGACCGGCCCTGCTACCTGCACTGAGGGGCCATCACACGCTGTGTTCCCTCTCCAGCTATAACTCTCGCGAGACCCGCGGCTGTTACCATGGTAACGCTCCGCACAGGCGAGTCTCGCGAGAGTTATAGCTGGAGAGGGAACACAGCGTGTGATGGCCCCTCTGTGCAGCGCCTTCCTCCCTCCACCGGACCACCAGGCGATCTCCACCCTCCCTGACAAAGTAAGAAACAGGGAGGGGGGATAAAATAAAAAAATATAGACACATAAAGTTAAAAAAAAATGCTTCCCCCCCCTATCATCCAGCACTCACACACATCATCCAGCACACACACACACACACACACACACACATCATCCAGCACACACACATCATCCAGCACACACACACACACACACACACACACACCATCCAGCACACACACACACCCATCATCCAGCACACACTCACACACACACACATCATCCAGCACACACACACAGATCATCCAGCACCCACACACACATCATCCAGCACTCACACACACATCATCCAGCACACACACACACCCATCATCCAGCACTCACACACACATCATCCAGCACACACTCACACACCCATCATCCAGCACACACTCACACACACATCATCCAGCACACACACACACATCATCCAGCACTCACACACACCATCATCCAGCACTCACACACCCATCATCCAGCACTCACTCACACACCCATCATCCAGCACACACACACCCATCATCCAGCACTCACACACCCATCATCCAGCACCCACACACCCATCATCCAGCACACACACACACCCATCATCCAGCACTCACACACCCATCATCATCCAGCACTCACTCACACACCCATCATCCAGCACTCACACACACATCATCCAGCACTCACACACACCCATCATCCAGCACTCACACACACACATCATCCCAGCACTCATCCAGCGCACTCCACCACACCCATCATCCAGCACACACACACATCATCCAGCACTCACACACACATCATCCAGCACACACACACACATCATCCAGCACACACACACATCATCCAGCACTCACACACACGTCATCCAGCGCGCACACACACATCATCCAGCACACGCACACACTGCATTCATTATACACACTCTTCACTCACTACAAACACACTACATTCACTATACACCCTCTGCATTCACTATACACACTCTGCATTTATTATGCACATTCTGCACTCACTACACACTACATTCACTATGCACACTCTGCATTCACTACAAACACACTACATACACTGCATTCATTGTACACACTCTGCACTCACTACAAACACACTAAATTCATTATACACAATTTGCACTTACTACAAACACACTACATTCATTATACACACTCTGCATTCATTATACACACTCTGCACTCACTACAAAAACACTACATTCACTATACACACTGCATTCACTATACACACTGCACTCACTACAAACACACTACATTTATTATACACACTGCACTCACTACAAATACACTACATTTATTATACACACTGCACACACTACAAATACACTACATTCATTATACACACTCTGCACTCACTAAAAACACACTGCATTCATTATACACACTCTGCATTCACTACAAACACACTACATTCATTATACACACCCTGCACTGCACTATATGCATAGGAGTGTAATTTTTTTTTTTTTTTTAAAGGGAGCGGGGAGGGGGGGCGGGAATCTTGGGTGAGTTCATACACTTTTTTCCCCAGGACTTGACCCCTGTGTGAGAATAAGGTTAATACAACTTTGTATGGGATTAAACATATACATTTATATAATACTCAAACTTTATTCAAAGATTTAGTGTTGCAGTATGATTTATAGAACATGTTAGAATTTAGGGATAGATATAAAGTGTGGTTTAGGGTTTGGTTTGGGAAGTTAATTTAAGTTTAGGATATATTTCTCCCCTTCTAGCAGATAGTAGAATTGCAGAATTTGGCTGTTTTTTTAGGATTTTGAAGCTTCAAGATGATGACATTGATCCCATGTCACATGGTGCAGTGACAAATATGACTTCTCCAGAGAAGCAGAAACATGCAGATAATATTTGTTTAGTTCAGGACTCCCATATTTCTGTAAAAGGTATCTTTACCATTGATACCACATTGATAACTCATGACCTAGATCCCTTGTTTTCCTTTGACATTCAGTTTAGATGGGGTTACCCCTCCCCCAGTTTAGCATTTATACTTTATATAGTTAGTTTATTAGATAAATTATTAGAAAATAATAAACCTTGCTGTGTCTGCTGTATGGGACTTTTTACCTTCTTTTTGATAACTTGAGGATAGTAAGGACACTGTTGGGCAAGTGTAATAGAGGTGCAGACAGTACTATAAATTAATAGGTATATTGTGATAGGACATATGCATATTCATTCCTGAATGTACTAGACACATTTCTGTTGATGATAAACAGCGTTTTTTTCAGGACCTCAAGATGGCGATATAGGCTCACTCAATACAGAACAAATTATGTCTGCCACCAACTTTTCAAAGTGATTGCTTGTGAGCTTACATGACACTTCTAATAATGATGGATGTACCATGATGTCTGATATTTTGCTACATTCCAAAGCTGTAATATATATCTGAATTTGATATTTTATTTCCAAATCTTCTATTAACCTCCATTTTCCTGTTCATTTTTCAGTTCACTATAATTTGATGTTTTGTGAATAAACCCCATTCACGGTTTTTCACTAAAGTGAGAATTGTTGGAATTTCAAAATGAGTTTAACATTTAATGACAAAATGGCTGATCTGAACAAAAAATGTCCAAGTCAGGTATGCTTCTAGTTTAGCTATCCTGGACTTAAAATTTCCAAACAACTCTTAGTTTAGTAAATAATGGTATGCAGAGTGGTATGTAAGATACTTAAGTTCAGTCATGTATTAGTTTTAGCATTCTTTTAACGTTTTACCACCCATTCCAAAAGTATGAGAAATATTCTGAAAGCCCACTTATTGAGCTGGCAAGTTAGAACAGGTGTCAATTAAGACCCATCTTTCCAAACGGTTTGCAAATCTTCATGTAGGAAAAAAATTGTTTAAACAAACAGTTTCCACATTTTTGTATACATACACACAGGTGACATGACCAAAACTATTTAAAAGCTATTTTTTTTTTTTGTAGTTTACACTTAATCAAGAATTTAACAGACACTCTAATTTTATAAATATATATATATATATATATTCATAATATTAGAGTGCCCTTGGTGCATTTTAGATTCAAGGCCCCCTCTAGAAAGTAAAAAATAAAGTAAAACACACCTCTCATCCAGCAGGAACCCAGTCTCGCTGCAGCCGCTGCTTTTACTTCATCGGAGATCATCTTGGCCAATTAAGTGATTTTCAATAGAGATGCATTGAGAGTCTTACTGAATATGTGCGGTAATCACTGTGCTGCACCAATGGGATTCTCGTCATAGGGAAGCATTACAATGCCTCTCTGTAGGGAGAATTCCCCACATTCAGCTTTGTCGTGATGTAGAATGTGAAAACTAGCAGAACTGTTCACTAAAGTGAGAACTGAAAGTGAATCTCAAATGCAAGATCAAAATAAAAGCCAAAAAGTGGGAAACATATTTAAGCCAGCAATGCTTTTAGTTTCAGATTAGGCAGCAAGTGAGATTTATAGCGCTTGTTCCTTATGTGTACAGCAGCTAAAACGTTCCCAAACCAGATTCTCTTCTTTCTGATCGTTGATGCAAGAAAAACGGGGGATGTAGGGAAGCAGCGCTTAACAATTGAAGTCCTTGTGTGGAGTCCAATGGAGCCAATATAAGGGAGAAAACAAAATGGGACAGGAATACTAATATAGTGTAGTATGTCTATAACAGCAGAGGCAGAATATACGGAAAAAATATATTGCACTCAAACTTTTCTGGAGTTCAAGATCAGCTCCAGATCACAGCGTATGGACGGTACAATCCCTGTCTGTGGATGTTAGGATGGTCTTGATTTCCTCTGGTATCGTATCCCTGTGCCAATAATCCACGTGGTGTATTCGAGATGATGCTCCAGTGATATATATAGGATTTAAAAGAACAGTTATAGTGTTCTCTGTGTAAATAAAACAAATAAAATAAAGAGAGAAATATACTCACAATGGATGAGCAAATAGGGATTGCTCAGTCCTTTACAGCATAGGTTGTTTTTACCCCACCCGGGAATGTGAGGCACAGCTTCCCCAATAAAAGATGTCCACTGAAGGTCCAGGGTTACAATGCAAAGTAATTTTATTAAACAAATAAAAAGTAAGTAACACACTAAACGCGTTTCACCTATACAGAAGGCTTTTTCAAGGTCAAGTAGAGTCTAACACCATACCATTGTTAAACTTCACCAACCAACATTATTTATCATGACGTATATGACATGACTTCCAATCTACCCTATTGCAGATGGAGACACTGAAAATACAGTGCAAGAACAAATCCTTTTAAGATTATTTAGGCTACACACCATTAGATAACTTTATCTTCCACTTTGAAAGGTCAGAAGTGCTTCTGTGCCTCCAGTGTCTTCAGTACTGTTTATGATGTGTTAATGGGAGTGATGCAGGGTTATTTACTAAAGTGAGAATTCAGAGTGAATTCAAAGTTAATTACAAATTTAAGGTCAAAATAGTCGAACCAGAAACAATCTCTAATTTAGCCGAGTTACTCTTTCAACTACTTTGGCCTTAAATTGGAAATTCACTATAAACTCACCTCGAATTTTCACTTTAGTTAACCCTTTAGGTTATACAATCTCAGTAAGTTTCTAATGTGGTGAAAAAGAATGCCAAAGTCTCCTGCTTGCGATACTAACAAATGGGAAAGGATAATAGAAAAAATATAAAATAAACTAAATGATATAAAACTGCTAACAAATGGTTTCATGAAACATAATACACAGATGTAATGTGTGACCTAAGAAGCAGACTCATTTTATGTTACTGTTAACAGTCATTAAGCAATTAGCCTAATTTGATGTTTCCTATGACTGCAGTTGGTCTCCTTGGATGGTATTCAAAATCTCCCCAAACTCTATGAATTGTATGTTCAGAATAACGTGATCACCAGTGTCCTGCCCCTCTCCTCCTCGCTGAGACTCAACATCCTAGATGCCTCAAATAACAATATCATATCCCTGGATGAAACTGTGCAAGTTCTAAATGGCCTACGTCACCTAACTCAGTTGAAATTAAAAGTAAGAATGTCCTTTTGGTTTATGGAATTAATATTTTGTACATTATAGTACTCTATAACTTTACATAGGTAAACTAGATTTTTTTTTTTTTTTGTCTGAACAGTTATGACAAGGAGGGATATTCCACCAACTTGCATGGGAATTTTATCTAAAGGGATATTTCCGGCTAGTGTTGACCTCAATTTTTAACACATTATATTGATAACGCATACAATGTGCAAAAGTAAAATACCCAATTTTCTAGTTTCTGCATTTGCTTCAAAACCCCAGGTTTTGCAGCTTCTTTCTGGGAGCTCTTCTCAGACAAGATTTACAGGGTTATTCAGTAAAGTGAGAATTCAAAGTAAATTTTAAATTCAAGGTAAAATAGATGAACTAGAAAGTTAGCTATGCTTCCCGTTTGGCTACTTTGGTCTTAAAGGGACACTATAGTTACCCAGACCATTTCAGTTAATTGAAATGGCGCATGTGTATTAGTCTCCCCCTCTCGGATGATGTCAGAGGAGGCGGAGCGCCGCCCCAGGGCGAGGGAAGGGGATCCCAGAGGGCACTTTAGTGTTAGGACTGTGTTGTAGTGACATAAAATACTGAGAGAGGATTCAGGAGCTTAACCAGGATCTCTTTATTCTCAGTATCTCCTTCACAACTGAACTATAACCTGTGACCTATTTCGTGTTCCAGGTTACATGACAAGATTTAAAGTATACCAACACATTAACTATTTAAGGTAGAACAGTGCGGTTAAACAATTAACATTTGAGATGCCACAAACAAAATGACGTATCATCACAAGGCCTACAGATTTGTATTCCTTATGCTATAGAATCTCTTTAACCCCTTAAGGACCAAACTTTTGGAATAAAAGGGAATCATAACATGTCACACATGTCATGTGTCCTTAAGGGGTTAAAGGGACACTATAGTCAAATAGACCACTTGCAGTTTTTTTTTAGAAACTGCAATGTTTACATGGCAGTTTCAAATCCACCTCTAGTGGCTGTCAGTATGCTGACCAATAAAAGCTCGGTCATAGGATGCCAAAGCCCTTACAGAAAAGCACTGGTTCAGTGCGTTCCTATAGGGAAGCTTGAATGCATGTGTGACGCTTAAGTCTCTAATGCTCCTCTATGGGGACTATTGGAGTGGACTATTGTGGAGGAGGCCAAGTTTCCTCATAACTTTAACAAAGGAGCTTTAGTGCTGGAAAATCATAAGGGTAAAACATTTTTAGAATTTGCATTGCAAGTGAGGGGTGGGGTGACCTGTGTAGAGCTAGGGACTGGGACACTATAGCATTAGTAATATAGGTTTGTATTCCTAATGCTAAAGAGTTACTTTAAATTCACTTTGAATTCTCACGTTAGTGAATAATCCTGTAAGACAATAATGGGAATGCTGAGCAAATGCCGTAAATCCCTGCTCGAACAAAATTCTGTAAATGTGCTGAACGGATAGGTGGTTTCTTAAAGTCAGGTTCGCCCAGAGAATGTGCCATACAAATGAATGAATAGATGTGGTTGGAATTCACACTATTTGGTATTGCTGGGTTAAACTTTTTGACATAAACATGCAATTCCATAAGATTTCTTTTCATGTGTAGTAGATGCTAAACTTTTTTTAAATATTCAGCTTTTAGTATTAATTTTAGTTTCAACACTTTCTTTCCAGTCTTGTGTTTTTAAATAACTCAACCATTCATCCTTGGAAATAGCCCTGTACACATGTTCTCCTTGGATTGCATTTAATAAGGATTTATTATAACACACATTAAATTAATGTTTATTCTAGCAACAGAATGAAAGCATAAACCATAAATTTATTTCTAAAAGCTAACTTGAAAATGTTATTTTTCTAGATGTTACATTTGGTAAAACATTTTTTCCATGCGTCTTGATAACACTGTGAGTTTTCGGCCTTCTCTAGGGTAATCATTTGGCTCATGATCCTAGATATACAGATGCCTGTAGTCGTTACACCTCTGTACAAGTTCTAGATAACTGCATACTTAAGGACTACAGCAAAATGTCTCAAAAACATCACCAGCTGATCTGGCATTCACTGGACATTCTGCCCAAAGGAGGATACACCAGAGAAGGACTAAAGGACGTAGCCAAGAAAAATCTTACGGAAGAGCTACAAAGGAAGAGGAAAGATTTAGAGAGCAACATTCATTACCTCCATGCCAGAATAATGTACGGTTCTATAATTGCCATTGTTTTGCCGCAATTGCATTACATCCCATAGGCAGGCAGTTGAATAATTGCATACAGCAGTTGCTTTTCATTATTTATGAAAGTTTTTTTTTCTGCTTGCAAAAGTATGCCAGAGCGCTTGAAGGCAGTTCATTGTTAAGATACACAAATATACCTTCTTGATATTGTTCTTCTTAGTAGATAATTTAAAAAATAGCATTTTACTAGGGGTTATACAGCTAATTTTGGTTGTGGTATGTTATGATACTTAGCAGAATTTGGTTTATATGAATAAGCTATAGCCTATTTAAAATCTCACCTGAGGCACATAGTCACCACGAACAAATACCTATAATGATTGGGTTATGTAGTATGTGCGCAGTCACATTGTGTTAAATATAGACAAGTGTGGAGATAAGACAGATGTTGATAGTGTATTTTTGTATTTGTCTCTGAGGATCACAGAATCTGCTTTAAACCACCATCTGTAAAATTAATATTTAATTTTAAAATTATAGGATTGATAGCAAGCCATCATTGAGACTATCTTTAATGTACTGGGTTTGAGAATTGAACTCAACTTTAGTTTTTTTAGTTATGTGTATTCAAGAATAAAGATCATGCTTTGGAAATATCTGTGCATAACCCAGTTGAACATATATTTTAAGTGTTCTAGCAATTAGGCTTTCCTAAATTAAAAACAGCTAACTTCCAAAACCTGTGTTTATGTTGACTTGAGCCTTTTTGTTGCACCCCTGCTATCCTTGGCAAGAAGGGGCACTACTACCTTTAGTGTTGGACAGTTTGTTTCTAAAAAAAAAAAATTACTTAATACATAACACAATTTTACTAAAACCTAAAATATAAATTCAGAAATTAACGATGTTTGATCTGTGTTTTGAAGGGATTTACAAGAAGAGTTTGCAGAACATGAGGAAACTATGAAAGGAGAACTGGATAGCTGTATCAGGTAAATTGATAAATATGGTGACTATACTAACCTAAAGGATTTCTCAAAAACAGCAAATATCTGGTCAACGTATAAGCAATACTACCAATGTATTAAAGGGACACTATAGTCACCAGAACAACTATAGCTTAATGCAGTTGTTCTGGTGAGTATAATCATTGCCTTCAGGCATTTTAATGCAAACACAGTCTTTTCAGAGAAAAGGCAGTGTTTACATTGCCCCCTGCAGACAGCAGGTAACTGCACAGCATAGATAAAATAGCACAGAGTTTTATAGACAGAATCAGTTACTTACTACATCACTGTAGCCAAATTCTAATACACAAAAGGCACATTACAGATCATTCATCATTTGTGACGAAATAATAATACACCAAAGGCAAATTATAGAGAGTATGATTTCACTGTGACAAAACAATGTGCAATATCACATAGAATCAGTTAAGTGGAGATTATATGATTATTTGATATTCAGTAATACATAACAAAGACCTATGCTACAAATCCTGGATATGGCTTATTGATGATTTATGGCTAAAATGACACACAACAACTGTCTTTTTTATTTAAATATAGATTTGGTACATTTTAATTAATCTTCAAACTTCGTAATTCCACTACAATTGTAAGCTCATTATTAGAAGCATGCATAACTACACTAATATGCATCACGTCACTCTGTATCTCACATACCTCTTTTCATTGTTAGAAAAGCAAATCTGACTGAGAGTGATGGGAGTTATAGTCTACAGCATTACTAATGTCCATTATCATTAGTGAGTATGTTTTTGGGCTTCCATGCCCTGTGGATGTGTTGTACAGAAACTTGCCATTGTAAATGCCACTTTAATGATGATCCACTAATATAAATGTAGCCTCTTTATGTCATTGCTGTAATGATCCTATTATATTTCACTAGCATGTTAAAGTGAATTCAACATTTTTACAGTCTTGAAACATTTAAAGTTAGTAGTAACTTGGGATGAAGAATTCTTTTTTCATGTTTGGTAGAATCTTGATTAATCCCACTGTAGTAAGTTACTAACGCTACTGAAACAGTGAAATGTAAACATCTCTTTAAATGTTCCTCTTACTGACTCTAGATTTGTGGTTCCGTTGTATTTATGGAATATGTAGTTGTTGAATAACTAAAACATTGTAGAGAACACAGACCTAAAAGAAAAAAAATGACTAGAAACAATAATGTACATATTGCCAAAAGATCATGCTCTCAAGTTTAGAAACAGCAAACTAGACATGTGCAATTCGTTTTGGTCTGAATTAAAATTCAGCCGAATTTCAGGTAATTCGGACATTCAGGTGCTTCCGAATAACTGAATTGCCGAACTGCCGAATTGCCAAACTGCCGAAATTACTGAATTTCCGAAGTGTAGTAGTGCCGAAGTGACAAATTGCAGAAGTGCCGAAGTTGCCGAAGTTTCGAGGTGTCAAAGTGCCGAAGTCCCGAGTTACGAAGCACAGTATTGCCTAAGTACTAATATACTTACCCAGTGAAAGAAGAAGAATGTTACACTGTATACAATTTCTTCCATTTCATTATTTTTTATTATTTTTTGAAAATTTATCACAATAGACAATAAAAGACTTACATTTAAAAATATAAACAAAAAACAATACAATAATTAATACATTCCGACAGTTCTAGCACTCTAAGATACCAAATTTTTAATTTATTACCCTTAATTATCACCTTATTTATAGATTAGACGACATACCAAATTTAGTAACTTCCCTTCGACTTGAGAGGACCTTAAATAGTTATTCACTGTCTATGACAAACCATGTAAACATAAAAACATAAAGTCATACTGTGCCGAGATCTATAAATCCTGACAGATAGGGGCTTGATATTTTCCCATTTTCTTTTCCCTTTTCTCTTACTTTCTCTCTGTTCTTCTCCCCCTTTTTTTTAATATAAAATATACGCTATAAATAGCCAAAAAACTGCTTTATATAGAGAAGCAAAATATAGAAACTTATCTTTCTAATCTGTCTATATTCATTAGTTATTTGTCATAGTAAGTTTATCATCTTTGATTCTTCTCAAAAAAAATTTAAGATATTATTCACTACTTGTATTTAACAGTAATGTCCACTATACATACTGTGCCAAGATCAAATAATAGATACTATTATTTCACTGAATACAATTTCAAATAAAAAGTATACAAAGATAGCCAGGATTCAGCTGTAAGCATTTGCAACATTTACAACAATCAAGTAACATACATTCATATAAAATGTAAGTTACTTAGCCAGTCAGTGTAATGACAGGAATGAATAAGTAGATAACTCCCTAATTCCCATGGTATTAGGGAGCTATCTACTAAAAGGCTGAAAGACCTAAATTGGTCTTTCAGACAAATTTACTAATACTAAGTAAAGGTTACTTAGTATTATTAAATTATGCCCCTACTCGCTATACCACGAGTAGGGGCATGTCTATTATTCTAGTTTAGGGCCCCCACCCACCACTCAGGGGTGGGGGCCAGGGGGAGGACATTAGGTCCCCCCAAATTTGTATTTAGGGCCCCCACCCATTGCTCAGGGGTGGGGGCCAGTGGGGAGGACAATAGGTCCTCCCCCCTTTTGTTACTTTAGGGCCCCCACCCGCCGCTCAGGGAGGGGGGACCATTTTTTTTTAACAGTGAGCAGCCACAGGCTCACTTTTTACTAGGTCTTTCAGTCTTTTGGTAGACAACTCCCTAATACTGTGGGAATTAGGGAGTTATCTACCAAGCGGCTGCAAGAAAAATCCCGAAATGCCGGAGTTCCGAAGTTCCGAAGTTGCCGAAGTTCCAAAGTGTCTAAGATCTGAAGTGCCGAAGTGTTTAAGTGCCGAAGTTGCAGAAGTTCCAAAGTGTTGAAGTGCCGAATTGCTGAAGTCCCGAATTGACGAAGTTCCGAATTTCGGAATGCCGAACCGAGCTGAATATTTTCCCCATGCACATGCCTACAGCAAACTATCTTTTTGTTTGAGAATAAGTTAGAGAGCTGCATACTTTGGAAAAGCAAACAAAACATAAAAACACAGAGATCGTGAAATTCTGCCTTTAGACAAGTTTTTATCTTTTTAACTGAGAGGGCAGACATTTCCCTACTGAAATTGAAGTTGAGAGCTATAATAGTCAGTTATATTTTTTACAACACAAACTAAAAGAATTCCAGAAATTGTTCACATTCTAGTCAATTTTAACTTGACATAGGAAGCTGTTTAGTGATCTTGCTCAAAAGGATGCATTGTGATCTATAAAATACCTGTGATTGCCTCAGAATGTATGAGTCCATATTCGGGAGATTTATTTACATTTTCTGTATCTGTTGGCAGATCATTTACTATTTTTTTAAATATTTTATTTTAGCTTATTTAATATTAAACTAAAATCATATCTATATTATGTTTACCTTTTAATTACCATCCTCTTTTGATTTTTTTCTCTTCCATTAGAGAAAATAATGTAGTGGTTTCCCTTTCATTCACCTGTCCGTTATCATTTCCTTAACCTTTGGTGTTGTATATAAAAGCTTGTGTTTAAGATTGAGCCTCCAAAATATTTCCATTCAAACATGTCCACTCTTGCCATTACCACTATTTTTTACCCCCAAACTATATGGCCTGGTATTTGATGACTGATAATGAATGTAATTGTAGTTTAGTCAGTGTTGGTTCATTCTTGGACTTGGACTACATTAAGTAATGCACATGCATTTAATTAGTGGTGATGTTCTTTCTCTTTACTTGCATTGAAGATACATTAATGCAATTCCAGAAGAGGACTTTGAGAAGATTGATCCACATAAGGTCCCAAAAGCTATGGAGAAGTATTTATTTACTAAGTTCTGGAACAGGTGGGAGCCTGGGAAAAGAAAATCTGAAAATCATTCTTTCAATCATCTGACAAAGCCTGAGGAGGTAAGCTTGAGAGTTTCCTCAGCAACTGCTTTAAAATACTAATGTTAACAAAATTATACACTAAAAACAACAAAAAGTGGAACAAATGCAGGTCTTTTTACTAAGCACAGTGTTATGTGATAGACAGACTGACAGGCATAGATACAAATAGAGAGAAAAATGTATGTTCAGAGAAAGGGAATTGTGCACTCAAGGACCACACTTAACATTAGTAGTAAACATATTTGCACACAAGAAAAATATGTTATTTGGGAAGTTATATCTGCGTAATAAAATGGTCCACCTTAAAGCGGCAGTGTCACCGTCTGGGGACTTTGCTGAATTCACAAAGACACACAACAGTGGCATCGCCACTGGAGGTTCAGTTCTTGGGGGCAGGGGGCAGGTAAAGTGAGAGATTCTTAGCTGAACCTGTCCCTCGCTGGTGCCGCCATCTTGTTCAGTCTGCTCCTTTTCACGCCAGGAACCAATATCATGGACTGCGGCTCCTCCATAGACACAGCCAACTCCCTGCAGCCGTTACTGGTCATGGCTATCGGAATTGACCCTTAGACTAAGAAAGTTAGGCGGAGGAGAAATACAGTGATCTTGGTATATCTCATGACTTGGTTACAATTTCAGTGAAATTTCAACGCAGTCATAATGAGTATTTCATAAAGATTAATTGTTTCTGTGTATGTTTAATGACTTCAGGAATCCATACAGATTGTAGCAAGGAAAACAAATATTAAAAAAATAGAGTAGCAGTCTATATGTGCAGTATATGGTAAAACATGTGTAAATGTTCCCTCATTTGACTACATCATAGTCTAAGCTGAATAAACATAAATGTTGAATGTAGGAGTAATAAAAACTTAGCTTTTATTGAACCATTTCTTCAAAGCAGCCAATGCTTTGGTCCACAAGAATGGGATCTCTGACTGGTTTTATACTTCATATTTACATATATGGTATGGGCCTCTAAGACTATGACTGTGTATTCTTGATCATTTAATAAGGCTTTCTGGATAGTAGTATCACTGTAGGTGCCCTTTCATTGCCGCTAGGGAAACGAAACATTGCAATGGAGCAATAAAGCATAGCATTGTAGAGTTTATATCTTTCATCCTGTGATAAAATTGTTAGTTGTAAATGTCTGTCCATATTTTTTTATTATCTTACTTTATGGTGTTATTTTTGCATAAATTTTCACACAATTTATAATTAGATCCTAAAGATTGCATACTGTTCATAGCCGAACTGTGCATTTAGTTGCCAACTGCCACTGAGCACATCTCCTCCTTTAATGTCAATGGAAAGTTTTTCAGTGTTCTTTCTGATCAGTGCATGTAAGGAGAGCCTAACTGCAAATTTGTTTCAGTCCATTATTGGGTTAAAACCATTCTATACGTCTGTCATTTGAAAGTAAAGGAAGACAAGTTCAAACTCGGTTCTTCCTGTTTAAAGGCTTGTAATGACAAGGCGACCTTCTCACCCCAGATGAAGTGCAGCATCTTTATATTATAACCTAATAGTGTGTGGATGGTATCATAATTCTTCCTGTTTTCAAGGCTCTGTTCTTAAAATACCAGAGAACATGCAAACACCACCACTGCAGGTGTGCAGGTCATAAACATGCCATGTAGGTGATCGATCAGGGTCAGCACACAGATGACCCATTTTCCTCTACCTGCAACCTACTGTAAGTTTCAGAACTGCAAAGAAACTGAATGTGTTCCACTGGTTTAAGAATCCAGGGGATACATACACTGCTATGGCAAATAATTAAATAAGTCAGTTCAATATACATGGTTTGATTCCTATATTTACCAATACATACCTGTAAGCACTGATGAAAGATGGAGGATACTGCAGAAAAAATGTTAAGACTTGCCCTCATTCAATAATTAAGGCTCACAGTCTACTGCCTTACATGTAACGTTATAACGTTATAAAATAATATAGTAAACCAAGCCTTTACACTTAATATCCTGGATAACTTTACCTCAATGTTATCAAGCTGGGATGTATAAATAAACAAAAAGGGGAAAAAAGAGGAAGTTAAACATTCAAGCTGTAATTTGTAAGCTTTGGGTCAGGACATAAAAACCTGCCCGCAGGTTCTTTCAGTGGTTGGAACAGGCTCATCATATTTGTTAGGCCCCAGGCAACTCTCCACAATAAACTGTTTACTATAATAGGCCTGCCCTCCCCGGTTCATTGGAGACCTGTCGATACTTGGAAGAGTCTCATGAAGGTGTTTAAAGTTATTCTAGTGTATATTATATTTCAGTTTAATATTCAGTTACAGAACTTATTTTACTAGTGAAGTATTGGTCACTATGAAAAGACACCAACACTGTGTATGTACTGTGGGTAACTGTCAATAAAAGGGGTATGACATACTGAATTAGGAGCTGAGGCCACTCTGTTGATCGGTATTTCTTGATTTGAATTTGAACCGTTTACAAGAAAGTTAAGTCAGAATTTACTGGGTCTGAGCATAGTTATAAAACCCATGACACTGCTTTCTACCATAATTCATGCTTTTCTTCACGTGCTACAGAGCCCTGATGCTTTTGAAGTTTTCATAGCTACAGTAGATGCAAAGAATATTTTTCCATGGTAATGAGTTCCTTACAGGTTTCACAATCGAGACAAATTTTTTTTCTGAGCACATGTAGAAGTTTATAGGCATGCCCTACAAAGTACAGTCTTAAACAATCTAATTTATCAGTACACTGAATGCTTATTTGCTCTTATACAAAAATCACATTCTAAGACAAGCCACAAACATGTTTGTAAAAGAATACAAATTTAAGCTTAATGTAAAGTGCATGATATGATGCGCTCTTAAATTCAGTTACTTTGTAGATAATGCCACTCATCAGGCATAGATGATATATCACCATTTATGTGTTCTACAATACAGCTTCAATGGTGGTATACCAGCCAGTCTAAGTGTTACAAAAGTTGTAGTCTCAAGTTTATGCTGGCCTGCACATCCCAGGTTAATGAGGAAGTAGGTATTTATATTTCTCTAGTATACAATTTCAAGTACACGTTTACGTTTTACTATTTCAAAACATAAGGGTACTTGTCTGATTGATCTTAGAAGAACAAAATATAGAGTGGAACCTAGTGGAGCTGGAGTGCCAGCTAATGGCTAGTAATCTCTATCACTTGAAAAAAATTTACATTGCAGACATAGCAAAACCAGCTTTCCCATATGAAACTTGAATAGAGTTATTTGCGGGTTGATAGGAGAGCCTAGGAGATATGGTTAATATTATTCCTGACAAGTTTTGCATATTATCTAGCAACAAACATGCTGTTTTCTAAAACTCAACCATGCTCTAATTACAAAATAATTACAAAATACTATCTTTATATACTGTGGCATATATGTATTTAATGTCTTACTTTCTTCAAGATAAGTTGTATGTGCAAAACTAATGCTACCACTGAACAATGCACATATGATATAAAAAGAATATGCCATGCTCCTATATTTTATAATATTCTGCTTATAATATTCTGCATTTAATAATGTTTACTGTTTGCAAGTGGGAAGAGATAAGTGAACTCCACATTTACCTCCAACACACAGACTGGATAGTGGGTGCAACAAGGATGGAGTATAGCATCTCTGATTTAATGTACAAGTGACGATGGATGTAAATTGGTATTTTTCAGTGGCCAAGCACTGCAGTTGCATGACATTCTTTTGTAAAATCTTAGTTTTATTATATTTCCTTTTCTGGCATATTTTTTGTTGTTGTTAAATGTCTATTTAATGCAAGCAGCATTTCTAACCCTGTGTATGATGGCAGAGACAAATGGAGTTCTACATATTATGTGACACATACATGGTCTGACAGCATCATGGTTTTAGCCATTGATTTTGCATAGAACATGCTGTCTTACATAGAACAAAGAAAGATATTCTTATCTAAACCTTTGAGCTGAATGAATGGTGTTCTTTGCTTTGTCCTCTACCATGTTTGATCAAAGCAAGTTACTGAAATTAAGACGTTATGACCTTTCAGCTGTCATTTATTGATCATGGGTTACATTCATTTTACTAATGAACCACATTTCACACATTAAGACTAGTGATGTCCCGAACGGTTCGCCGCAGACTCATCATTGAGTAAACTTTGACCCTGTACCTCACAGTCAGCAGACACATTCCAGCCAATCAGCAGCAGACCCTCCCTCCCAGACCTTCCCACCTCCTGGACAGCTCACTAAGAATGCAGCTTCACAATGAATGTAAAATGGATGCTGTCCAGGAGGTGGGAGGGTCTGGGAGGGAGGGTCTGCTGCTGATTGGCTGGAATGTGTCTGCTGACTGTGAGGTACAGGGTCAAAGTTTACTAAATGATGAGTCCGCGCCGAACCGTTCGGGACATCACTAATTAAGACACATAAATATAAGTTACACTAGTGACACAGCCAATATGGGAAGTCTCTTGGGATAATACCTATGTATAAATACGGATACTCTAGCTTTGCTCTCCTGTACGAATTCAGAGCTTTCAGTATATCTTGATGTAGATCAAGTTAAAGCATTACATATTTCCTACATCTGGTCTGGAGACATCTTAAACATAGTGAAATATGCCGAATCCAAAGTATGCGCCCTTTATCTCTAAAGTCAGCACTTGATCATTCTGATTCATTATCCATCTGGTTTTCCATATGGATTCGAGAAATCAGGTGAATTATTTTCGGTCTCACTCTTTGACACCATTGCTGTGGTTAGACCTTAAACTATGATATGTGAGATAAACTTAAAAGTGGAAATAACATCTATCCATGATTGTTTATCCGACAGCAAGATTATTGATTAAAAGACATTTTGTAAGGAATAGGACAGATCCTGATATTGTTGCAGCCTTCTACGTTCTGTCAGGCATGGTTTAAAAGTGTTACCTCACAGTACATGAAAATCATATGGTCTTTATGTGAAAATAAATAATCACAGTGGTTACTTTAGCACCCCATGGTAAGTTAAATTCTTTCACACCGGGAGATCATGAATTCCACACACAGATGGGCAGAAATGTCAAGCCTTGCCTGACTGAGGGTAAAAGTTATAAGCATCCCCCCCCAAAATGCATCTTTTAACCTTATTTTATAGCATTTATTTGGTATATCATATTACAAATAGATTGTTAGTATTTCATCTATACATCTTTTAACACCATTGATAGCATTTATTCGTTTTATATCCTTTCTGTTTATCTATAAGTGTATCTATGTGATTGCTTTAGAGATATCTAATTAATAGGGACACTCACAGTACATTTTATGGCATATATTAAAGCATTATTTAAAATAGAAGATGATTGTCTAAGCCATATTGGGCGACGTCAAAATGATCTTTCTGTAAATGTATCTTCTAGTTGAGTGTTTCCCAATCCAGTTCTTAAAGCACTCCAAACAGTGCAGGTTTTATCAGTATCTTCACTGGTACAGAATTGGGAAATACCAAATCTAAAGCTGTTGGCGTTCTTTGAAGATTGGATTTGGAACCACTGTTCTAGACTACATTAACTCATAAATGTTACAGCACAATGTTTCAATTAATATCTAGCTATGCAAGTCCTGCAACCCATATGTTTAGTTATTTTGTTTTTTTGATAACAGAGTCCTTTTATGTTTTATTGTCCACTTTTCCAGTTCAGCAACTACTCTGACACAATGATGTAGTGGTCACACAATGTAAAAATGTGATTCATAAATGTACTTGTATCAATTTCCTCTAATTCAAAGCAGTGAATTTACACAATCAAATCAATGTTCACACTCACTCTTTTAAAATTATCAATTGGCACTTTCACAGTTGTAGATAAACAACGATCCACTCCAACCTTACCTAGTGATTTGCTATCATAGTGATTAAATAATAAAGACTTTTAAAAGTCTTTGATAAAGTTAAAAAGTCTTTGATAAATATGGCAACATAATTACGTTGAGTAAGAGAGCTTTGGTTTTAGGGGGTCAATGGAATACTTGCTTCTACTTCATCTGGCTGACAACTATAGGAGTTACACATCACAGCACCTTAAAAGCAGGGACCTCCTAAAACCTACATATTCACTATTCCTTACTCTAGGTCCCTCTATCACTACCCCAAACCTAAGCCAACTATCTCTAAATACCCTTAACTTTACATTTTCCTTAACTTTACATTTTCCTTATCAGCCTCACTTTATCAAGACATAAATGTATTTTTTTAACTTCAAATTTTTTTTACTAGATACATCGGTTGTAAAGTTAAAAATACTTATTCTTGCATGGTGCTGTTTTGGCATATACTCATTCTCCATGACTCTCCCACTGAGGTGGCTGTGAATGAGAAGCAAAGATTGATGCTCACTAGGCTACTAACCAAGGGCTTCAAATCAGTTTAATGAAGAATACTTTATAGAATGCATAACACAAACTTGTATTAGCATTAAAAAAAACAAAACAAATTAATTAACTCAAACCTGAGATGCCCCTTTACATCACATCTAAATGTGTAATGACAGAGTTTAATTGTGCATTGGTCATAAGTAAAATTTTAATGGAATTATGGGTCTAGTAACATTGCAAACTCCACACTCCCCAGTTAAAGTAATCAATTCACTGCCCATCAGGCTTGAGAATGTGAAATAAAAGCCAAAGACTGTTAGACTATCCAAAGCAATATGGTTCTTTAATTCATTATATATAAACTTAAATTGCATATCGATTGAAATCACCATAAAAAACCTATGTGAATCAGGGATCAGACAGGTCAATGGTCTGAGAACAAGCAGCATGGAGGCATAACACAGTTAATTATAACTGGAAGTGGACATCTGTTAATCTGACCTTTCACCTTCATTATTATAGGGCAGGAGAACATATTGCCCAGGTCACCCTATTGATTACCTGACTTTCAGATTTAAACACGGTCTACCACAAACGCTTGTCTCACTGAACATTAAACAAATGCCAGACATATTTGTTTGGTATGTATTATATTCATAAACTTGCAGTAGGTAAAAAAAAAGAGTTCTATCCTGTTTCCTCTGCTAAATGTGTGTTTTTTTTTTATTATTCTTTATTTTTGTATGACATGAGAAAAAGACACAACAGTAATGGTACAGCAAAATACGTTCCACAAATTATCAGGTATTCTTGTATTCTAAGTTATTCACAAGGTACGAGGACAGTGAACATCTATGTGATACCATTACACTTAAGGTTTGCAAATTGGCAGTCATAGTTTCTATAATATTAATTTCCTTAAGATAAAGGGAGATAGGAAAAGAAAAAGAGAAAATAGAGAGGAAGTAGTAATAAAAGGCAGAGCTTGAAATGCCTTGTCAGGAGTATACGGTGGACAGGGGGGAGCAAAGGGGAGGAATCAGTGTCCATGGGGAGTGGTAGGTAGAAGGGTCGGCTTCAGAAGTGTATGAGAGCCTCAAGCATGGTCAAGTTGCCCCGCCAACCTGCCCTCATTAAATTCCCAAAGGACTGTTCTCCCGTGGTTCCAAAACTTTTTTAAATGCTTTAGTGGCTCCCCTCACTCTAGCTGTCAGATCATTCATCAAGTGAATCTCTTTGATTCTGGTTATCACTCCCGCAAAATTTGGGCTCCCCTGTTTCAGCCAGGATTTTATGTATAAGTTTTTTTTTGGTTCTGGTCAAACCGTCTATGGATCTATTTAGCAGATACACCCAAGGGTCTAGTTCCAGGGCCGTAGAGAACACCTGATTTAACAAATTCTTAACCAAATTCCAGAATCTTACCTTGAGTGGGCACTCCCACCACATATGCAAGTATATCCCCTTCAATCAGCATCCCCTTCAACAAATGTCAGTTGTGGATTTGTTCATTCTTTACTGGAGTTGTGTACCATCGAGAATTGTTCCTGGAGGTTTACGCACATAGAAGTGGTATTGCTAGCTTCCCATATCTCCTGCCATTCAATACCCTCTAGTTCCTCACCTGGATCGCGTTCCTACTGGTCAGCATATGTCAGTTTACCCCATTCCCCATTCTCCAAGCAGAGGTGGGCGTAAAGTAGTGTTATCAATCCTTTAGTCATAATTTCGGACATGCAGATACGTTTGAAGAACGTCAACAGTTTATGCGCTGCTACTTTGATGTGGGGTTGTTTCGCAAAATCTAAAATTTTTAGATACCTAAAGAAATTGGAAGGCATAAGATGCTTCCGTTGTTTGAGGTCATTGAAAGTAATGACCTTGGCACCCTGGAATAAGTGGCATATCCTCTGAAGGGCTGCCTGCTCCAGATTTTGGAAGTGCCCAGCAGTCAGACCTGGGAGAAATACCCTGTTGCGGAGGTTAGGCATAAGGGGAAAAAGGGATGATGCCAACTTATACTTTTGCTTCGACGAGTCCCAGATTCTCAAAAAGTTTCCGCTTTTTCGGCCGATACAATACCTGCCTGGATATTCGTGTCATTTATTTTGCCACATAAATGTACCTATGGCTTGTTGTAAGGGTAGTAGGTGCGCCTTAGTGATATGTATAGGTAGCGCCTGGAACAGGAAAAGGATACGTGGCAGGACGTTCATTTTTACAGAATTAATCTGTCCTATCCACGATATGGGTTTGTCAGTCCACTTGTCCATGTCCTTTGTCAGTGTTTTCATTAAGGGCATGTAGTTATGGTTATATAATTTCTCTGGGTCCGCTGTTAAGTGAATCCCTAAGTACTTGAGAGAGCTTTTTTCAATGTGTATTTTATATGTATGGTACAATTAATATTCTCTTGGATATGCCCACGTCTGCTCTTTGAGGATATGCAGCTGGTAGCCACTCTACCCACGATCTAGTAGCTATCCCCACCCTCCAAACCCCAACCCCACCCGTGTGCCCTGACCCCAAAGAATAAAGGGAGAAAGGAAAGAAAGAAAAGAGAAAAGGTACGCAATATGCATACCTAGAGAGATTTGAAAGTCGTCTGGTCTTACTAATAGCCAGATCCATGCGGGGTACATAGTCTGGCACCTCTACCACGCACATCGCTCGTGAGAGATGTGGTTCCTGTACATGCTGCAATGCCACATTTGTACTCTAGAAAGCCAGCAAATACTTTAACTGCTCGAACTATGCACCAAGTATAAGAATATACAGTATTGCAACAACAATGAGACAATAATTGCACAATTAACATGCTTCATAAACCCACGGGTGTAGGCCTCATCACTACTTGGGTGCTACCTAGGTGGGCATGTTACCTTGTCTCTTCAGGGAAAGAAGGTGTTGGCGGACAAGGGAAGGGGGGGGTTATAGGAAAATGGGACTTAAGATCTAAGGACGATATCAACCTACCTCGGCAGATGGCCCAGAAGAAATCTCCACCTAACCTACTGGTCTCCCTAGACGTCAATAGTAAGTTATTATCTTAGGGAGGACAGTCTTTATAAGAGGCCTATAAAGTTACGATTTAATTTTGTACCTGTGGATCACTTGAGAGCAAAGGGTCAATTTTGTAAGGCCGTTGTATGATGCAGCAAACAGTTTCTTAAGAGCGTGCTCATAAGGGAGGTCTCTCTGTTGATGACTTGGGACTTAGTAAGCTACCCTTTAAGAATAGTTCGGCCCTATTTAGAATTACATTTTGAAACTGCATATTCCGTTTGGAAATAAATTTTAAATTTAAGCAAAGAATATCCATGCTTGTAAAATAACAGAGTTGCTCTAGGCAAATGAACTTGCGAGGAGAATCATCACTGGTGTACTTTCACTGACTGTACAAGAATACAAAATAGGGAAGATATTAAATATACCACACGACAACAGGATCCTCCATAAATCTTCTCATGTATATGCAATATGATACCATAAGCATCATAAGAGAAGATGCCTGTTTCCATCAGATGTTCCAAGTGACTGGCTGATGGAAAATGGCAAGATCTGTTGTTTGACACATTTTTCCAAAAATAACCCTCTACACACGTTGAAGTTTTTCTTAAGATAAACTAAAACAGTTCATAAAGATCACATCTTTGGAGGCGGAGCCAAGCCACTGCACTGAACGGTCGCATGCTGTCCGAACTCCGGGACAAAAAGCTATTAATAACCCTCCAATATACCCCAAAACACACATATTGGCTATTAACTGGATCCCCAAGCTGCTACCAACACAATGGGACAGAAGACGAAAAAGCCCAGACCCGATAAGCCTCGGCAGAACGTGAGCATCGGCGACCTCTGGAGACAAGCTCAGGGCGCCATAGGACCAAACATGGCCGCCTTCAACGATGAATGCTCTGACTTTTCGGATGACTACATGCCTGGAACAGAAACAGAGCCCCCACCTGCACCGAAGGCTCCTCTCCCAGCTCCCTCACCACCGGAGCCGCCTCCACTCACTACAGCAATCATGAAGAAACTGCTGGTAGGGGTTCAGCTTGCCATACAGTCCGACATGGCCCAGATACGCAAAGACCTCCAGGGCCTAACGGGTCGTCTAAACGTACTGGAGCAAGACTCCAACTTGAATGTCAAACACACCAAGCACCTGCAACAGGCAGTAAACGACCTGCAGAAGCAGAACCTTAAATATGACTTACAATTTGCAGCACTGGAGGACCAGAGGCGAAGCGGGAATTAAGATCCGAGGGATCACGGAGGAGATGCCGGAGGCCGAGGTACCACATTTCGTTCAGCGACTCATAATGGCCCTCCTATCCCCTAAGTACGCAAAGCAGGTGACCCCAGAGGGGATGTTATGTCTCCCGAGGCCCGCCAAGGCACCTAAGACGCTACCTAGGGATCTTCTAGTGCGCTTCTCCTACACCAGAGACAAAATAGCGGTGATGTCAGCAACGCGCCACCAAAGTCCTTACCAATTTGAAAACCAGTCGCTGTCTTTCTACACGGACCTGTCGAAGTCCACACTGGCCTGGCGCCGCTCGCTGCAGTCCCTCACCTCCCTCCTCTGCACGCAAAACATCGTCTATAAGTGGAAGGGACCACACGCGCTGCAAATCCATCAGGGAGACTCCACACACACCATTCATGACCTGCAGGACGCAAGAGAACTCCTTCCCACCCTGGGCCTGCAGCAGGATTCCTTAACACCAAGGGGACCAAGCACCACCTCCATACCTCTTGGGCTAGGGGACCCGGCAACAGCTGTCTCGTTTGTCCCCCCGACGACATGTTGCAGAGAACTATGCAGCGGTAACGACCTGACAGAGCGCCGGCAGCAAATGGAGTCCACAACCACATACCCGTAGCCCCCCTGACCCACGGACTAACCCGAACATCTATGGACTCCGGCAACAACGCCTTCGCAACCCCCCATCGCAGGGTGTCGACCAAGCAAATTACAGGGACACTTGTAACTCGCAGGATCAGCCTGCAGTAACCACACCATACGGTCTGAGAAGACCACAAGGTGTCCTGACATTCACAGGCAACGTCATGGTTAACTGTTTACCTAAATAACATTACAACTTTGTCTCCTACAGCACCTACATGACATGTCTGCCATTATACTTAACCCACATTACACTCCTTCCAAAGTTCACTTTTTAACCCTTGCATACCTGGGTAGAAAGCTAATTGCCCAGGACATACCCTACAGAACCAAATTTCTTTACTGCATTCTACATGATCGTACTGCATTACAGCAAGCGAGACACTACCAACCTTAAACGTTCAGCCGACATTTCGCCTTTAACTTGGCTCCAAGCATTACATAGCTGTACAACGTCAAGTCAGGGTAAATATTTACGTGGCACCAATTGCTCTGTATAGACCCGAGCATGGTATATATTATTATATTTTGAGTCACCTTTTATACGCTTACCAAGCTAGGCGCTCTAGGCTGCGCAGTATCACTCCTCCGACAACTCTCAGATAAACAGCGACGGTCCACTTAGTGAATAACCGCGGATTAAATTGTACAGACAAACACTCAGCCCTAACACTAAGACCACACACCGGCTTACTGACATACCCTGCTTAAGTCGGTCTCACTAGTTTATGTCAGGATTACTGTTTGATTCAGCACGTAGAACTGTACAGCACGGATGACAAATAAGTAACGTATTACCGGTCCTTAGAATGGCCGGATTTAACGTACAAAGAATAGTCAAAAATACTAGCCGAGGTCAGGGAACACAGAAAGGGACACAGCGATGAGGAAAGCCAGGAGTCAGGATACCAGAATGTAGAGAAGTCAATAAACAAAGCCAAAGTCAAAAACCAGGTAGAAAACTATAAACAGGAACGCGCTCTCGGACAACCACAAGGGAAACCACGACAGGGCACTGAGCAGGCTGAGAACTGGGCCTAAATAACCCTCCTTTAGTTCTGATAGGCTGTAACCGGCCTTTGACCCCAAAGTCAGTTACCAGGTTTCATTTGCATAATTGCTGCTCAGCATTAACCCTTCTGTGGATTAGGTTGCTGCTCGGCACAACTTTTCCTGTGTGGACAGTAAATGTCATTAACCACTTTTCTATAAGCGGATGAATACATGACACCAGGTTTTCATTTGCACAATTACTGCTCAGCATTAAACCTTCTGTGGATTAGGTTGCTGCTCGGCACAACTTTTCCTGTGTGGACAGTAAATGTCATTAACCACATTTCTATAAGGGGATGAATACGTGACAGTTTAACATTGAGCAGCAATAGCCAGCTCTATATTGCTAACGTAACCTAGGTTTCCTTTATTAGCTAATAAGCAGACCTGACATGTTTTTGTGTTTTGTTGGCAATGTAATGCCTAGCGATTTCATATTTGGTTTATCTTTAGTTTATCTTGATGTTTAACGCACACAGCTAAGATATGCCTCAATTAGTCAAGAAGGTGACACTAGCACATTACACTCAGTCAGTCTGTTAAATTGAATTAGGGTACCTTGTCTGCCTCACCCTACAACTGACATGCTGACTTAAACATTGTTGATACCACTTTAAATTATAAAATGTGCAATGTACAATTATGCCAAACAATTGTCTTCATATGTTGATCTACAAACAGGCAATAGCTGTGGCATTGCTTGCTTTGTTTTTCCTATGCACAATAAAATAAAGAATTAAAAAATGTTTTAATTTTGACTGCTTTAGTGGTTAAGATTAGAGATGAGCGGATACCTGGATGAGCGGACTCGAACTTGATGCGAACTTGACCCCGAACTCCAACCCCATTGAAGTCAATGGGGACCCAAACTTGGGTACTAAAATGGCTCTATAAAAGTTCTGGAAAGGGCTAGTGGGCTGCAAAAGGAAGTAAAATGGGGGTAAGAGTAGGACAAGTGCCCTGCAAACAAATCTGGATAGGGAAATAACTTAAAATAACATAAATTATATAAAAATTAAAAATAATAATCTTGAACTAGGAGGAGGAGGTGGATGTGAAGTAGGAGGTTGAGGAGGCGGTTGAGGCGGAGGAGGTAGCCAACACTGTATTTTTTTTTTTTTAATTGGGGTAGCCCCCAAAATATTGGGACATATAAAAAAAGAAAACAAAGAATAAGTGCATTTGAGTATAACAATGGCTAGGTGAGGCTGGTATAAATGTCTATTCTGCACAAGGTACAGACAAGTCTAGTGGGATCCATGCCTGGTTCATTTTAATAAACGTGAGCTTGTCCATGTTGGCTGTGGACAGGTGGCTGCGCCTGTCTGTCATAATGCTCCCTGCCATGCTAAACACACGTTCAGACAATACACTGGCTGCAGGGCAGGCCCGCACCTCCAAGGCATAAAGGGCAAGCTCAGGCCATGTGCCCAATTTGGAGACCCAGAATTTGAATGGGGCAGACCCATCAGTAAGTACGTGTAGGCGTGTGCACACGTACTTGTTTCACCATGTTGCTGAAATGCTGCCTCCTGCTAAAACGTTCCATATCAGCTGGTGGTGCTGGTTGTTGTGGCGTGCTGACAAAGCTTTTCCACATTTCGGCCATGCTAATCCTGCCTTCTGAGGTGCTGGCGGTGCCCCAGCTGCATTGGCGACCTCTTCCTCCTCCTCTGCCTTCGCCTTGTGCTTCGGCTGAGCCCCCGGTGTCAGTTGGGAATGCCCTCAGCAGCGCGTCTACCAGCGTGCGCTTCTAGTCGCGCATCTTTCGATCATGCTCCAGTGAGGGAATTAAGGATGGCACGTTGTCCTTGTAATGGGAATCCAGCAGGGTGGCCATCCAGTAATCAGCACAAGTTAGAATGTGGGCAACTCGGCAGTCATTGTGCAGGCACTGCAGCATGTAGTCGCTCATGTGTGCCAGGCTGCCCAGAGGCAAGGACAAGCTGTGTCCTCCGTATCACCCCAGCCACGCTTCAGTGATGCCCACGAGCTGCGTTGGGTGCCACGCTGCTGTGAACACGGTTCCTCCTCCTCCTCCTCCTCCTCCTCATCCTCCAGAACTGTGCCCTGGCTGGACAATTGTGTACCTGGCCTATGCTGGTGCAGGAACCCACCCTCTGAGCCACTTGTGAATGACTGGCCTTATAACCGTGGAAATGACCCCTCTTCCTCCTCCTCTTCCTCCTGTGCCACATCCTCTTCCATCATCGCCCAAAGCATTTTTTCAAGGAGACATAGAAGCGGGATAGTAAGGCTGAGAACGGCGTCAGCGGCACTGGCTATGTTGGTGGAGTACTCAAAAAAGTGCAACATGGCACACAGGTCTTGCATGGAGGCCCACTCATTAGTGGTGAAGTGCTGCAGCTGAAGCTCCACTATCGCCTGCTGCTGCTAGCACAGCCTCTCCAGCATGTGCAAGGTGGAGTTCCACCTTGTGGGCACGTCGCATATGATGCGGTGAGCAGGAAGGCCGAAGTTACGCTGCAGTGCAAACAGGCGAGCAGCAGCAGGGTGAGAACCCCAAAAGTGCGCACAGATGGTCCGCACTTTCTGCAGCAGCTCTGATATATCTGGGTAATTTTTCAGGAATTTCTGCACCACCAAATTCAGCACATGCGCCAGGCAAGGAATGTGCGTCAAACCGGCTAGGCCCAGAGCTGCTACGAGATTTCGCCCATTATCGCACACCACCAGGTCAGGCTTGAGGCTCAGTGGCAACAACCACTCATTGGTCTGTTGTTCCATGCCCATCCACAGCTCCTGCGTGGTGTGGGTTTTTCCCCCCAAACATATGAGTTTTAAAACGGCCTGCTGTCATTTCCCCCTGGCTGTTCTGAAGTTAGTGGTGAAGGTGTTACGCTGACTGGATGAGGAAGTGGTAGAGGAGGAGGAAGCGGAGGAGGAGGAGGAGGCGGCAACAGGAGGCAAAGAGAAATGCCCTGCAATCCTCGGTGGCGGAAGGACATGTGCCAAACTGATATCCACCTCAGGCCCAGCCGCCACTACATTTTCCCAGTGTGCAGTTAGGGAGATATAGCGTCCCTGCCCATGTTTACTGGTCCACGTATCAGTGTGTGGACCTTGCCCCAGATGGCCTTGCACAGTGCACACCTGATTTTGTCTGCCAATTGGTTGTGCAGGGAAGGGATGGCTCGCCTGGAAAAGTAGTGGCGGCTGGGAACCACTTACTTTGGGACAGCCACCGCCATCAGGTTTTTAAAACTGTCCGTCCCCACCAGACTGAATAACAGCATTTCAAAGGTCCCAAATTTTGAAATGCTAGCATTCAGGGCCAGGGATCATGGGTGGGTAGGGGGATACTTCATCTTTCTCTCCAGTGCTTGGGAGATGGACAGCTGAATGCTTCCATGGGACAGTGTGGAGATGCTTGAGGACGGTGGCGGACATGGTGGCATTGCTGCCACATCCTCTGTTTGAGGGGTGGCAGGTGCCACTGTCACTCCAGAGGTGGAGGAAGAGACCGAGCAGAATAAGAAGCAGGAGGAGCCTGAGACCTTTCTTGGTTTTTGAGGCGCTTACTCCACTGCAGCTCGTGCTTTGCATGTAGATGCCTGGTCCTTCAAGTTGTGCTCAGGTTTAGAACGTTTATGCCTCGCTTCAGGCTCTGATTGCACAGCGTGCAAACCACTCATGTCTTGTCGTCAGCACATTGTCTGAAGAACTGCCACGCCAGGGAACTCGTTAAAGCTGGCTTTGGTGTGCTCGGTCCCTCGGTGCAGTGGGCAGTAGCAGGCGTACTGTCTAGGGGACGGCCGCTCCGCTTTTGCACCCTGCTCCCTCTTAAGCTGTGCTGGTGCCTCTGTGTGACCACCGCCTCTTCCTCCAAACTGCACTCGTCACTTGCATGACCTTGATTCCATGTGGGGTCTAGGACCTCATCATCCTCCACATCATCTTCCACCCACACCTCAACCCTGCCCTCCTTGCAGAAAGCCTCAGTAGTTGGCACCTGTGTTTCGCCATCATCAGAGACATGCTGCGGTGGTCCTTGCATGTCCACATCCTGACACATAAGTGGTTGTGCAACAGTGCACTCAATCTCTTCCACTTCTGGGGCAGGGCTAGGTGGCTGGCCCACGGAAACCCCGCGAGCAGAGTCATCTAAAAGCATGACTTGTTGCTCAGACTGCTTGGCTGATTTGCAAGGGGCTGAGGTGAAAGACAGATGGCCATGGGCTGTAGGTGCCAACTCTGAGCTTTCAGCAGGGGACCAGGTGGGAGACATGTGAGGGAACTGGAGGCACTGTCAGCCATCCAATCTTCTATCGCCTATACTTGTTCTGGCCTCACCATTTGTAGAGCGGCATTCGGGCCTACCAAATAACGCTGAAGGTTCTGTCACCTACTCTCACCTGAGGAAGGTGTTTTACCTGTGCGTGTAGCTGGCACAGATCGACCACGTCCTCTCCCTGCAACAGGAGCTCCACCAAAACCAGCAGCACCACAACCAGGGCCACGTCCCTTATTTGACGCTCTCCTCATTCCTTGCGTTCACCCACCAAACTAACAGATGGTTTAAATTTGAATTTTTCAAAGTGCGATGTAACCACAGTATTTGACGGTTCTATTTGACTCTCAGATATGAAGTGCACACCCCAAATTTACTTTTAAGCACAAAAAGAATGAGAATTTTTAAAAGTGCAATGTAAGCACAGTATTTGGCGGCTCTATTTGACTCTCAGATATGAAGTGCAGCGCAGGCAGAAAATGTACTATTTAGCACCCAAAAATTTTTAATTTTTCAAACTGCGATGTAACCACAGTATTTAACGGTTCTATTTGACTCTCAGATATGAAGTGCATGCCCCAAATTTACTTTTTAGCACCAAAAAAATTATAATTTTCAAAAGTGAGATGTAACCACAGTATTTGATGGTTCTATTTGACTCTCAGATATGAAGTGCACGCCCCAAATTTACTTTTTAGCACCAAAAAAATGTGAATTGTTAAAAGTGCGATGTAACCATAGTATTTGACAGTTCTATTTGACTCTCAGATATGAAGTGCACTGCAGGCAGCAAATGTACTATTTAGCACCCAAAAAATTAAAATTTTTAAAAGTGCGATGTAACCACAGTGTTTGATGGTTCTATTTGACTCTCAGATACGTAGTGCACGCCACAAATGTACTTTTTAGCACCCAAATAAATTGAATTGGTCAAACTGCGATGTAACCACAGTATTTAAAAATGCCTAGATGTTGCCCACTGAGCTACCAGAACAGGATTAAAGTAATGTGCCTGGCACACATGCACTTGCAAGTTTCCACCTAACAAACAGATTGATTGCTTATTTCTTTGTGGCACTGGGCTCAGGGCAGGGTACAAAAATGTAGTATAGCACCCACAAAAATAATTGCTGTAGTTTACAGATTCAACACCAGAATTCTTTCCTAATCTGTCCCTCACAGCTGCAGCCTCCTCTCCCTACACTAATAAGAGCTCATGTGAATCCAGCTTATATAGAGGCTGGGTCACATACTGCACTGGCCAATCACAGCCATGCCATTAGTAGGCATGGCTGTGATGGCTTCTAAGGGCACACGAGTCAGCTTTTCAAAACGCGCCATTAAATCGCCGAACACTGAACTCGAACCCGAACTTTTACTGAAATATAGAAACATAGAAACATAGAATGTGACGGCAGATAAGAACCATTTGGCCCATCTAGTCTTCCCAATTTTCAAAATACTTTCATTAGTCCCTAGCCTTATCTTATCGTTAGGATAGCCTTATGCCTATCCCACGCATGCTTAAACACCTTTACTGTGTTACTGTGTTGTTAAATATCCGTGTTCAGGGTCCAAAAATCGTAATGTTCGGGTTCGCTCATCTCTACTAAGGGCACACAAGTCAAAAGCTTGTTGATTGGCTGCCCTGCAGCTTTTCAAAACGCGCCATTAAATCGCCGAATACCGAACTCGAACTGTTACTGAAATGTCCGTGTTCGGGTTCGGGGTCCAAAAATCGTAATGTTCGGTACGAACCCGAACTTTACAGTTCAGGTTCGCTCATCTCTAGTTAAGATGCTAATATGCTAAAATTGTAAAGCACTGTGGAATATGCTGGCGCAATATATATGCTAATAATAATATACTCTAACACATGCTCATGAGCCACTGCCTTATAGCATAAAACCCATGAGACTGTACAGAGTTTTTGTTTCTACTCTACCAATTATTTACCCAAGTCTGTATGTTATTTCGATTAACGGTTTTGAAGGAAGACATCGAGAAAGAGAGAGCGTGCCTTTTTTTCTTTTGTGTTAGGGATCTGGCCTTTAACTTGATTTACTATAATTTAATACACACTTGTAGCTTTTTATTTAATGTACAAAAAATGTTCTGAATTACAGGTTGGCCTTTATATTTCTGTTAATTAAAAGCCTTGACATTTTTCCATTTCAAACACATTTAAGTATGCACGGTTGAATGTATGCTATGTATAATCTCTTAATCACATTGATTTAAAGCATAATGTTTACATATTTGAAATAGTAAGCCTGCCACATTTGATTGGCACTGTGTCATTTGGCCATGGAATGCATTCACTGCCCCTTTTATTTTCCCATAGAGATGACATTTAATATGTACTAACATGAAGCACATGGCGGAGTAAAAAAACAAACTATAAAGTGACAGCAGACAAACCATCTTTTTACTCACTGTCTCTTCTACAAAAACAAAAGCAGACAGATGCAATTGCTAGAATAACATATTACCATGATTAACAATAGTAGTCAACCCTTTAATTGCTTATTAGATTCTGTACTTCTACTCTGATTATTTAACAAACAAAAACTTGTTTGAGACTTGAATGAGGAATAACAGGGAAAAGCTATTGAGTTTTTGCAATTTACTCTGTTTTGTATCTTCTGTTTGTTTTTGCTCTAAAACATTTCCTTAGGGTTTCTCTTTGTAAAATGGTTAATCCAGACATGGACCCTTTCTTTTCAAATAATTTTTATTAAAGTTTTTAAAATTTTTGTATAACAAATGATAGTAATACAAACATTGTATTAGAGACTTGGATCCTTTCTCATAGTGTCTAGACTCTAGAGGTTTATGAGCTACACCTCACCTAAGAGTCCAATGGAGTCTGAAAAAATTATCTGGAGATGCACGGCTGCCATTATGGGTGGAATCAGTCTGATATGTGAGTGTAGTAGATTATCTCTGTGGTGGCCCAAGTGAGCAAAACCTGTTTGAGACCTGAGTGAGGACTACCTGAAAGGGAAGCTACTCGTTTTAGCAAAAGTATCATATTCTTCCCTTGTCTAATATCTTCCTTCTTTTCCACAAAAAATTTCCACATCCCTCCTCCAAATTAAAAAGGCAGTCAGGATTCACTAAAAATAAAAAGGATACATTAATCCTACAAATTCAAATTTTGCCTATAAATAGTTGTGCATTTACATCATCTGTATTTGTCTTACCTTGTACAATAATTACAATAATGAACACAATATCTCTGTCAACGTTATTAGATACAGAAAGGTGGCCTTGGGACACGGGTCTCTAAGACTGTGTTTTCCCTCTGTGTACTCCCATATCATTTTGTCAGAGATGAAAGGAAAGTGATAACAGCGAGACAGTGGCTGACTGAAGCTTCCTCAGACTTGCTGAGTGACTGCTACACCTCCAGGTTGCTCTGGGCCAGTAAATGCACGATCACAAGCCCCCTCCACATATTTTATTGTCTTACTTTGGTACGTAAGTATTGTCACACACTATAAAAGCAGTAATATTTATATTCTGGCTACTACCGCACAAATGTGATTTCAAAACATACTGTCTGTAAAACAAGAGCCCAAATGCATTTAAGCCTTCATTAACTTAAAAAAAAATGAACATAAAATGTATTTGAAACATTTTCAGCATTACTTCCATGCATATGGAAGTAAAAAAATTTTTTTAATAAAATATTTGTTTAGAAATAACTAAAATGACATTAATTACCCAATTATAAATATCCAATTATTCTTTCATCCTTTACAGACCATAAAATATTACAGTTTATAGTGTTCCCCCTCAATTCTGTATTCTTAAAGGACCACTATAGTGCTAGGAAAACATACTCGTTTTCCTGGCACTATAGTGCCCTGAGGGTGCCTCCACCCTCAGGGTCCCCCTCCCGCCGAGCTCTGGGGAAAGGGAGGGGTTAAAATCTTACCTTTCTCCAGCGCCGGGCGGGGAGTTTTCCTCCACCTCTCCTCCTTCCTAGCGACGTCATCGGCTGAATGTGCATGCGCGGCCACGCGCGCATTCAGCCAGTTCATAGGAAAGCATTATCAATGCCTTCCTATGGATGCTGGTGTCTTCTCACTGTGATTTTCACAGTGAGAAGCACGCAAGCGCCTCTAGCGGCTGTCAATGAGACAGCCACTAGAGGCTCTAGAGGCTGGATTAACCCTCAATGTAAACATGTTAATAAAAAAAGGGTTAACCCTAGCTGGACCAGGCACCCAGACCACTTCATTAAGCTGAAGTGGTCTGGGTGCCTATAGTGGTCCTATAAATCAGCACTGTCACCAGTGGTGTAACCAGAGTCACCGTCTCCTGGGCAGAACAAAATTTTGCCCCCCCATGTATCACCAACCCCAACACCCATTCACCCTGTCCATCTGGTTATATGCCTAATTGAACGCAAGTAACATAGAAACATAGAATGTGACGGTAGATAAGAACCATTTGGCCAATCTAGTCTGCCCAATTTTCTAAATACTTTCATTAGTCCCTGGCCTTATCTTATAGTTAGGATAGCCTTATACCTATCCCACACATGCTTAAACTCCTTTACTTTGTTAACCTCTACCACTTCAGCTGGAAGGCTATTCCATGCATCCACTACCCTCTCAGTAAAGTAATACTTCCTGATATTATTTTTAAACCTTTGTCCCTCTAATTTAAGACTATGTCCTCTTGTTGTGGTAGTTTTTCTTCTTTTAAATATAGTCTCCTCCTTTACTGTATTGATTCCCTTTATGTATTTAAATGTTTCTATCATATCCCCCCTGTCTCGTCTTTCCTCCAAGCTATACATGTTAAGATCCTTTAACCTTTCCTGGTAAGTTTTATCCCGCAATCCATGAACCAGTTTAGTAGCCCTTCTCTGAACTCTCTCTAAGGTATCAATATCCTTCTGAAGATACGGTCTCCAGTACTGTGTACAATACTCCAAGTGAGGTCTCACCAGTGTTCTGTACAATGGCATGAGCACTTCCCTCTTTCTACTGCTAATACCTCTCCCTATACAACAAGCATTCTGCTAGCATTTCCTGCTGCTCTATTACATTGTCTGCCTACCTTTAAGTCATCAGAAATAATCACCCCTAAATCCCTTTCCTCAGATGTTGAGGTTAGAACTCTATCAAATATTCTGTACTCTGCCCTTGGGTTTACGTCCAAGATGCATTATCTTGCACTTATCCACATTGAATGTCAGTTTCCACAATTCTGACCATTTTTCTAGTTTACCTAAATCATTTGCCATTTGGCTTATCCATCCTGGAACATCAACCCTGTTACATATCTTAGTATCATCAGCAAAAAGACATACCTTACCATCAAGACCTTCTGCAATATCACTAATAAAAATATTAAAGAGAATGGGTCCAAGTACAGATCCCTGAGGTACCCCACTGGTGACAAGTCCAAGCTTCGAATATATTCCATTGACTACAACCCTCTGTTGCCTGTCACTCAGCCACTGCCTTACCCATTCAACAATATTGGAATCCAAACTTAAAGATTGCAGTTTATTGATAAGCCTTCTATGTGCAACAGTGTCAAAAGCCTTACTGAAATCTAGGTAAGCAATGTCTACTGCACCACCCTGATCTATAATTTTAGTTACCCAATCAAAAAATCAATAAGATTAGTTTGGCATGATCTCCCTGAAGTAAACCCATGTTGTCTCTGATCTTGAAATCCATGTGTTTTTAGATGTTCAACAATCCTATCCTTTAACATGGTTTCCATCACTTTCCCCACTACTGAAGTAAGGCTTACTGGTCTATAGTTGCCAGACTCCTCCCTATTACCTTTCTTGTGAACGGGCACAACATTCGCTAACTTCCAATCTTCTGGGACTACTCCTGTTAACAATGATTGGTTAAATAAATCTGTTAATGGTTTTGCTAGTACAACACTAAGCACTTTTAATAGCTTTGGGTGTATTCCATCAGGTCCCATTGACTTATTTGTCTTTACTTTTGACAGTTGAAATAGAACCTCTTCCTCTGTAAACTCACATGTAATAAATGACTCATTTGTAATTTTTCCTAACTGAGGTCCCTTTCCTTCATTTTCATCTGTAAATACTGAACAAAAATATTCATTGAGGCAGTCAACTAGACCTTTATCCTCTTCTACATACCTTCCTTCTTTTGTTTTTAATCTAACTAATCCTTGTTTTACTTTTCTTTTCTCATTTATGTATCTAAAAAAAGTTTTGTCCCCCTTTTTTACTGACTGTGCTATTTTCTCTTCTGTGTGTGATTTGGAAGCTCTTATAACTTGCTTAGCCTCTTTCTGCCTAATCTTATAGATCATTTTGTCTTCCTCACTCTGGGTTTTTTTTATAATTACTAAATGTTAACTTTTTGTTTTTAACTATTTTGGCCACATCTGCGGAGTACCACAGTGGTTTCTTGAATTTTTTGCTTTTACTGACAAGCCTAATGCAATTTTCTGTTGCCTTCAGTAGTGCAACTTTTAAATAATCCCATTTCTCTTGGACTCCATTTAAATTGCTCCAGGCTAATAATGACTCCCCTACACATATTCTAATTTTAGAAAAGTCTGTTTTTCTAAAGTCTAAAACTTTTGTTTTTGTGTGTTGTGACTCAGTCACTGTTCTTATATTAAACCACACTGACTGATGATAACTTGATCCTAAACTTTCACCTACAGTAATATCTGATACCAAATCTCCATTTGTTAACACTGAATCTAGTATGGCCTCTTTACGAGTTGGCTCCTCAACAACTTATTTTAGAGACAATCCCAGTAGGGAGTTTAGAATATGTGTGCTCCTGGCACAAGCAGCTATTTTTGTTTTCCAATTCACATCAGGAAGATTAAAGTCACCCATGATGATAACTTCTCCCTTCATTATCATTTTAGCTACTTCCTCAACTAGTAGATTATCTAACTCTTCAATTTGTCCTGGGGGCCTATAAATCACACCTACACGAGTTACTGTGTGATTACCAAATTCTAACGTAACCCAAACGGACTCTATGTTCGCCTCACTAACTTTTATTAGGCTAGATTTTATGCTATCCTTCACATACAGGGCCACCCCTTCCCCTTTCTTGCCTTCCCTGTCTTTTCTATATAAAGAGTATCCTGGTATTGCTATGTCCCAGTCATTTTTCTCATTATACCATGTCTCAGTAACAGCGACTAAATCTACACTATCAGTTGACTATACTATTTGTAGATAAAGAGCATTACATTTTTTTATGAATAAGCACGTCATAATGTAATAGAAAAAAATAATTGTTGACACATACACACTCAGATACACACACAGACTGACACACAGAGATACATACTGACTCATACACGTACACACAGGCCCGGACTGGCCAACTGGCAAACCGGGCAAATGCCCGGTGGGCCGCGAAGGGCGTGGCCCGAGGCCGGCAGGGGATATCACAGGAAAGGTTCATGAATCCATGCATGCCTTCCTGTCTCCCTCTCGTGAGCTCTGATATTATCCAAGCGTTGCCATGATACCCGGCGGCAATACTCGCTAATACCGTCACTCGCGAGAGGGAGAAGCATGGTCTGTACCCTGCGGAGGTACAGACCAAATGACCAGCCGGCTGTACCACCAAGGATCATCATCAGCCTGCTCCCCTGTACCCCGGCAAGGTAATTAGAGAGAGGGGGAGTGGATTATATATATTTTGATGATTACATTGATTAAGCAGCAAAAACACTGGAAACTTGCTAATTGATAATTCTATTTATTGTTGCCTTGTTCTTTGTTTATCTGAAAACTTAATTTGGCAAAATAAAACATGCATGCATTCATTCATAACACACACACACACACACACACACACACTTCAGCCAATTAACACATTGAGATATCCATCTTCAAATCTAGATTACTTTTTAACCTGAGTACCTATTTTTGAGTGTTTTGCATTCTACTTGCATTAATTGCTCTTACACCCCCTGTTTCATACCATCTATTAACCTACTACACCACCTGCCTTCATACCATCTATTAACCCACTACACCCCCCGGCCATCATACCTTCTATTAACCCACTACACCCCCTGCCATCATACCCCCCAAATAACCCACTACATACTCTGCCATCATACTCCCTATTAACCCACTACACCCTCGCCATCATAAGTCCTATTAACCCACTACATCCCCTGCCATCTTACCCCATATTAATCGACTACACCGCCTGCCATCCTGCCCCCTATTGACACACTACACCCCCGGCACTTGCATACAACACACTCTCTATACCCCTTATATACACCCTCTGCATTTACACACACACTAGGCACTCTCGATACCCCTTTAAATACACACACGACACCCCCTCATTTACACACAAACACATTACACACACTCTATAACCCTTGTACACACCCCATACACCCTTCACTCACATATACACAGTACACAAACTCTATACCACCTAAACATACCCTAAACTCTCTGCACTCACACTCTCTATACCCCCTGTAAACATACACTACTCACCCACTACACACTCTATATCCCTTATATACACTACACCCCCATGCATTCACACACACACACTCTATGCACACACTACTCTATATTCGCATACACACAATTAACACACCACCTTTTTGGCCCCGCCTCTTACAGCTGCTCTGCCATTAACTGTAGAAAATAATCCAGGCACTCCAATAGATTCCAAGATTAAGGCAATTTATTTGAACCAAGAACTACAAAGCAATGTTTCAGCCCTAACAGGGCTTTTTTCAAGAACTACAAAGCAATGTTTCAGCCCTAACAGGGCTTTTTTCAAGCTTGAAAAAAGCCCTGTTAGGGCTGAAACATTGCTTTGTAGTTCTTGGTTCAAATAAATTGCCTTAATCTTGGAATCTATTGGAGTGCCTGGATTATTTTCTACAATTATCTACTATTGGTCCTGACTGGGTACTGGGACTTTCCATGAAGCACCCTGGATTCCATCGTGAGGGGTAGAGTGCGCTTCCAGCTCTGTTTATATGCTCTGCCATTAACTGTCAGGGCTGAATTTTCGTCCCAATCCGGCCCTGCATACACAGATACACACTGATTCCTCCTCACAGATACGTACTGACACTTACACACATAGATACATACATATACACAGACACACCCAAATACACACTAACTCATACACACAGAGAGACTGACACACAGATGCACACATTTATACACACTGGCACACATACACACACATATAACACATATACGTAAATGACACATACAGACACACACAGATAGCACGTACATAAATTTTTCACACACAGATAACATACACACACACACAAACATATACACACAAAGGTCGCAATTTACATATTTTTAGCCACCTCCCTGCTTCCATACCTTTTAGGTGCAGTGGCAGCCGGCTGGGTCTGATGGCAGGTTGGTCAGTGCTCTCCCTCCTCTATGTTGTTGTCCCTTCTCTCTCTTACCTGTGAGACTCGTTGGTTAATTGGAAGGAAGTGACTTGTACTCCCTTCCTCCCAGCACTGTGGCTTTACTGAGCAGGAGCCTGGTCACACTGTTAAAGGACCTCAGTGCTTGACAGACACCCTGATCAAAGATGTCCATTGGGTCACCCGGGGCATTTGTACTGTCGCTCCCGGTAGTTACTCTACCGCCACTCACCATCCTTTCTATAGCTCCCCTGACCCCTGATAACATTTAATTACCCTGGGACCAGTGCTACTTAGTGTAATAGAATCTTCTGTTACCTTGGTACTTGTAGAGGACTGCAGTCAGCCTCCTTCCTATTGACCATGGGCTCTGGCCTGGAATGGGGTTCTATTTTGGGGAGGCAAATGTACGGGAATCCTTCAGACTGCTTTCTTCCCTGGTTTGGATTTTTTGAGGTTGGGATATCTTTGTCTCAAGAGGGGATTCGTTCAGGCTTTCTATTGTCCTATGTTGATAGAAACTGGACAATGCATTGATTTGTATAATTACAATGTGCAAATTAGGAAAGTTCCAGCTATATATTTATGTTTTCACATAGTTTGGAAAGTTGTAAATATGTTATATATTTGAGAAATGATTATGTTGCTTGTTCTTTACCTTGCATATGTTTATATTTCTATTGTTGTCACCAAATGTTTAATTGTCCCCAAAGACCAGTCCTAGCTTAAAATTAAAGTATTGTATGTTAGTTCATTTTGGAACTGTGTGTCCTGTGTGGATTTGTTCAGGGATCCCAGTAACAGAGTATTTGGACTTGTTGGCTGGCTGCACAGTCCCTCTAGCCCTTTTTAAAGGCAGGAGCTATTCACATTACAGACATAATGTGTGAAAACCCATCTAGGAAAGAAGCTCAAAAGCCAGAGGACACGATACCTGCCTGGAAGAAGAGAGCTGCAGCCTGGCTGGCTAGAATAGTTCTAATGAGAGACCAGTCAAACTTCGACAACAGGGTCTGAAGTACTTCAGAGTCCCCTGTGGAGGGAGGAAGTGAACCTGGTGGAGGAACTCAATCAGAGTGCGGGAGCTCTGTCAAACTTACATCCATTCAGAAGTCTTCATTCACCTTGCCACCATCTTGCCATTTACAAGATGGCGGTTGCCGTAATTTAGTTTTTTTGTCCTTCCTATGTCCTGCATTTCAAATCACACGCATTCACATGGTAAGGACCTCAAGGGGGGTTTCACAGTACTTGGATGACTCTGGGGATCCCACATCAGTAAACACAGAACTGATGTGCGATGCTACAGGAAGTGACGCACACTGCTAGGAGGTGAGTACTAGGTGACCAATGACAATGGTGACAAAGGCTGTGGAGCTTTCCCATTTTTTATTATTTTTTCCCCAAATATTTTCTTGCTGAGCTTCACTAAGGGATTTTTCTATAGCAGATGTTTTCCAATTAGAATAGTTATTTTGCATTTCTAAAAATATATATTTTTCTATTATCCCTAAGGCTGACTAGCAATAAGATCGGGTTAGAACCCTCTTTAAAGCAAATCCACTCTTTATCTAATGGCTACAGCTGTGCAACAGGCCTATTTAGCAGCTCATAGCATATCAATTTGCACTCCTTAAATGAGACCTGTCATGCAGCTGGACAATACAACTTCAGAAGTATTTAAATGTGCTGGTTAGCCCATCTTTGTTACCGCTGCCTGGCTGTAACAAGACATTTGAAAGATAAAAAATCTGTAATGCCCTCATATTTAACCTTTTCTGTCTTCCTTGTTAAGAAAAAGTCAAACAATTCCTTTCTTTTCAGTTATTAATAATGTTGGTCAAAAGGTTGGGTTGGAAGGGTCATGACTCCTAGGGCAGCTAAATTAACCCCTAGTGTAGTCACATTAATAACTGAATCATTAGCCAAGTGAAGTCTTCGTTTACAGAAATAGCTACATCTATGTTAAAAATATCCAGAATTTGAGTGTATTTCTCTTAGTTTTGTTTTAAAGAGCCTTACTGTACTCATTGCAAAGAATCTGAATTGTTGGATATATTTGTATATAAATGAGATGCAATATAAATAAATCCAGTTTGTCACCTTTGTAAAATGACCCATTCACTTTGTAGTCTTTTGTTATACATTTTTAAAATGTATATTATACATTTGAAAAGAGATTTAATATATGCTGTGTATAGTGGAGAGGTTATCCTTCTAACTTTTGTATTAATAATCCTTTTTTATGCAAGGTGATATTTTGTGAGAATTTAACATGCTGTCCATTTACAGAGTTTGGAGTTGATAAGTCTCCCAAATTATTTTTGAGCACATATTCCATCATTGCAATCCCACTTAGTCCATTTGGAGTATCACTTTTTTTTTTTTTTTACTTTCTTTTCACTTGCTGGTGACATTGCTCTGTGCAGTTTCCATCTTTAGTTGAAACGCTATCAGAGTTATTTACTATATTGAGTTTTCAAAGTGAATTTCAAATTTAAGGTCAAAACAGCTGAAATAGAAACATTCTCTAAATCGGCTATGCTTTCTGGTTTTAAATTTGCAAATGACTCACAATACATACATGCATACAAAAGATGGAGCTTCTAAGCAGTAGTTCGACAGATATTCTGTAAAATAAACTTATACAACAATAGTGCAATACAGTATTGGTAAAATGATTATATAGTAAAAGACAAGAGTGGTGTCACTCACAAGCCTGGAGTCATACCCTTATATGACTCGGATTGTATGCGTCTTTGGACCATTCCAGGATGTCCGGATCCTTCTTCTACAGAGTGTTCGGTGCTTTTTTACCCTTAACTGTTTTTTTGGATTCCGAGTTCCGTTGAATGGAACGCAACGTGCGTTCCAGCACAACTATTCATGACATCACTTCCGGGTGTATTATCTCTATGCGAGCCGTGTCTGTGTATCGGCTCGTTTGGAAAGACAACAAACTTTATTGAGATTGGACAGTCCAGTTCTATGCTTGGAACGCCTTTGCGTTCCAGTTTTGGAAGTCATTAATTAATGTCCTCTCAAAACTGGAACGCCAAGGCGTTCTCTTCATGATTTCTACAGCATCCACCATCTGATTACGAGTCCATCCATTACAGGACAAAATGTATTAAATACTGGCGAAAAACATGGGAGGGGAAAGATTTATCAAAGTGTTCTGTTTTATGCAGTAAAGCAAAAATGTAACAGGGGAGGAGTCACCAATGGAATGTGCCTATTGTTTCTACTTATTTCCATGGCTATTTCTCCACTTTTAGTACTTTAGACCACTTTTATAAATCTCCCTCGTAGACTTCTAGTAGTCACTTAATCCAGCTCTGAAACAAGATATATCTGAATTTAATTTGGTCACATATCTTTATCAATCTTAATTTTGTAGTGTCTCATCTTAGCATATATTAGCCAAAGCGAGACTGGAGTTCTGCTCTACAAACACTTTTGTAGTGCAAATATTACATATTATATATAACCTGTATTACCTGTATTACTTCAATATTAATCATAGTTTCATTAGCTGTTTTTACTACAGCTGCCTGCTTGACTTGTCTTGGGTCTGTATCAATCCATCTCTTATGATTCTGATAGTTGGCAAGTCCATTATCAGCATTTAACCTTTTACTATGAAGGAACCACATTGTTTGAACCTATGTATTTCTATAATATTTATTTATTTTTTTATTCCAAAATATTTCTACATCAAAGTATATTTCTCCAAGTAGTTTACAGTAGTTTATGATAGTTTAATAGTTTACATGCCCCTTTATATTACTAGTTTTGCACTACCAGTTTCACTTAAATTGTTTCTTCTTCTAACACTGTGTTACATATAAGCCACATAGAAGTGTCCACCTAAATATCTATTGAACTTCTAGAAAAAATTGTATAATCACATTTCATCTAGGTATAAACTATTATTATAGAAGTATAGTGGACACAGGGAAAACCAGACATAAGGGTTGAACCCCATACGTGTTGACATCTTCAGGATGGAGAACCATTTTAGATTGATAACTGTAATCAGTTATTTAAATTGATATTATTATGTCTAATTATTGGTCATTCCAAATTCCAACAAGTGCTGCTTTGCTGTACCTCGTATGTAGGCCTCAAGGCCTCGATTTGAGCAGTCAGTTGCGGGGACACTCGAGTGAGTGTGTCTCCCGAATCACCGAAGCCTCCTCTGCAAGATTAATGCTAGGCTGTGCTTGTAGAGTCGTTAGGGTCGGGAATATCCCCGGGCCCACGGTAGCTTATGCAGGAGCTCTTATGGCACACGTCTGCTCCATTTGGCTGTCAGGCTCCGGCCCCCAACAGAAGACTTTTAGTACCACTCGAGTGGCCATTAAAGAAGGAGTTCACCTGCTCCGTTAAGACAATCCTCTTTGGGTTCGTCCCACATTAATAATTCACCTTGCTGCTTTCGACTAAGTGGCAAAATGTACAGAGGAGACAGAAAGGAGTATTTTTTATAAACCCCAACACATTTATTAACCCTTAACATTACACACATGGGATGTGGGTCAGCACTGTATCATAGCTGTGTAATGTAGAACCAAATGCAAGCATATAAAAATTAAGCCCTGTGCTCATCAGCCTGGACACTTTAATGGACATTGGAATTGTGCTAAAAACATCCTGTTATTTAAATATGCATAGGGATCTGGGATTTTGAGGTGGTACCTTGTTTTTGGCTTTGTTCTATTTATTTTGGCTGATAAATACTATAGCCAAGGGTAGTGGGAGTTTGAGTACAGGGCTTGATTTTGTATGATAAGACTACAAACATCCTAGCATTGTAGGCCAGTAATTAATATGATCCTTTTTTTTCTGAATTGCATAGTACTCCAGCTAACAGCTGTACGCAAGGTTATATCACATCACACAAATCCTAATGGTGCTGCTAAGCAGCACCATAAAGGGGTTAAACTGAATTCTGTGATGCTTTTTTAGAATCAATCTTTGTATTCTAATTCTGTCTGTATGAAGTATGTTGAAATTAGAAGTGAATGTAACATGTGACATGCAGAGACATGGAGAATTGTCCTTTCAGGTCCAGACAGTTCTTGTAGCCTGAGGCCAGAAGAGTATATAAGAAAATCGGAGAGTGATATATAGCTGTACTATGCTTTGCCGGCAAGTTCTGGGCTCTAACTTGTTGAAGAAATCCTTCCTCTTTTTCGTGAAAGCCTCGGGTGTTGCATTTAGGCAGTTGAACAAATCTACACACTTAGTGATAAATAAATGACTTCATATGAGTTGTACTCGACTGATGTGATTGAGGAGGGACTCTGCCATTCATATGCATTCCTCGTGATACTGCAAAACTATAATCTAACGTTTCACATCTCATGTGTCATATTACTATGTTATTGCAGAAGCTTATCTGACTTGTTTTGAACAACTAATCTCAATTAATGTGCTCGCTTAAAGTATCTCTTACAATGTTTTGCAAATGTGATGTTTTGAACTGTATGATCCATTCCTGGTAAGCCATATGGAAGTACCCAGCTATACGTCTGTTGGACAGGTGGCCAGAAATTACATGATGACATTTTTCTAAAAGGAACATTTTTAGTGTACTGTTCAGTACTGTTTAGTGTACTGGAACATTTTTAGTTCACTGTTCACAAAACAAAACAGAAATATGTCATATGGTGGAGTAGGGTAGGATGTATTGTGTAATAGAGCTACTGTGCTTACCCAAGGACTTAGCAAAGGTTAAACGATGTGCACCATTGTAGCAGTATAGAGCAGGAATGTATTTTTGCATATATATTGCTTTTTTTTTACAATTAGTTTTTTACAAATACTGCTACCTCAAAGCTGATAAGACAGAACTCCAGCCAATCAGCAGCCCTGGTCTCAAGGTCAGTCTGTCTGTGTTTGTTTGCAGGTAGGAAGTAATACTTTTTTTTAATGTGTGAGACAATAGATCACATGTAGCATTATATAGCATGACATAGTTAAAAGAGAAAAGACAAAAGGGAATTGGGGGCACACCCGATACATGCATCTTACGGGAATGGTTCTGCTGTAGTGACCAAAGATAAAAGAACAGCACACACACATAAAAATCAATTTCTAAATTCTATGAGGATACTTAAAATCGCCTATATCAGCAAATGAATATGGGGATTCAGTTCCACCATATGGCCATATGGTGTTGAGCCCACCACTACTTCATAGTACCCCAATATCGGTGGGTCCTACACTAATCCAACGTGGGAGTCAAATCAAATAGTGCTAATGCTAAATAAGGTGAAGTGTAAATTAAATAATAATAAGGGCATTGTGAAAATATATATATATATATAATGCAAAATTAATGTGTTAAATGCAATTAAAAAAAATGCAGTGTCAAAACTAAACTATAACTTTAAATGTGATATATATGCATAGATCCATATCTAATGTTTCAATAAATATATAAATCACGAATGACACAACAGGGAGAGCAGTTAGCCATAAGAGCAGCAGACGGAGTATCAAAAATATCTTTATAAGAGAAACAAAAAGACAAGCAAAACAATACTGCTATTTGTGTATCTATTACTGTTTTTTTTATTTCTTTATTTAAAAGAAGCAGACGTAGAAATACAGTGTACAAATTAGACAGAATATGCATTAGTCTAAGAAAAAAAAATAGAAGAAGGAAAAGGAGAGGAAGGAGGTGAGGAAAGAGGAGGGTACCGCCTGTGCAATTTACACAGAGTTAGTTACTGCTATTTTAAAAAATGTTGAAGGTAAATTCTTTCCAGGGATCTACTATTACTATCTATTACTTTTTTTGGTGCATAGGATGATTAATCACCTTTGGTTCAGAATTTTCACCTGTGAAGTTCAAGGTCATGTAAACATGTCAGCGATGTTTAAGAAAATGGTACTAATGTGTTTTATTAGGTACTGGGGATGTATTGGTGCTTGAACATATAGAAATGACCATGGATACCCATGATGAGGCTTAATGACTAAACAAGCACCTATATCATTGTAATCTGGTGAAAGAATAACTATAGCAGACTAGCAGATAAAAAACGTTACATTATTTAATGGATATGCAAGCAGATATTATGTGTGTGCCTATCTTATCAGTTTATCTCTACAGGAAGCACAGTAAAATATATATATCATTTTAAAAAGGAATCATAAGCGCATTTTGGTTCTCATTCTATATAAATCATATAAAAATCATACGCCTGTGTGATGAACACTTATGTAAAACTTTTAGACAAGTCAACAAGTCAACAGTAGGTATTAATGTTTCCTGATTTAAATAACAGGCTACAAACAGTCTTATTAAAAATTGATTCACCATAACACTTTTTTTTACATTATAGAATTATTTTCCTAATTATACATGTATATCAGACTTTTGCCTTCCACTGTCCCATATTAAAATTTATGTTGTGTAAAATGCAAGAACATGCTGAGATCAGTCATTTACTTGTGGTATGATGTGAGAAACAAAGCTTACACATTAAATACAAATAACATGTTAACTGAACTTTACTGAAACTTCAAAAAGATGGGCCATATGTTTATAGCTAAAAAATATTGGGGATGGAAAATGTTTTTAATTGGCTATTTTGGCCTACAATGTACACATTTTGACTATTTTAAAGTTTAGTAAATACACATTTTATGTGTATTTGTATGTGTGCATTTAGTGTAAAGGGAATGTGTATGAAAGTATGTTTGGCTGTGTGTATTGTGAGTGTAAGTACTTGTTTATGTTTCTAGTACAACTGCAGATGTATTTATGTATATGCATACAGTGTTACTGTAAATATATGTGTGCATTTGTCTGTAATATCTGCATGCATGAATTCAATAACACATTTAAATGGTTGAATGTAAGAATGCCTTTGTGTGTTGTGCAAAATCTATTCGTATATGATGTGTGGAAATGCAGTGTGTTAATATATATTGTTGTTGTATGGGTGTTATTTGTGTGGGAAGTATCTGTGAAGTAAGTGTGAGTAATATTCGGGTGTTTGTGCAAACAAAGAGCAAGAGTTGTGTGATGCAATTTCTGGTTTCCCCATTTTCCCCACGGCATTATCTATCTGGCAACGTCTAACTCCCCCCTCACTGCACCCCACAATTTTTTCTTTCACTATATAACAGTAATAGTTTGATTTGTAAATACCAAATGTATAAATGTATGTGTTGCCCATTAATATGGATGTGTGTTCAGAAAACACAGATTTTGTTTTCCTCCCCTTTCCTTCTGCATTTCTCTTTCTTGTGTCTATACCTATCCCTCCTTTACTATATCCCTTTTTGTGTCTATCCCTATTCATCCTTTACTCCCTATACCATTATATTTAATTCCTCTCCATTCCTTGTGTAGTGTGGCCGAGCTGGAACTGTACATCTATCCTGCTTTTATCTGTTGGACTCTCCCCTCTGCCCAGCCCAAACACTCTGTCTCCAGTAAATGGCTGAATTGTGTGTGAAACAGGAGACATTCAAGTGTCATGTCCCCACCCTATCCACACCATAGCTGTAGGCTGCCTTAATACATTGGCTGTGCTACACAACCTGGGTAAGAACAGAGTGCATTTTATTGAACAGGGCACTGCCATCAGATGGACCCACTAATTACAGCAGAACAGTTTTCTGAATGGGAATTCTTTTCCGATTTAAAAAATGAAATTAGGAGAAAGCCCGGTCAATGACCGATATGCCAGAGTGCTTAGTCCACCCCTATTGGTGTGTCCAGGTGTATAACGGGGCTCCACAGCAATGATTTACAGTAATGTTAACCTCTTAAGGACACATGATGGAAATATTCTGTCATGATTCCCTTTTATTCTAGAAGTTGTGTCCTTAGGGGGCTAAGCTGCAAAACGTGCTTAGAAGTGAGTCTGTGTAAATAAGATGCATTATTATTGCTCTAAATTATATTTTAGGTGCAAAAATTGTTATTAGTAAGTCACCTAAAATTTCTCAGAACAGCTCCGCCCATGGTCCACACCCCTAAAACTCGAGTGTCCCTCTTTGTCCATTTAAAATGCTGGGAAGTCTGCAATGTACTGAAGGATGCTTAGAAATAAACCAAACTTGGTTAATTAATGCCCGTGAGTGTGTATTTTATGTTTTTTTACACCATGGACAATATTAAAAAGATGTGCAAAACCTATCACCACATCAGGTGTTCTTGACATGAGACATACAGGAAAGAGAGAATGGTGGAAATGCAGACAAAAACAGGGGGTTCACATCATGAAAGTGACAGGAGGAAGAGTCCGTTCATATTGTAAATGAAAAGGAGCAAAAAGTGAGGAGACATTTTGATTTTGGAAACAGTTTGATGAGTTCCCATTCCCATACTAAATTGTTAAGATTTTACTGCTTAATAGGTCCAGCTTTGCATTGTGCCAGGAATGCACACAGTAACTCTCTTTTAACTCCTTAAGGACACATGACGGAAATATTCCGTCATGATTCCCTTTTATTCCAGAAGTTGTGTCCATAAGGGGTTAATACAATTAACATGCTTATAGGACAGGGAAGTGAATTGTAAATTGAAAATGACAAATGAAAAGGGTACCTATTAACTGTAGCGTCATGAATCATTCTCTGACACAGCTGTAATTCATTGTTGTAAATAAACTATTTGTGGTTTCATTGCAGGTAGTGGAGGCTGCGGCTTGGCTGTTGTCGCACCCTCCAAGTGAAACATCAAGGGATAACTTGTGATGATGTATCTCCGGCTGCACGACAGAAACGTGAAGGGGAGTTACCGTAATAATGGGCACAACAATCTGAAAAACCTTTTCTTCATTATTATCACCATAGTTGTAATTATTACCTATTCAGGCTCTCATATGTGAATTAGTAACATGGCCTGCAAGAAGTCTCAATATAATGCCTAGCACAGCAGAATTCTCACTTGGTTTACAAAAGTAAGGGATTACATTTGCCTACAATGGTCTTTTACCATGTGAAAAAATAAAATGGTAACAAATTGGTCAGTTTAGGACATAAAATCGACAGAATTTGGGCAACAGGAAAAAAGGGCAACATTAAGATAAGGGTGATACCAGACTCCCTTACAGCAGATGAATTACCCCACTACACTTTTGTCCTTGCTCTCGTTTCATATGCTGGTACTAAGAAAAGCTACTCAGAAAGTTCCAAACTAGAATTAGAAGATCTACTACTACTGCTTTGGACTCTTTCTTTCTTTCTTATGATATATATATATATATATATATATATATATATATATATATATACATATATACATATATATATGTATATATATATATATATATATATTATATTTTATTGTTCCTACTTTTTTACATTATGCTTATAAGTATTTAATTTTTGGTGCTACCTGCATTCTTTGTTGTACTATATATTCCTAACACCAAATATAATATTACTAATTTTATTGACTTCCTAAGGATGAGCAGCTGAGTTACCCTTGCCAGTAGTTTAATCTGTAACTTATAACTGACTATGGATCATTCCTATGATGATTATATTAGATGGTACAGGTGGATAGTGATGCTTCAGTTTATATGTTCAATATGTTTAGATTGTACCTGGCCTTCTCTTTAGGAATGTCCTAATTTTTGTTTCCACAGTGGACAGTTGTGTGCCTCTTCCCCAACAACCGTAGTGGAAAATATATTTTCTTAAGATTTCTGTAGCATAATATCTAAATAAAATATATAGCAATACCTGGAGCTGATCTTGTCATTCCCGTACTTTATGAGTGACATATTTCCTTTAATCATACATTTTTACCTACCTGCCTCGGAGCTCATAATTCTTTAAGTCTCACCGGAATTTTTAACTGATTAGCCATCCTCCTCCAGAATTCCATGTGAATGCTTCTTTACTCCAGAACTTCTATGAAGTTTAATTTGATACTAACTCAATAAATAACACTGTATGTTGGGATATTGTCAGTTCTCAGTATTAGTTCTCCCCTTTCTCTTCTTCTTTACCTGGAAGTTGAACTAGTTAAATATCCAGTTAAAGTTTGAGTGACACTATAAAATAGATGGTATTCTTCATTACAGTGAAGGAGCCTTTTATTGGCTTTTTTCTTTTCTAAAATGATCTGATCTTACACAAGTCCAGACGGGTCAATTTTGAATCTTGATACATTTTTCATGACTTGTTATAGACAATGGAATGACAATATATGTTTTTATTTCAGTCCCTTGGAAGAGCCGATATTTGGCGAAACGCGCGTCGGGACCTCAGTAGCAGAGGGAGGCAGGGGTGACAGGGGATTTAGGTGCAGCCTTTACTTCCTTCCCAGATTAGTCACCCTGCTAAATTATTTTAAGAGAAGATTTTTGTAGCGAATAGGTAGTTCTAGCTACATCGTTCGTGAGGGGGAGAAGGAGATTATGCTATCACGTTGGCACTGGGTGATGGGAGTTGGGGGGATACGTAACCACCATTGAGTTTCTTGGAAGATTGAAACTTCTATTTTCACATTATCTATTTATCCGAAATCCCCGTGCCACAGGTGCTATTACTAGATAAGGGTAGCACGTTTTAGCTTATATCTTATTTTGTTTTTTGTTTTCTCTCCCCCTCCTGTTTATTTGGATTGTTTAAGGATATGTAGGGATATATATACATTTTTACTTAAGCTAATTAAAAGTTATATTTTATTTTATCAGCCTTTACAATTCATATGGGGTTGCTCTAATATTCAAAAGCTTGAAGTGGAACAGTTTAGACCTATCTGTTCCCTTCCTAGCTTTTTTGCTCTATTTTTTCATTTATGTTCTATCTAGGGGTTACCCCCTATAAAATAATAGCAACCTGACATATTCTCTTTACTCTGTCTCTAACTTAATAATGTTTTTATTTCAGTGCACAGTTTGTCAATGACATAATGCATATATATTCCTGTTGGCAAGGCCGGCCTTAGGCCTCTGGGCGCCCTGTGCGAAAAATCTTCACAGCGCCCCCCTTTTCCATTCCCCCCTTCCCACACACCCTGTCACACACACGCAGACAGCCACACGCACACACAGACACAGAAACATAAAATGTGAGGGCAGATAAGAACCATTCAGCCCATCTAGTCTGCCCAGACAGTCACACATAGGCAGTCACACACACAGAGGCAGACAGTCACACATAGGCAGTCACACACACAGAGGCAGACAGTCACACATAGGCAGTCACACACACAGGCGGACAGTCATACACACAGGCAGACAATCACACAGTTACCTCTGTTCCTTGTGGAGGCAGAAAGGCAGTGCAGCTCCTGGATTCTGGTTGTTGGGGGAAGCAGGGACTCCTTCCTGCTTCCCTTGCAGCAGTTACACAGCACTTTTAGCTCCACCCCTGCCATACACTAAGCCCCGACCCACCACATGATAAGCCCCGCCGCAATTTTTTTTTTTTTTATCCCGGCGGGCACAATCACGCTCTCCTAACCATTGTGGGGACTGTTTGATTTGGCTTTGATTTGGCTGTTTCATTTAGCCACAATTGCGCTCTCCAACCTATTGTATGAACCATGAGGTCGATTTAAATTTGTCTGAGATCCCTTTTTGCCACAATCTAATGAGATTGCAGTCTAATGAGATTACAGCCTCCTTGGTAACATGAGCCTCCCCTTATGATCTTGCCATTTTATCTCTCTATGGCCGGTGATCCGATGGTTACCTGTCCTGGTGGTTTGTCGCTATTATAGGTTGGCCAATGCTTGATCACTTCAGTTAGTTGCTTAGCCCTGCTACTAATTATTAGTCTCTGCATTTATCCAGAGTAGGGATATACAATTGTGCTCAAAGGTTTGCATACTCTGGCAGAAAGTGTGACATTTTGGCATTGATTTTGAAAATATGACTGATCATGCATAACATTTACTTTTATTGAAGGATAGTGATCATATGAAACCATTTATCACATAGTTGTTTGGCTCTGTGACAAACTGCCTTTTGTCACTGGCTGTTTATGTGGCCCACTGCCCTTTGCCCCTGGCTTCTGGAGGAGCCTGATTGCCAGCCTCCTACCTTATGACTACGGCCCGGGGGTGTATGGTCCTTTAAAAACTGTATTGGGGCTTATGGACTTTTATGGGACTGGTGCGGGCCCTTTAAGCACATTTTTGGGGCATGGTGAAAATCGGAACAATGTCTCTTTAGGACGGTGTCCCCAGAGTCCCCAGACTCTGAAAATAACTTGTCCATGTCTTTTTCCCACTTGGTTCAGTAAATGGGGCTCACTGAACCAAGTATTACACAGGTGGACCACCCAGAAGTGGAAGCGTGCAGCTAATTTACCTCCCAGGCTGGGAGGGTGCAGTAGGTAAATTGCCGACTGCTGGGTGGCCGCTGTTCGTACAAACGAACACGTAGCGGTGGCCATCTTCATTCGAACACGGTCAGCGGTGTGTGCAGCCAAATCTATGGAACTGAAATCGGCTACACGTTTAGATGAACACCACTGACCCGTACCTTCTCCTCCACTGAGTGTTCAGCCACAGAGACTAAGTCCCGTTCGGCTATTTGAACTCACTGCTATACTGAGCCCTTTTGCACGAACAGCCCCGTTCGTGCATTTGAATGGGACTTAGTCATTTTTCAGTGTGAAATTTACCGACCGCACAGCCCAAATATATGGAACTGTTTTGGGCATGAAAATGTGCTTGCTGTCGGTCACAAAGGACTTCCAGCTAACTTTTGAACTACTGGGTGGAATTGTCTGATTTTTGGTTATGTGTATATTTAAAGTATGCTGATTCTGAATATGTTTTATGTGAATGTGATGTATATTTTTAAAGTTACAGTACATGTGTAAAAAGTGTATTTTTCCTGCCTGTGATAATAACTTAAACCCATTGTGTTCAGTAATTATATCACAGGCAGAGGGGAGGGTTTGTGTGTAATTGCTGGGAATGTTTTACTGTAATGGACATGTTTTATTGGTTGTTCTACAAAACCCTGTGGGCAGGACTGTATGTGTAAAACCTGCATAAAAGAAAGTCCTTTGGTGCCAATTAAAATAGATCATCATGTACCTTTATGAAGTTTCAGCTCATGTTTGGGGGATTGGAGAACTACACTCTGGGGATTGCTATAATCACTTTACTCCCCAGGGTATAATCACTAAGCTCTGCTAAGAGCTTATTCCTGTTCCTACTCTCTGGAATTTGGAGAGGTCGACCTACTGCCGTAGCTTGGTTGGAGTCTCGCCGTCCAAGGTGGGTGGAGACGGCGAGACCACAACCAAGCTATGGCGGTTTGTGGGGTCTGCAGTGGTTATGGTGTCAGGTGGAGTGCTTGGAGACCTCGGAAAACACTAGGAGCATCCGTCAGCGGAAGGTACCCGGTCGAGGTGCCAGCGGTTTAGTTACAGGCTCCTTTTTATATCATAATGATAACAGAAATCACCCTAATGTCCCTGATTAAAAGTTTTCATACCTTTGAATGTTTGGCCTTGTTACAGACACACAAGATGACACACACAGGTTAAATGGCAATTAAAGGTTAATTTTCCACACCTATGGCTTTTTAAATTGCCATTAGTGTCTGTGTATAAATAGTCAATGAGTTTGTTAGCTCTCATGTTGATGCACTGAGCAGGCTAGATACTGAGTATTGGTACTTTATAAAGATGGAAAAGGATATAAAAAGATATCCAAAAGCCTTGAAAATGCCAGTCAGTACTGTTCAGTCACTTATTAAGATGTGGAAAGTTCAGGATTTCTTGATTCAGTGATCTCCCAAGGTCAAGTAGACCAAGAAAGATTTTAGCCACAATTTCCAGTAAAATAGTTCGGGATACAAAGCAAAAACCCACAGGTAACCTCAGGAGGAATACAGGCGGCTCTGGAAAAAGACAGTGTGACTGTTTCAAAGAGCACAATACGACGATGCTTGAACAAAAATGGACTGCAAAGTTGAGTTGCCAGAAAAAAGCCTTTTTCTGCACCAATGCCACAATAAATCCTTGTTACAATATGCCTGACAACACCTTGACATGCCTCCCAGCTTCTGGCACACTGTAATTTGGAGTGACAAGACCAAAATAGAGCTTTATGGTCACAACCATAAGCGCTATGTTTGGAGAAGGATCAACAAGGCCTATAATGAAAAGAATGCCATCCCTACGAGAAGCATGGTGGTAGCTCTTTGATGTTTTTTTTTTTTTTGGGTGGGGAGAGGGGTGAGCTCTAAAGGCACATAGAATCTTGTGAAAATTGATGGCAAGATGAATGCAGCATGTTATCAGAAAATACTGGCAGACACTTTGCATTCTTCTGTACGAAGGCTGTGCATGGGATGCTCTTGGACTTTCTAGCATGACAATGACTCTAAGCACAAGGCCAAGTTGACCCTCCAGTGGTAACAGCAGAAAAAGGTAATGGTTCTGGAGTGGCTTTCACAGTCTCCTGACCTTAACCCCTTAAGGACACATGACATGTGTGACATGTCATGATTCCCTTTTATTCCAGAAGTTTGGTCCTTAAGGGGTTAATATCATCAAGCCACTCTGGGGAAAGCTCAAACATGCAGTTCATGCAAGACGACCAAAGACTTTGTATGATCTGGAGGCATTTTGCTAAAACGAATGGGCAGCTATACCACCTGCAAGAATTAGGGGCCTCATAGACAACTATTAGAAAAGACTGCACAGTGTCATTGATGCTACACAGTATTAGGGAACTTAGGGTATGCAGACTTTTGAACAGGGATCATTACATTTTTATTTTTTTTTTACCATGTTTTGTTTTATGATTGTGCCATTCTGTTATAACCTACAGTTGAATATGAATCCCATAAGAAATACAAAAAATGTGTTTTGCCTGCTCACTCATGTTTCCTTTAAAAATGGTACATACACTTTATTGTGGCCAGCCTCAGGCACACCTTTGCAATAATCATACTGTCTAATCATGATATGCCACACCTGTGAGGTGGATGGATTATCTTGGCAAAGGAGAAGTGCTCACTAACACAGATTTAGACAGATTTGTGAACAATATTTGAGAGAAATAGGCCTTTTGTGTACATAGAGAAAGATTTAGATCTTTGAGTTCAGCTCACGAAAAAATGGGGGCAAAAACAAAAGTGTTGCATTTATAAATTTGTTCAGTGTATATTACCAATTCTCCAAGGGTATGCAAACTTTTGAGGACAACTGCAAGGAATTGCCGTTGTTTTGTGCTTTATACACTCTTGGTTTCTACCACCTCCATCACTGATATATACGGTATTCATTGTTACTTCATGGGTCTTTTGTAACCAGTGTATGTAGCGGATGACATTGGGCTGTCCTCAAAGTTCGTTTTAAAAATGCATTTTATGTAATTATTCCCATGTATAGCTGTAATGTATGTAGCATTCGGCCGATTGTTCGGTAGTTTTCATTCCGTGTTCCATACGAATGAAAATACCGAACCATCAGACCACCCCAGAGAGAAGTGTGTACCTTGTTAAGCTTTCACAATCTGTAACCACAAACTAATTGACCATGCAATTGTTACTTTGTATAGATCTGGGTGGTTACCGTTCGGCATACGAACCGCGTGGCGGCGGCCATCTTACGCAAGAAAATCTCAGCGGTGTTTGGTCGTTGAGTGTCTGGAACTCAAATCGGACACTCAATTACCCGAACACCGTTGAGACCTCCAGAGCTCCGCCAACCAGCCCCTCGTTCGGTAAAATAAATATCCCGAACAAGGGAATTAAGACGAATACCGATTTACCTTTGGATGGCAAGTATTTCTATGCATTTTATCTCCCGAACAGAGACCAACCACAAGGCCAAAACACATGGAGCCTTTTTCGGATACTACCTCGTGTAGTACCACCTAACTCCCGAACCCCTGGTCCGCTCTGGGTGAATTTTGAATATGTTAGTCACCCAGATCAGGGCTACCAGGGGGTATCCATTATATAATGCTATCTGACTGTTTTGGGGTACATCCAGAAATCAGGTAAAACTGCAGTATGTATAAGTGGATTATGTGTCACACTGAGGGGAGTAGATGTGTGGGAGGTAACAGTTACACTACTGGATATTGTACTAATTAATGTGAATCCCTCCCTTGCATGGGAGAAAGCTTTAAAAGAAGGTTGTTGGGAATAAAAGTTTATTTCTGCTCCTGATGCTGTGTGTCGTCCAGTCATTGGGATCTGTATTGGGATATTCGTATTCATATTTTCTTGTCTGCTCTAATTATTGCCTTATGGATTTTTAATACTTGTTCCTGAGCCACACTGGGATCTTGAGTGGAGATAACCTGTGATATACCAGCTCTCCGCTACAGTGTACTTTTATTATTCATTCACATTATAGTCCATATTTCTCCCTTTGCCAACATGCCTAAGCCCTGATAACCTGACTGGCACATATTTTCTGCTATGGGATCAATGTCTGTGGTCATATTGCAGACTATTACTCATGCCTTCTTACAGGTCCACCAGCCTCACTATTGAGATTGCTCGTGCCTCAGTCAAAGGGAATTCCACTCCTAAGGCCAAGGATCTTAAAGCCCACTCCAAATCTGCCATATGATGGCAGCTGCTGATAACACGCCTATTGAACCACATGTCCTCAGAGGCATGGTGCAAAGATGTGTATGCCTGGCAGGGAAGATAAACACTTTTTTGATCATCTGGGAGAAATTGCATTTTACCCCCTTTGAATCAGCTCATGTTCCTTAGTTTTGTAGTGGATTTGGAAATGGAAACAGCTTGCCTTTTGCCAGGCTACAAGCCATTCACAAGGAAATCAGGTGCTCACTCATCCTTCCAATGATATCTCTGAGACACCTCGCTCGCTTCTCCACATCAATTGCTTGGAGCTACCGGCTGGATCTTTTGCTCTCTGAAGTCTCTCAAATGATTACATCAAGACCTGTATCAGGCTATGTATGTACAACATACTGGCCATCTGTTATATCAATCACCTAGGGGATACCCAGTTAGCTGTCTTGTCAAGCCTAGCCAAGAACCTTTGGGAATTGTGTTTGGATTGCAACCTCTCAATCCGGGCAGAATATATCCTGGGTTTGACCAATGTAGAGGTGCACTGGAACATGTGCTTCCTGACAGATTCCAGCATTGGACCCTGGACAACGGGACTTTTCAGTCACTGCGCTTGTTGTTGGATCCCCTTAATTTCGATCTCTTTGCTTCCTATCTGAACACCAGACTACTTTAGTTTTAAGTTAGTATCCAGACCAGTGGCAGTGGATGTATTTCTTCAAGATTGGAGCAGGAGTCGCAACCAGGGCCGCCATCAGAAATTTTGGGGCCCCAGACAAAGCACAAGGTCTGGGCCCCCCTCCCCTTTCCTCCTCCCCGGAGGTCTGTGGCCTGCCCACACCCTACCTAGTCCGCTGACAATGATGCAGGACTGAATGTGGTGTGTATAGTGGAAGTGAATTAGAATGTGTGTAATGGATGTAATGTTTGTGTGTATTAGATACTGTTTGTGCAGTTAAAGCAGAGTATATGTTTATGTTGCAGATACAGTGTGTATAGTGAATGCAGAGTGTGTTTGAGTAGTGGATGTAGTGTGTGTACAGTGATGTAGTGTGTGTTTGTGTAGTGGATGTAGTGTTTGTGTGTACTAGATGGAATGTGTTTAGTGTATGCAGTGTCTGTAGTGGATGTAGTTTGTGTATTGGACGCAATGTCTGTGTATAGTGAATGCAGAGTGTTTCAATTTGTGGTGGATGTAGTGTGTGTACTGTGAATACAGGATGTTTGTGTAGTGGATGCTGTGTGTACAGTTAATGCACAGTGTGTGAATATGTAGTGAATGCAGAGTGTGTGTCAGTGTATAGTGTATGCAGAGTGTGTGTTGTATTGGTGTATGCAGTGTGTGTGTTGTGCTAGTGTATGCAATGTGTGTGTCAGGGTAGTGCATGCAGTGTGTGTTTTATTAGTGTATGCAGTGTGTGTGTTGTGTTAGTGTATGCAGTGTGTGTGTTGTTAGTGTATGCAGTGTGTGTGTGTTGTGTTAGTGTATGCAGTATGTGTGTCAGGGTATGCAGTGTGTGTTGTGTTAGTGTATGCAGTGTGTGTGTGTGTTGTGTTAGTGTGCAGTGTGTGTTGTGTTAGTGTATGCAGTATGTGTGTCAAGGTATGCAGTGTGTGTTGTGTTAGTGTATGCAGTGTGTGTGTGTTGTGTTAGTGTATGCAGTGTGTTGTGTTAGTGTATGCAGTGTGTGTGTTGTGTTAGTGTGTGCAGTATGTGTGTCAGGGTATGCAGTGTGTGTTGTGTTAATGTATGCAGTGTGTGTGTCAGGGTAGTGCATGCAGTGTGTGTGTTGTGTTAGTGTATGCAGTATGTTCGATATTCTCTATCTATGTGTGCAGAGAGGGAAAGTGGGGCCCGGGACTGCCAGAGCAGTCCGGGCCCACCAGAACCGCCGGGTTCTGTGACAACCATCATGGTTGTCACCCCCTGATGGCGGCCCTGGTCGCAACTATGCATTTCCCTCATTTTCTATGTTTCCCAGAATGATTCTCCTATTCAGGCGACACGTATCTTATTGATCACCCCCTTCTGGCCCTCAGAAGCATTGGTTCTTGCACCTTCTGGAACTTGCAATACTGTCAGTGTGTGTGTCTGTCAGTAAGTGTGTGTGTGTCTGTCAGTGAGTGTGTTGTCTGTCAGTGTGTATGTCTGTCTGTGACTGTGTGTGTCTGTCAGTGAATGTGCTTCACATCAGTGAGATTTTGTGTCTGTCATTTTATTATTATTATGTTATTATATATATAGCACCAACAAATTCCGTAGCGCTTTACAGTGGGTGGACGAACAGACATGTAATTGTAACCAGAAAAGTTGGACACAGAGGAACAGAGGGGTTAAGGGTCCTGCTCAATGAGCCTACATGCTACAAAGGTAAGGATAGTATTAGACTAGTGACAGTTGCAAGAGAGGAATCAGTCGGGAGCTAATAACAGTTTAATTGATACGCTAAGAAGTGGGTTTTTAATGATTTTTTGAAGTAGCGGAGACTGGGTGAGCATCTAACAGGGGAGGGAAGGGAGTTCCACAGGAACGGTGCAGCCCTGGAGAAGTCTTGAAGGCGGGCATCAGAGGTGGGAGGACGGACAGAAGATAGATGTAAGTCTTCAGCAGAGCGTAAGGGCCTAGACGGGACACACTTGTGTATTAGTGAGGATAGATAGGTGGGAGCACCATTATGTAGAGATTTGAAAGCAAGAACCAGAATTTTAAATTAAGCCCTATATCGTACAGGAAGCCAATGTAGGGACTGACAGAAAGGTGAGGCGTTGGAGGTGCAGGCAGACAGGAAGATGAGCCTCGCCGCCGCATTTATTATGGCGCAAGTTGGGAGCACGTAAGACCACTGAGCAGCCGATTACAGTAGTCAAAGCCAGAAAGGGCAATGGAATGGACTAGCACCTTAGTCGCATCTGGTGTTAACGTAGGGTCGGATGGGCGCAATGTTTTGTGATGGAAACGACAGGATTTGGCGATAAACTGAACATGAGACGTGAAGGAGAGGTCAGAGTCAAAGAGAACACCTAGGCAGCGAGCCCACCTAGTGGAGCTTATGGTAGCACCGTTTACTTGGAGGGAGACAGACACAGGAGTAGCAACACTTGAGGGAGGAAAGACTAGAATTTCAGTTTTGGTCAAGTTGAGTTTAAGGAAGTGGACAGCCATCCACTTAGAAATAGCAGGGAGGCAGTCAGAGACACTAGTCAAGAGGGACGGGGAGAGATCAGGAGAGGACAGGTATTTTGCGTGAGGACATTTGCGTGTCATCCGCATAGAAATTATATTGTAAGCCAAAGGAACTAATGAGTTTACCAAGCGAGGCAGTATAGATAGAGAACAGTAGGGGACCAAGGACTGAACCTTGGGGGACACCAGCAGAGAGGAGTTGGGGAGAAGAAGCAGAGCCAGAAAAATAAACACCGAGGAGAGAGCTGGGAGAGGTAGGAGGAGCACCAGGAGAGAGCAATATCTTGTAGACGGATATTGCGGAGGATGAGAAGAAGCTGTTGATGATCAACAGTGTCAAAAGCTGCAGACAGGTCAAGGAGAATTAGGATAGAGTAGTGACCACGAGATTTTGCAGCGAGTAGATCATTGGATACTTTGGTCAGTACTGATTCCACAGAGTGCTTAGCGCGGAAACCAGACTGAAGCGGGTCTAGCAGAGAGTTTGACTCAAGGAAGTCTGTCAATCTTGCATACACTACTCTTTCAAGGATCTTGGATGCAAAAGGCAGTAGCGAGATAGGACGGTAGTTGGATGGGGAATTAGGGTCAAGGTTGGGCTTCTTTAGAATTGGGGTTACAGTTGCATGTTTGAAGGGCGATGGAAATATGTCAGACGAGAGAGAGAGATTAAAAATTTTAGTGAGAGGTGGAGAAAGAGAAGAAGACAGAGTACGGATGAGATGCGAGGGAATTGGAGGACTGGAGCAGAGCAGAAACCTATTCCACTGTAGCAGAGCAGAAACAGTGTGTAACTGTCATTGCAAGGACAATTAATTGCAAATGGATAAGAGTCACTGAAATATTTTCACACTTATTGAGAAACGTCTGAACAGTTATGCATTTAGCATAACAAATAACATACATACATTGTGATATACGTAAATATTTTTTATATTTTGAAGATAGATTTCATTATTTTTAATTTTAGTAGTTCATCATTTAACTTATCACTTTATTTTGTAAATATTTCCTACATCATTCTTTATTCATGTAAAATATACATGTGATAGTTATGTGCCAACTGAGGTAGAAAAATGCAAGACATTAACCTTTAAAAATTTAGTTCTTGACGAGATCCTTCCAAGTTTATTAAGGTGACATTGTTAAAAAAAAAAAAGCAAACATGTACATAATGGTCTATTTCTAAAATATCAACAACATATGTGTTTGTCAGTGAGTGTTTTTCAAATCTGTGAGACTGTGTGTGTGTCAGTGAGTGTTTCTGTCAGTGAGTGTGATTCAAATCAGGGAGATTGTGTGGCTGTCATTGAGAGTGTGTCTGTCTGTCTGTCAGTGAGTGTGTGTTTGGCAGTATCTGTCAGTGAGTGAGTGTGTTTCAAATCAGTGAGATTGTGTTTGTCATTGAGAGTGTGTGTCTGCCAGTGTGCATCTGTCAATGTGTTTCTCTCAGTGAGCGTGTGTTACTATCAGTGAGTGTGTGTCTGATTAGAAAAATGGATGTTAACTTTTTTTTTTTTTTTTAAAGAGGGAACCACAGCTATCTTTTAATACCTGGGGATCCCCTCTGTCAGGTGGGGCTACAGTTAGTGGCCCCAGACTGAAAAAAGGGCTATGAAAAGCACTCAAAGTAAGCACTGATCATTATTATTTTTATTATTTTATTAATTATATAGCGCCATCAAATTCCCTTTAAATGACGCAGTAGTGCAGTTAAAATCCCCAGCCTGGGATGGGTTAGATTATGGGTTGAATTAGAGTCGGATTAGCATTGGATTCTAGATAGGATTAGGGTTGAATTATGAGTAGGATTATAGGTTAGATAATGGTTTGGAATAAATGTTTGGATTATGGGTAGAAAAAGGGTTTAGATTATGGGTATGGTCATAGTTTGGATTATGAGTTGGATTAGGGGCAGGACTTGGGGAAATGGTATGTGCACCTTTTTCCCTGCTCAAAAACAGTAGCAGCATTGTACTCGAGAACAGCAGCAGAATACAAATATGGGGTTTTTTCAGTAGTTTTATGTGTCTGTCTGGAAAAAAAATCCACAACATTTTTTTAATTATTTGATAAAGGTTTGTAAAAAAAAAAAAAAGGGGGGTTAAATGAAAAGTGTCAAAATACTCTTAAAAAATACTCTTAATTACATAGCCCGGGGAATGTACGTTCTACAAATATATACTTTTGTGTAACAGGTTTGGATTATGTGAGTACTATTAAAATTGTAATCTCAGCATGTCAAAGATTTGCAAAGTTTCATCTTTAAAACCATATTTAAGTTCTTACATTATTTGTTTTATAACTTCTAAAAGTTCATTGAAATCCTAGACATATTGGGCATTTCAATAATCAGAACTAATCAGTGATTCTATTTTGAGTTATGTTTCATTACTTGCACTCGGTGTACAGAAATTATTGCATGTAAAACTGAGAACTGATGCTTTCTTAAAATCCCCCCTCTCCAATTTTTATATATTTTCTTCCTATTCAATATAGCGTTATGTAGTCATACAGGGTATCAAAAGAAAGAAAATTATATTTCTTCTTTAAAAATCATATATAATATGCATACGTGCACTTAAAGGGACACTTTAGTCACCAAAACAACTTTTGCTTTAAAAGACAGTTTTGGTGTATAGATCATGCTTCTGCAGTCTCACTGCTCAATCCTCTGCCATTTAGGAGTTAATCACTTTGTTTATGCATCTCTAGGCACATCTCCCTGCATGTGACTTGCATAGCCTTCCTAAACACTTCCTGTAAAAAGTGATCTAATGTTTACACTTCCTTTATTGCAAATTCTGTTTAATTTAGAATTTCTTATCTCCTGTTCTGTTAATAGCTTGCTGTATGTAATTAATGACCAATTTACAGAGCAGGAGATATAAACTTTTAAATTAAGTTACATCTGATTGAAAATGAAACCATTTTGTTTCCATGCAGAATGTGTCAGTCACAGCCTGGGGAGGTGTGGCTAGGGCTGTACAAACAGCGTCAAAAGTGATTTAACTCTTAAATGTCAGTGAATTGAGCAGTGAAATTTCATAAGCATGACCTATACACCAAAACGGCTTCATTAAGCTAAAGTTGTTTTGAAAACTATAGTATCCCTTTAAACAGAAAGGAGGAAATGGTGGTAGAAATAATGCATGGCAAACACGCCAAAAAGGCCTTGGTCACAAATGCATTTCATCTCAAAAAAGCTTTGTCCCTTCAAGGTATAGTTACCACACCTCACAGACAAAAGGCCCTGACCAACGAGGAAAACCTGTTCATAACCCAGTGATGAGATCACTATACCACTACCACGAGTCCATCCCTCAGCACACACCAGACCAGATTAAGCCTTCTAAAGGACCGGACAATGGCGTACTTGACACCCCATGCATAAATAAACAATAATATATACATAATACAAAACCAAGTACAATACTGCTAACATGATGTACTATATACCGCTCGATCCCCCCAAAAACCCTCCCCTCTGATCATCTTCAGCTGTGAACTATGATGCAGAGTTATCAAATGTTTTTGTCCAGATGTACAATGTATGTATCATCCTTGTTCTTAAAAAAAAAAAAAGAAAGAAAGAAAAAAAAAAAAGAAGCTTTGTCCCTTAAGGAGTTAAAGACAATTTACTGTGAGTATTAATGCTATGAATCTCTGTTATGAACAGCACACCTAGCTTACATAGCACATTTACTAAGTATGTGGTCCATGTTATCTTTATCGACTCTAAGATTTATGCTGTAGTAGAATGTGGTCAAAGCCTGAAGGATGGCATACGCAGAAACCATTGTTAAAGGACCACCATAGGCACCCAGACCACTTCAGCTCAATGAAGTGGTCTGGGTGCCAGGTCCAGCTAGGGTTAACCCTTTTTTCTATAAACATTGCAGTTTCAGAGAAACTGCTATGTTTATGTTAGGGTTAATCCAGCCTCTAGTGGCTGTCTCTTGACAGCCGCTAGAGGCGCTTGCGTGCTTCTCACAGTGAGTTTTTTACAGTGAGAAGACGCCAGCGTCCATAGGAAAGCATTGTAAATGCTTTCCTATGAGACTGGCTGAATGCGCGCGTGGCTCTTGCCGCACATGCGCATTCAGCCGAAGAGGAGGAGGAGAGCTCCCCGCTCTGCGCTTGAGAAAGAGGTAAGTTTAACCCCTTCCTCTCCATCCAGCCCAGTGGGAGGGGGACTCTGAGGGTGGGGGCACCCTCAGGGTACTATAGTGCCAGGAAAACGAGTATGTTTTCCTGGCACTATAGTGGTCCTTTAAACAATGTAACGTTAGCTAAAATCTTGCTGCATTGGAAATTGAGCAATAAAATATAATAGTTACACATGACATATGATGAAAAAAAAACAACCTTTCCAGGGACTGAACTCTAATATTTTCTATAAAAAGGTTTTTTTTTCTTCCTTTTTAGTATATGCCCCAGGTGAGTGGTCTCTCAAGCTATAAGCTGATTTGCTATAACAGATCTCCTTCTGACATTCCTTCCCATTGCTGAGTTATTTTTGCCCAGGAGGGATATATATTTTCTCCTTCACATTCCATGTAAGTATGAGGTAGTGGTCCACAGCAGCCAAGGAACATCCCCACTAGAGGCAGAGCTGTCTGAAGCACAGAAAGAGACTCCCAGCACCTCCTTTCTGCTCACAATCACTCCTCTCCAGTCAACCTTTCAATTATACTCCAGCCAAATCCAACACCCCATAATATTTAATACCTACTGGATTTATCCTGAAGTGGCAAGCCTACAATTAGGTGAGGATTTAAACAAATTGCTAACTGTACTTAGCAGAGTTTGTCTTGCTTAAGTATAGATGTCAAAGAAGAACTAAGATATCACCTGCTTTTCCAAGTAAATCATGTTATGATTCATCCAGGTAAGAAATCAGCATTCATATTGTATTAACACTTTATATACTACCCAGTTCACTGATTTACCACTGAGGCGGTGTTAAAGTAATAGACTGATGTCTCTTCTAATTCTGTGTTGCTTTAATAGTACTTGGACTGTACTGATATTGTTTTGTAAAATAATCTGCAGGCTGGCTGTATATCCCATACCAACTTGTCCTAATGTGTTATTTTCCTAAATATCACTGTGAAATGCAGTAGTGCTGGATGCATTCAGTAAAATGTATAACAACAAAACTTAGTTTGACAGACACATTTTAATTAATGGCATGAACTAAATGGTTACATTTCAATTCGTGAGAATAAACATCATTGAACATGTTTTCCATTTTGTAGAAAGGTTACTGACAGGAGGTAGCAGTTAGCCATAGCCAGGTGTACCATAATTTAGTGGCACTTTAGACATGTGCAAACATTTCTTAAATATGACCTCTGTAATGGTAAACGTTCTGTAAATGGTCACAAAGTCAGCTGTATAATAATGCCTGGATTTTTTTTGGGGGGGGGAATTTTACAAGGTTTACTAGTGCTGTCTAATAAATATTTTACTAGTGTGAGAATTAAAAATGAATTCTATATTCAGAACCAGAGTAGCCAACTTGAAAACATAGCTGATCTAGACCTTAAATTTGAAATTCACTTTGTATGATCACTTTCATAAACCGGTAATGGATTACATATTACAGGTGTCAATGAAGTCAGGGTAACATGCATGTTAGTTTCAGTGGTTAGGATCTGTACATCTATTAATGCCCATCACATAACATGATGGGATATATTTTATATTCCAAAATTCCATACAGTTATTGTAACACTTTAGACATCTACCTTAAATGAATACTCCAATCACCATAACTACTACAGTAGTTTTTGTGTCCCTGTTATCAATAAACTGGATTTTTTGTTTTTTGCATAACCTGTTGAATCCGTGGACTTCTTCATATTTATTGGCTGCAATGCGCTGGAACGATTGAATCGCCAGAAGTGCCATGGTGCCCCTCAATATAAGTAGTCAAACCACCTTCTAATGGTTTGACTTGTTATCTGAATACACGGAGTGCTGTCCCCAGCCTTTCTCCAAGTGGAAGTTCTCTACCCTATTACAATGCGCTGTAGTATTGTAACTATTACAATCCGCTGTAGTATTGTAACTATTACAATGCGCTGTAGTGGTTATTAGGCATGGAGTGCTCCTTTAACAATGGGTGATAAAATAACAGTTTGCAATTCCCCTGTCAGTTCTTTTCTAATCTTCAAACAGAATAACACAGACTAAACCTCTGATGTCCCAGTCACAAATCAATCTCGATGAATGGTATCATATACATATAAATAGAACATTTAAAGCTGCAATAAACATGAACCCTAGGTTAATATATATTTATATATATATATATATATATATATATATATATACCACATGTTTATAAGTAAGGGAAACATTCTAATGGGGACTAGATTGCATTCAAGAAAAAAAATATTTAACCATTTGCTTGCTAGGTGAGCAATTCATTCATGACACATTAGATTAAAGGAACACTTTAGTGTTCAGACTACAAAGATGTATTGCTAACATTAAAGTATCCCTCTGCCCTTGTGTCCCCCCTTGTGAATGAAAGGGTTTTTAAAAACCCTTTCATTCACTTACCTGCTTCCAGCACTATGCTCCTTCTCCACCAACGTCAACTGATGTGGGAAGAACTACCCATGCGACCATTAGGCCTTTCCTACAGGAAAGCATTGAATAGATACTTTCCTATGGGATTTTGATTAACGCTGGATGTCCTCATGCAAAGTCTGAGGAGGTCCAGCATTGTTTCACCATCTTAGTACTGCAATGGAAACATTACAGTTTCTCTAAAAGAGATGAGAAAGAGAGATGAAGTGGTCTGGGTGCCTAAAGTATCCCTTTAAAGAGAAACTCTAATCAGAAGGTTTTCCCAACCTGAAGGCATCACATAGAAAATGCATTTGCAAGAAAGTCTCAGGCTTTACAGCTTCTGTAATGAGCTCTTACCAAACCAATAAGTGACTTAACCATTCAAAATGGTACAGGGCCATCTTTAATATTGATTGGACCTTGCGCAAGAATTTACTTGGGCCCCCGGGATCCCACCTTCCCACACCCTAGCATGCAATCACGCCTACCACCACAACACACACAAAAATGTGCAGTGTGTGAGTATATATCAGCCAACCCACTGCTTTGCCCTAATAAAGCATTGGGAGGCTATTGCGCATGCGTGGCAAAACACTGCGCTGCACCAATCAGCATCTCCTCATAGAGATGCGTTCAATCAATGCATTTCTATGAGGAGTGTTCAGCGTGAATGCCAGTGCTGCACGATGTGCAACACTGGACTAGGAAGCACCTCTAGTCGCCGTCTGATGAGTGACCACTTGAGGTGTTCCTAGGCAGTAATGTAAATACTGCCTTTTTTCTGAAAGGGCAGTGTTTACCTTAAAAAGCTTGCAAAGACATGGTATAGACACCAGAACTACTACGTTTAGCTGTTGTGGTTCTGGTGACTATAGTGCCCCTTGAATATAGAGAAAAAAGGAATCAGTACAAATGTATGAAATAAAATTTCTGTATCATTATTCTAAAAATTATAAAAAATAAATAAATAAACTATGCACATTCCTAGCTTGATTTTTAGCACAATTTCTGACACAAATATTTTATACTTTGCAGATTACTTTGTATATGTATAAAAAAATATAATAAGTAATCTGTAAAATACAAAATATTTGTGTCAGAAGTTGTGCTTTTTAAAATTTTTAGAATAATGATACAGCCATTTTATTTCATATATTGGTGCTCATTTCAGTGCTGGTTGGAGCGGGTGATGGGCAGTATTACACAATCTTTTTATATATATATATATTTTTTATAAATATACATATACAGATTGTGTAATACTGCCCCTCATCCCCCTCCAACCAGCACTTGAAATTAGCACAAATGTATGAAATAAAATGGCTGTATCATTATTCTAAAAATTAAAAAAGCACAACTTCTGACACAAATACTTTATATTTTACAGATTACTGTTATTTTTTTAAACAATGCGTAGATAGAGATAGTACAATAGGGATCAGTGCTCTGGGGCCTGGGCTCAGGATTCATGGTATACGGTGCCGCTCTGCAGTTGGGGGAGACCGGGCTCACCCTAGTGTTGCCGTGACTCTGCCTCCGCATGACGTCACGGCAACGTGCGCAAGTAAAAGGCAGGGGAGGTCGGGAGTGACGGGAGGAGATCTGGAGGAGGAGCGAGTAAGTCCTTCGACTCCTTCACTATGCGATGATGTCGCTCGCATAGTGAAGGACTCGGGAGGCAAAAAAAATATGTAGCATATTATTGTGGACAGCAGGGCTCAAGAGGTAGCTGCCATGGGCCCCCCAGGAGCAACTGGGCCCGGGGCAGATGCCCTTTTTGCCCCATGTTAAAACGGCCCTGAAATGGTCATTATCCTGTCTAGAGCACTGCTGGGCTTATCCCATAAGCAGTGCGTTATGGGCAGGTATTGTTAAAATGTTTTTTATGCCTGGAGTCTTTTATGCAAGCTGTCTAATAAATATTTTGGAAGATGATTGCTGCCTTGATCTACTGCATTCATTGGATCCATCCACCTACCATATTGGTGCATTGCGATGGTGGAGAGAAGCACTTATAGCCTGAGCAGACTCACCTGCTCTACATTTGTGAGTGAAATTTCACTAATACATGAATAATTCATTCATAACTATATTACACTATATGTTTTTTCTTTTTATGTTTGAATATGTATGACACATGGATAATGTATGATGCAAGTAAAGCGTGAAGCACTTCACACTGATATTGCACTGTATTTTGATGCACTTAATTGTGATTTATACACAACTTAATTGCACTTTTTATGCACTTTATTGACTGAATAGTGCACTTTGTTGTTAATTAACACTTGCTGGTTCAACAATAATTTATAGATTGTGGTATTCACTTAGCATTGCAATTGTCTTAAAAACACAGCACACTTTTTATGTTTAGAGCTCTAATATAAGCATTCTACTTTAAAAATCTAACAGCTGGACTACATATCAAAGAAACCATAGGCATTGCATCATATACAGCTGTTCAAAACAAAATGGGGAACACTGAAGGTCGAGGGAGGGGCATAGATTGTGGTCTTATGGAGAGAAATTAATTACATGTCACCTAACCTACATTTTGCATCTAAAATTTAAATAGGTGTCTGGGGTGTTATTTAAAAAACAAAAGTAGCATTGATGCAATATGATCTAGAAAGCTTTTATTTAATTTCCAAGTGACTGCTGCCCCCTCATAGTAGCATACAATAGGTGTCTGTAAAACGTATATTTACGTGCTTGAATGGTTAAAAACCGAATGTCGTCAAAAATTGTGACCTACATAGACTAACTCCATTGGGAGCATGTAGTAGTATGTGTGTAGCTATTCATGTACGTGAAACATTTAGCATATTCCTACCCATTTCATAATTTTCCCCCACTTACTGTCATCGAAGCTATAATAATGTGGAATAATCTAAAAATATAAGTTCAAAAATATACCAGTTAAAAAGCCTATGCATACTCCTTTGTGATTTCTAATAAAAATATATATGTAGCCAAATGTTTGGCCAAGTCCTGTTATTATTATTACTATTTTATTATTTATATAGCGCCAGTAATTCCATAGCGCTGTACAAGGGGGGTGATGTGGAATCAATTAATAAATTGATTATCTTGCGTATCTGCCCCCGGCCAAATTAAAGAAGTAGTGCGTGCACGCTCCTAATGTAATTCACACCAGACACAGGTTTCGGGTTAATGAAAAACTTGAGGAATGTGCATATGCATTGTCAGAGATAACATGGAATAATACATCAATAATTGGTTAGGTGTTAAGTGGTTCATTTATTGCTCTTCCTACTGGGTGTGATGTCACTGGTATCTTGGGGGTCTCCCCCAGATTCCAGCGCCATCTTGTTAATGAGGGTGTTAGTCGATGTCAAAGGGGAAACTCCCTAGTGGCCATTTTAGGTAAATCACATATAAGGTAGCATAATGCGGATTGTGGTTATGTTGAGTAAATAGGCATTTTACTAACATGGATTGGGTTAATATTTTTTTCCACAACAGGGGGTTATAAATCTGTTATAAGGTTATGAACATGGCATTACTTACCTTTTTTTAAAATGTTGGGCCATGCTTATCAATGTGAAAATAAACCAAAATATTGTCTTTGGCACAGAAAATGTGCACTGTGCAATTTCACAATTATGTGCAAACTACAATGTAAAATATTAGTGTTACCTTAAAAGGCTTTAAATAAACTGGTCCAGATGCTTTCAAGATTGGTATATATAAAATAAATCATTGATATATTGATATTTTGCATATACTTAACAATGCACAAACAGATGCTATTTTGGGGCAAGATGTTCAATAAGGAACAATCACCACAGAAACCAACAGAGTATCTGTCAACGTTTAACACTTTGAACTACAATAGCTCCTGTTTGTGCCTTAATCAATATGGCTGATAATATGAAATTAAAGGCACACTCCAGGCATCTCATGCAAAGTGCAAGATGGCATCTGACAGAGCATGCGATAAGCCTTCCTTTTACATGATGTCATTGGATGAGTGTTTGCAAAAATGCAGTCTCTGTTCCTCATTTCCAGGTTTGCGGTACGATTTTACAGTTGCTTGTAATTTGTTGGCAGTATATAAGTAACTGCTGATTATATACACATTGAGATGCTTGTTCAGGCAATATTATCAGTGCCGGTGGTAAAAACATGTAAAGGCATGCATTTCAGATACAAAAAGGGGCAAGTGCAGCACTTACCAGATTATTCACTAAAGTGAGAGTTCAAAGTGAATTGAGAGTGATTTTCAAATTTATGGTCATAATAGCTGAACTTAAAAACATTCTCAAGTCAGGTATGATTACAGTTCAACTACTTTGGCCTTAAATTTGAAATTCACCTTGAATTCTCACCTTAGTGAATAACACTGTTAGAGTCAGACACTCTGTGGTACAATGCACAGCTAGAACCTGTATATTATGAGTAAAATCAGATTGTGTACAGCTACTTGTTTATAGCGAAAATTAAAGTCTCATTAAAGGATAACTCTCATCAAGTTTTCACTTCTCGTTTATTAGAAGTTTATTACCTTTAGTGAAACGTAATGATATTTTCTTAATGATAACTCTAATGAAATTAAATTTTGTTAGTGACATCTCTAATGTTAATTGATTAACTGCACTGTTCTACCTTAAAAATTTAATGTGTTGGTTTACTTTATATCTTTTAATGTAACCTGGAACAGGAAATAGGTCACAGGTTATAGTTCAGTTGTGATGGAGAGACTGAGAATAAAGAGATCCTGGTTAAAGGACCACTATAGTGCCAGGAAAACAAACTTGTTTTCCTGGCACTATAGTGTTAATAGGTCCCCCCACCCTTATGGCCCCCCTCCCGCCGGGCTGAAGGGGGAGGAAGAGGTTAAATTCCGACGTCATTGGCTGAATGCGCATGCGCGGCAAGAGCCGTGCGCACATTTGGCCAGTCCATTGGAAAGCATTCTCAATGCTTTCCTATGGACGCTGGTGTCTTCTCACTGTGAAAATCACAGTGAGAAGCGCGGAAGCGCCTCTAGCGGCTGTCAATGAGACAGGCACTAGAGGCTGGATTAACCCTAGTGTAAACATAGCAGTTTCTCTGAAACTGCTATGTTTACAACAGGCAGGGTTAACCCTAGATGGACCTGGCACCCAGACCACTTCATTAAGCTGACGTGGTCTGGGTGCCTATAGTGATCCTTTAAGCTCCTGAATCCTATCTCAGTATTTTATGTCACTACAACACATGGTACCTGAAGCGGGGTGCAGAGAACAATGGCAAGCAGCTGCATCACAAAAAACACGCCTCCCCTTGATCTAGAATCTGGCAATGTATCAGGGAACTGGGCAAAATGGAGTGACCAACAAAAGGCAGCATACTTTATCAGTGTGGGCCACACAGGTTGTGATGTATGCAGAGCATGGTGTGCAAGTGGACACATAACTGCAGAGGGCAAGAAAAAGACAGAGGTACTGTGTGCAAGGTTTGATGCATACTGTAATCCATGCAAAAACCCACAGGGCAGAGAAAGCTGTTCTATGAGAGGTACCAAGTGGGCAGTGAATCAGTGGATGAATGGGTCACACAATTACAGCTACTGCGTTGCTTTTCATGACTCTAGAGATATGATCAAAGACAGGATACTAATGGGCAGCTAGTGTAAAAATGTTCAGGAAAAAAGTACTGCAAGAAGAGGAGCATATGAGATGTCAAGAAAGGACTTGCAGGTACTGGGAGGGCCACAACAGATCAGTGCAATTGAAAAGCAATCTAACAGTCACAAGATAGAACAAATGAAGCCACAGCCACAGCCACGACCAGTATATAGTATAAATGAAATGGACAATTCAGATGATGACACAGGCATCTCCCATATGAGGCAGTGGTCACATTGGAACTAGGGGCTTCTCAAATACCTGTCAAGTTTAAAACTGATACAGGAGCTCAGGTAAATTGTATACCAGGCCACATACATCACAAATTCCTCTGTCATGAATGCCAGTTGGAAACACAGAGACTACCAAAGCTGATGGGGTATGGAGGTGAGGTCCTCGATGTCATCGGACGGTGTCATACAAAGTGTGCATATAAAAGATTGGAAAGTAGCTTGCAGCTGTGTGTAGTAGAAACTCAGGCTACAGCCAGGATATTGGACTTATCAAAATTATAATGGCTGTCAATAGCAATGACAACACACTTACAGCTAATACCTTTAAGCATGATTTCAGTGATGTATTCAGAGGACTCGGGTGTCTTCCTGGGATATACAAAAGTTGCATAAAAGAAGGGTCCCGCCCTGTTATACATGCTTCAATGAAAATACCTCTAGCTATTCGAAGGTATGAAACTAATACCATTACCATATCAAAGGATTGAACCATCAATTGAGAGTTTCAGGCCATATAGTCAAAGTCAGATAGTTTACATTGAAACTAAACATACAGGCGGCTCAAGTGTAAAATGTCTCACCTTGCAGGGCCTTTGATAGATCAAAAGGGCAATCCTTTTCACACCTTGCAGAAGCCCCTTTTGAGCAAAAGAGCAATTTCTCTCTGCCATTTGTACTCTACCCAGAGGTCAAATTAATGACGCACTACACAAGTTATATTAAATAGCAATATTCCATAGTGTAATAATAAATTATGCACCCTTGCCGTGACACAGGCCATGTGAATTGTTGTACTGTCCTAACATTGACACTGATATTGAAAGATTTTTGAAAGTTTGTGATACATGCGGTGAATTTGAAAGGCAGAACATAAAAGAACCATTCATCCCTTGGAGTAGCCCTTCTCCTGCATGGCAAAGGCTAGCCACAGACATTTTTCATAATGAAGAGAAAAACTACCTGATCATTGTTGACTATTACAGCAAATATTTTGAAATTGTACAGCTACAGGACCGGAAATCATCCACTATCATATTGGCTTTCAACTCAATACTTGCCAGGCATGGTGTGTGAGGAACTCGTATCAGACAATGGTCCACAATATTCAAGTGATGAGTTTCAATCCTTCATGAGGGAATGGGGCCTGTTAGTCCATATCTACCACAGGCTAATGGGCTGGCTGAATAATATGTTGGCATCGCCAAATCCATTCTATTGAAGGCAGAATCATCTGGGCAATATGTTCATTTGGGTCTACTAAACAATCGTGCAACTCCACTAGAAGTATTATGTTCTCCTGAACCACGGTGGCCATTTTTCCAAAGAAACTTCAGCCACAGAGTTTTACACATGAACTTGTTGCAACTCAACGAGACAAAAACATTTAAAAACAAAAGCGATATTACAACAAATCAGCCAAACCGCTTTGCACCGCTTACCTTAGGACAGGCTGTAAGACACAAGATCAACGGGAAGAAATGGGAACCGGCACGTATCGTACGTGTCTCTGAATCCCCAAGGTCAAATGTAATTGAGAATCCTCGGGGTCAGGAACTCAGACGGAACAGATGGCATCTACGCACTGACTTTTCAAGTTCTGCCACACACAATTCAAATGATGATGAAATTCCCAGCACTCCCGTCATAGAAAGCAAACTTGACTCACATACCGCATGCAACACTGAACCAAATGATACTGAGGGCACTATGGAGTTTCCAGATGCAAGTAATGTAGAGGAGTCGTTGAATGCTCATAGTGACACAAGAGACACCCACTCCAGTTATGGTCATAAACGGAAACCCAAAATATAGAAAGATTTTGTTTCACTGTAACTGTGTTAATGCTTGAGGGGGAAGATATAATGATATGTCATTTTGTTTGTGACATCACTAATGTTAATTGTTTAACTGCACTGTTCTACCTTAAATAGTTAATGTGTTGGTTCACTTTAAATCTTGTCATGTAACCTGGAACAGGCAATAGGTCTCAGGATATAGTTCAGTGGTGAATGAGAGACACAGAATGAAGAGATCCTGGTTAAGCTCTGAACCCTCTATCAGTATTTTATGACAATACAACACAGTGAATATTGATTTGCTTGAGAAAATTTAACTTTTTTATCTGTTTGAACATCCATGTTGGGTCAGACTCTATTGTTATCTGACCAACTGCTGCACCACCTAACTTGCCTACTTCTGCAATTGTTCTATGTTTATAGTTAGAATAGCAAACCCTCTAATTTTCTATAAGTGCATTAAGTACACTTTTCAAAACAAAAATATCATGGGGTTATTCACATTTACTAACCAAATAAGTTAATATTTTAGGGCAAACTTGCTGTGTGTGTCAGAAGGATTGTAGCTGTGTGTGTGTTTATTGGAGTATGTTGTCATCTGACTGTGCTGGAATCTGATTGTGTTTATGTTTATCCATGCATGTGTTTATGTGCATGTGTGTACGTTTGCACTTTCCTATGCGTAGCTGTATATATCTGCGTGGTTGGAAAGGAGTGTGCATCTATATGTGTGTTTGAGAGTATATATGTGCAAGTGTGCACTTGCAATTTCAAGTACTGTACTGTGGGCTGTACGGGAGAAGATGACTTGGCTAGTACCATCAGGTAAGTTGACTTTGAAATCCTTGTTCAGTTAATAAACCCTAAGTGTAAATTGGCAGAACTATCTAATGAACATGCTACCTAAATTATACCTTCAAGATCAAGTGTTATAATTGACTTGGAGGGTAAAACACTACGTATGAGGTGAGGATTTTTATTAGATCTAAATTATTGTGTGGTTAACAGAAACTGTATGAACCTCAAAGCAACACACTGAAAACATTAAAGGCTCAGTTCCGCTCGTATATCTTTAATAGAAAGAATGTGTAATATTTATTTTGACTTTAATGGCATACAGATGCTGCATATAACAATCTATATTTAACACTGCCTTCTTCATTTCACAAAATGTTGAAGAAAATGATAGGATAGAAAAATAAAATTTGTATGAAATTCTCATAAACACTGCTTTGGAATTTTACTGAAATTTCCTATGCAGTAAAAAGATATAAGTCAAAGTAGAGAATCCTCCTAAGCTGCATAACGCAGAACTTCTGCCGTCAAGTTTTGTCAGTTCTTACCGCCGTCACTAGAGACAGCTGTGGGAATCAGACATTGTCTCACTCATCAAATGACATGATCTATGGAGGCATCCGCCAATAGGCACAATCAGTGTATGTCCAAGAGTATAGCACTGACGTGGCTTCTGACAGATAATGTGCCTAGAGCCGGGGAAACAAAAGCCCATGGGGGATACCTTTAGGTAAGTATAATTAACTTCAGGTGCACCCCAAGATATGAGGCAAAATATGTAAAGACCCCCCGAAGGTAATAATAGCTCTTTAATGGTTTTTCCATGTATTATCAGAGTCTGTACAGATGTTTAAACAGCAACTAGATGCGTACTGCAAAAACATAATATTCAATTATAAAAATTTTCAACTGTAGGGTAATAGCTTCTTGATCCAAGGATAAATATGACTGTCATAATGGCGTTGAGAAGAAATTTCTTTCCTAGTTTGTTGCAAAATTATTATTTTTTTTTGCCTTCTTTTGGATCAACAGCAAAAAGCAGATGTGAGGGAGGCTGAATTTGATGGACCCATGTCTCTTTTCAGGATATGTTACTATGTATTATGGGAAAATAACGCCAAGGCGGCAAGCCCGGGCGCAGCATGAGGCGGCTGCAGCTTTGCCTGGGCTGGTGCGTCCATGTCTCCTGTACCCGGCCGGACTAACAGGAAGTGCTTAATGTGCACTAACAGGAAGTAACTTAGTGTGCACTTCCTTTTAGTCCGGCCGGGTACAGGAAACAAAAGCTCCCTGTACCCTCGGACCATACAGAGCTCGGCCACGCTCGAACAGTGGTGGGGGGGGAGGAAATTGGAGAGGGGGAGAAGGAAATTGGAGAGGGGGGAGAAGAAGAAAATTGGAGAAGGGGGAAAGAGAAATTGGAGGGGAGAAAGGAAAACTGGAGAAGGGGAGGAGAATAGAGGAAACTTGGAGGGAAGAAAGGAAGTGGAGAGGGAAAGAGAGAGAATTGGAGGAGAAAGAAGAAAGGAAATTGGAGAGGGGGAGAAGGAAACTGTAGGGGGAGAAGGAAATTGGAGGGGGAGAAAGAAGAGAAACTGGAGAGGGGGAGAAAGAAGGAAGTGGAGAGGGGGAGAAAAGAAGAGAAGTGGAGACAGGGGAGAAAGAAAGAGAGAGGTGGAGAGGGGGGAGAAGAAGAGGAAGTGGAGAGAGGGAGAAAGAAGGAAATTTGGAAGGGAGATGAAGAGAGAAATTGGAGAGAGGGGGAGAAAAGGAGAAGTGGAGAGGAGACGAAGAGGAAATTGGAGGGAGAAGGAGAAGAAGGAAATTGGAGGGGGGGAAGGAAATTGACGGAGGGGGGGAGAAGGAAATTGACAGGGAGGGAAGATTGACATCCATCACACACACACAATCACACACAATGCACCCCTTGCACACAGAAAAATACACAATGCATTACACACACAGACACACATACACAAGTAATGCATCCCTTACACACACAGAAACACACAATGCATTCATTACACACACTCAATGCATCCCTTACAGACGCACACACTGCATCGCATACATACACAAACACACCTTGCAGCTCTAATCTCTAATTTACCTCACATTAAAGAAACACTATAGTCCCCAGAACCACTGCAGCTTAATGTAGTGGTTCTGGTGTCTATAGCCTGTCCCTGCAGGCCTTTTAATGTAAACACAGCGGCACTGCAGCACTGGCGTTAGTTAACATGGCAGATCATATGGGTGGGGCATTGTGATGTCACATGGGGTGGGGGGGCGTCAAATTTTACTTTTGCCTAGGGCAGCAAAAATCCTTGCACTGGCCCTGACTATGTTAGGGTTCCTTTAATCACATTCAATACTTTGACATATGTTTTCAGCTTGTCAAAGCTTAGTGAGATATATATACACTCTGGTATTCAGAAGTTTGGTTGTCATGGGCCCGGCGGTCCTGGGGGCCCAGACTGCTCTGGGAGTCCCGGGTCCCACATTTCAAAAGTGCACATATAGATAGCGATTATCGCTATCTATGTGTTCACCTCAGGCCCTGGCTACCTGTACAACGTAGACGGGGGCCGGCCAGCACCATCTTAACTCTCCAGCAGCTCCTGTGCCTGTAACTGTCGCGAGCTCCGCGGCCGGCAGAGCGTTGTCACGGGTTACCATGACAACGCTCCGCGCGGCAAACAGGCACAGCTCGCGAGAGTTACAGGCAGAAGCTGCTGGAAAGTTAAGATGTGCTGGCTGGCCCCTGTCTACAATGTATCTTTCCTGGTAAAATATTTTATAAATAATAATATACCTGCCTGTGCTCATTTGCAAGTCAAGTTTATATTCCCAAGAAGGATCCCTCAACGTGAAATAAACAGATGATGCATAAAAATATATATTTTTTGTATTTGCACTTTGGGGAGTTGTATTGTGTTTGGCCTCACCACAGTCTTTTTGATACCTAACTATATCCTCTCAGAGAGACTTCAACTTCCAGACCAGAACCGGTGCCTGCTGATGAGACCCACAAGCAGGGCCGGACTGGGAAAAAAATTAGGCCCGGGCATTTTTCAATTAGAGCGGCCCCCCAAAAAGGGGGCGGTGCCAGAGAAAGTGAGCATGTTGGTTCAATGCGCAGAGCCCCGCTGAAGAGCTCTAGCATTAGAAAAAGGCCCTGTATTTGTTCTGCGCAGCGCAAGCAAATGTAATAACATGCTTGCGCTGTGTTTGCTTTTAAATTGTCTCTGGTGTCTCCACAAGTAGGATACCAGAGGACAAAAGAGCCAGGAAAGTGTATGGTGCATGTGTTTGGCGCATGCTTGTGGGATTGCCTGTGTGTAGAGTGTGGTGTGGTATTGTGTAAATAGGTCAATTTTGTGGTGTAATATGTGTGGCTAGGGGCTGTACAGAGTTCATGTATAGGGGCATAGTGTTATAGGGGATGTAGCGAGTGTGTGCATACGGGCAGTAGTATGTGTGTATAGGTGATGTAGTGTGTGTCACTTATACACACACACTACTGTGTGTAGAGAGGGTGTGTTTAGAGAATGTTGTATGTGTTTGCTTACAAGGAATGTAGTGTGTGTGTAAGTGGTGCAGTGTGTGTGTAAGAGATCTAGTGTGTAAAGGACCCAGAGTGTGTATAGAAGATTGTGTGTGTGTGTGTGTAGAGGATTAAGAGTGCATATAGGGTAAGGGATCTAGTGTGTATCTGGAGCGTAATGTGTGTGTGTGTGTATATATATCTATCAAAAAAACAGGATGCTTGGCACTCTCCTTTAAGTAATAAGAAAGAACTAATAGCCTGGGTGCTATATCCCAAACGTCAGAAATATACAAAAATCAAAACTGAGGATACACTCACAGGACTTGGTTAAAGTGAAAAAAAGGGACTTTTAATTATTCCATGTGAATGGAAAATTGATTTTTCTGTACATTTCACATGGAATAATTAAAAGTCCCTTTTTTTCACTTTAAGCAAGTCCTGTGAGTGCATCCCCAGTTTTGATTTTTGTGTGTGTGTGTGTGTGTGTGTATATATATATTTGGACTTATTGTATGTGTGAGGTGCGCAGCGTGTTTGTGTAAGAGGGGTGCTGTGTGTAAGGGTGTTTTTATCTGCAGTCACATTCTGGGTTTTTTTAATTTTATTTGTCTGTTAACTCACTGAGGGTTATTTTATATAATATATATGTGCTGTATATGTGTGGGAGTGAGGGTGCTGTCTGTCTGAGGGTGTTGTGTGTGTCTGTGGGTGCGCTGTGTGTGTCTGTGGGGAGCTGTGTGTGTCTGTGGGGAGCTGTGTGTGTCTGTGGGGAGCTGTGTGTGTCTGTGGGGTGCTGTGTGTGTCTGTGGGGTGCTGTGTGTGTCTGTGGGGTGCTGTGTGTGTCTGTGGGGGCTGTTAGGGAAATTATTTTTAAAATATTTTTTTTATTTTATTAATAATTATAATATTATTATAATTAATAATTATTAATAATTAAAAAAAAAAAAAGTTATGTCCCCACCCCCCTCCCTTCTTACCTTTAGCCTGGGAGGGGGGGGAGATCCGTTCTGCGTGGAGGAGGGGGACCATGCTGCCTTCCCTGGTGGTCTAACCTGCGGGTTAGAGTTCACTCTCGCGAGATCTGAGCGTTGCCGCGAGAGGACCGGGCGGAGCTGCTTGTTAGAGCTCCGCCGGGTCCTCTCTCCTGCCTCCCTCCCTCCCTCACCCAGCCTGCGGCTGCCTGTAACAGTGCCTGTGGGCCGGTGAGGGAGATCTGTGATCTCCCCACCGGCCCACGGAGGCACACAGCGGGGCCGGCGCTCGGATAGCGCTGGCCCTGCAGGGGCCGGCCGGGGAGTTCCTGTGATCTCCCTGCCGGCTTCGGCCCCACGGCCATCGCGGCCCACCGGGCATTTGCCCGGTATGCCCGATGGCCAGTCCGGGCCTGGGTCTGGGTGCCAGGTCCTTCTAGGGTTAACCCATTTTTTCATAAACATAGCAGTTTCAGAGAAACTGCTATGTTTATCAATGGGTTAAGCCTTCCCCCATTCCCTCTAGTGGCTGTCTCATTGATTTTCACAGTGAGAGCACGCCAGCGTCCATAGGAAAGCATTGAGAATGCTTTCCTATGTGACCGGCTGAATGCGCGCGCAGCTCTTGCCGCGCGTGCGCATTCAGCCAACGGGGCGGATCGGAGGAGGAGAGGAGGCAGAGAGCTCTCCGCCCAGCGCTGGAAAAAGGTAAGTTTTAACCCCTTTCCCCCTTCCAGAGCCGGGTGGGGGCACCCTCAGGGCACTATAGTGCCAGGAAAACGAGAGTGTTTTCCTGGCACTATAGTGGTCCTTTAAGGTCACCCAAAGGGAATGGAAAAATTCTAATTGGATTAGTTACTGAAGGTGGATGTTCCTGTTACTCGCCTGGAACATAAAATCATTACCCATATAGGGGACTCAGCCAGCTCGAAAGATCCAAATGAATAAGAAAGTGGAAAATTCTCTGTGCAGAATATTCCAGTCTTCAGTTATACACAACAAAGGTTTATTTGGGGTTTGGGTAAAGTCTCTTGAACAGGCCATGTCTGAGCTCCTTGCCTTTTAAACTTGTTTCTGTGGGCAGAATTCTAACCGTCGAGCAGTGTGATAGCAAACGAGCAGAATCCTTCCAGGTGGGTGTTACGTCTGACTTGTTGTGATGTCAGCTGCAATGCCCACTCAGAAGATGCCAAGAGATTCTGTTCCTCTCGATCTTGGAGATACTTAAACAGACCAACAATCCATTACATTCCCATGACTGTTTGGGAAACACATGCATTCAAAACATGACCATATGCTTATTGTTGTAGAGAATTTTTATAAATCTTGCAATGTGGCATATGGGTCAGTAGGCAGGTAAGATTTTATTTTGTGGAGCATTTTCATAAATGTGAAAATATGATTCTATGGAATAAGTGTTCGTGTTCACGCTCCCCAAGTAAGTACTACTAAACAGTGAGTGTACAAAAACCCCTAGCTGAGCTTAAACATTTGTCAAACAGCACAATGTTATAGTGCTTCTATCAAAATATGAATGCTATATTCATTACAAAGTTTGCTCTGTAACTGTGAATTCATCTTTATAAGTGACATCACTTAAAAATCTCTAACATTTTTGTAATACTGCCACCTACTAGTTGAATCTGGAATGTCTACTTTTATTTTATGTAAGTGTTCAACGTTGTTTTAACCCCAACTCCATGCTGAAAAAATACAGCTTATACAATGAAAGGTTATCATACATTTGATGGACCTTGGAAAGGGTGGGGAGAGTGGGAAATTTATCCAAGAGAGTTTATTCTCTGTTAATTGATCCTTCTGACTGGTAATATTAATACCAACATTACCTAACTGCAAACTGTTTCATATGCAGTAATATGTTGTTGATATCATAAAAATGTCCAGGAGAAATAAACATTTAAAAAGAAATGGAACATGTCACTGCCACCCTTAATTTGATAAAGAAGAGAATTGCAAGAAAAACGTTTTCTTTCCCCTCCAAGATTTGACAAAAAGAGTTGACATAAGCATCCAAAATAACATTTATTTATTTTTAACAAGATGCAAGAATCTACAAAAGCATGGTGTATCAAAACTTGGACGAATGCTTAGAGGAATACCTATATCTGAACTAAGAGAAGGTAGATCAAAAGGGGGTTGGGTGGAATCCGTGGATTAAATATTTTGTCCATTTCAAACTTCATCTCGTCTTCTCACAAGAACAGACTAATTTGAGAACAAAAATGCAGAGTGCATCTATTAAGCGTTTTTCTAGGTTCTGTGTGAAAAAGAAGGAATAGCTGCAATTTCCAATGGCAGTTAAACCAAAACAAGGTTTTACTTGCTTGGACGTTTTAACTTCTGTCTCAAACTTACATTCTCATAATAATGATTTTTAGAATGGTTTCGAATCTAGACCGTTTTATTACTGCAATCGTAAATGTTACCACATTGTGAGTTACAAAAGCAGAAACACATTAAATGATCTTAATAGATGCAAACAAATGCTTCAGTATTAACATTATGTTGTCATTTCTGTTTAGCCTGAGCCTTCATGAAGTGGCCACATTCTTAAAAGAACAAGGTGTTATTAATGCTATCAACCTAGATGGTGGTGGATCAGCTACCCTAGTTATAAATGGAACAATCGCTAATTATCCATCTGATCACTGGTATGTATTAAGGTTAATGTAAGCGTTTTGAAAAGTGTGGGGGAGTTGTTGTTTTTTCTTTCTTTATCGCAAACATACTAAATACAAAGAAATGTTACTTTATTTTAAATTATTCAGCTCAGATATACCCATTTCTAGTGCACGTTAGAGTACATAAGATTTTTTTTTTTTTTAAATTGGCATAATAATTGCATTGGACTTTCTTTAAAATGTCAACATATTCAAATGTTTTACTTAAACAGTAGGGAAGTTTAACCATTAAATATGTCTGTAAAATCTCAATAAAAATTTGTGTTCGCCACTAGTCAGTGTTGGTGGCCAATGTCATAGGCAATACCTTCCTATAAGAACCTGCTATACATAAGCAAAAGGACCCCATTAAGTTTGAACGTCTAATGTTCTAAAAAAAAACACAAAATTCTAGTTTCAGTTATGCACAAATATGATATGGTATTCTGAGTGTTGACTCCACCTGTGATAAGGGCAAAAAATTTACAGAGTCATATTCTGTCCAGTTACAATATACATACAGATTTCCAACATGTTTTCAGCTAGCCGGATGTACTCTGCAACAAAGGTCACAGATTAAAAAAATAAAAACAACCCACCAACCTGTTACTTTACAGCAAAAATGAAATCATCAATTAATAAAAAATAAAAAAAAACATCCATTAACTGTTTTTGTTCAACCATAATTTTAAATGGTTCTCTTTAATTGCCCCCTTAAATATTATTATTATTTATTTTTTTTTAAAGGGACGTTGTTGGCACTATAACCATATTATCTAATTGATAATCCCTGGCACTGTCCTTCCATTCAGTGTTAAACCATTTTCGAGCGGTTTATTACAGAATGAGGATGACTTGCTTCCCACAGCTTTGCTCCCAATGAAGGTAGAGATTACACACTTCCTTGTAGCCATACCAATTCATACCTGCAATGAGCACAGCTTAAAGGGACAGTATAGCCACCAAAACAACTTTACCATAATGAAGCAGTTTTTGTGTATAGAACATTCCTCTGAAGTCTCACTGTTCACATCTCTGCCATTTAGGAGTTAAATCACTTTTGTTTCTGTTTATGCAGCTCTAGCCACACCTTCCCTGGCTGAGACTGACACAGACTGCATGAAAACAAACTGGTTTCATTTTCAATCACATGTATCCGTTTTTTTATTTCTTGCTCTGTAAATAGAACTTTAATTACATACATGGGGCTCCTGCAGGGTCTTATCTGCTATTAACAAAGCAACAGATAAGAATTTGCAATAAAGGAAGTGTACACATTAGATGACTTCTTACAGGAAGTGTGTAGGCTGTGCAAGTCACATGCAGGGAGGTGTGACAGGGCTGCATAAACAAAATGATATAACTCCTAAATGGCTGAGAATTGTTTGGGTGACTATAGTGTCCCTTTAATCTGGTCATTTGACACTCAGATAATCACAGCTGTCTGTTGCTGCATAGGCTAATGCTTTCTCGTTAGCTTAAGCAGCACAGAGAGGATGGCTTGCTGGGTCTCTTGTTATTAAAACCGTTTAACACTGAATGAAAGGACAGGGCTAGGATGCTCCTTACACTATAACCACTGCAATGAGATGAAACCGTTATGATGCCTAGTGTGGCCCTTTAAAGGACAGCGATTTTCTTTAATATCCTATATGTATACCTGATACAACATTGAAATGGTTATTCACCAAAGTCTGACTAGCCCTTTACCGAATGGAGCAAAACTATTTGGCTACAGACCCCTTCGGACTGCAAAATCCAGAAATTGTTCGCAATTTTTAACAATATACACATATTGTATTGCAGTCAGAACAAATGCCACCTGATGGCTGAAATCTGGACTGAATTAATTAAACCCAGAATTAATTAAAGCTTCAAATCCAGCCCTGGATTAAAAAAATATCTGAATTATTTACCTGCTGCACTGGGCAAATAGTAAAAAAAAACCCTCTGAGACATAAATAAGACTTCCATATTACTGGCGACTGGCCAAAATCTAAGTAAATAAAAAGCTTCTGAGAGTCAATAAGACTCCCATATTACTGTAAGGGAGGTTTTAAACCTCCCTATTCCCCCACCTGCCATGCAGCCAGCAGGTGCAGGCTATTATAATAAGATAGCATTAAGATTAAGTGGTCTGGTTGCCTTCGATGTCCATTTAATATAAATTTACATTAATTCCAGTGACAAATTTCATTTAACAAGCATTGTATGTGGTAATCCTGAATTCACTTTTTAGGAACATTACCACTAGCAAATAACACAATTTAGAACCAGAGCCTTTTAACACTTAAACAAGCACTGTTCTGTATCCCCATTATTAATGGTATAAGAAGGTCTGCTGTTTTTCCGCACTCTTTACCGCATTGTCCCTTTTTTTTTTTTGTCCTCAGTGCACATGAGCCAATGTGGCGCTGCTCAAGGAGTATCTCTACAGTTTTATGTGCTCACGAGCCTAACTGTGATC